>CM076572.1:89098823-89698823 GCA_034641835.2 Pinus albicaulis | reverse complement strand
ACAACTCCATTTTGTTAAGGTGTGTATGGAGTATTCTATTGTATTACTATACCACACTTCTTACAGAATTATTTGAATTCATTTTCGCAAAATTTTCCACCTTTATCTATCCTCAACACCTTAATTTTCTTCTTTATCTAATTTTGACAAGATCCATAAACTCTTTGTATTTCTAAAATACTTTAGATTTCTTCCTAAGGAAATAAATCCATGTATTCCTCAAGAATTCATCTATGAATGAAACATAGTACACAGATTTACCCATTGATGGAACCAACATATGTCCAAACACATCATTATGCACCAGTTATATATTCTATTTTCCCTTATAGCACTTATTATCACCTAAAAAATGATCACCTAGCCATTTCTAACTAGGTGGGTCGAAATACACCATGTAGGATTAATTTTACCATAGTAAAATCACTTTCACCATAGGAAATAATTTAGTAAACTACGTTTATTAAATTATTTCTAATTAAGATCAAAAAAACCCTATGAGAATAATTGAATAAATCATTGTTTATTCAATTTTCTCTAGGAATAATTATTAAGTCATTATTTGATAATTATTCCTTGTCACATTTGACTAAATTGCCTTGGAATAATTAAATAAATCATTATTTATTTATTATTCCTTAATTTTATTTTTGGAATAATTGTTAAATCACTATTTAATAATTATTTCGAATTCACACCATTCTTAATTCTCATAAAGTGATTAATAAATTATTTTATTCGTTAATTACTTCTAAATAAAGATATTTGACCATTTTGAATATATTGTCCCTATCCAAAAAATATAATAAAGTATTCCTAACTGTTAGATCTTAATTTGGTCAATAATATTTTATTATTTTCCATTTTCAAATATAACCCAATACAGTATATAAATAAGAGGGTTTTCTATTCATTATTCACCATGATCACTATCATCGTCACCACTATCTTTCATCAACAACCCAATCCCATATATATTGTTGTTTTTCAACCACCGTGTCATCTAGGTAAGCATCAGTTCATTATATTTGAAGCCACTCTCCGAGGCTGAGAAGAGACCACCAAAGGTAACCACAGACCAAGCTTTCGCCAAGTAGCTAGCCCTACTAGGCAGGAGAGGGATCTCTCCAAGGTATCACAGCCAAGAGGGTTGGATCAATTAGGTTTTAGGCTAGGTATAGTAGCACAGGGGTTTTGATTGGGTTGATTTGGGAGCTGGATGAGTGAATTAGGTCAAAGAGGTAACTAGGTCAGGGAAAATGGGATCAGAATTGTAGGGATTTGATGGGGCAAGCTAGGTAGGTACTTTAACACTTTAGGTATTTTAGGTGATATAGATCAAATTGTTGAGGAGCTAAAAAGAGCATGACAGTACATGAATTCATTTTAAACTGAAGAAATGAAACAAATTAAGGTGATTCTCCCAAAACAGAGCATAAAAGATGTATTCTTCTTATCGAACATGAGAATCAAACATATCATAGAATTGAAATGAACATGGAAAGTATAAAACATTCATACATATGCAACAAAACAAGAAACTATGCCAAAGTACAGTACCACACGAATACCACCAAAATAGCTACAACTCATCCAATATTTTCCTACCAAAATCTGAATACACTAGTCTCTCTGATCAATACAATGGCATCCGACCTCTCAAATGAGTGAAGAGGTGAAAGATATATGCAAGTAAAAACTTCTCCCAACCTCAGGGATCGAATCCCTGAGTTGAGGAGCTGATCCACAAAAGGTTGAATTGAAAACCTAAAGACTAGGGAGGTCAAACAAACTCTCCCCTAGTTTTGGTGAAACTGATTCATTCATCCATGAAAACACTTTTACCTAATATATTTACCCTCTAGTAACTCAAAAATATCTTAATTACATTTACATCCATCATTTACATCAGTAAAATTCACATTTTCCATGGTCAATCTCAGAAAAATAGGAAAAAATCAGAAAATCATACAATTTGTCAGGAGTGCAGCGCCAGTGTCAGGAGCACAATGCCAGTGTCAAGAGTGCAGTGCCAACTTCAAGCCAACTTTTGAGGGGGTTTCTGATGTCCAAGCTGAGCTCAGGATAGCTCATTGGAAATCTTGTCCTGTCTAGTTTCCAAAAACGTACTTGGTTTCCAAAAATGGTGAGTTTTATCCCTCCAATATTTGAATCTCCCAAGACTGGTCAAGAATGCAGTGCTAGTGTCAGGAGCGTAGCGCCAGAAATCCATGAGCGCAGCTCCATGCCCAGGATCGCAATGCCTTCGTGCAGGCCACTTTTGTAGGCCTTACCAAACTCCAAATTGAGCTCATGATAGCTTGTTGGAAATATATTTTTGTCTTATACACAATGGACCTACCAAGAACTTAAAATGATTAATTATAGCCCATAAAAAATCAATTATTCCAATGGTCAAAAGGTGCAGAATAGGGGTGCAAAAACGCAGCATGCTCTTGCAGGCCACTTTTGGAGGTCTTCATTAACTCAAAATTGAGCTCATGATAGCTCATTGGAAATATCTTCCAGTCTAGTTGTAATTTGACTTATCAAGAAAGTCATTTGGACACTCCATCAGGGACAACAATTTATTTTCCCAAGACTACTCTAGAAATGTAGGGAAAATAGGGGATTTAGGACTGTCTTGTAGAGGGAGGGGAATGAAGGGGTTTAGGGGCTGTCTAAATTCTTGGGGAAATTTTGGGGGATAGGGATAGATGTTAGAGAGTGTAGGGAGGTGAAATTTATAGAAATGAGTAATGGGAATGGCTCCAAAAGGGAAAAATACATCTCTAACCTAGGAAGGTTTCAAAAGTGTAGCAATAGGCTAGGGTTTGTAGGAAAGTGAGGGAAATGAGTGAAATGGGCATGGGAAAATTTTAGGGGAGGTATATGTAGTGTAGGTGAGGGTGTTAGGAGGATTAGGGAAGTGATATAGGATCAAAATACTTAGGGAAATGGGATTTAGAAATTTGTTACAGGTATAGGGAGGCTACCTAGGAAATTTGTAGCCTAGGAGCTAGGGTTTTGGGGCATGTGTCTTAGGAATGGGGATTTAGTGATATAGGATAGGGATAAGGTTTAATGAGATGTGGGAAGGGTAAATTTGGGCTTAGGGGAAAAAATTAGGATGTGGGAGTGAAACTAGGGTTTCTAGCTTGAAAACTCAAAACTTGAAACAAGGAGAATGAACACCATGAAATTTGCAATTATGAAAAGTATGGAGATCTTTGATGGGGTTAAATTACTTGTTTACAACTGAAGGAACCCTGAATTAAGTATTAGAAAGACTTGCAAGAGGTTTCGGGTTTTTTGAGCGAATTTGGGCAGGAACACAGCACCTTTTCCAGGAGCGCAGCGCCTTTGCCAGGAGCACAGCACCACCCAAAAACTATGTTTTTCTCCTTACAAATTTGATTTTATAGCTCAGGGAGTGAGAGCTCAATGGCTTAGAGAGAAAATGAGTGCCTCTTTTATCTTTTGATGGGCTTTATACTTGATATATTGGATGAATTAGCTCTTGGGACCCACTTTTCCTTCTCACGTTCACTTTAAGCATTTGAACCTTTACCTTTCACTTTGACTTTGATTTTTTGAATTTGATCATTTGATGGATTTGAGAAAACTAGTATTTTAGAAACTTCGATCTTCTTGGCATATGGGACTCTGAGTTGGCAGCTATTTGGAACCATGAACTTATTACATATTTGAGAAAACATAAAATTACATAATGGTATAAAAATTAAATTACATGTCAACTTTACATAATAAAGTGAGTTTATCTTTCCACCTCTTGCTTGTTAGTCTGTTATGCATGCAGATGGTAGTTTGATGGACCTTGAAAAACCTAAGACCTAATGGAAACCCTAACTGAATGAACTTCATGGTGAAATGATTGAAAAGGTGATAAAAACTCATGAATGATGGACACTCAGCATAGTGATGAAATAAGCCAGCAAGTGATGAAATTTTTTAAAAGAGTGAAACTTGATTTAAATCTGCACCAAGTGACCAAATTTTTGCATGACCTAGTGGAATGACAAAAATTTCAAAATGGGACCCCTAACATGACATGAAAGAGTTAATTTGATCACTGGTGGAAGGATGAAAATACTGACACTAACAAACACCATGTATGAAAACCCAAAAATTTATTCCATTTGATTCATATATGTAGTGCCAAGTGAGATTGGTAATCCACCATTTCCTTTCTCATACTGCACCCAACATACATTCTTCCCATAGGAAGAAAACCATAAACAACAAGTGGTAAACCACATTTTCAAAATGCGTTTAGAGTCCATTATTCTAAATACATTCAGCATGTCCATATCATGTTGGCGGGAACCTACGCCCCTATATATACTCATAATCTTCTTGATTTTTTAGTTCCTGTAGGGAAAAATTATTGAATCCCTCATTTGAGCACTTGGAACACAATGGTGCTCCACAAACTCACCTAGCTAGGGGTGTCATTCCCACCTTTTCATACTCGATCAGTCCCCTCCATCACATATGTTGGGGGCAGTATCTCATTCTTTGGGGCATGATGGCATCCCTGGCTCCTCTCTCTCTTAACTTAACATAAGTCTTGACCTAGATCCCAACGATATAGGTATGGTCAATTATCTTTCCATTCTTTGGATAGTTTTTCCTACTGGTCTCTCCGACGATCCATATGCACATCGCATATTGTAGACGATTTATTCCATATTTTCAAACATTCTACTCTATGTGATGCCACATTTACCACCCAGTTCCCATGTTTGACTTGGTGGGAAAGAATGATCCTAAACCTTCTCTAGTAATTCATTCTCATACCTTGATTCTTCTTCAGGAACTATCCTTCTGAGAAGAATTAAGGCCATTTTAGACAAGTAAGGTCACCTACCTGAAAGTCACAGATCCAAATTTTGAAATTCAATTTTTCCGCTACGATCTCCACAATATTTAGGGTCTTCTCCTCCTCTCCAAATTCTCCAATATCTCACTATGCAAATGAATTGGATTTGGGGGGGAAAAGGCCTTTTATAGGAAAAACCCTAGTTTTTTGGTTTCCCATTGGGACCAAACTGTAGCTTGGTTTGAAAATTTGTAAGCATCGTTAGAAATATCTCACTAAGTTATATAATGGGTCTCCCTTTGTTTTTGGTAATTTGACACTACAGCAAGAGGCCATTTTTTCCATAAGGTTTCACTTTTCCGCCACTTAAAATCAAATTTCTTCATATGAGCCACTTGTACTCTGGTATCACTTTACCTTTGCACTTGTTGACTCATGTGTTGATTTTCGTCAGGAGTGACTATTATTTAGTCATTTTTTTATGGTCCCCTCCGGACCTCCCCCATTTGGCAATATCATCGAGTCACCCTTGTTCAGAACATCTGAGATGAGTCATCCTTGCATTCATGGAGTCTATTCAGAGTCCCATTGAGTTCATTTGCAGTATTCCATCCATATTTATGTTTCATTCATCCCATTATTCTCATATTTGGCCTCAAACTATATTGCTCTCTCTTTAAAAAGCCTTTGTTTGTGTAATTGACCATCTCCTCTGGAATCGGTTCAGTCGCTTCTGGGTCAACCATGCATATTATGCTCTGACAAGGGAAGTCATCAGTCCAGCACTCATCTTGTGTCCTTCTATCATCATCCCTAATGTTAGTCCATCAAACACATTTTTATGATCCCTCGTGCCCTTGTTGAGGATTCCTCATTGCCTCAACTTTGGCAGGCCCTCTTCTGTCGACTTCAACACATTTATTCCAGGAGAGTGGTCTAGAGGGCGGTGTACCTTAGTTCCATCATTCATCATTTTTTGGTACCTCAGGTCAAGCAAAGGGAATCATTATTTCCTTTTGACTTGGTTTTTTCTTGTGTGCTCAACTTCATCTCATTATTGCACAATCGAGAATCGTACACTTGATGGTCCAGTGAACTAGCAAATTGTCTCAGCATTTCCCAGGGGTGTGCCATATGTTCCAAACCTCATGATGGGGTGGCCCTTCAGGTAGCCCCCCACATGCCTAGATGACAGAAAATTCTGATTCAGCCTTAGATGTAGTTCCATAGATTAGATGGGTTCAGTTTCAGCTGCTTGCAAAGCCCACAACATGCATGTCTCCTTCAAATGATCCATTCATATATTCAAATCCCTTTCCTGTTCAGCAAGACTTCTTTGGTTGTGATTCCCCCTCACCATGTTATCTAGAGGGGCATTATGTATCATGTACTCAGATGTTATTGTATTCAGCCCTCGCCTATTTTTTCAGGCACATTATGTATACGGGACTCATTGTATTATAGTATCACATTTTGGTCCATTGATACCAGCATATCATGTATCATGTATCATGTAATTTGTTTCTAAGACCCACATTGTTGGGTGCACCATTACTATTTGTACTTATTAATCTCAGCGGGTATGGGTATGCCTCCCCCGCCTCATTTGAGATCATGTACTCCAAAATAAAAGGAGACTTATATTAGTTTAGTAGGTCTCTCCCCCTCCATTTCTCAGTCCTTCCTTGTCTTTCTTCGGCCATCTCTCTCTCTCTCTCTCTCTCTCTCTCTCCCCTTTGGTGTCTCGTGGAATTGTAACCTATAACGTATTTCGGTCACATGATTTTCTCCCGACGCTCGTACATTGGTGGAAATCTGTTATCATCTAAAAAATTATCACCTAGCTATATCTAACTAGGTGGATCGAAATACACCATGTAGGATTAATTTTACCAAAGTAAAATCACTTTTACCATAGGAAATAATTTAGTAAACCACTTTTATTAAATTATTTATGATTAAAATAAAAAATAAAAACCTTATGAGAATAATTGAATACAACATTATTTATTTAATTTTCTCTAGGAATAATTATTAAATCATTATTTGATAATTATTCCTTGTCACATTTGACTAAATCACCTTGGAATAATTAAATAAATCACTATTTATTTATTATTCCTTAATTTTATTTTTGGAATAATTGTTAAATCACTATTTAATAATTATTTTGAATTCACATCTTTCTTAATCATCGTGAAGTGATTAATAAATCATTTTATTTGTTAATTACTTCTAAATAAAGATATTTGACCATTTTGAATATATTTTCTCTCTCCAAAAAATATAATAAAGTATTTCTAATGGCTATATCGTGATTTGGTCAATAATATTTTATTATCTTCTATTTTCGAATCTAACCCAATACTTTGTTATAAATAAGAGGTTTTTCCATTCATTCTTCATCATGATCACTATTGTCATCACCACTATCGTCTTCTCACATTTGAGCTCCCACTTGAGTTCCATTTTCTGTTTTGGGTTTTTCACACATTGAGAGAGAGAAAATATCGTTGAAGCACAAGGACATCAAAGAACCCATCCAACGAAGGGGGATTTGCAAACCCTTGTTGTAGATATCCTTCACTAGGTGTTTTATAATAAAAATATTATTCATTCAAATTATTCTTCTCTTGTGTTATTGCATCATTTATTTCTCGATGTTTTATGTTTTCGATCACATACAATCCTTTTGCTGCGAGGTTTTCCTGTTTTTTCATTGCAGATTTGAAGTGTAAACAACCATATTTGGTTGTTAGGGTCACTTGTCTGTAGTGACTTAAGTTAAGCATTTTTGGTACACCTTCCCGAAATATTTACACTAACAACACTATAGGAGAATCTTACCTAATATTTCTTCATCTATAAACAATGTTCACGGAAATCAGAATCATAGAGAAATTAGACACATTTTCTACCATGTCATTACCATGTATTACTCAAAGGCCCTTCTCTGCAATATGTCCCAGCCTTTGATGCCACAACATAGTCTTTTCTCTATAGATGAAAGGATTTTTTGTTTCTTTTGATCCACTCTTAGGAACAACGGAATTGTTGCACCCATTTGTAATAGACCTGGGTTAAATTTTCATGTAACAAAGAATAATAAAGGCAAAATAAGACCAAGATCATGGGACACGTATTCCAAACTGAATGTTGGGAAAACACTTTAGTGCACATTACTTTTGGTTTATTTATGGCTATGGAAATTGGGAAAGGAAAAGAGGCAATAATTGGAAATTATTTATGAAAATAAATTTAAATAGGAGAAAGGGGGGTGAAGAGACACAAATTGCATGCTAAGGAAATTAGAAGGAAAATGAAGAAAAAGGAGACATCAATAATAAAAAGGAATCAAAGGATCAGTTCACAAATTTTGCAAGTTCATTTTTGGCTCTCTCCTTTCATTCTCTCTCTCTCATTCACCCTTTCACACATAGATCATTCTTGGATCTCTTAGAATTCACTTGGATTTGGAGAATGGAAAATGTTGAAAATGAAGCAAGAAATTCTAAATTTAATTTTCCCTTGAATAAAATTAGGATAAAATCGAAATTTTGCATCAACATATAACTTGAATGAGTTAAGTGAGTTGACATATTTGTTATCACTCATTTAGCTTATTTAATTTGAGTTTTGGGCTTAACTTGAGTTGTGTACATTGATTCCTAAATGTTAGGAGCCTAGGTTGAGTTAATTTCAGTTGTAACAATTTAATTCAATTAAATTGAGTTAAGGTCAATTAAACTAGTTCCAATTGTTGGAGGAACTAGTGGGAGGTATAGCAGTGGGGTGCTTCTTCAGTTTTTAACCAGTTAACTGATCAATCAACCTAAATTAACTCATGCGTGAATGAAATCTGAGTTACCCAGTTCAGATTGGAGTTCAAGGGAAGTGTACTATCAGTTGTAGAATATTTTAAATTGTACAGGTGGTGCATGAATTCAAATAAAGACCTAATATAATTGCGCAATTCTCAATGATAAATTTCCCTAATTAATATGGGGCTAATTCCTCATCAAACAGTGCAAGGAAATAGGATCTTGGAGGCTAGGAAAATTGGTCAAGTTTTTTCCAAATTCATTCACTCAGGCAGAGGATAGAAGATACTTGTGCATATTGTGCTCAAGCTTGAGCAAGCATATTGCATTCATCCAGATTCTCTAAATAATGAGATATAGATAGGAAGGGGTTTTAAGTTGTTGTTTTCCCTAGATAAATCTTTTTTTATGTGTGTTAAATCATGATGCATGTTTTTTATATGTGTTCTCGATCGTGAATTTGCTTCCGCAGATGAGTAGAGTAGATCTGACTCTTATGTTATATTAAATTACATGAGAAATTTCAAATCTACATTAAAATTCTACATGGTATCAAAACAGGATTCACAGTAGAGAAGAGAATTCGAATTTTTCTTTGCAGGAGGAACTAGTTTGCAAGATTTATTCTTCAGATCTAGTGGGATAGTGTTCTATGGTCTAAGGCTTGAGTATGCCCTTGTGGGTAGCTCAAATTATATTTCTTGGAAGGACCGCATGGAGGCATTCCTACAAGATAATGGGTTGAAGGAATTCATTGATAATGGAGAAAGTGTGTATATCGGAAGGTGTGAAGGACCACATAGTCTCCAATCTCCATGGGAAAGAAACCCCATATGCAATTTGGAAAGAACTGACAGAGCTGTTCAAGAATAGTAGCGACCATAGGAATTTGGCGCTCAAGGACAAGATTAAAAATATCAAGATGCAAAATAATGACACAATACCAAAGTACCTCAACGGGTTCACACAATGTCGCGATGAACTTGGAAGAGTTGGGGTTACTATTGGAGAAGATGATCTAGTAAGCCTAGAACTTATAGGCCTTCCCAAGAGCTGGAATATCTACCATGATTCAATAAATCGAAGGGAGAAGCTACCAAAATGGGAAATACTATGGTCTGACTTGGTACAGGAAGAGTTCAGGCAGAACACCAAAGACAGGACCTCATCCAAAGAAGAGGAAGAGGATTTTGCATTAGTCAGCAAAGGAAGGAAGGAAAGGGGGAATAAGTCCCAAGGTGAGGCTAATTCCAACCTAAAGGGAAAGCAGAAAGACTTTTCCAAAATCAAGTGCTTTCATTGTCATGAATTCGGGCACTATGCCATGAAATGTCCACAGAAGAAGGCAAGCAAGAAGGATTTTGCAGTAGCAGTAGCAGGTGAAGCTCTAGATTCACAATTCGAGCTTGATTTTACTCTCATTGCATGCATGGAAAGCATGGTGATGGGAAGTATGTGGTATCTAGATAGTGGTGCCTTGTTCCACATGACGAGGAATAGAGGTTTATTTAGTGACTTGGTTGAGAAAGACCTCAAGCAGAACATTGAGTTTGGAGACGACGATAGGTATAGTGTGACCGGTATTAGTACAGTTACTTTTCAGAGAGAGTATGGCTCCCCTCTCAGACTCAAGGATGTGATGTTTTTCGTGGACAAAAGAAGAATCTTGTTTCTATCACAATGTTGGAATACCATGGCTACGATGTTATATTCAGCAAATGAAAGGCATCTCTGAGACACATCGTCATGGGACAGGTGAAGCAGATTGGTGTGCGATTCAAGAACCTGTATGCACTTGAGGTAGAAGATGCATGAAAAAACTTAAGGATCAAGGCAAAGGTTAGAGACTTGGTGGTTGAGAGGGAGAATGATTTACCTCTCAAAATGGAGCCTTAGAAGTAGCCTCAGCAAGTGGTGGAGCAACCACAAATGGAGTAGCAGAGAGGAGACAGAGTGGAAACATCCACTCAAGAATAGAAATTCAGTAGGGATATATTTCGAGCTAAGTGGGCAAAGGGAGCACATGCAGCCATACCTCCAGGTGTGAAGTGGGGCAATGTGAAGCAATATTCCCAGGAGTGCAGAAATTTGGGTAGGGTCCATTAAGATGTTCTTATCCATTGGGGGCCCACAATATTCTGTAGTAGGAGGATCAATGTCAATCATATACTGAGGAGTGCATAACAGTGTTGACAGTAGAGAAAAAGGCTCAAGAGCAGAGTCAATAGCGACACATTTTTCCCAATAGAAAGTTGTAGACTAAATCAATGATCATTTTTATTTATTTTTAGATGCTTCTTAATTGCAAATGTTGTAGTACCATCAGCAACAGGGAGAATTGTTGCATGCAATACATTCCAAAGGTGCTAGATTGGGGTAGATGTGAATCCCTTTCATGCTGAGAGGGAGTGTTGAAAATTCAGAAAGAAATTCTTAATTTAATTTTCCCTTGAATTAAATTAGGAGAAAATCGAAATTCCACATCAGCAGACAACTTGAATGAGTTAATTGAGTTGAAATAGTTGTTATCACTAAATTAGCTTAGTTAATTTGAGTTGTGGGCTTAAATTTAGTTGTGTAAAATGATTCCTAAATGTTAGGAGCCTAGGTTGAGTTAATTTCAGTTGTAAAAATTTAATTCACCTAAATTAAGGTAAGGTCAATTAAACTAGTTCCAACTGTTGGAAGAACTAGTGGGAGGTCTAGCAGTGGGGTGCATCTTCAATGTTTAACCAGTTAATTGATCAATCAGCCTAAATTAACTCATGCATGCATGAAATTCGAGTTACCTCATTGAGATTGGAGTTCAAGGGCAGTGTACTATTAGTTGTATAATTTTCCAAAGTGTACAGGTGGTGCATGTAGTCAAAGAAAGGCCTAATAGAATTGTGCAATTCTCAATTAGCACTTTCCCTAATTAATAGGGGGTTAATTCCTCATCAAACAATGCAAGGAAATAAGAGCTCAAAGGCTAGGAAAATTGGCTAAGTATTGTCCAAAGTCAGTCAGTTAAGAAGAGGATAGAAGATACTTGTGCAAATTGTGCTCAAGCTTGAGCAAGCATATTGTATTCATCCAGATTATTTGATTAATGCAATACATATAGGAAGGGGTTTTGAACAGTTGCTTTCCCCTAGATAAATCTTTGTGTATGTGTGTTAAATCATGATGCATGTTTTTTATATGTGTTCTTGATTATGAATTTTCTTTCGTAGATGAGTAAAGTAGATTCGAGTCTTATTTTTTAGTACATTACATGAGTGGTTTTGAATCTACAATTAATTTCTACACAAGCATGCAAAGGAAGAAAAAGGACAAGCAAAGGAAAGTGTAGGAAATTAAGAATAACGTTGGATCGGCGGCTTCAGCAAGAATATTTGTAGGTAACAAGTTGCATGTGTGATTTCCTAGCTGATGTGTGAATGCATGGTACATGAATTTGTTTATTTGGTTCATTTTTTGTCATTGGCATGGGCTTTTCCTGGTTTGACAGTGGTTTCAACCTTTCCTTTACATTTCCTGGATATCCATGGTGAGATGGGATTCATTATCGGTTGAGATTCATATTGTTGGAAGGTTTTGGAACCGAGTGAGGTGGTCTCAGGAAAATTCCGAAGTGTTGGGGGTGGAGATGTTTTATCTAGGAATCCCTAGATAGGTGGGTGGAGACAAGAAAAATCCTCAAAGTATGGTGAATAAATTCCAAGGCAGCCAAACTTGGTTTGGTTTTCTGATCTTGCGATTGGTTTAGGTGAGATCATGAAGCTTAAGGGTGGAGGTAGTTTAACCTTTGGAGTACCTATTTGATTATGTCCTTTTTTATCCCATGACATCCCACATTCATGCTTGGAATATGGCACAGGGGTAATTGGATGAAAGAAATATTTGGGTCATCCCAATCTATGTTTGGGTGGTACGTGGATGTCCCTAACTTGGTTGAATTTTTCATATGCTAATAAGAGTTATATTCCTATTGAGATATATGGGCATTTGTACTTGTTACTATGTGGATATTATGGTTGATTTTCATGGTTCATATTCTGGTTATATGTTGGTTATAATCATGGTTCTATGATGTGTTTTAGTTATGGATCATATTCATGATTTTATAAGTATTTGAATGGTTGATGAATGTATGGGCTAACAAGTTTTGTTGCATCTACTTGTTAGGGCATTATACCTTCTTTGTGATTGTCATAAGAAGTTCATAGATTTAAGATCATATATGTATTCATGACCTGTAACTCATATGTTTACCATGTTTTTGACGAAATATCTAATGTGTACTAGGAATTCTAAGTCAATTTATGGCTTCAAGTTTGAATGTTTGGTATTATTGTCATGTAAATTATGATTCAGGAAAGTTACAGGTAGTTATGGGCAGTGGTCTAGAGGCTAGCCTGGAAAAGTGGCTTGAATCTCGGAACTATTAGCATTGAACTGGAATATTTGGGTCATAACCACATGGAAGCAGGCTTTTGTGTGTCGTTGGAGGCTTGCAATTGCATGCATGCTATCTTGTGGATGTGATTGGGGGTTAGGCTTATGGAAAAACAATTACAGCTCAATAAATGGTCATCAGAGGTTGTGGATCACTTTTAGGTGATCTAGTGTTCCAGAGGGATGTTTGAAAGTTTTCGGTGTGTAGACCCCACTTCCATAACTAGAACTTGGAGGTCGGGTCATGTCATGGTGACACTCATCTCATGTTTACCTTGATATGCTTGTGATTTGTTTTTTTTGTTAATTTCGCAGAGCCTTACCATTTTCTATTTATCCAAAAAGCATATTGCTATACATATATTGATGCATTTAGTGGCCTCAACTTACTTGAAGGAAACCAGGTCTATTGGCCACCAGAGTGAATTAAAATCCAACCAGTATTGAAATTGTTTTTTCCTTCTACTTGCTGCTATATATACTGTACTATGTCCATAAAAGTTATAGTCACCCATCATTAAAAGAAACTAAAAGACTAAAGAGATTAAATGTCACCCATCATAAGAGTCAATAGGAGTCGGGTCTTTTGCAGCAGAACCCAGAATCTCTACTAGCTGCATTGCTTTGAGTTGTTTTTCAATTCTTTTGATTCTTGCCATAGCATGGTATTGAGACATGGAAATTTATCGGATATCCTGTTTGATTTGTTGTAACTCTAAGACCACTGTTGGGTTTCCTTTTATTTCTTGTATGCTAGTCATGGCCTTCACCAAGACACACTTGAGCTTCCAATAGGTTTTGACCAATTGGTGGAAAAGGGATAACCTTCCTCTTGTATTTATGGGGTCGTAGAGGAAGTCCATGATGGCCTCCTGTTGTTTGATATCTTCATCTTCATGGTTACTCTCTCTTTCCCATCCTTGGATGGTATTTCGGATCTAAGTTGGGTTTCCAGCTTCATAAAGATAGAATATGTTTTCCATAATTTCTTTATTGGTTTTCCTTCCTCGCTTACTAGGTCCCTCATTCTGAATTGGTTCTTTCTATTTCCCTTTTCTGGTTCCCTTGCGTTTCCCATATTGACCTTTTGCCATTGCTTTGGTTTGACGAACAAACTCCAACTGCTCTTCGGTTATCCCTGTAATACTTTGGAACGGGCCTGTATAAGGCAGCATGAAATCAATAACAATTTGCGGGTGATTTTTGGTGGAACTCACTCCACCCTGACATTTGGGTGGATCCTTAGACGTTGTGGAGAAACCTGCATCTTTCGTGGTAATAATATAAAATATAGAGACATTTAGAACATCTTTGCAACAATTGAGATTAGGATTACTACTGAGATTTTTTTAACAGCGAAACTAAAGGTAAAAAGTCCTAACACCACACAACAGAGATATTGGTTGAGAGGCATGATTGTGGGTGCGGAGGTTTTCATTTTTGCGCATGCAGGCCTGCTCATGTGCTTGATGGGGAATATCATTATTGATGGTGCTACGAGCCCAAATTGTGGGGTGAATCTCCCGCAGAGGGGGTTTCCAAGGAGCGTGCATGAGGGTCTCATCAAGAGATGGGGGCGTCAAATGAGGCCACAGACCGACAGGGTTAAGGCCACGAATAGGCTCGGCTCTGTTCTTAAGACACCTACTGGGGTTTAACTGGGTTTCTACACTAAAACAGGGGCTTGAATGATCCTCCGTGAGACTTAAGGGTGGGCTTCTAAAACAAGGTTCAATAATTAGAGACCGAGCATTAGCACTGGAACAGAAAAATCGAAAGCAAATTTCATACTTGAAAACAAGCCTGCTAGAGGACTGAAGAACTTCCTGCAAGGCATTACAATCAACTTCCAAATTGATGTCGCTTTCAAAACTCATAATGGTAACATGAAATTGATAGATAAAGGTGGCAATAGCCATAACATATCAAATTTCCGGACGTCGTCGTAGCTCTACCTCTGTTTCCTCAGACTGATCTCGGGATCGCTTGCTTAAAACCTTACCTCTCTAAGGTTTCCTTTCCTTTTTTAACTCCACCCGCGAGCTCTGTTTCCCACCTCTACCTGACAGGATATGCTGGCATCCTTCCTCTCCACAGGCTTCCATTATGGTTGAGTGTGTGACCGTATACCTTCACCGGCATCCAGCAAAGGTTTCAATTACTCGTTATGGTTGACGGTCAGGTGCACACCTCCTCATGGCACTGACCTTTGTCCGTTCAAAGCAACATGGCACCCCGATCGAGGAGGCATGCTTGTGAATTTTTGTAAATATGGGAGGAGATGTTTACAGGGTGGTAGCAGAGCTTCCATGTTGTGAAACCAGCTCCAAAAATAATGGAAAAGAGATATCAACGCCTTAGAAATAAGCCACTTCGAGGGGGCAACCTCCAATACATTACATGAATGAATAATTCTTGGATGATACAAATTACAAAACCTCCTTTCTATATATAGGAGTCCATGGGGCCATAATATAATCCTAGTGGGGCCACAATGTAATCCTATCCGACCTAACAATAATAATTTAAGGGCATAATAATAACAATACGGGGGTTACAAGGGTACAATAATAACAATAAGGGGGTTACACTAACAACAATAAGGGACTATACTAGTAATATAGGGACCTAACATGCCTCTCTCCTTAAAAAAAGTGTTGTCCTCAACGCTTGAGTAGCTCTGGGTGCTTCTGTATAAAATTCTCATCCTCCCATGTAGAATCTTCAGTGGGTAAGTTCTTCCACTTGATGAGATACTCTAAAATTGATTGATTCCGTAGCTGTCGAGTTCTTGTTTATGTGACCGCTTGAGGTTCGAATATGATTTTTCCTTCCTCATCAAGTTCTGGAAATATTGTTTGAACTGGAAGATTTTCACCTATAACCTTCTTTAAGCATGAAACATGGAAAATTTTGGAAATGTTGTCATTGATGGCAAAGGAGATGGCAAAGGAGGAGCACCTAAAACATCAACAAGGCAAAGAGAGAAGCAAAATAGCAGAAAGGCATAGGAATACGTGGAGAAAGAGGCAGCAAAGAAGCAGAAAGGTAGAAGAGGCAGTTGTATTCTGAATTATAGGTGTATTGGTTGATTTAATTCTGTGTGAACATACTTGGTTCCAATCAGTATATGAAAAGCTCTGAAATAGACTCAGTAAGTTGGGATTTTAACTAAGTTCGGTGGGCAAGTTTTAATTGAGAAGAATTTGACTTATGTTCTGGTGAAAATTGCCTGCGTATTATGTGGGGAGGACTCCATAGGGTAAATGCGTTTTTATTCTTGTGAATTTGAAATACAGCGATGTATGCATTAGATGATTGGCATGTTTTGCAATGAACCACTGTTAATTGAATTGATAAGAACAGGGTTTACGGATGAGATAGATCTAAGTAAGAATTTGTGAGGTTCGATCTGCATTCCTGTGTCAAAGCCACAAGCAATAATGTTGTTGGTTGTTTTTGTTGAAACTGGAGTCACCAGCAACACAAAATGATATTCATCAATGAGAAACTGCAATCGAAGTGCAGTGCAGAAGGTGCTATAATGGTTTGCAGTGAATCAGGGTTTAAGTTACAATTTGAGAACACGGTTTATAGAGCATTCGAAAGAGGAGATTTCACATTCTATCGTGTAATTTCATTCAATATTCATTGAGAGGTGAATTACACAGTTGCTGTGTGTAACCAGTGAAGAGAGGGTTTGCTCTCTGCTTAATGAAATGGTGGGCCTTTTTGATATCTGTGTATAATCGAGATTTTGGGTGAATGGAGAAGTTAGAACGGGAATAATACATTTCATATGTATGCCTTGATGAAGCACTGAAGAGTAGAATGCCATAGGTATAGGTAGCACGAGATTGAAGGGAAAAGGTTCGAAACTGTTCGATACAATGGAATAGTGAATAGCGTGGCCAATTCATGTAATGGACTAGCATTGAAGATCCCAATCGAGATCATGGGGGATTGTTACATCTCAACAGAACCATGCAAGGAAAGAATAAACAAGAGTGATGGTGTAGAAGGCGAAACTTCGATGGCAGAGCGATAGAGTAAGTATAGCCATGGAACAGTAGAAAAAATCGTAATCGAAAGGTTATAATTAAGTATGGAATCGTGAATAAACAAAGGCATAGAGGAACCCGTGAAATCGAAGTTATAAAGAATGAAACGGAACCTGGAGTGGCGAGGAACGGAATCGTGAAATAAACAGTAAAACCGGCATTCGAGAAACCAGCTGTCTCGCGCTGTGAAAAAGTGGTAATCAAATTTTGTCAAAAAAACGCAATTATAGTCGCTGGATGACACGTGTCCAAAAGTGGTATTCAAAAACCACTCTCATCGCGTAAATTTGGAGCGTTAACGCTCGATTGCAAAAATAACGCGACATTCGTTCATAGTCATTGGATCCTTGATGTTGATGCGATGATCTGTCCGTCGTTGGATAAGTGAGGTGCGTTAATTTTGGGGCCCGCTTTATTGTAATGGTTATCGTTGAATTTTAAACTTGGCCGAGGCTTTGTTGTAATGTTATTAACATTGACGGAGGATGCGATTATATTGCAGATTAGTGGGAGATAAGTTAAAAGGGACGTGGGCCAAACCATACACATTGTATTATATTATTATAACTGAGGCAAGTTAATTAAAGCTGGAGCACAAGGATAAGCGCAAAACATATGTATTGACATGGGGGTCTAATGTAAGCCACGTTTTATTAATGTTTATAACGTTTGATTGGTGAATACATATGTATGGCGGTATATATATATATATATATATATATATATATATATATATATGTTAATATATATTATATGATAAGCCGAACCTCACATGAAATGGATTGTGTATTGGTGTATACTCAAGTTGAATGGGTCGGAATTATACGTTGGCTTATTAATATGTTATAACCTTTGTTTTGGGAAATTCATATATATATATATTGGGGTTTTCATAAAGAGGTTAGGCCACATAAAACTTTATCTTATAAAGTTGTATGATTAAGTTGTCAGATAAGAGATTATAGTTGGGTGCGTCCACTTTCAGGCATAGTGGAGATTGCCGCCTTATGACCATAGGAGAGTTTTAATTTAATATCTCAATCTCAGATTTGAGATATTAAAGAAGCCAAAAATATCATTGAATTTGCCAGACTCTGAATTTTATTTGGGGTATTTATTTAAATTGCCAGTTCAATGCAGAAACTGAAAATTGCAGAAAACAGCAGAGGTATGCAGAGCAATTACCTGACAGCAGCAGAAAAGACAAAACCCGCAAGCCAAGGGCCAGAAAAATGGCTGAGTGAAATTGATGTATATAACTAATAATGTGAATGTAAATCTTTAATTGATTTCATATTGTTTGTGATGCATTGGCAAGTCTTTGATAGGAAAACAAAACTCCACTGTAAAACTGAAATGTATACACATTGTTATACTTTTCTGAATGAGCTGGACAAAGAAATGAGAAAGCAAAAGGCAAAGAGTCATGGCTATTCACTTCGAATTCTTGTAGAATGCAAATAGCCATGAAGTTATTTTGTATAAAACAGGTAATATCCATGTGTAGCAAGTTACGAAAATAGAGAGGGAGAAGAAGAGAGTGTGCAGCAGAATTGAAGAGAGTTGAAGATTGTGAGAAAGCTACAGAATGGAAGAAAGCAGAAGAATATAAGATAGCTGCAAGAGGTTAGAGATTGCAGAAATGATGCAGAGAGGTTAGAGAATGCAGAAATAAAGTAGTGAGGCAGATAAGAAGGAGGAGCTGAGCAGAGAAGAAGGAGGATCTGAGCAAAGAAGAATGAGGAGCTGATAGTGAATCTGAGAAGATGCAGAAATGATAAAAGGCAGATATGAAGACTGATGCACAGTAGTGAAGATGGTACAGAACAAAGCTGATATCCAAGGTAAATTAGCAAGTGTTTTCTTTTGAAAGAGTAAGGAAGTTGGAGCTTCCCTATCAAGTTGTAGTTTGATAGATGTCAGTTGTAGCTGACTGAGGTAGGAGCCTCCTGTAGGTTGTAGCCTGCAGAAAATAGATGGGAGTTGGTGCTTCCACATCAAGTTGTAGCTTGATAAACTGTCAGTTGTAGCTGACTGAGGTTGGAGCCTCCTGTAGGTTGGTTCCTGCAGAAAATTGATGGGAGTTGGAGCTTCCTTGCAAGTTGTAGCTTGCATAATTGAGGTAGGAGCCTCATGTAGGTTGGTGCCTACAGAAAATCAGTGGTGAGAAGGAGTTGGAGCTTTCCTTTGCATCACAACAATAATAAGATGCGGTTTTCTCCATTTATGGGTTTCCACTTATATCTGGTGTCTATGTGCATGATGTCTCTGTGTTGATATGGCATATCTATTCTTCTTAATACTTGCTGCTCACATATTAATACTGTTAGTACATTATCTAATATTCTTATTAATGGCTGCTCACAAAATAAAATTGCTCACATATTATGTTGATCATGAAATGAAGGTGTTAATAAATTTTAATGAAAAGTTTTAAAAGTCCATGAATGTGTTAAACTGATTCACCCCCCCCCCCCCTCTCAGTTTAACTAAGGGTTCAACAATTGGTATCAGAGCGGGCTCCCTTGGTGTAAGCTTAATAGCTTGAAGGAGATATGGTTGAGTCATGGACTATCAAAATGTACCTGTGTTAAGTACAAAAAACTTTCCTAAATGGAGAGATAAGGTTAAAACAGGTTTAATGGCTTATGAACCTGAGGTATGGAACCTTGTATGTGATGGTTACTGCACAGACTCTCCCTCGGTGCAAGAACAACAGAGGAATGCCAAGGAAAAATGTGTGATATACAACAATCTTCATAACAGGATCTTGAGTTAATAATGGATTTAACCTCTACAAAAGAAATATGGGATATATTGCATTTCATGCATGGAGTAGACTCTAAGGACTGCACTGTCAAGAAGGAAAGGAGAATTCATGTCAACAGGAAAATGTCCAATCAAATGAGGTACCTGCTAGTGTGAATGGAAGTAAGAACCATGAAAAATTGCAGCTGAGGAAAAAGCCAAACTTGACACAACCTTGACTGAAATAGAAATATTGAAGAATGAAAACAAAGACCTGAAGACATTGGTGCAAATATGTGATGAGAAATAATATGAAGATAAGAAAGAAATTATTGGCCTGAAGACACAACTTGAAGAAGCAAAAAAAGTAGAAGAAACTCTGCTGGAACAAATGAGAGAGAAAAGTCTTGAATGTGAAAAATTAGAAGAAGAAGTAGTGTGCCTTATAAAGAAATTAGAAAAATCCCAAAGAGAAGTACTAATGAATACACCTAAAATGAAAAGCTCTGAACAGCTGGACAAGATGCTAAATACTCAAAGATCACCTCTCATAAAGGCTGGGATAGGATATGAAGGAGAAACCAGTAAGTCCAAGGTAGAAGATAACAGTAAAATCATCTTTGTAAAGGCTGTAAAGGATCATGAAGCAGCCCAGAATATTCCTACAAAAGTAGAGCCAGCAAGAATAGGATTTGTGAAGAAACAAATAGAATCAAGCAGCAACATGAAAGGACAGAGAATGAGAGGATGATACAGTCAGCTGAAAAAGGCTCATACACTCTTGGTTATGAAGTGAATAAATTTGGAGGATGTCAAAGGAGGTTCCTTCCTCCTATGAAAAATATCACATGTTTTTCTTGTCATAAACCAGGATATATTGCAGCACAATGTAAGACAAGGCCTATCAACTTCAACTAGCAAAAGATGCAGCAAATGATAAGACTACCTCAAGCAAGCAACTAGAAAAGACAATACTTCACCAGGTACACAAATCATTTCCATGGCTACTGTTATGCATGCAATGAATTTGGACATAAATCTATTGAATGTAAATTATGTTCAAAAAGGGGAACAAAGTATTATACATCAGCTCAAATGCACTTTGATAAAATAAGATGTTATGTATGCCTCAAAATTGGTCACAAAGCAAAGGACTGTAATCTGCCATATACATTAAATAACTCCAGACAGATGATGGAATCAAAACAAATCAATCAAAACTATGAATCAAAAAGAAGTGCAGACATTATGAAGAACCTTAATAAAGTATGGAAGGAAAAGAGAAAGGGGGAGCCTGTCACCTCTATAACATAATGAATATATCATAGTCTTAGGGGGAGCTGCTCTAGGAAGCAAAGCAAAAATCCATCCAGTGATAGATATGAAGCAACATCCCAGGGGGAGAGCAGCCCATAAACAGTCCCCATGAAAGTAGTCTAAGAAGAGCTCCTTGGAATGAGAATAGCTATGAGATTAGGAAAGGAAAGGAAATTCCTCTAACAGAGAACTATAAAGGAAGAAGATCACCTGAAACACACAATATCCAGCAAGTTGATGGAAGGAGAAAAAGCAGCGAGCAGCCATGATGATAGAGGAAACATTAGCAATGAACATGTAAACTAAGAAGATATCAGCAAATTAAAGGATGATCACAGAATACATCATACTGCTATAATTAACAATGAATCCCATTCAGAAGGATGAGTAAGAAAAGTGCCTATCATCATTTCATTACATCTTTCATCTATGAAAAGTCCCCTTGGAGGAATGCAGTTAAGTGAGTAATAAATCTTTGAGTAATCAGCCCATGAAGATTCATAGAAAAGAAATTGAAGATGCCTCCCCAAAGATCTTTATATTAGAACTGTTGAATTGATTTTTAAAGTAGCAATGATTCTGGAGCAGTCTTAGAAAGGAAAATGCAGTGAAATTTCTTTGAACAGAATGGCAGAATAAGCAAATGGTTAAAGATGCCAAGATCAAATTCAGGATATTGATGATAGTTGGTGTGAACATTGGAAAGCTCAATAGTAGAATTTATGAAGGATGTCTTAACTATGGGTTAACGTGCAAGCTGAAGTGAAATCTCTGCATGGTTTATCAAAGTAGTATCAAGTGATATTTAGGTACAAGAAACATGCTTATCAACAGATTACCAAGTATTATCAGTGGAGCAGCAGTATGGTACAGGTCCTCAGGATCAAAGGATTAAGGCAAAAGAACATTAAGATAGTATCCCAACACTGTCTACATTATTCAAGCTCGAAAAGGTCAATAAAAGAGCTAAAGGATCAGTATGTTTTTTACACTTGAAACATTATATGGAGCATTGAAGCAGTATCTTTTCTATATATATAATTGCGTGCCTTCCTGAAATCAGTACTTACATATCAGGCCTCTCTCTCTTGAGATCATCCATAACACCGTGTAAAGTCTGTATGCTGAGTGCATCTGCAACAACATTTAGCTTCCCTTTTTTTTAGATCATTTCAAAGTCATAATCCAACATCTTTGTGACCCATTTTTTCTGCTCTTCTGAAGATATTCTTTGCTCCAAAAAGTGTTTAAGACTATCATGATCAGTTTTGACCTTGAAGTGTCTTCCCATTAGGTAAGTTCTCCATTTCTTTAGTGCATGCAGTATTGCTAACATTTCCTTCTCATAAATAGGTTTATGTAAATACTTTCCTTTGATTGGACGACTTTCAAAATCAATGGGTCTTCCTTCTTGCATTAAAACAACACCAATTCCATTTCTTGAGGCATCACATTCTACAATAAAGGTTTTTGTCAAGTCTGGCGTAGCTAAGACTAGTGTTAGGCACATTGCCTCTTTAAGATGTTCAAAGGCCTTAGTTTCTTCAGGAGTCCATGAAAATGCATTTTCTTCAATAATGTTGTTAGAGGTGCTGCTATTCTCCCATAATTCTTAACAAACTTGCGATCATACCTTGTTAACCCGAGAAATCCTCGCAATTGCTTTATGGTTATGGGGACTTTCCATTCCTTAATGGCTTTAATTTTGTTAGGGTCCACCTTAACACCCTCGTGAGATACAATATGACCCGAATATTCCACCTCTTGTACTCCAAAGAAACATTTGGATGTTTTTGCATATAATTTTTTCTCCTGCAATAGTTTGAGCACCCTGTCAACATGTTGAACATGATCCTTCCAAGACCTGTTGCAGATTAGTATATCATCAAAAAATACTAGCAAAAATTTTCTAAGGGTGGGTTTGAAAATGGAATTCATCAACCCTTGAAATGTAGAAGGTGCATTGGTAAGGCCAAAAGGCATGACCAAAAATTCATAATGACCCTCATGAGTTTGAAATGTTTCTTTTGGAATATCTTCAGTCTTCATTCTAATTTGATGATATCCTGAATGAAGATCCAACTTGGTAAAAGAAATTGCTCCATGTAATTCATCCAATAATTAATCAATCATAGGAATGGGAAATTTATCTTTAATGTTGAGCTTATTCAGCTCCCTATAATCGGGACACATGCACCATGATCCATCCTTCTTGTGCACCAATACTACTGGTGAGTGCAGAAATTGGCTCCCCATAACGTGGACACATTCGCCATGATCCATCCTTCTTGTGTACCAATACCACAGGAGTAGAGAAAGAACTTTGACTAGGTTGAATTATACCCGCCTCTAACATTTCTGCAATCATACGTTCAATTTCGCTCTTTTGGAAGTAAGGATATCTATAAGGCCTGATGTTTGGAGGAACACTTCCTGGAATCAAATGAATAGCATGATCATGATCACGAATAGGTGGAGTCCTTTGGGAGTTTCAAACACCTTGGAATGATTGTCCAAGACTTGTTGGAGATCTGCAGAAATAGATGATTTTGATGTTGGAACTTCTAGTGAGCATAATTGTGCAATTATGCCTTGTTTTTCTTTCTTTAGAAGCTTTGTCATGACATTAGAGATTATTATCCTTCCCGGCTTCTCCGCAATACCCCGTAATTCGACTTCTTTTCCTTCTGAAAAAAATTTCAAGAAAATTTCTTGAAAATTAAAAGCTACCGTCCCCAAAGATTGTAACCATTGTACTCCTAGTACAACATCAGCACCTCCCATAGGAATGGAAAGCATCGGACTAGTCAACACATATTCCCCCATGGTTAGCTTGATGTTATGGCATTTTCCAGAGCAATTTATAGTTCCTCCATTTGCAACCATCACTTGACATTCTGGTGCTGGGTATAGGAAACAATTTAATTCCTTGGCTACCTTACAATGAATAAAATTATGGGTGCTACCTGAATCAACCAACACTATTACCTTTTTCTTCTTGATTTGTCCTTGTATCTTGAGAGTTTGAGGAGTGGTAATTCCTGCCAGTGCATTACACGATATGGTCGGATTCATTTCTTCCTCTTCTAGGGTTGGTTCCTGATGTATATCCTCTTCTTGTTCATTTTCTTCTTCCTCTTCACAATCTATGTAAAATAATTTCTTCTCAGCACACTTATGACCTTTAGTGTATTTGCTATCACAACTGTAGCAAAGCCCTTTTTCTCTTTTTCTTCCAATTGTTGTGGTGTCAACCTTGTAGGTTGTGGAAATCTAGGCGTAGCAACACTTCCTTCTTTATAGAATTGAGTGGTAGGCTTCCTTGTCGCCATAATTTTACATTCAACTTTTCTTGCCAACCTGAATGCCTTCTCCAATGAATCAGGTTCCAAAACGCTAACTTCATGTTGGATGTTATCCTTTAAAGTGCCTATGAAGAGATCAATCCTGTGTTCCTCTGGAATATCAGTTACCCTTATATTCAATTTTTGGAAGTCCTCAATGTGCTCCCCACTAAACCCTTTTGTTTGAGATTTATCAATTGGCTAAAGAAGGTGTTGCTCTTTGTATCCTCATAATGTGCTATCATTTCCTCCGTAAAAATTGACCAAGTGACAATTTTTTTACGGGAGCAAAGCCATCGATACCATACAAATGCATTTTGTTCTAAATGTAAAGTTGCAATGCATAACTTTTGTGTGTTTTGCACATTATGGAGATCAAAATATTGCTCCATCTGTAGTATCCATGTTACAGGATCCTTTCCATCAAACTTCCTCATATCCATTTTTGGAATATGGTGGTTCTTCCCGCCAACATTAGAGTTTATGAAATCACGATTAGCATTTATTTTGTTCTCATCATGAGTTTCCTCTACTATATTTTCACCATTAGGAAACATTTTTTGTATCAACTTTTTCAAACCTTCCATGTCTGCTTTTAGATCATTCTTCATGTTTTCCATTTTTTTATTGATCTTAGCTTCCATGTCATCCATCTTAGATTCCATGTTAGCTTCCATGCCATCTATCTTAGCTTCCATGCCATTCTTCAAACCATCCATCTTAGATTCCACACATTTCTCCAAACCATCCATCTTAGTTTCCACACCTTTCTTCAAAACTTCCATGTCATTTTTTGTTGCTCTTTGCGAGAGCGAAATTTGTTGCACTTGCTCTTGTAAATTTGATATGTCATGTTTCCATTCTTTGTCTTCATGAGTCATAGTAGAGCCTTATAAAGGCTTAATGGGTGTTGAATTCTTTCTAGGGGCCATTTTAGAATCTAATACTGATATATATTCTACAATATGCCCTTGGAATCAATTCAACTTGATTCTTCAAACAAGACTTATGCAATTCGGGTAAAACAATACACACCTTTTACTTTCTTTTGAGGAGCTCTATATTGAAATTGAATTATCTCTATAATTATATATCCTCAATATCTAAAATTCAGCCTTATAGTATCACTCTGAAGCTTCTTTCAAATTGCATAGGTCTGACCTAATTTGGATTCTTCAAGGCAAAGTTATGTCCAATCTCCCACAATGACCCAATTATGGACTGGTTCAGTAGAGCGAACTTGTACGACTTGCCACGTGTCATTGTTTCCACCTTTGGCTCTAAAATTGATAGAAAAGAAACTACATTCCATGTACTTGCAGCCACTTTTTACATCATTCCAATCCAATGCTCATAGAGAGAGTTATGAGATTTTCTCACGATAACCTCTTTGAGATGAAATTTGGGAGCCTGAAATAGACCTAACTTCCACAGATCATATCTCTGAAAATATTCTAAACCAAGCTCTGAAATTTTGCGACGATGTTCCTTAGGATTTTGGCTTAGCTCTCTAAAAATTTCAGCTTCTGAAACTTCGTAGAAAAAAATTTATAGTGCAAATTCAGCGATGACATGTTTAGGTTAAATTCAGGAGCCTGTAAAAATCCCTAACTTCCACAGATCATATCTCCGAAAATATTGCGAACCAATCTCTGAAATTTTGGGATGATGTTCCTCCAGATTTCAGCTTTGCACTCTAAAAATTTTAGCTTCTAAACCTTTGAAGAAAAAACGTTATAGCGAAAATTCCACGATGACCGGTTTGGAGCAGCGAAAACCCTAGAATCCAAAGCTCTAATACCAAATGTTGTGAAACCAACTCCAAAAATAGAAGAAAATAGGTATCAACACCTTATAAATAAGCCACTTCGAGGGGGAAACCTCCATTACATCACATGAATGAACAATTCTTGGATGATACAAATTACAAAACCTTCTTTCTATATATAGGATCCCATGGGGCCACAATGTAATCCTAGTGGGGCCACAATGTAATCCTAGCCGACCTAACAATAATAATTTAATGGCACAATAATAAAAATATGGGGGTTACAAGGGTACAATAATAACAATAAGGGGGTTACACTAACAACAATAAGGGACTATAATAGTAATATAGGGACTGAACATTCCAGGTTCAAACACTTGGACTGGATGGGCTTGAAGTGATTTTTATGCATGCATGTCAATCGTATGCATGCATTGTAATGGCTACAGGTTTCATTTATATAGTCAGAATTGTAGTTTTGGTTATCATGCATGATGTGAAATTTTGATAGGTTGATGTCATTATGTGTATATACATGTATATTGTGATAATCTGGATTGATTTGTGCAAACAAGATAGCCTTCATTGAACTTCATTGAGGTGTAGTTTGATTATATTTCTATTTGTTTAATCTAACATGGTAGGTTTATAGGAAGACAAAGATCAGAGATGATGAGCATAATGGTGGATTACAGCTCACGTCATTCACCTTACTGATCAGTTGAGTAGCAAGGAGAATATTTCTCTCCTGACATAATAGATACCTTGAGAAGTTTAAAGGCATAAATTTGAAGTTGCAAGGGAGATAATGACAGGATAATTGAACCACAGGAAAATATTTCAAGAGGTAAAGAAAATAAAGTTGAGGTTAATGCAGTGACCCTTCAGAGCTTATCATATTTGCAGAGATAGGTACAGCCAAGGATCATTTATGGACAGGAGGAAAGGACTAATGGGGCATATGGTAGTAGGTCCCGATCAAGATGCAAGTTGGACAAAGATGATAGAGTTAGACATGGTAGATGGTTGGATACACCTTATAGGATAGGTCATGCTTGTGGGTTCTATTCTAGTTGTGGTTCAAAGAGACATCATTGTCATCACCGCCATCATCGTTATAGGAGCAGTGAGAAGCAATACTTACCAGATGATTTCAATAAAGCCAAGCCTCCCAAATTCAATGGAGATATGAAGAAACTGGAAGATGGAGAAGCATGGTTGCTTAGGGTAAATAAGTTCAAGTTGAATTGCATGAGTACAGAGAATATGAAAGCCAGGATAATTTTTAGTCTCAAGGGAAAAGTAGATATCTAGTGGGAAGATGTGAAGGATGTCAGAAGCATCAAGACAAAGGAGTTCAGATGCCATGAGTTTAAAAGACCCTTCAGAAAGCAGTACTTTTCCGAGAGATGTTATGATGGAAATTCCAAGGAGTTCTATGAGTTGAAGATGGGTTTATGAGAGATGAAGAGTACATGAATCATTTTCTAGAGTTGTTGAGGTATGTGCCTTACCTCAAGGATGAGAATATGAAGGTCGAAAGATTCATCAGTGGACTACCATTAGCAATCAGAGATTAGATTGAGTATGATGAACCTCAATCATTAGAGAAATTCATCAGGAAAATGAAGCATTGTTATGAGCAGTCGAAGTGAAAGTCTGAGCCTAAGCGTGATTGGAAAGGTAATGAGAAGGCTAAAGGAAAATGGCCTCGGAAGCAAGGAATACCTCAGGATGAAGGTGGGAAAGAAAATGTGGCTCCTTACAAGAAGTTTAATGCATTCTAGAAGGGACATGAACCTCAACCTGGAGAGCAGCAGAATAAAGGTAGTGAATGAAAACCATTTTAGTGTTGGATTTTTGGCAAGGATCATTGCAATAAGGAATTTTCTTTATCCCAGGGTGGTAGACCTAATACCTATAGTGCTCAGGAGGCGTAAAAATTTGGGGATGTTGGTCAGAGAATTCCTTGGATTTATGTATCACTTGATAACAGAGGTAGAACATTAGGCATCCATTATTGAGATGGAAGGTAAGCTTTGTGATAGAGTTGTTTCCATTTTGATTGATCCTGGATCTAATTATAGTTGTGTTAGTCGTGACCTAGTGGATAAGTGTGGCTTGAATAAATAATTTCATGCAAAGTCTTGGTTGGTGTAGTTGGCTATAGGGACCAAGGAAATATTTCACCATTGGGTGAGAGCTTGTGCATTTGATTTGAACGGTATGCCTACATAAGCATATCTAAATGTGCTTCCTTTAGGTTCCTATGATACATTTTTCGGCATGGATTGGGTGTTTACTCGTGGAAGGTAGATTGTTATGAGAAGGATATTGAGTGCCTGGATGGTGATTAAGAGAAAACAATATTGCAGGGAAGGAAGAAGCTTACATCAGTGAGAATGGTTACATCTATGCAAGCTAAGACCAGTTATAGGAGAGGGTGTGTATTATTTGCAGTGCATGTTTCCAGTGACAAAGGGAAGGATGTTGAGGATGATGAAGTCCTAAATAGGTATCTTGTTTTGTAGTAGTTTCAAGATGTATTTCCCACGAATATTTTAGATTTATCGCCTCATATGGAAGTGGATTTGTTTATTGATTTGGTACCAGGAACAACACCAACATCAAAGGCACATTACAAGATGAGCACTCTGAAGCTGGTGGAATTGAAGTTACAGCTTAAGTAAATTCTTGATAAAAGATACATGATGCCAACTGTGTTTCCTTAGGGTGCACTAATGTTGGTTTTGAAGAAGGATGGTACTCTCATATTGTGCATTTATTATAGGAAATTGAACAGGGTGGCGATCAAGAACAAGTACCCATTGTTGCAGATCGATTATTTGTTTGATCAATTGAAGGGAGTAGCAGTGTTCTCAAATATTGACTTGAGATTAGGACGTCACCAGATGCGCATCAAAGAAGAAGATATCTACAAGACTGCATTACGTACTAGGTATGGGCATTATGAGTTTGTGGTGGTTCCTTTTGGTCTTACTAATGCTTCAGCCATGTTCATGTGTTTAATGAACAATGTGTTGTGTCCTTATCTGGACAAGTTTATGATATTTTTTATTGATCATATATTGATATATTCTAATAATGAGGAGGAGCATGCATAGCACCTAGCAGTAATTTTGATATTGTTGAGAGAGCACCAATTGTATGTCAAATTTACCAAGTGCAATTTCTTTCAGTATTAGGTTCATTACTTGGGGCATGTTGCTTCTAAGGAAGGTATAGCAGTGGACCCAGAAAATATCAAAGTTATCATGGACTGGCCAGCTCTTAGGAATGTAGATGAGGTTAGATCATCCATGGGATTAGTAGGTTATTACATGAGGTTCATCAGGAACTTCTCACAGATTTCCTATCCTATTACATCTTTGTAGAGAAAAGTGGATACGTTTGAATGGATTGAGGAGCTTGCGGCTAGTTTTGAGCAATTGAATCATTTGCTTACAAATTCTCTACTGTTGAAGATTGTAGATCCTACTAAGGAGTTCGTGGATTGTACATATGCTTTCAAGAGAGGAATTTTTTGAGTCTTGATGTAGGAAGGACAGATGGTATGATACAATTCAAGGAAGTTGAATGAGCATGAGCATAACTATGTGACTCGTGATTTTGATTTGGCAGCCATCATTCATGCCTTAAAAATGTGGATGCATTAACTTCTTGGCATGAGGTTTATTCTTATGAGTGATCATAGTGGACTGAGGTACTTGTATGATAAACCCAATTTGAATGCCAGGAAATCTATATAGTTGGCTACTCTTACTGAGTTATACTACAAGATCAGATACATTCAGGGCAAGGAGAAAAGGGTTGTATATGCCCTCAATAGGAGAGTGTAGGTGAATCATATTGCAGCAGTGAGTTATTATGGGAAAAAATTGCAAGAGTGGATCTTACAGGTAGGGCAGCATGATGACATGTACCAGTAATTGAGGCACAAGTTACAGCAACAGGGTGAAGGTGATAGGGATGAGGAGTATCACCTCATGGTAGATGGTTTGGTCAAATTCGGGAACATGATTTATGTGTTGGATCATAGTGATCTCAAGAAGCGCATCTTGAGGGAGTTTCATATCAAGTCGCATTCAAGTCACCCGATATATCAAAATACTTTGACAACAGTTAATAAATTTTATCATTAGCCAAACTTGAAGAAAGAGGTGGTTAAGGTTGTGAGCTTGGGAATTTTGTCCAATTTTTGTATTATTATTTAAAAGGGGAAAATATTATTTTGGAGAAAGGTGAAAAGTATTATTTTATTGGAGATTGGCGGCAAATTATTGTTTTATTAAATGGTGGTAAAAGTAACTTAGTGGAAAATGGCCCCCACCAATAAAATAATATTAAAAATGGAGTCTAGAGGCATGAGGAGAAATTATAAAATGAATATCGACTCATTTTGTGGATTATATTTTAGCTATTACACTTCATATTTCATCTTCTCTTGGAGTTTTTTAGCACAAGGGCCAGAGTGTTGTTTAGCACCAGGAATTCCAAGCGGCATTCCACCCTCATTTTGGAGAACTTCAAGTGTCTCCCTAGTGAGGTAATTTGGGAGTCAAATTCAAGGATTCCCTTGAGATTTATTACATGAGTTTGGCTAGCTATACAAATTTCCTAGGCATAAAAGGATTTCATGGTCCATTATTTGTAGCAACAATAGTGGTTTACAGGATTCAGGTTTTTGTAGAGAGGTTTTTCCTCATTCGAGATAGAGTTTGGTGGAATTTTTGCAGGGTAGAGTTCGAGGAGATATTTAGGCTGAGTTTATCTTTTTTTTTAGTGCATATCTCATTGGTTGAAGCTTGTGCAGAACAGAGGAGAAACGTATTATGGAGAGATTGGGGATGGAGAAAAGTATTATTTTTAGAGGAGAATTTGTGTGGAGTTTGGGTGGCTATTTAACAACTATTTGGAGTAGATTTAAGCATAGCATTTTCATAAGTGTGCAAAGCCTACCTTGCAAATACATTTAGGAATTTATAGGGTAAGTTCCTTAGATAAAACACCAAAGGTCACCGCTCACAAACAGATCATAAATCAGTACACCAGTATTTGATGTAGTTAAAACCCTAGAAGGGGGAAACAGTACACGGCCTGACCCAACGTGACCACTTCAGGTAATTTATTAATATAAAGAAAGAAAAATTACATATTCTTCTCTCATAAACGGTTACCGTACAAATTACCCTCCATGATCTTTAAATAGAGATCATGGACCAATCGGTTGCTAAGCCACGGATCAAGTGTCGGTAATACCGAGGAGAGAATGAACCGTAGGATCACTACATATCATGATCATCGGATTATAAGTTACAAATGTACATAGTAAAGAAACACACTTTACCTAACTCTACGCTAGACAAAGTTATACTTTACTATTTCCTATGTGTTAGAATATCCTAACAATCCATTCGCACTTTTTTTGGTCATCCAGGTCAACCGGAATTGGGCCAAACGATTTATAGGTTTTGTTGGGATTGGTGTGTAGAGGTCGAGGTTAATTTTTCATAATTTTATGAGTGATATACAGAGCAGAAACCTAGTAGGGCATATAGCCAGACATAGTGTCATTTTCACCCTTTGGGAAGGCTTCTTCATCATTTAAATTCAGCCAAAACCATTTCTGGGTTTTGGGAGAGGAGTTCAGAGATAAATTGTTAGAGCATTCTGAGGAGTATTCAGCCCTAAGATCATCATTCTAGAAAACAATCAGTACGAGATTATTTCTGGATAGTGAAAAAATCACTCCATGACCATTTATACCACTTGGGTCTGGGCCACTTTTCTGGGTACTTCTTAACTTGCATAGCAAGCCCAGGTTCCAAATTCCAACTCATTTTATGTACTCTTTTATCATAAAATTAATAAAATGGCTCAAGATGTTTTGTTGGACATTTTTTTGTTTTAATTGTCATGCATAAGTTATAGTTATTTATAGTTCCTAGTCCATTGCTTGGTATTAGTTGTTAAATTCCAATTAGGAATATTATAGTGGTATCAGAGCATGATCTTGGCCAATTGTGGGGTATCCAGCAAGATCATGGAAGATTTGGGCATGTATGCATAATTATGAGTGAAACCATAAACAAAACCATGGTTCAGGGAAGATTCAATATGCAAGAATTCTAGGGTGGAATCTATTTGAACGATGAGAGGTTGGCCTAGTTGAGGAAGGTGATAGACCAGATCCATCCTCGTCCCTACAGCAAAGACATTATAGGTGTGTAGGACATGGGGGTGAGGGCATATACATTGTGTGGGGAAATTTGACAGAATCAGGGCACCAGATCTCCTCAAAAGGATAATACAAGACAGGGACAGTTATAGGGTGAGACCAGGAAGCACTTTTGTTTGTGGAGACCTCGCTTTAGATATTAGGAGCCTGATGAGGAGGTTGAGCAAGAGGTTGTGGGAACACATGAGTGTGAGGAGCGCGTCAATATGTTTAATGTAACGCAGGAGTCACCCTTGTTGGATATCCCTTTGGTAGCTCTAGTTGACACCCTAATGGAGAGAGTAGCATACAGACATAGGGCCATCTATTGATGAGGTTCCACCCACGGATGATGTGTCATTTGTGGTTGAGGGATCCATTAATGAGGTGTCTAGGGCCATCTCCAAGTTTTCAGGTGATAATAGCCCACAGTAGATTAGTTAGGTTCTTAGACACGTGTCCAGCGACTAAGTGTTCGCAGGTGCAAGGTTATTAAAAATCGTGACAGAGTTTCTAGACTATAGCTACCTATCAATTACAATTGAGGATGTTATGTATAATGAGATATTTGTGGAGGGGTAGTTAGGGGATCATGTTGAGCCCATTGTGGAGGATGAGAATCCATAATCCAGGTGGATATTGGTGGCCACCCACCTATTACACTTGGACCCCTGCCATTTTTTATTTCAATCTATAAGTTTCCTTAATTGTAGCACAATTTACTAGTTTTGGTAGTTTTTTGGGTCCTAAACTTTCGAAGCCATTTTGAGGCCCTAAACGACAATTTTTTGGAAGAAGGTAAAACATAGGATTTTCATTAATTTTTTCAGTCGAAATTTGTAGTCCTCGAATAGATATTTATAATGAGGTATTGTGCACCCCAAACAGAGATCGTATGCCAAAGTTATGACCCCAGGAAGTTGATGTACCAATTTACCCCAATGGGGCCCACAAATTTCGTGATTCATCTCCTAGGTTAGGTTTTTGAATGTTTAGATTTTTCCATTATTTATCAATACTAAATAGGTCTTTGATCCTTATTGTAACACAGTTCAAATACATGTATCTGCCACATCTCTTCTTAGAGATTAGCTACCATCGCCCGAGCTAGTTTATTTCCTTTCTATTTGTAAGCATATTTTAGTTCTATGATATTAATGAAATGAAGAGTTATTTCTACTGCATCTCTGTACTTATGGTTATATTTGTATTTTGTTGTGTTTTTTTCTAATTTCAGATCATTTGTATCAGATCGGTCTGCCCTTTCTTTCTTTTTCTTTGCATGTCCCCAACAAGGTCAAGGTATATGGATTTATGGATCGAACTCATTGAACCTTTGCATGACCAGCCTCACAAACCCCGACGGCCTCCCATGGTGGAAGAAAAGAAAGATGAGGGAGTAGAAGATCATTTCAAAATATTGCTAGAAGAAGCCCTCGAGTGTTAGGTCCCTATATTACTAGTATAGTTCCTTATTATTGTTAGTGTAGCCCCCTTATTGTTATCATTGTACCCCTGTAGACCCCATATTGTTAATATTGTGCCCCATAAAAATACACTATTGTTATTGTTGAGCCCTTACATTATTATTGTTAGGTCGGCGAGGATTATATTGTGACCCCATGGACTCATATATATAGAAAGGATGTTTTTTCATTTGAATCATCAAAGCATTGTTCATTTATGTAATGTAAAGTAGGTTTGATTATTTTTCTATTTGGTTAATCTAACATGGTTGGTTTACAGGAAGACAAAGATCATAGATGACAAGCATAATGGTGGATTAGAGTTCACATGACTCACCTTACTAATCAGTTGAGCAGCAAGGAGAATATTACTCTCCTGACATAATGGATACCTTGAGAAGTTTAAAGGCATAAATATGAAGTTGCAAGGGAGATAATGACAGGATAATTGAGCCACAGGAAAATATTTCAAGAGCTCAAGAAAATAAAGTTGAGGTTAATGCAGTGATCCTTCAGAGCTTATTGTATTTGCAGAGATAGGTACAGCCAAGGATCATTTATGGATATAAGGAAAGGACTAATGGGGCATATGGTAGCAAGTCTCGATCAAGATACAAATTGGAAAAATATTATACAGTTGGACATGGTAGATGGTTGGATACACCTTATAGGATAGGTCATGCTTGTGGGTTCTATTCTAGTTGTGGTTCAGAGACACATCATTGTCATCACCCCCATCATTGTTATAGGAGGAGTGAGAAGAAATACTTACCAGATGATTTCAACAAAGCCAAGCCTCCCAAATTCAATGGAGATATGAAGAAACTGGAAGATGGAGAAGCATGGTTGCTTGGGGTAAATAATTTAAAGTTGAATTGCATGATTATACAAAGAATATGAAATCCAGGATATCCATTTTTAGTCTCAAGGGAAAAGCAGATATCTAGTGGGAAGATGTGAAGCATGTCAGAAGCATCAAGATAGAGGAGTTCAGTTGCCATGAGTTTAAAAGACTCTTCAAAAAGAAGTACTTTTTCGAGAGATATTATGATGGAAATTCCAAGAAATTCTATGAGTTGATCTATATGGGTTTTATGACAAATGAAGGGTACACGACTAAGTTTCTATAGTTGTTGAGTTATGTGCCTTACCTCAAGGATGAGAATATGAAGGTCGAAAGATTCATTAGTGGACTACCATTAGAAATCAAGGATTATATTGAGTATCATGACCCTCGGTCACTAGAGGAATTCATCGAGAAACTGAAGCATTGTTATGAGAAGTTGAAGTGAAAGTCGGAGCCTAAGCGTGATTGGAAAGGTAATGAGAAGGCTAAAGGAAAATGGACTCAGAAGCGAGGAATACCTCAGGATGAAGGTGGGAAAGAAAATGTGGCTCCTTACAAGAAGTTTAATGCAGGTGAGAAGGGACATGGACCTCAACCTGGAGAGAAGCAGAATAAAGGTAGTGAAAGAAAACCATTGTAGTGTTGGATTTGTAAAAAGGATCATCGCAAGAAGGAATTTTCATTATCCTAAGGTGGTAGGCATGATATCTATTGTGCTCGAGAGGCATAAAAATTTGGGGATGTTGGTTAGAGCATTCCTCGGATTTATGTAGCACTTGATAACATGAAGGTAGAAAATTAGACCTCCATTATTGAGATGGTGGGTAATCTTTTTTATCGAGTTTTTTCCATTTTGATTGATCCTGGATCTAATTATAGTTGTGTTATTCCTTACCTAGTGGATAAGTGTGGCTTGATAAAATAAGTGCATGCAGAATCTTGTTTGTTGTAGTTGACTATAGGAACAAAGAAAATAGTTCACCATTGGGTGAGAGCTTGTGCATTTGAGTTGAATGGTATTCCTACATTAGCACATCTAAATTTGCTTCCTTTGGGTTCCTATGATATGTTTTTCGGCATGGATTGGGTGTTTACTCATGGAAGTAAGGTAGATTGTTATGAGAAGGATATTGAGTGCCAGGATGATGATGGAGAGAAAACAATCTTGCAGGGAAGGAAGAAGCTTACATCAGTGAGAATGGTTGCATCTATGCAATCTAAGCCCGGTTACAGGAGGGTGTGTATTATTTGCAGTGCATGTTTATAGTGACAAAGGGAAGGATGTTGAGGATGATGAAGTCTTGAGAAGAGGTATATTGTTTTGCAGTAGTTTCAAGATGTATTTCCCAAGGATATTTTAGATTTATCACCTCATAGGGAAGTGGATTTATTTATTGAGTTGGTACTAGGAACAACACCAACATCAAAGGCACATTATAGGATGAGCAGTCTGAAGCTGGTGGAATTGAAGTTACAGCTTAAGGAAATGCTTGATAAAGGATACATAATGCCAATTGTGTTTCCTTAGGGAGCATTAATGTTGTTTTTGAAGAAGAAAGATGGTACTATCAAATTGTGCATTGATTATAGGAAGTTGAACAAGGTGGCGATCAAGAACAGGTACCCATCGTTGCAGATTGATTGTTTGTTTGATCAATTGAAGGGAGTAGCAGTGTTCTCAAAGATTGAATTGAGACTAGGACGTCTTTAGATGCGCATCAAAGAAGAAGATATCTACAAGACTGCGTTACATACTAGGTATGGGCATTATGAGTTTGTGGTGGTTCCTTTCGGTATTACTAATGCTCCAGCCACTTTCATGTGTTTGATGAAAAATGTGTTGTGTCCTTATCTGGACAAGTTTATGATAATTTTTATTGATCATATATTGATATATTCTAATAATGAGGAGGAGCATGCATAGCACCTAGCAGTAATGTTGATATTGTTGAGAGAGCACCAGTTGTATGCCAAACTTATCAAGTGCAGTTTCTTTTAGTATTAGGTTCATTACTTGGGGCATGTTGTTTCTAAGGAAGGTATAGTAGTGGACCCAGTAAAGATTAAATCTATCATGGACTTGCCAGCTCTTAGGAATCTGGATGAGGTCATATCATTCATGGGATTATTAGGTTATTACATGAGGTTCATTGGGAAATTCTCACATATTTCCTATCATATTACATCTTTGCAGAGAAAAGGGGATAAGTTTGAATGGATTGAGGACTTTGCGGCTAGTTTTGAGTAGTTGAAGTATTTTCTTACAAATTCTCTAGTGCTGAAGTTTGTAGATCCTAATAAGGATTTTGTGGTTTGTACAGATTCTTTCAAGAGATGACTTGTTGGAGTCATGATGCAGGAAGGATAGATGGTATGATATGAGTCAAGGAAGCTTAATGAGCATGAGAAGAACTATGTGACTCATGATTTTGAGTTGGTAGTTATCATTCATGCCTTGAAAATATGGAGGCATTAACTTCTTGACATGAGTTTTATTCTGATGAGTGATCATGGTGGACTGAGGTACTTGTCTGATAAACCCAATTTGAATGTCGGGCAAGCTATATAGTTGGCTACTCTTAATGAGTTCTATTACGATATCAGTTACATTAAGGGCAAGGAGAACAGGGTTGTAGATGCTCTCAGTAGGATAGTGTAGGTGAATCATATTGTAGCAGTGATTTCTTATGGGAAAAATTGCAACAGTGGATCTTGCAAGTAAGGCAGCATGATGACATGTACCAGCAATTGAGGCACAAGTTACAGCAATAGGGTGAAGGTGATAGGGATGAGGAGTATCACCTCATGGTAGATGGTTTGGCCAGATTCGAGAAAAAGATTTATCTGTTAGATCACAGTGATCTCAAGAAGTGCATCGTGAGCGAGTTTCATGCCAAGTCGCATTGAAGTCACCCAATATATCAAAATAATTTAACAGTGGTTAATAAATTCTATCATTAACCAAATTGGAAGAAAGAGGTGGTTAGGGTTGTGAGCTTGGGAATTTTGCCCAATTTTTGTATTATTATTTAAAAGGGGAAATATTGTTTTCGAGAAAGGTTAAAAGTATTATTTTATTGGAGATTAGAAGCAAATTATTGTTTTATTAAATGGTGGAAAAAGTACCTTAGTCGAAAATGGCCCCCACCAATAAAATAATATTAAAAAGGGAATCTAGAGGCACGAGGAGAAATTATAAAAGGAGGATGGACTCATTTTGTTGATTATCTTTTAGCTAGTACACTTCATATTTCATCTTCTCTTGGAGTTGTTTAGCACAAGGGCCAAAGTGTTGTTTAGCACCAATAATTCCAAGCGGCATTCCACCCTCATTTCGGAGAACTTCAAGTGTCTCCGTAGTGAGCTAATTTGGGAGTCCAATTCAAGGATTCCCTTGAGATTTATTACAGGAGTTTGGATAGTTATACAAATTTCTTGGGCATAGAAGGATTTAGTGGTGCATTATTTGTAGCAACAATAGTGGTTTAGAGGATTTGGGTTTTTGTAGATAGGTTTTTCCTCATTGGAGCTAGAGTTTGGTGGAATTTTTGCAGGGTAGAGTTTGAGGAGATATTTGGGCCGAGCTTATCTACTTTTTTGTGGGTGTTTCTCATTGGTTGAAGCTTGCGTAGGACATAGGAGCAACATATTATGGAGGGATTGGGGTTGAAGAAAAGTATTATTTTTAGAGGAGAATTTGTGTCAAGTTTGGGTGGCTATTTAACAGCTATTTGGAGTAGATTTGAGAATAGCATTTTCAGAACTGTGAAAATTCTACCTTGCAAATCCATGTAGGAATTTATAGGGTAATTTCCTTAGATCAAACACCAAAGGTCACTGCTCACAAATCAGTATACCATTATTTGACGTGGTTAAAACCCTCGAAGAGGGAAACAGTCCACAGCCTGACCCAACATGACCACTTCAGGAAATTTATTAATATAAAGAAGAAGAAAAATGCATAAGATTCTCTCATAAATGGTTACCGGACAAATGACCCTCCATGCTCTTTAAATAGAGATCACGGACCAATCGGGTGTTAAGCCACAGATCAAGTGTCGGTAATATCGAGGAGAGAATGAACCGTCAGATCACTACATATCGTGACTGTCAGATTATAAGTTACAATGTACATATTAAAGAAACACACTTTACCTCACTCTACGTTAGACCAAGTTATACTTAACTATTTTCTATGTGTCAGAATATCCTAACAATCCATCCGCACTTTTTGGGGTCATCCAGGTCAACCGAAATTGGGTCAAACCATTTATGGGTTTTGTTGGGATTGGTGTTTAGAGGTTGAGGTTAATTTTTCATAATTTTATGAGTGTTATAAAGGGAAGAAACCCAGTAGGGAATATAGCCAGGCAGAGAGTCATTGGCACCCTTTTGGGAGGCCTTCTTCATCATCTAGATTCAGCCCAAACCATTTATGGGTTTTGGGAGAGGAGTTTAGAGATAAATTGTTAGAGCATTCTTAGGAGTATTCATCCCTAAGTCATCATTCTAGAAAACGGTCAGTACGATATTATTTATGGATAGTGCACAAATCACTCCATGACCATTTATACCTCTTGGGTCTCGGACATTTTTCTAGGTAATGCTTAGCATGCATAGCAAGCCGGGGTTCCAAAATTTCAGCTCATTCTATGTACTCTTTTATCATAAAATTAATAAAATGGCTCAGAATGTTTTGTTGGACATTTTTTTGTTTTAATTGTTGTGCATAATTTCTAGTTATTTATAGTTCCTAATCCATTGCTTGGTATTAGTTGTAAATTCGAATTAGGAATATTATAGTGCTATCAGAGCATGATCTTGGCCAGTTGTGGGGTATCCAGTAAGATCATGGAAGATTTGGGCATGTATGCACAATGATGAGTGAAACCATAGACAAACCCATGGCTCAGGGAAGATTCAATATGCAAGAATTCTAGGGTGGAATCTATTTGAACGATGAGAGGTTGGCCTAGTTGAGGAAGGTGATAGACCAGTTCCATCCTCATCCTTACAGCAAAGAAACTATAGGTGATTAGGAAATGGGGTTGAGGGCATCTAGACTATGTGGGGAAAGTTGATAGAATCAGGGTACCAGATCTCCTCAAAAGGAGAAGACAACACAAGGAAAATTATAGGGTGAGCCCAAGAAGCGCTTTTGCTGGTGGAGACCTAGCTTTAGATATCAGGAGCCTAAAGAGGAGGTTGAGCATGAGGTTATGGGAACACAGGAGTGTGAGGAGCACATCAATGTGTTTATTTTAACACAGTAGTCACCCTTTTTGGATATCCCTTTGGTAGCTTTGGTTGATACCCTAGTGAAGAGAGTAGCATACAGACATAGGGCCATCTATTGATGGGGTTCCACCCACGGATGAGGTGTCATTTGTTGTTGAGGGATCCATTAATGAGGTTTCTAGGGTCATCTCCAAGTTTTCAGTTGACAGTAGCCCACAGCAGATTGGTTAGGTTCTCAGAGACATGTCTAGCGACCAAGTGTTGGTAGACGCAAGCTTATTAAAAATCGTGACAGAGTTTCCAGACTATAGCTGCCTATCAATTATTGTTGAGGGTGTTATCTATAATGAGCTATCTGTGGAGGGCAGTTAGGGGATCATGTTAAGCCCATTGTGGAGGATGAGAATCCATGATCCAGGTGGATATTGGTGGCCACCCGCCTATTACAGTTGGACCCCCACCATTTTTTATTTCAGTCTTTCAGTTTCCTTAATTGTAACATAGTTTATTATTATTGGTATTTTTTTGGGTCCTAAACTTCGGAAGCCATTTTGATGCCCTAAACGACAGTTTTTTGGAAGAAGATAAAACATGAAATTTTAATTTATTTTTTTAGTCGAAATTTGTAGTCCTCAGATAAATCTTTATAACGAGGTATTGTGAATGCCAAACGGAGATCGTATGCCAAAATTACGACCCCAGGAAGTTGATGTACCAATTTACCCCAACGGGGCCCACAGTGATGATTCATCTCCTAGGGTTAGGTTTTTGAATGTTTAGGGTTTTCCATTGTTTATAAATAATAAATAGGCCTTTGATCCTCATTGTAACACAATTCAAAGGCATGTAGCCACCACATCTCTTCTCAGAGATAAGCTACCATCGCCTAAGCTAGTTTATTTCCATTTTGTTTGTAAGCATATTTTAGTTATGTGATATTAATTAAATGAAGTGTTATTTCTGTTGCATCTCTGTACTTATGGTTTTATTTTTATTTTGTTGTTTTTTTGTCTAATTTCGAATCAGTTGTATGAGAGTGGTGTTCTCTTTCTTTGTTTTTCTTTGCATGTCCCCAACGAGGTTAGGTTATACAGAGTTATTGATCGAATTTGTTGAACCTTTGCATGACCAACCTCACAAACCCCGACGAACTCCCATGGTGGAAGAAAAGAAATATGAGGGAGTAGGAGATCATTTCAAAATATTCCTTGAAGAAGCCCTCGAGTGTTACGTCCCTATATTACTAGTGTAGTCCCTTATTGTTGCTAGTGTAGCCCCCTTATTGTTATTGTTGTACCCTTGTAGTCCCAATATTGTTGTTCTTGTGCCCCATAAAAGTACACTATTATTATTTTTGAGCCCTTAAATTATTATTGTTAGGTTGGCTAGGATTATATTGTGACCCCATGGAATTCAATATATAGAAAGGAGGTTTTTTCATTTGAATCATCCAAGCATTGTTTATTTATGTAATGTAAAGGAGGTTTCCCCCTCGAAGTCGTTAATTTCTAAGGTGTTGATCTCTCTTTTTTTCTATTTTTGGAGTTGGTTTCATAACATTTGGTATCATAACTTTGGATTCTAAGGTTTCACTGCTTCAAACAGGTCATCGTGGAATTTTTGCTATAACATTTTTCTAGGAAGGTTCAGAAGCTAAAACAAAAACCCATTTTCGAAGAAATCTTGAGGAACTTTTTGTAAAAATTTCAGATCTTGGTTTGCAATGTTTTCATTGATATGATCTGTTGAAGTTACAGTTTTTGCAGGCTCCTAAATTTCATCTCAAAGAGGTGGCCTTGGGAAAATCGTCATAACTCGCTCTTTGCGCATCGGACTGGAATTTTGTAGAACTTTAGTTTCCTATGTATCGATTTTAGAACCAAAGGAGAAAACAGTGAGATGTGGCACGTCGTAAAAATTCATTCTACTAAACAAGTCTATAATTACGTCATTGTGGGAGATTGGGAATAACTTTGCCTTGAAGAATCCAAATCAGGTCAGACATGTGGTATTGGAAAGAAGATTTAGAGGTCTATTAAAGGACTGAATATAAAATCTTTGGGATCCGAAATTATAGAGATACATCAGTTTCAATATCGAGCTTCTCAAAATCAAGAAAAAGGTGTGTTTTTTTTTCAAATTGCATAAGTCTTGTTTGAAAAATCAGTTTGAAGTGATTCCAAGGGTATATTGAAGCATAGATATCAGTATTGGGTTCTAAAATGCCACAAAAAAATAATTCAAAGCCCATTAAGCCCTCAGAAGGCTCTACTATGACTCATGAAGAGGAAGAAGTGCAACATGATATATCAAAATTACAGGACCAAGTGCGTCTACTTTCGCTCTCGCAATGAGTAACAAAACTGATATGGATGGTTTGAAGAATGGCATGGAAGCTAAGATGGATGGCATGGAAGCTAAGATGGATGACATGGAAGCTAACATAGAAGACATGAATAATTATCTAAAAACATACATGGAAGTTTTGACAAATTTGATACAAGAAATGATTCCTAATGGTGAAAAGGTAGTAGAAGAAACTCATGATGAGAACAAAATAAATGTTAATCATGATTTCATAAAGTCTGATGTTGTATTGAAGACCCACTATATTCCAAAGATCAATATGAGGAAGTTTGATGGCAAGGATCCCATAACATGGATACTACAGATGGAGCAATATTTTGATCTCCATAATGTGCAAAAAACACAAAAGGTACGCATTACAACTTTATATTTAGAAAAGTATATATTTGTATGGTATCGATGGCTTTTCTCTCTAAAAAAACTGTCACTTGGCCATTTTTTATAGAGGCAATGATAGCACATTATGAGGATACAAATAGCAACACCTTCTTTAGCCAATTGATAAATCTCAAACAAAAGGGTTCAATGGTGCAGCACATTGAGGACTTCCAAAAATTGAATATAAGGGTAACTGATATTTCAGAGGAACATAGGATTGATGTCTTCATAGGGACTTTAAATAATAACATCCAACATGAGGTTCTCCTTTGGGAACCTAATTCATTGGACAAAGGCATTCAAGTTGGCAAGACTTCCACAATCTATAAGGTTGACACCACAACAATTAGATGAAAAAAGAGCAAAAGGGATTTGCAACAGTTCTGATAGAAAATACACTAAAGGTCATAAGTGTGTTGAGAAGAAATTAGTTTACATAGATTGTGAAGAGGAGGAATAAAATGGGCAAGAAACTTCAAAAGAAGAGCATATACACCAGGAACCAACCCTAGAGAAAGAAGTAATGAGTCTGACCATATCCTGTAATGCATTGGCAGGAATTACCGCTCCTCAAACTCTCAACATAGAAGGACATACCAAGAAGAAAAATACAATAGTTTTGATTTATTTGAGTAGTACCCATAATTTTATTCATTGTGTTACACCATTTTTTGGTCATCTAACTCTTCATCATTAGATGGACCCAAGTACACCATGTAAGACCAGTTTTACACCAAGTAAAACTGCTTTCACTATGTTAATTAGGAAACCCCAAAAGGAATAATTAATTAAACCATAATTTAATTATTATTCCCAGTCATATTTAACCCAAAAACAAAGAAATTAATGAGATAAACCCATAGTTATCTTATTATTTTCTAGGAATAATTATTTAAATAATATTCCTTGTTAAAGATGACCAAATCAACCACCATTAATCAAATAAATCATTATTTATTTGATTATATCCCAACCACTTCCTTAAAAAGATAAATAAATCATTTATTTATTTATCCTTCACTAATCAAGGGATTTTGACCCAAGTCAAAGTCCCTTTCCCTCCAACAAATAATAATAAAATATTCCATAGAGGTGGATCTAGATTTGGTTAACATTATTTTAATCATGCACCAAGATCTAGAATGACCCAATATTTTGTTATAAATAGGAGGTTTTTCCCCATCATTCTTCACCTTTTGTTGCCTATTAGATCACTCTGGATCTATACACTTGGTCTCATTTCTACCATTTTGCTCCCATTGAGCTCTACTTTCTGCATTGGGTTTTCTACATCTACGAGAGAGAGAAAGCTTAGATCTGAAGTGCTGAGGACTACAAAGAACCCATCCCATTGAGGAGATCTGGATACACCTTCTTGTTTCCTCCCAGGTGCCCTGCAATATAAAAATTCATTCAAAAAATCGTGTTCTTGTCTTGTCTGTTGGATGCATGGAGCAAACTCTTTACTTTACTGCTTAATATCTTTCCATTTATAGATATGTTTGTTGCAGCACTTTAACTACTAATTGCAGATCTGAAGATGTTTTGCAGCCATTATTGTTGTTAGGGCTATTAGTTATGCGTAGCTAAAGTGGTTCTTTTTCGTACGCTTCGACAAAGAATTCATACTAACACATTGTAAGGTAGCCAAGGAATTGAATTGCTTCCTATACCCAGCACTAGAGTGTCAAGTGATGGTTGCAAATGGAGGAACTGTAAATTTCTCTGGAAAATTCCATAATATTAGGCTAACCATGGGGGAATATGTATTGAATATTCCAATGCTTTCCATTCCAATGGGAGGTGATGATGTTGTACTAGGAGTACAATGGTTACAATCTTTGGGGACGATATCTTTGAAGTTTCAAAAAAAATTCTTGAATTATTTTTCGATAGGAAAGGAAGTTTAATTACGAGGTATCACATGGAAGCCAGGAAATATAATAAGCTCTAATGTCATGACAAAGCTTCTGAAGAAAGAACAATGAGGTAGCTCTTGGAAGGATCATGCTCAACATGTTGACAGGGTGCTCAAACTATTGGAGGAGAAAAAATTATATGCAAAAACCTCCAAATTTTTCTTTGGAGTTCAAGAGGTGGAATATCTGGGTCATATTGTATCTTAGGAGGGTGTTAAGGTAGACCCTAAGAAAATTAAATCCAAGGGAATTGAAATTCCCCACAACCATAAAGCAGTTGCAAGGATTTCTTGGGTTAACAGGGTATTATCACAAGTTTGTTACGAATTATGGGAGAATAGCAACACCTCTAACAACATTATTGAAGAAAGATGCATTTTCATGGACTCATAAAGCAACTAAGACCTTTGAACATCTTAAAGAGGCAATGTGCCTAGCACCGGTCCTAGCTACGCTAGACTTAACAAAAACCTTTATTGTTGAATGTGATGCCTCAAGAAATGGAATTGGTGTTGTTTTAATGCAAAAATGAAGACATGTTGATTTTGAAAGCATTCTGATCAAAGGAAAGTATTTACAGAAAGCTATTTATGAGAAGGAAATGTTGGCAATACTACATGCACTAAAGAAATGGAGACCTTACCTAATGGGAAGACACTTCAAGGTAAAAATTGATCATGGTAGTCTTAAATAATTTTTGGAACAAATATTATCTTCAGAAGAGTAGCAAAAATGGGTCACAAAGATGTTTGGTTATGACTTTGAAATCATATACAAAAAAGGGAATCTAAATGTTGTTGCAGACGCACTCTCAAGAAAGGATGAGGAGGTGGAAGCATTCCTTTGTGCCATTTCTATTACCCAACCATATTGGATAATCGAAGCAAGGGAGGAATGGAAGAATGACGAAGAAGTATGGACACTCATCCAAAAGTTGCAACAAGATCCCAGTACATCTGATACATGTAGTTGGAAAATGATTCCTTATAGTACAAAGATCACTTATATTTTTGTAATAATTCCCAACTAAAACAAAATATTCTTTTGGAATTGCACACCTCTCCCTTAGGAGGACGCTCAGGATTTTTAAAAACTTACCACAGGGTGAAGAAAGAATTTTTTTGGGTGGCCTTAAATTTTATATTCAAAAGTTTGTGGTGGAATGTTTGGTTTGCCAGCAAAATAAAGTTGAGACAATTAAGACCGTGGGTCTGCTACAGCCTTTATCCATTCCAAGTCAACGTTGGAAGGATATTTCAATGGATTTTATCACAAGTTTACCTAAGTCCGAAGGAAATAGTGTCATCGTGGTGGTAGTTGATAGACTTACCAAGTATGCACACTTTTTTGAATTATCTCTTCCATTTAAAGCAAGTACAATTGCTAATGCATTTATGGAAACAATTCAAAAGCTACATGGAAACCCAAAGATTATTGTAAGCGACAGAGATCTCATTTTCACTGGAAACTTTTGGACGGAATTATTTTCTTGTTTGGGTACTCAACTAGCTCATAGCTCATTTTACCATCCTCAATCCAATGGGAAAACTAATTTAGTGAACAAATGTTTGGAAGGATACCTTCGTTGTTTTGTATCTAATAAACAAACACAATGGTTCAAGTGGTTACCTCTGGCTAAATATTGGTATAACACTTCCTTCCATACTGCAGCAAAAATCACCCCATTTATGGCACTTTATGCATAGCATCCACCGTCCACCACATCATCTTTAAGAAAAAAATCTAAGGTTCAAACAGTGGAAGATCACATCAAGCATCAACAACAAGTTCTCCAACTCTTAAAGGATAACCTAAATTTGGAACAAAATCGAATGAAACAAGAGGCAGATCAACATCACAGTGAGAGAATCTTTGATGTAGGAGACTAGGAATTTTTATGGCTACAACCGTACAAAAAAATGTCCCTCAAGTAAGCTAAGAAGGATAACAAATTATCACTGAAGTACTATGGTCCTTACAAGGTGTTGCAAAATATTGGTACTATGGCATACAAATTGCAGCTTCGTGCTTCTTCTCGAAAACACCCAATTTTCCATGTTTCATGCTTAAAGAAGGTTATAGGTGACAAACTACCAATTCAAACCATATTGCCAAAACTTGATGAGGAAGGAAAAATCATATTGGAACCTGAAGCAGTCACGGAAACAAGAACTCGACAGCTACGAAATCGATCAATTTCATAGTATCTTATAGAGTGGAAGAACTTACCCACTGAAAATTCCACATGGGGGATGAGAATTTTATACAAAAGCATCAAGAGATACTCAAGCGTTGAGGACGACACTTTTTTGAAGTAGAGGAGCATGTTAGGTCCCCATATTACTAGTGTAGTCCCTTATTGTTGCTAGTGTAGCACCCTTGTTGTTATTGTTGTACCCCTGTAGTCCCCATATTGTTATTATTATGCCGCATAAAAGTCCACTATTGTTATTGTTATGCCCTTACATTATTATTGTTAGGTCAACTAGGATTATATTGTGACCCCATGGACTCCTATATATAGAAAGGAGGTTTTGAATCATCCAATAATTGTTCATTTATGTAATGTAAAGGAGGTTTCCCCCTCGAAATGGTTGATTTATAAGGTGTTGATCTCTCTTTTCTTCTATTTTGGGAGCTGGTTTCATAACATCGAGTGAAAAAGGACCGCGATGATGGATAATTTTCCCAGATCCTTCGGCAGATGCCCACAGGCGACACATCTTCATCCGACAGTCACTCCAGAAGTGCCACTCCCTTCAAGGTACAAGTCGAATTTCACATTCCCATATTTTAAGGTGAGATAGATGCAAACACCATAGATAGATGTTAAGTCCCTATATTAATAGTGTAGTCCCTCATTATGTTAATGTAGCCCCCCTTATTGTTATTGTTGTACCCCTGTAACCCCCATATTGTTATTATTGTGCCCTTACATTATTATTGTTAGGTCAGCTAGGATTATATTGTGGCCCCATGGAATCCTATATATAGAAAGGAGGTTTTGTCATTTGTATCATCCAAGAATTGTTCATTCATGTAATGTATTGGAGGTTGCCCCCTCAAAGTGGCTTATTTCTAAGGTGTTGATATCTCTTTTCTTCTATTTTTGGGGCTGGTTTCACAACATTGTGACCCCATGGACTCCTATATATAAAAAGGAAGTCTTTTCATTTGAATCATCCAATAATTGTTCATTTATGTAATGTAAAGGAGGTTTCCCCCTCGAAGTGGTTGATTTATAAGGTGTTGATCTCTCTTTTCTATTTTGGGAGTTGGTTTCATAACATCGAGTGAAAAAGGAATGCAATGATGGAAAAATTTTCCCAGATCCTTTGGCAGATGCCCACAGGCGACACATCTTCATCTTGCAGTCACTCTGGAAGTGCCACTCCCTTCAAGGTACAAGTCGAATTTGACATTCCCATATTTTAAGGTGAGATAGATGCAAACGCCATAGATAGATGGTTAAATTTGTTAAGAGGATATTTTTCAATTCAAAATAGGGAAAATATTACTTTTGGGCTCCTCAAAGTTGCCCCCCCATGTCAAGGACTGGTGGGAAACCTACTGTGAACAGAGGGATGAGAGAGAACCCTCATTGTTTTTAGCAAAACCCACTAGGAATTCTTTCCGGGATTCCATTAAGGAACAATATTACCCCGTGGGGAGCTATGAGGACAAGTACATAAAATGGACTACGTTGCGGCATCAAAGGGATCGATATATGCATGAGCTGACGAATCTATTCCATACCTTGCGCACAAAGTTGGGTATCAAAGATTCAAAGAAACATCTGGTGCTTAAGTATTGTAGTTGTTTGCACAGATATATTTAGGAGGAATTGGAGTTCCTGGACATCTCCTCAGAACTAAGGACAAATCCATTGCGGGGTGGCCCAGGACAACCATTTGAAGCCTCAAGCAAACAAAATCACCACGAAGAAAAATAAGGACATGGGAAAGTGGTGTGAGTTCCATAAGAGCCCCACTCACAACACAAGTGAGTGTCGGGCCAATCAGTCACTGGTGGTCAAGATAAAGGCTTCCAAATCAGATGCTTGCTCTGACTCTGAGTCAGAACCCGAAAAAAGGAATGACAAAGGGAAGTATATTATTGGCGCAAAGCCTAGTGCCACAGTTGCCACCACCAAGGTCCAAAATGATGAGCCCGATGATCTAGAGGAGGGGGAGTGCCTCTTCCACTCCCATATATGGTTGAAGGGTTCTCTGCTATAGTTCATTATCGATAGAAGAACCAAAAAGAAACTCATTTCAACAGAGGTCGTGAAGCGGACGGGCCTACTAATCAGAGCACACCCATGGTTGTACACCATTGGGTGGCTTCACTAAGGAGGAGATATTCACTTCAGCCAGCAATGTCATCTTCCCTACAGTATCAAGCCCTTGACATATGAGGTATTGTGTGACGTTTCTCCTCTTAAAGTTTGTGATGTATTATTAGGCCAACCATCGATGTGGAAGTGACATGTTGTGTATGAGTCTAGGCCTCACCCCGTTATTATTACTTTGGACAATAAGTTGTACAGGATATCGGAGGTAGCACCGCCTATCGCCATCTCTTTGATCACTATGAAGAAATATAGTAAGCTCATTTCCGAGATGGGGAAATTTGTTTTCCTTAAAAGTCACCCTCAAGGAAAGAATAATATTGTGGCCACTATCTGTAGACAAGACTCCTCCACATGACAGCAGCAGATGGATGACAAGGTCGTGGAGGTTTACAGGGTACCTCTACACTGTCAAGTTAAGCACCCCATTGATCTGACCCCAGGTGCGTCACTTCCCAATGGAACGATCTATCGACGCTCTGTTCTGGAGAATGATGAAATCAAGAGGCAGATTCAGGAGTTGTTGCAAAAAGGGCACATCAGGCCAAGTTCATCACCCTGTGGGAGCCCAATCGTGTTGGTACAGAAGGACCGGACTTGGAGACTCTCTATTTACTATCGGGTGCTAAATAATATCACTGTCCAGAATAGGTATCCAATCCAACAAATTGATGATCTTTTGGACTAGCTCAGATCATGCACTGTGTGCACCATTTCAAAACCTACCATCAAGAATCAAGCCCTATATACTCCTATTCCTACTCCTAGTAGATCTTGGTAATCAATCTCCACAGATTACATGTTTTATAGGTCAATTTTGGCATCATCCCCCAAGACCTGGTCAAACTAGGCATCATCCCCCAGGACCAATTAATAGGCTCTATCATCCCCTTAATTTCAATTTTTATATTCCCTAAGTGAATACATTCCTTTCATGGCTTCAATTGTGATATTTACAAGGTTTGAAGTATATATTATATGACCCACTGACTCACCAACGCTCCTTTGCAAGGGAATAAATGCGTTGTAGTGCCAATACCTCTGTGCAAGGGTGCACTGTAGTACACTTCCCGACACTCAAGGGTGTGTTGGTCACTTGGGAGAAAAATCATCATTATTTCGGGAATCTCCACATGACCATTGCCTTCTAGAAGAGTCCATAGGTGTCATACTTCGAATCCAAGTGTCCATCCACCACCTCTGAACTTTGAAACATGTATTTCCTATTATTAGAAAGTCATTCAATGAGAAACTACCATAAGTTTCCCTATAAATTGAGCACTCGTATAAGTGCTAGGGAGGAAGAATTTTGTGCAAAGTTATGCTATTGGATTCTCATTTGATAAGATATTGGAAGTATTTATATGCTGCTGAGAAGATGTTGAATGTGATGAGGCTGCAATGAAGTTGGAGCAAGTTGACAACAAATCGATCTATTGGTTGTAAACTTCTCCTAATACTCTATTAATAATGATATATGTTCATTTTCTCAATATATATGCCTATATCTTGCGAAATGTATTACTGATGATGTATGTATTCTTAGATCTAATAGGTTTGATTTGATTAATATAAGTAGATACTTGTATATTGTATGTTGTTTGTTGTTCTCTGTCTTTAATTGCAGGAATCAATCTAGCGGCTTGGGTTGGATTGAGAGCGATGGCAATAGTGACAGAAGGAGAAGGAGAGCGAAAGAATCACAAGTAGGCTTCTTTACCTTTCTGTATATCTATTTGTCTTAGAGAAAATAGTAGTTGTATTTCTTTTATTTTTCTGAATGAAGGAACACCACACTCAAGGAATTTAGTTTATCTGTAGATTAAAATTTCGTATAACAAATTGGCGACTCCATTGGAAAATATCCCATCATTCCTGGTGTTTCTGCCTTTGTTTATCTTCATCAGTAGCATCGACTTTCTGTTATCAGTCATTTGAATGAACAAACTGCATTAGAAGTGCGTTTAGCTACTTGTTTTTCAAACCTAGCTGCGCCCAACACATTGTTGGTCAGGTTACAATGCACTTTGTTCCATTCAAGGGTGCATTGCAGCACACTGTCTCCCCTTAGAGGCTGTGTTGCCCCCTTAACCAAAAAAATTCCATCAAAATTTGTCATTGCTTTCAGTTTCATCCACTTGTTTGTTGTATTCTCGTATGTCTGATTACTCTTAGAGACTAATAAACTTTCTTGTTCTTCCTCTTTTGAAAAGTAAATTTTTCAATGTTTCATTAGTTGTTTTATTTATCCTTGGAAAATAAAATTCAAAGTAGTTAATTTTTGCATTAGATCAATTCTGTCTTTGAAAAGGAAATTTTTGTTTCATTCCTCGTTTCTTGTAGGAAAATTGTAGTTCCATTCTTCATTTTCCTAAGAGAAATTGTTGTTTCACTCCTCGTTTCTCAAAAGAAAACACTTGTTTGATTGATTTGTGCATTTACTTTCCTTTCTCTCATTCACATTAAATGGAGCTAAAAAGAAAAACATGCATGTGCATCTAGAGAATTGTGTGTGTTTCATAGGAACGAGTTAAGGAAAACTTCATTTAGTTTGTGCTCTTTGTTGTATGCTCAAAATCTAATTGCTCTTTCCCCTTAGTAACTAGGATTTTCATTGAAAAAGCTAAATTGAAAATTTTTCTTATCATTTAGTTTTCATTTTTAGGAATTTCCATTACATAACACGGTGAACCTCAAAGACAAAATTTTAAACAAGATCAACATAAAATTTACATCAATCAACCTAAGAAAGCATTGTAACATTAACGATAACATTTAGAAGGTCTAGGCTAGAGACGTGTTCCGGCATCGTTAAACATAGCAGTTGTCGCTAACTTGTCTGCGATACATTTCGAGTGTGATACCTCACTCCAGTACATAAGTATATCAGAGCTCGTCCACGTACCTTTGGGTATATAGGGCGGTGTTCTAGTACAAAAAGTATAAGGGGGTGCTCTCATTGTGTTGTTTCGCATTATACATCGCTAATACGAACTTGGGCCTCCATGTAACTTCAGGTATATTTGGGAGGGCAACTTTAGGTTGTAGGTTTTAACCCTGAACAGCAATTATCTACACACGAATCTTATAACAGAAAATAAACAATAGCGAGAGCATAAAACATAAAACAGATCAACACAGAGATTTTCCCCTGGATCCCAAATCGGGACGACCAGCTTGATTTTTCATTATATTCCTTTTAGTGTTACAACACATATATATATACATGTCGAAGCATACATAAACCCCAATCCATAAACCCTGGATTAGAACATAACCGTAGTTCCCTTGACCGGATCTACAAAAATACCAGGGGCCGAAAACCATCGTGCCCCAATACCATGTGCAAAACCATGCACAAAACCATGGACGCGGACTACCCACCGGAAATTAAGGACCAAAAATTAGTCGTGGAAAGAATATAACACATACCCAACATTCTCCCACTTGTTGTTTTCTTTCCACAGGGGGTCACAAGAGAGCTTAGTCATTGGCCCAATTCTTCAACACCCATTGTTTCTCTACACCAAGAGAACTTCTGAGTGCTCACAGACTTTGTTAATGCATCTGCAAAATTCTTCAAAGTGTCCACCTTTACCAGCAACACCCTTTTAGCCTCAAACATATCTCTAACAAAGTGATATTGAACATCAATGTGCTTTGTCTTTGAATGATAAGCAGGGTTCTTAGCCAAGAAAATTGCACTTTGGCTATCACAGTCTATCCTTATAGCTTGCTGTACCAACCCCATACTTAAACACAATCTCTGCAACCAAACTGCTTCCTTGCTTACATGAGTGGCTGCTATGTATTCTGCCTCTGTAGTTGAAAGAGCCACTACAGACTATCTTTTACTCATCCAACTGACTGCGCCTCCAAATAGGCTAAACACATACCCACTTGTAGATCTTCTTTGGTCCAGATCTCCAGCCCAGTCTTCATCAACAAAACCACGAATGTCCAACATTCTTTCCAATCCTGGTCTTCCCTGGTAGCACAAGCCATAATCACTAGTGCCACGTAAATATCTGAAAACCCGCTTCACTGTTGTCCAATGCTCCTTCCATGGGTTTGACATAAACCTGCTCAATAATCCCACTGCATGTGCAATGTCTAGTCTAGTACAAACCATTGCATACATCAGGCTACCCACTGCACTTGCATATGGAACATGGGACATATTCTCCTCTTCTTATTGTGTCTTGAGACACTGTTCAACATACAACTTTACACCTACAGGAATAGGAACATTCACTGGTTTACTATCCTGCATATTGAACCTCTGCAATATAGTCTCGACATACTTCCTCTGGTTTAACCAGAGCTTCCTCTTTGCGATCTCTCTTAATTTCCATGCCCAAAATATAGTTTGCAGCACCCAGATCCTTCATGTCGAATTTGGAGAACAGTTGGGTCTTAAAATCTTGGATAATTTCTTTGTCATTTCCAATCAACAACATATCATCCACATACAAGACCAGATATATAACATGATCACCAATTAATTTAAAATAAACACAATGATCTTCCTTGCTTCTGGTGAAGCCAAGTCCCCGTATATAGGTATCAAATTTCTGATACCACATCATTGGTGACTGTTTTAACCCATACAGAGACTTCTTCAACCTGCATACCAGTTCTTTCTTACCCTTCACCATAAAGCCTTCAGGTTGCTTCATGTAGATCTCCTCTTCTAGATCCCCGTGAAGAAAAGTTGTCTTCACATCCATCTGTTCTCTCTCAAAATCAAATGCAGCAGCAACAGATAAAAGTAATCTAATAGAAGTAACCTTGGCAACAGGAGAAAAAATATCACCAAAATCAATTCCCGGCACCTGGGAATAACCTTTTTCTACCAACCTAGCTTTGTATTTCTCCACCTTGCCTTCTACATTCATCTTCTTCTTAAACACCCATTTGCTCCCAATGGGCTTCCTTCCAGCCGGCAACTCCACCAAATCCCATGCATCATTTTTGTGCAAGGATGCCATTTCATCAACCATGGCCTCCTTCCATAGTTTTCCATCCTCTGAATCTACTGCCTCCCTAATAGTTATGGGTTCATCATCAGTTATAGTTAAGGCAAAACCTGAACAGAAAGCAGATGGACTATACCTTTCTGGTTTCCTTCTTTCCTAAACTGATCTTCTCAAAGTTCGAGTTTGTGGCTCTTCATCTTCTGAGTCTTCTTCTGTTGTAGAGTCTGATTCATCCTCCTTTAGCTCAAACTCTATCTTCTCAGGTTCCTTTGGTATGAATTCATGTGTAACAACATCTTTTACCTCTCTAAAAACCACATGTCGGCTGTACACAACCTTCCTTGTTTCTGGGTTCCAAAGCTTGTAACCCTTTAAACCATCCTTATACCCAATAAAGATGCACCTTTCAGATTTATTATCCAACTTGGTCCTTTTCTCCTTTGGAAAATGTACATATGCATCACATCCAAATACCCTTAGATGTGAAAGAAAGGGTTTCTTACCAGTCCATACCTCATGTGGAGTCTTATCCTCCAACGCTGATGAAGGTGATCTGTTAACTAAGTAACATGCAGTCTCCACTGCCTCTGCCCAGAATTCTTGTCCTAAACCGGTACCACTGAGCATGCTTCTTGCCTTTTCCATCAGTGTTCTGTTCATTCTTTCTGCAACTCCATTTTGTTGCGGTGTGTATGGAGTAGTCTTCTGTCGTGCTATACCACACTTCTTACAGAACTCTTCAAATTCCTTCTTGCAGAACTCCCCACCATTATCTGTCCTCAGCGCCTTTATCTTCTTCTCTGTCTGGTTTTCCACCCGAGCCTTAAATTCTTTAAATTTGTCAAAGACTTCAGATTTCTTCCTCAAGAAATATATCCATGTATTCCTTGAGAAGTCATCTATGAATGAAACATAGTACACAGACTTTCCCAGTGATGGAACTGACACAAGCCCAAACACATCACTATGCAAAAGTTCTAATATCTTGTTCGCCCTCTTAGCACCAGAGGGAAAACTCACCCGATTCTACTTCCCATATACACAATGTTCACATAAATCGAAATCTAGAGAGAAATTAGACATACCTTCTACCATACCATTTATATGCAATATCCGGACGCCCTTCTCTCCAATATGCCCAAGCTTTTGATGCCATAGCATGGTATTTTCTCCAGAGACAGCTAGGATTTCCGCCCCACTTTCAAGAACCATAGAACTGTTACACCCATCAATAACAGTGCTACCTTGTAGCTTGTACAAAGTTCCAATCCAAACTCCACGCATTAATACCAGTGCTCCCCGAACCATCTTGCAAGCATCTTTCTCGAACATTGTTTTTACACCTGCATCATCCATCTTGCTTACGTAAACGATATCGGCCACCGCAGAAAATATAACACCAAGAAGTGTTCTAATCCTTCCACCTGCGCCTAGCTTCATTCTTCAATGGCCCGACGATTTCGTCTTTCCTATCATCCCCTAGGAAGACATCACCACCATCATATTTCTCATACTCGCAGAACCACTCCCTATGGGGAGTGAAGTGAAAGGATGCACCTGAGTCAATCAACCATGACTCATGATCTACATGTGTATTTGAAGAAGAAGCCAAATACACATCCCCACCTTCATTCGAGGTGGTTTTTGCCTCTGCAGAAGGACCTTCATCAGATCCCTTTCCTTTCTCAGGAGATTTAGATCTGCATTCCTTTTTGTAGTACCCTTCCTTTCCGCATTTCCAGCACACCTTTACAAACTTTCCAGGAGATTTAGATCTCCCTCTAGATTTAGATCTCCCACTCGAAACCTTATTCTTGTTTCTGTTCTGGGACCTTCCTCGTACAGATAAGGCATCTCCATTCTGACCCTCCATATTTCTCCGTCTCATTTCCTCCAATAGCAAGGCTGAGACAATGTCATCAAAGTTCAAGGTAGTTGTATTGCTACCTATTGCAATAACCAGACTGTCCCACGAGTCTGGTAGAGAACACAACAAACTGATGCACTTATCTTCATCTGAGATTTTAATATCAACAGATGACAGCTGACTTACCACAGTATTGAAGGCGTTCAGATGCTCTATCATCGAATCTCCATCCTTCATCCTCAGGTTATACAGCTTTTTCCGCAGGAACAACTTATTCACCAGAGACTTAGATTGGTACAAAGTCCCTAGCTTTTCCCACAAGGTCTTCGCCGTAGCTTCCCCAGATACATTCAACAATACTGAATCTGAGACACACAACCGTATTGTGCTTTTAGCCTTCTGATCTAGTTTCTTCCAATCTTCATCTAACATTCTTGTTGGCTTAGTACCTGGATCTATCGCGATCCACTGATCTTTATCCACCAGCAGATCCTCCATCTTGAGCTTCCACAACTCAAAACTCTGACCATTAAATTTCTCGATCTTTATCTTTCCGCCGCTCGCCATCTTCTCTCACCACAAGAATCGATCCCGCAAATCTCCCACTGAACAAGGTCTACCTCAGGCCCGAACTAAAAAACCCTCAGCAGCAAAGGCGTCTCCTTGAAGCCGAAACAGCTCTGATACCAAATGTAGGTTTTAACCCTGAACATCAATTATCTACACACGAATCTTATAACAGAAAATAAACAATAGCGAGAGCATAAAACATAAAACAGATCAACACAGAGATTTTCCCCTGGATCCCAAATCGGGACGACCATCTTGATTTTTCATTATATTCCTTTCAGTGTTACAACACACACATATATACATGTCGAAGCATACATAAACCCCAATCCATAAACCCTGGATTAGAACATAACCGTAGTTCCCTTGACCGGATCTACAAAAATACCAGAGGCCGAAAACCATCGTACCCCAATACCATGTGCAAAACCATGCACAAAACCATGGACGCGGACTACCCGCCAGAAATTAAGGACCAAAAATTAGTCGTGGAAAGAATATAACACATACCCAACATAAGTTTCATACCATCCATAGGTAACTGAGTCGGCTGCCTTGTAACTTGTGATACACCAAACACAACATTCAGGGAGATTGCATGCCCATACTTCTTGGTTCGCTAGAAGGTATTCTGCAGTTCACAATTACTTGGTAAACCTTTTTCCTAGAACCACCTATTTTTTGTTTATTTGTTTTTGTAATAAAATAAATTAGTCATCATGGAATAAGAACATTCCTTTCCCCGTTGTTCAAGTAGAATAGCACTTAAACCACCTTTACCACCGAAAGCCATTTCTAGTCGGCGAAGGCGACATTGTTCTACCGAAACCAGTACCATCAGTACCTCTGGTGTGACATCTTCATCACATATACCAGAATGTTCTCGAGTCGTTTCTACACATCCTGGTTAATCCACTGTCATCGAAACAGAGTCCTCACATCTACCTGTGGACACGATCCATCCAATCAGTGAGACCATACCTCCCGAACCCGACGTTGTTCAACTAGAAGTTGATCTGGATCCCATCGTTCTTTTACCAGAACATCTAGATCTTGAAGTTGAAAAACTAGAAGTTGTTCCTATATTGGTTGCTTCATAGTCAAGCATAGCCATTGAGTCTCCCATATCGCGCAATCAACCAACTGAAATATATCTCGGGCGTGATGGCAAAATCCTTCCACCTTGTTTGATTTCAATTGAGGAAGAACCTCAACAAGAAACACGCCCTTCAACTCCAACCCATTTTGGACCAGGGCTTTATCTTTACGATGTTATTCCTCGGTTGACATACACTACTTCTTTTGATCATGTTTAAATTAGAGTTCTCGTAGATCCTAGAGGGTATACATTGGGTTGTATGACCATGGTTTGTTGGGAAAAATACTGAGAGGGGGGATGAATCAGTATTTAGATCTGACTGAAAACTTTTTATCATAGATCTTATTATGCATTTAATTCTTTACTTAGATTATTGCATCATTCATTAAGCAGTAAGTATGTGCAGTAATAACAGAATAAGCCATCACACATAAGCAACACACATGAACACCAGTATTTAAGGTGGAAACCCAATTTGGGAGAAAACCACCGCTGCTGTCAAATTTGTCTTCAATATTTATTATAAAGTAAACTTCTTACAATTTTTGTGCTGGCGCAGACTTATATCAGCACGCAGGTGTGGAGTACTAAAAAGGTATGCTTTTGATCATTATTTCAGTGGCTTTTTAATAGAATTTGTGAACCTTTTTGTGTCATGAATTTGGGAATTAATAAGTAACCATAACAAAACATGTGAGAATCGATATACAAGACTTAGCCGTTGATAATGGTTATTTTCTATACAGGAAAAGGAGAAAACAAGGGATTGCCGTTCCAAAGGGAAAGACAAAGTCGAGATAACTGCTGTCTCTCTGGACGAGAACCGAACGCAAACAAAGATAAACAGATCAAAGCAAATCGGCTCGGAAAAGAAGGAGAGGACACCAGCTCAGCACAAAAGAAAAGACAGGATGAAGAGTTAACTGTTTGGCGAATCCCTCAGGATCTTCGATCCTGAGGGATCGCTGCTTTATTTACCTTGTCACTTGGACATCTCCGCCGTCGTCTTTATATAAAGAAACAACACTATTAGCTTGGGGAGGATAGATGTAGAGATGAAGGATACGCTTTTATGTAATTTCTGTAAAACATCAGCTTTGATTATTAAGTTTCGTTGAGAACTGGTTCAATGTATTTTTGACCGATGCATTAATGAAAGTTTGGTGATTATTTCATCTCTGCGACTGGATTAACTTCAAGCGGTGTATCCTTGGAGGCTAAGGGCCCGGCCCCGAAGGACACTTGCTTTTGTACCATTACGACTTTACTTCTGTGTGGTTTGTTTATCATTGTAATTTGGTATGTTTTATAAGTTCATATTATATGCTCTGTTAAAGATTGAATCATTGAAGTTTCTGCAGACCGAATCGTGTGTTGACTCCGCATCAAGTTATTAATCCTTTCAAGAGTTCATTGCATGTTCTTACTGTTATGTTACAGAGCTGTTATATTCGTGTTGTGTGCATTTCTAATGAATCAGTACTGTTCCATAATTCATTAATCGTTGTTGCTGTTCCATTAGTGTGATCTGTGTGAATCGCCTTTAGAGTGAAGGAATGTTATTTGATTGCAAAGAGTGTATAGATTAAGTTTGGTTATAACCCGCGGGACTTAGTTATTCAATTGCTGTTCCATTTTAACGTTGTTGTTCCATTCCAAGATTACTGTTTAATCCTTTATTCGCTTTGCTGTTCCATTTACTTGCAGTTGTTGGTTTGGTGTGAGAGATGACCTAAGGCTGTAGTGAGTATTGACAGTCACTGTCTAGCTCCCAGGCTTATGCTCTAGTCTCGTTTCCATCAGTTTCCGAAGGGATGGGTTATCATTGCCGAACCCTTGACTGATAAGTTGTTGAGTTTTCTGAGTGTGTGATTTATTCTTTAAAGTAATTTCATTTCAGTTAAGCATCCGTTTACTCTTGTATTTCTTAAGCACTGTACTACTAGCATTACTCTGACAAATGAGCCTCGGATTGAGTCACTCTTTGTAATGACAAAACGCTCTCGGGTTGACATATTAATGTGAGGTAATTAGAGGTGAAAGAGACCCTTTTTATAGCTCTACATTTTGGCGCCGTTGCTGGGGAAAGAGTGAAGCCATTTGTCTTTTTCAGAGTGGTGTACAAGCCTGCTAGGGAGGAGTTGGATCCTAAAAACGGAAGGTAAGAACCTACGTGCAGAGCATGTAAAAGACCTGCTCACTATCCGCTTTCCTAACAGATTTGTTTTTGCTTGTTTGAATAGAAGTTGGTAGTTTATTTGTGAGTGCATGACTAAGCAGAAAAGACCAGAAAAGAATATCAAACCCTCATCCAAACCTGAAAAAGCTAAGGGGCCGGTGACCCTTGGCCGAACGACCTTCATAGACGAAATCTATAAGAAAACAGAGTCTCAGCCATCAGTAGGCTTCAAGAGAAACACTTCTAAACCGCCTACTAGTTCCCTTCAGGCCATAGGATCACCATCTGTAGCCTGTGCTGAGGTGCACAGTCAAACTGAGGAGCAGGACTTTCAAGAAGTTGAAAATTCCACTCCAGAATTATTGCAGGAAGGGAACTCTAGCAACTTTTGTGAAGGAGAAGGAGAAACAGAGGAAACCAAGGAACCGAAATCTCCTCTTGAAACAAATCAGCCATTAGATAGCCCAGATAAAGGAAGTGCTGCGAAAGTCATTGTTGAAGAGATTCAATCTCCTCAAACACCTGGTATTCCCATTATTCTAGATAAAGGAAGCGCTATTAAAAAGATCCCTGTCAAAACCGTTCCCACCCAACCTAGGAATACCCTCCTAGATATCCCAGAAGGTTACTGGCATATATTCGATTCCATGGCTCAAAACCAACCAAACGCCCAAAACCAGCCAAATACTCAAACCTCTACATTACAATATCCTATAGTGGATTCTGCAGCAAATGCACCCATGAAAGCTATCCCTCTTCAGCATATCCCTACATTCCACGGGCTCACATCAGAAGATCCGGATGCATTCTTATTCGAATTCGGTGTGTTATGTAGGGGGTACGATTACACCACCGATCCCCAAAAATTGAAATTATTTCCCTCTACATTAAAAGGGGCTGCTTTAAGATGGTTTATGGGGCTAGGTGGCGGGGTTATCAACAATTGGGATCAAATGAAAGAATCCTTCTTAAAAAAATATCAGGATTATTGTAGGTCTAGAGAATTAAAAGACGAAATATTTTAAATGTCAGCCAGACCAAATGAAACACTAGAAGAGTATGTGGAACGTTTTCAGTACAACTTACAAAGATCTCCTTATGCATCGCTACCTTTACCTGATAATGTGTTAAAAACTGCATTAATGAGGGGCATGAAGGAACAATGGATTGAAACATTAAACATTATGGGCAAAGGGGATATTTATCAAGAGAGTTTTGCTGACATTATTGATTTGTGTATCAGGAGTTCGAGAGGCAGCACACGAATAAAACCGATAGAATACGATCGGTTTGCAAGAGATAACAAAGTATCAGCAGAAGGAGTAACACGTGCAGAAATTGGAAATTTATTAGAAAATTTTAAAACTGATATTATAGGGACACTAACTACACAACTTGATATTGTGCAGGCTAAACAGAAGCAGCTGGAGGCAGAACAGAATTTGGCAATCTTCTGCCCCCGATGCAGAAAAAAGCATAGCCACAAGGAGTGTCCACTGGATAAAGTCCAAACATGCGCCATCTGTATGAAAGATCACCTTACGGAGAGCTGCCCCTCACTTCCTGGATTGAAAGCGGTATATAAGGAAGCAGAAGAAGAACCAGAATCGGTGAATTCGATCAACCAGCGCCGCCAGTGGCAGCCGAGACAACCTGGTATGTTTCCGGACCCAACCTCTTTCTTTCAAAACCCACAGTATAATGCTCAACAATATGGTATGTGGCAAAATAAATCTCAAACCCCATTTACAAACTGGTCACCACAATCATTTCCTTCTCCAAATCCATGGCTGAATCAAACAAGCCAAACTGGTTGGCCAAATTTCCCTTACACTCCACCATATTGGCAAAATGGCCCATATCCTTCACAATGGACCTCCTCTACTTCACAAAGTTCACCCTGGCAGACAAGCTGGCAAAGACCGATGTACCATCCAGCCGGAACGATTCCGCTCCCTCAACCTACTTTGCCAGCTTTACAACAAAATCCCCAGTCTAACTTGAGGCCGCAACTCCCAGCCCAACCCGATCCCAATCCAAACAACAGGCAGGTCCAATCTATTCAAATCATAGAGTCACCAGAAACAGGACCTGACTTAAGGGAGTGCAGTGACCTTCAGTTAAGATCTGGACGTATCATTGAAACTGAGGGAGATAAAACAATTCACATTGAAGATCAGTTACCCAGAGAACATCAGTCACAACAAGAGGATGTAAATAAGCAACAAACTCATAATCAAGCAACCACATCCTCTCCTCCGCTCCCAGAACGATTAGCCATACCTCGAACCATACAATATCCTGACTTTGACATTCTGGGAGAATTACAAAATCTGTACATAAAGATTCCATTCCTCCAAGCCATTCAAGATATTCCCATATACGCAAAAACTATCAAAGAATTGTGCATAAAGAAACCAAGGAGGAATATAACAAATAATCCAAGAGTCCAAGTAGTCGGAACTTTATCTGATCTATTGTCCGGAAAAGAAACACCCCTTACATATGAAGACCCCGGGAATCCAATTATAACTGTTCAAATTTATGGTCAGACCCTGTCTAATGCCTTAGTTGATTTGGGGGCTGCAATTAATATTTTAACAACCACAACCTGCTAAAAGCTCGGCATTACATCTGTGGAACCCACCTCTACTCTGTTAGAATTGGTTGACCGATCTGTGGTTAGACCAGAGGGCACTCTACATGATGTCATGGTCTCTGTAGAATCCTGGGAGTATCCAACCGATTTCCTGATAATTAATCCAAAAACCCGACTTGATGGACATCCGCTAATTTTAGGTAGGCCTTGGCTTGCCACTGCCGATGCCTATATTGGCTGTCGGCAGGGAAATATGACCATAACCAGAGGACCGAATAGCAAAAATTTAGTTCTATATCCTCCAGCGCAGCCAAGTGTCACAATGATTAAAACTAATAAGCACCCTGTATCATACCTTACCGATAACATCAGATCTCCATTAACTATACAGGAGGCACTCGATTTCAAAGATCAAACAGAAGACGATGCCATTAACAATTTCATTACTCAAACTGAACCTCGTACACAGTGTCACATGATAGAAGCAGCATTTGATAATGAATTGGAAGAGGATCCTTTGAAAGATATTCATGACCAAACGATACCTGTCACTCCTATTGCACATAGTAAAACTGTGGAAATTGCACCTGGGAAAACTTTAAACATCAATGCTAATCTCACACCTGAACAAGAAACAAAGCTCATCCATTTGTTAACAAAATATCAAGAAGCATTTGCATGGGACTACCCTGATATGAAAGGAATCGATCCCCAGTTATGTACACACCACATTTATATAGAAAAGGATGCCAGACCTGTGCGTCAGCCGCAAAGGAGACTTAATCCCCATCTAAAAGATGTCGTAAAAACTGAACTTCAGAAGCTTTTAGATGCGAATTTTATCTACCCTGTTTCTGATAGTAAATGGGTCTCTCCACTTGTGGTGGTACCAAAAAAGAATGGGAAATGGAGAATTTGTGTGGATTATAGGGAACTTAACAAGGCAACACAAAAAGATCATTTTCCTCTTCCTTTCATAGATCAAGTATTGGATACTTTAGCAGGGAAGAAGTTTTTTTCTTTCCTGGATGGCTTTAGTGGATACAATCAGATCAGATTGCCCCTGAAGACCAGGATAAAACTACCTTTACTTGTCCCTGGGGAACATTTGATTTGCCTATCGAGTTTTACCTTTTGGCCTATGTAATGCTCCCGCCACATTTCAGAGGGCTATCCTTAGTATTTTTGCAGATTTAATAAATGATGGACTTGAAGTTTACATGGATGACTTTACACCATATGGAGATGATTTTGATCCAGCTCTAGACACCCTAGAAAAAGTCCTACAACGCTGCATTGTTACCAGGCTTTGCTTAAGCAATGAAAAATGTTTCTTGATGATGACTGAAGGACTTATCCTAGGACACTATGTCTCAGCAGCCGGCATTCAGGTAGACCCGACCAAAATCCAAATACTTTTGCTTATTCCCACTCCTACTACTCAAACAGAGGTACGCAGTTTTCTTGGATTTTCAGGTTATTATAGACGATTTATAGAGCATTATTCACACATTGCTGCTCCTTTATATGCACTGACTGGTAACGTTGATTTTCTTTGGACAGAAAAATGTGATCGTGCTTTCGAGGATCTAAAGAAGCTGGTATCCACAGCCCCAGTCCTTCGAGGACCAAACTGGGACCTACCATTCCAGATATCATCTGATGCCTCAGATACAGCCATTGGTGCAGTCCTTGGGCAGGAAGAGGATAAAAAACCATATGTTATCTATTACATCAGCAAAAATTTATCCCCTGCTGAATTGAATTACACTGTTACTGAAAAAGAATTCCTAGCTGTAATACATGCTGTCAATAAATTTAGACATTATATCACAGGCTACCCTGTTATCTTGTATACAGATCATTCTGCCATAAAATATTTAGCAAATAAGCCTGTCACAAATGCCAGAGTAACTCGATGGTTAATTTTATTGCAGGAATTCGACATCACAATCAAGGACCGGCCTGGCAAAGAAAACCCCGTAGCCGATTTTCTTTCGAGAATACCAAAATCAAGCGATGCAGCAGCAGTTGAAGATCGATTTCCGGATGAGCACCTGTTTGCTGTTGCCGTTCAAACACCCTGGTATGCTGATGTTGCCAACTACCTCGCAGTAGGTAAACTACCAAAACATTTAACCCCTAATGAGCGCAAGCAGATTATTCAGAAAAGTTCTCGATTTTCGTGGATTGGAGGCTATTTGTTTCACACAGGAGCAGACATGCATATCAGGCGATGTGTTAGAGAGGATGAAATCTTCGACATCCTAAAAGCCTGTCATGATGGACCGTGTGGGGGGCACTTCGCTGAGCGTAGAACTGGACATAAAGTATTGCAGACAGGATATTACTGGCCTACGATCTTCAAAGATGCGAAGAAGTTTGTCCAAGCCTGTGACAGCTGCCAGCGAGCAGGACGACCTGGTCAAGCCGATGAGATGCCTCTGAAACCACAGTTAGTCATCGAACCATTCGAGCGATGGGCTCTTGATTTCGTTGGACCCATCAACCCCTCGTCAAATCAGAAAACATATATCTTGGTGGCAACAGAATATGTCACCAAATGGGTTGAGGCAGAAGCATTGCGAAGAGCCACAGAGGACTCTGTCATACAGTTCCTGTTCCATCTATTTTTACGTTATGGCCTTCCCAGGGAAATAATTACAGATGGAGGACCACAATTTGTTGGGCATAAATTAGCTGCAACACTCAACAATTATCACGTCCAACATAAGATCACTACTCCATATCACCCACAGGCGAATGGGCAGGTAGAAAGTAGCAATAAGATAATAGAATCAATCCTAACGAAAACCATTGCATCACATAGGCGTGATTGGGCTACCCGACTACCTGAAGCACTCTGGGCCTATCGAACCACATGGAGGAGCACTACCGGTTACTCACCTTATCAACTAGTGTTTGGAAAACAACCCATTTTTCCCATAGAATTCGAAATCCAAACACTGCGAACAGCACAGGAAGTTGGCCTAGATCTAAGCGAGGCACAACTCAATCGACTACAGCAAATCAATGAATTAGATGAAATTCGGCTCTCTGCACTACAAAATACAGCATTGATTCAACAACAGCGAGCTAAATGGCATGATGCGCTCATCAAGAACAAAGTCTTCCACGAGGGAGACTGGGCTTTGTTATACGATTCTCGGTTTCAGGATTTCCCGGGAAAACTTCAGACTCGATGGTTGGGACCCTACGAAATCCAAAAGGTACATGACAACGGAACCCTTACTCTAATCACCATTGACGGTTCTGGATATGCATTCAAAGTAAATGGCCACCGAGTCCGTCTCTATCGTAAACCACTTACTCGGGAATCCTTCTGCCAGCAGCTACGCCGAGATACTGATCTGTAGATCTTAGGAGAGGAAGAGAAATCTTCCTCACCTGTAATTCATTAAGGGTCTATTTCTTTTTGCAAATTTGTACATAAGTTTTTGTTTTTGAGTGATTCTTGTACATAAGTTTGAATTAAATATTTTCTTGTCATTTATGCTGTTCCTTTTTCTTCCACAAAGTTTGATTTTTGCTCTTCTAATAGCATATGCATGTTTTTTTATGATGTTGGTTTTGCTTGTTTTGCTGTTCCTTTTCTAAAGGAACAGCATTCGGATCTCTGCTGTTCCTTTTTCAAAGAAACGACATTGTTACATTTTTCGCTGTTCCTTTTGCTTACCACTGTTCTTTTTTCTTCAAAGAAACAGCGTCCTTTTATTACTATTGTGCCTTTTTCAACGGAATGGCATGTTGAGTGTTTTATAGTATTATTGCCGTTCCTTTTCCCAAAGGAACGGCATTTCCATTTTTTTGTTCCTTTTTCTATTATCCATCGTTGTTTCTTTTCCAACGGAACACCATTAGCATACTTCTTGCTCTCTTTGCGAAATAGCTTATCCCTTTTGCTGATTTAAATGGAGGATGCTTTTTGCCCGTCTTCTTTCTATTCTTTAAGCTTCAGCTATGTATTTGTGCAATGAAATATAAAAACACAACATACCGAAATCTGCAAACCATAAATCGCTATATCTATAAGGCTCTGTATTAGTAAGAGGACATATGGAAGGACATACTTATTTCTTACCTTTTGTTGACATGGTTTTACTAATTTTGCCATGATTGGTTATCTTTATCATGCTGATTCCCTTAAATTTTTTTTTATTAGCACTTGGGAATAAGAGCAAAGAGTTTATATCTTCCTATTGAGATAATAAGACTTCTTCCGCCATTCCTACTCTTAAGGAGTGTTGAACCACCCTTTGTGTATAAATAAGGGAAAATGAAAAAAAAAAATAAGTGAACATGATATGTCAAGTGTCAAATGCAGGATAGGGGGTCTCATTGAGAGCCAGCCTACCATGATCATGAGGATGGAAGTGAAGTGGCATTCCCATTATGGCCACCATACCAGGGATATGGTCCGAAAGGTATATCAACTAAACGAACTTTGGAACAGGAGGTCTCATCACGAGCCGGCCTGCCCACGTTTCGCTCCTTCCTCGTGAATGGCATTATGGTTAACTGGTCACCAAGCCAGCATAATGGTCTACATTCTGACATAACAACATTCCTAAGTATACACAAAGGATCATGGTTTCGAGGGTGAAAAACAACTCTGCCAAGGTTATGGACACCTGTTGGCAGCAGAGTAATGTTAATGGTATTGAAGTCACCTTGCTTACACCAATGGGTAAGATACTAACACTCTTTTGTGTCTTATATCCTAGGCACTAATCATATGTCATTTCCCGATTTATACATCGCATGAATATTTATCATTACCAATCATGGCAACGGAAGTGACCATGACCACTTGAGATTGGCAAGTACGATACATGCCCTATCCATCAGCCTCAACTCATAACACAGCAGCCTCTTATATCATACGCGATCAATTCTCTGCCTCGATTTCGGTAATCTGTTGTCCTTTTTCAACATGGCATAAATCCACATGCTGTTCCTTTCTGACTTGATTGCAGACTGGGTGCCGCTCCTTTATTTGCCGGCTGGGACAGCCTATCACACTGCGGGGGGGAGGTTAACCTCATCATTCCCTGTATTACGTGTCAATTCACCATTCGGAAAAATTAGTTTACGACGGTTTGGCATGGTTTCACGGCATGGCATATTTTTATTTTCACACAAGTTGTTTTTGTTGCACTGTTGCATACTCTGTGTTTTCTTTCTCGAAACCTTGCGATTACTCTTTGTGTTTCAAACCAAAAACGTTTTTGCTGTTCCATTTAGAATTCATAGTGAAATCATGGGAGGAAGAGCAATTCGAAGTGAGCCTCAACAGCTGACGATCTCCGCTGCTGCCCGGGAGATCCTGGAAAGGGCGGGATGGTTGAATTATTTCAATCGCCTACAGGAAGCTAATGAAACAGTAGCAATGGAGTTCTTGCAGAATTTACAAGATGACCACTCCACAGTAAGAGGGAAACGGATACCGGTCACTGATAACATAATTGCAGAAGTCTCAGGACTACCAGCCACCGGATCGGTATGGACCTTAAAAAAGGAACGATTACAGAAGGTCATGGAACTGTTCCAGGACGAAGGCCAGAATTTGACAATTAAAGGAAAGGGAGTTCTGCCAGCAACCCTAGGTGAACCCTGGACGGAGCTAGCAAGAACGGTGCAGAGTTATATTACTTGCGAAGGAAGAAAAGACGTGGTAATACCACGACACCTTAAACTTTTAGCTGTTTTAAAGAAGAGATGCTCTGTGAATTTACCGGCACTCCTAAACTCGTTACTGCATGATGCTGCACAAAGTATGAAAAGGGCACAGCACGTAGAGGCAATTGTTAGTCACCATGGATTGATTCGACTTATTTTTAGTTATGGTCTTACCCAGCAGCAGAGCAGCTGGGAAGAGCTCATTGCAATGATTGAGGGGGGATTGGCAGAGCCATCCCCGAAACGTAGACATTCTATAAGCCCACCAGAACAACCGGAAAAATGCAGAGAAAATGTTGCTAGTACATCACAACAACCAGAGACACACCAAGAATCGGCAAAGCGCAAGCATGCCGTTGATCCACCCGAGCAACCGGAGGAACCCAGAAAATCAGCTCGGTTGGCTCGGATGAGAGGAAGCATAGATAGACCCAGAAAATCAGCCCGGTTGGCTCGGATACGAGGAAGGCTGGAGAAGCTCCAGGAAAGCGCCAGCCAACCGGTGGTAATTGAGGACGAACAATCCGAAGAGGGGACAGAAGCTGAACAGGAGGAAGAAATAGAACAGCAGGAAGATAGCCCATTACAAGACCTACTGGGAGAAGATGACTTGGCCGCCATCCTAGCCAATATGAGTAAGTATGGTCAACCTTCTAGTTCAGAGAACCCCCACGACCAACCCCAGGAAGAGAACATGCCTGTTCATGATGAAGAGGAGGAAAATACTGAACGGGAACAATCCGTTCCCATGTCACAAGAGGAAAATCTAGAGGAAGTAGGAGCAGAAACAGCATTTGCTCAGGAAGAATCAGAACCAGTCGAGGTGCATACCCCAGAACAGCCGGAGCAGAGCAGTGAGGAAGAACCCCAAGAGGAAGATTTAGCAACTGGTCATGATCCAGTCCACCATCGACAGACTGTTGTTCCTTCAAATGAAATGATGGAAATCAAGAAGTTGCGGAAGGAACGGACTAAATTGTTAAATACGATAACCCAGCTCAGACAACAAATTAGGATTCTGAAAAAGAACCAGAAGGTAAAGAGGAAAAAGAGGGCCAACAAACGGCCTGCTGTCCAAAACCTTGAGGATCCAGCTGCCGTTCCACATGATGCTGAGGATCGGGAAAAAAAAGATGTTCGTGTTAAAATAGAAAAGGATGATAAGCAAATTCAGACCGAGGCACCACCCTCAGGGGTAATAAGGGTTCTGAACTCCAAACAGCATAACAAGAAAGTTCAGGTAAAACTCCCGGCCTCCACTGACCTATGGAAGAAAGATCCGAAAACAAAATACTTGCACAAGATGATGAAGCAAGCACAGCAAGAAGCTGAGCAACTTAAAGAGCAAACGGTTCCCCGAGAAAAATATGAAGAGTTGCAGCAGCAATTAAGGGACGTCAGTCAATCTAAAAGCCAGGCTTTTGAAGGGTGGATGAAGGAACAAGAGGAAGTTGCACATGTAACTTGTAGACTAGATACTGTTGTCAAACAGATGAATGACTTGTGTTCTTTATACAATAATGTTTTAGCATGTAGGGCCCCTGCTAAAAACTATGCTCTGTTTTTATTAGAACGATATTTACAATTACAAATAAAAGCTGTTAAAGCAGGCACCCCTATACAAATCAACATTGTCAATGATTTTATAGACTGCTGTAAACATTATGGAGTGAAAGTCCAGAGATTGTTGTGTGAACTTTATTTGCACGACCTTGTGCTAAGTCAGGAGACTGAATTGAACCCTGGCCCTTCCATTGGAGATATCCAATTCCAAGCATTCATTTCATTCGGGGTTAATCATATTAAGTGGCTCAAAGCCTATGATACTTTCCAAGGTCAGGAAAATGGTCTAGATTTACGGGTTAGGGCTGAGCCTAGGAACCCAGTACAGTTGTGGAGAGTTCATAGAAATCTTATAACGGCTCCTGGTGCCATTGAAACATTAGGACCTATGCATGAGGCACTCATTCAAGAGAGTTTAGAGTATTTCCTTTCCATCAAAGACTTGGCCATTAATGCAGCCAAATTTCGATATCGAATCTCTGATCCACACATCCAGCTCAGAGAACCATTTAAGTATGAGAACTTTGAGTTAGCTGCTGACCGTTTGAATCTCTATGGCCAGAGCATTCTGAAAGCAGGGTCATCCTGGTTAGGATATAGATTTCGCGCTCCAATTATTTGGCACCCTGCACCCGGATACCAGGCCCTGTATGATATGCCTGAGGGGCAAACAGGTCAGTTCTTTGACTATCTAATCACTCAACATGGTTGTAGGCCTCCGCATGAGACTCCTTCTCCAACATATTCTCTCACTGCATTACATGTCAACTACAATGTTTTCATGAGGACATGAAACAAGGTAAGCAGGGGGGTGTGTGGAGTACTGTGCTGCATGCTTTCTTGCTTTCGATCATTATTTCATGGCTTTTTAACAGAATTCAGAACCTTTTTCAGATGCTAACTTAAACTACAAGAACAACAAAACATGTGAGTATCGATATACAAGACTTAGCCACTGATAATGGTTATTTTCTATACAGGAAAAGGAGAAAACAAGGGATTGCCGTTCCAAAGGGAAAGACAAAGTCGAGATAACTGCTGTCTCTCTGGACGAGAACTGACCGCAAACAAAGAGAAACAGATCAAAGCAAATCGGCTCGGAAAAGAAGGAGAGGACACCAGCTCAGCGCAAAAGAAAAGACAGGATGAAGAGTTAACAGTTTGGCGAATCCCTCAGGATCTTCGATCCTGAGGGATCGCTGCTTTATTTATCTTGTTACTTGGACATCTCCGCCGTCGTCTTTATATAAAGAGAAAGCACTGTTAGCTTAAGGAGATATGGAGAGATAGGATAGATATAGAGATGAAGGATACGTTTTTATGTAATTTCTGTAAAACATCAGCTTTGATTATTAAGTTTCGTTGAGAACTGCTTCAATGTATTTTTGACCGATGCATTAATGGAAGTTTGGTGATTATTTCATCTCTGCGACTGGATTAACTTCAAGCGGTGTATCCTTGGAGGCTAAGGGCCCGGCCCCGAAGGACACTTGCTTCTGTACCATTACGACTTTACTTCTGTGTGGTTTGTTTATCATTGTAATTTGGTATGTTTTATAAGTTCATATTATATGCTCTGTTAAAGATTGAATCATTGAAGTTTTTGCAGACAGAATCGTGTGTTGACTCCGCATCAAGTTATTAATCCTTTCAAGAGTTCATTGCATGTTCTTACTATTATGTTACAGAGCTGTTATATTCGTGTTGTGTGCGTTTCTAATGAATCAGTACTGTTCCATAATTCATTAATCGTTGTTGTTGTTCCATTAGTGTGATCTGTGTGAATCGCCTTTAGAGTGAAGGAATGTTATTTGATTGCAAAGAGTGTATAGATTAAGTTTGGTTATAACCCGCGGGACTTAGTTATTCAATTGCTGTTCCATTTTAACGCTGCTGTTCCATTCCAGAATTACTGTTTAATCCTTTATTTGCTTTGCTGTTCCATTTACTTGCAGTTGTTGGTTTGGTGTGAGAGATGATCTAAGGCTGTAGTGAGTATTGACAGTCACTGTCTAGCTCCCAGGCTTATGCTCTAATCTCGTTTCCATCAGTTTCCGAAGGGATGGGTTATCATTGCCGAACCCTTGACTGATAAGTTGTTGAGTTTTCTTCCTGAGTGCAGGATTATTCTTTAAAGTAATTTAATTTCCTCAAAGCAAGCATCCGTTTACCTTCGCATTTGAAAAGTACCCATTACCAGCATTACCTCGACAAATGAGCCTTGACCGAGTCACTCTTTGTAATGACAAAATGCTCTCGGGTTGACATATTAATGTGAGGTAATTAGAGGTGAAAGAGACCCTTTTTATAGCTCTGCGCAGTACTCCACCTCGTTGTATACAACTTTCTCGTTCTCCGTCATCATCGGAAGGGAGCTCCAACCCCTCGATTTTGACACCAACAGATCGCGCAAGCTTCACTTAAGACTTCAACCCTCAAATCCACCAAATTTCTTCAATTTCTTCATCAGACATGCATCAGGTCTTCATTATTTCTTTGCAGATCTTCCTAGAGATTCATCATTTTCTCGATCTAGAGGTCTTGAACCTTTTTCAACTCCATAGGTGCATCATAGATTCAGCTTTATCAGAAAACAGAGTTCAATCATGCAGATATCTCTTAAAAAGATTTATTCATTAACAACCCCTCGACATGCACACATTGAACTATAATCCTCTTCTCCTTATATAGTTTTTTCCTTTATTAATACCATGAGTCAAAACCACCCAACCGCTGATGGTATTCCTGGACGGGATCAATTAGATAATCCAGCGGGGTCTACCCAAGCCCCAAACAATTTCTTATTGTTCTATTTTCTTGGTTAGGAAATTAGATAATTAATCTAAGGCTTTTTAATATCTCAATCTGAGATTGAGATATTAATCCAATTCCTCCTTTAGTTATGAACTCCCCAATGCATATATATGTATATGAACCCCAGGTTTATGTGTTCGTGAGATCAACGCATATATTTACCCACGTTCTTACATCACATGTTTCATATTTCGCCAACTTCACATATTCAACATCCTTTACTAACCCCGCAAACGTTAGTTTAAAAGGTCCCAATTAATATAATTTAGAACCGGGCCCACATGTATAATCAATGACCCAATCACATACTTGCATCGTACTGTGGTTATCCATCATGCACCTTTCTCATACGGCCACCGTCTGATGGCTCCCCTCATGATCAATGGTGCACAACAATATCGCGTGGCTTCCTTGGTCAGACATTAACACGTGATGGCGCGCAGTGATGGCGGTTTTGCAAATTCGTTCAGGGACGTGTGTCGCTCGTTCTATGGAATTTCTCCCAACCTCTTGAATACCGCTTGCCCGTCGAAAGCAGTGCGATGAAAACCGAAAATCGCTTGTACTGTTCCTCCTTCGTGGTTCCGCCCTTCTACTCCAGGTTCCGTCACGCTTCCTTTTGTTAAGATCCACCACTTCCCTTCCAGGTTCCATTCGTAATTCCGAAGTGTTATTCCAACGAAATTTCAACGGCCTATACTCACATAATTCAGTCACCGAGTTCCGTGTTGGTTGCAGGGATTCACAATTCCTTCATCAAGAACACGTTCATATATTACACTTTCTCAATTCAATAAAGGCACAGACAATACCGAGATCAATCCCCAACATTGATCCCAATTTACCTTCAGTCTTATATTCAACGAATATATATAACTCCACTATCTACCAATTTTGGATACACAGTCGACCGTATTAGCATCGGTTCCTCTAACTGCATACAAAGCACCATTAATCCCCTCACAGGGTTTCTTACTTATCACGGATTTCAATTATCCTCCATCAGGATGCATACATATGTTCACACATGAATTAAATCCACAGGGACTCAAATATCCTTCCTACTAAATTCAATTGTCTTTGCTCCTTGACTGATACTGCTCTCTGTAAATGCACTCTTCCTCTATTCTTTTCTGCAGACCTTTGTTCTCTGCTACATTTCTTTTCTCTGTTCCTAGTTACTGTTTCATATGCTCCTTCTTTGCCAATTCCTTTACCATCAATGACAATATTTCCAAAAATCTCCCCCTTTGGCATTGATGGCAATACTCTTCCTCTGTTTGTCTTATAGAAGCCCCCTTTTTGCTTTTCCTCCCCCTTTGACATCAATGGCAAAGGATAGATCAAGAACCTTTGTACCAACAATACCATGCTCCCCCTGAGATCATGCTGCATCTTCAAACATAATATTCAATGAAATAACCGAAATGACTTATACAATCAAGATCAAAGATTCTCAAGCATGAGATCAGACTAAAACAAATAATTATAATGCCAACAGTGCATCCTTTCCACATGACCAATGCTCCCCCTTAACCTGTGCATCCAGAGATACCCAACAGCACCGCAGCTGTGCTGACCCAGAAAAATTTCATACGCGGTTTTCTGTGTATAAACTTGCGTATATACGCGACTATCCTGCAGGAAATCCGCATATCCAATTTAATCTTCTGTATTTAAGTAGATCTGATCTTTTGCATGGCAGAGACTACTCCCAGATTTTGTCTGAGATATTTGAACACTTCCATGGGTAGAGGTTTGGTAAATATATCAACAACTTGTTCTTTGGAGGGAACATACTCCAACTTCACCTTTTGTTCAAGCACTTGTTCACGTAAGAAGTGATACTTGATGGGAATGTGCTTGGTCTTGGAATGCATAACAGGATTCTTTGAGATACTGATGGCACTTTTATTATCACACATAATGGAAATAGGAAGTGAACATTTGATTTGAATGTCTTGTAAGGTTTGCATCATCCAAAGAAGTTGAGTGCAACATGATGTGGCAGCCACATATTCTGCTTCTGCTGTAGATAAGGCAATAGAGCTTTGCTTCTTGCTGAACCAAGATACTAACCAGGGCCCCATATAGAATGCACCACCACTAGTGATTTTCCGATCATCAACATTTCCAGCCCAATCTGCATCAGTGTAAGCATGAAGAGTAAGATCAGCATTCTTTGGATACCATAGTCCAAAGTCTTGAGTTCCTTGTAGATATTTGAATATTATTTTCACAGCCTGAAGGTGAGACTCTGTTGGATTAGCTTGGAATCGTCCAACAATCCCAACTGCATGCATAATGTCTGGTCTTGTCCCAGTGAGATAAAGTAGACTTCCTATCATAGATCTTTATTCTGGTTGATTCACCGTGGGGGAATCATCATTATAACTGAGATTACATCCAGTTATCATTGGTGTACTTACAGGTTTGAAATCTTCCATGCCATACTTCTTCAAGATTTTCTTAAGATATTTTGCTTGTGATAAGAATATGCCATCTGTTGCTTGTTGCACTTGCAAGCCAAGAAAGAATGTTAGTTCCCCAAGTAAAGACATTTCAAATTCTTGCTGCATATTAGAAGCAAATTTCTGACTCATAGACTCTTCATTACTTCCAAAAATTATATCATCAACATATGAAACCGCAATCAATAATTTATCATTTTCAGTTTTTGTGTATAAGTTGCTATCAGCAGACCCCTTTGAAAATCCTTGTTGATGAAGATATTTGTCAAGAAGATAGTACCATGCCCTTGGAGCTTGTTTGAGACCATATAGAGCCTTTTTAAGTCTACAAACAAGTTTTTCATCATTTCCCAAAATGAATCCTTCTGGTTGTTCTATATAAACTTCTTCTTCTAGATCACCATTGAGAAAAGCAGATTTAACATCCATTTTATAAGCTTTGATTTGTTGGAAGCTTGAAAAAGCAAGAAACATTCTTATGGCTTCAAGTCTAGCTACAGGGGAAAAGGTTTCTTCAAAGTCTATACCTTCTTGTTGAGCATACCCCTTGCAAACAAGTCTAGCTTTATTTCTTATAACATCCCCATTCTCATTTAACTTATTTTTTAATATCCATTTAGTTCCAATGACATTTTTGTCATGAGGTCTTGGTACTAATTCCCAAGTGTGATTCTTTTCAATTTGATCAAGCTCTTCATTCATGGCTTGAATCCAACATTCATCTTTGCTGGCTTGATTGACATTGTGTGGTTCAATAGTGGATAGAAATTCCAGATAGCTAGAAGATCCCACAAGAGTCCTTCTTGTTTGTACACCTGATCCCTTATCTCCCAAAATTTGAGATTCTGGATGATTCTTTTGAACATATCTGGATGGAGTTTTTTCAGATAAATCATCTTCAGGTTCTTCATTGGGTTCATTGTCTATATCATTGCTATTTGATGTAGAAGGACATATGTCATCATCGTCTTCATTTGTTGTTTGTTTTTCTTCTTTTGGGGCTGCAGGAGACTCATCAATAACAACATCAATACATTCAACAATCTTCCGAAGTCTTTTATTGTAACATTTATATGCTCTACTCCTAGAGGAGTAACCAAGAAGTATTCCTTCATCTGCTCTGGGTTCAAACTTGCTAAGTTTTTCATCATTATTTTTGATAAGTAAAGTATTTTCTTCTCAAAGACTTCCAGTGCTCTTCCATGCTGGAGTGATCATCCTCCTATAGTTCATATGGAGTTTTATCACTATTTACACGAACATGTGCCTTGTTAAGAATATTTACCGTTGTATGTGCTGCTTCTCCCAAAAATGTGTCAGGTGTTCCGGAATCATCAAGCATAGCTCTAGCCATTTGTTGAACTGTTCTATTCATTCTTTCTGCTATGCCATTTTGTTGTGGAGTGCCAGCTATAGAAAACTATCTTCTTATGCCATGTTGTTCACAAAATTCAAGGAATTCATCTGATGTATATTCTCCTCCTCGATCAGATATAAGACACTTTATTTTTAGATCTAATTCATTTTCAACTAGTGCTTTGAAGATCTGAAATTTCTCAAATGCTTCATCTTTGTGTTTAATCAACTCAATCCAACACATTCTAGAGAAATCATCAATAAATAATATATAGTATTGTTCACCACGTGGTGAATTTTTCCTCACAGGTCCACATATGTCAGTATGAATGAGTTCAAGAGGCTTACTTGATGATCCTTCCTTGGCATTAAATTGCACTCTGGTTTGTTTACCGAATTGGCAAGATTTGCATATGATACTTTCAGGTAGAGTAATATTGGGAAGATCACGAACAACTTTAAGTCTGCTTGATTTTTTGATTTGAGAGAAGCTCAGATGCCCCAACCTTCTATGCCATAGCCAATTTTCTGAAGATTTACTCAAATAACATTGTTCTTTGTAGTTCTTTAATACATACAGGTTGCTTGGAGTTCTTTTTCCTTTTATAATTGTTTTACCTGTATCAAGATCACGTACCACACATTCTTTTGAACTAAAGACAACTTCAGTTCCTTGATCACACATTTGACTTACACTTAACAAGTTATGCTTTAATCCATCCACATACATGACTTCATTAGCTTTCACCTTTTCTTTTAGGAAAACAGACCCTTTTCCCTTAATGACCGTAGGAGTATCATTTCCAAATGTAACATTCTTTTCCTTTTCTAGAGCACTATATGCAAGAAGTTTGTTTTTGTCACCTGTCATGTGTTTTGAGCATCCACTATCAATGTACCATTGATTTTATTCTCCTTCTGCAAATAAAGCTATGCCACAATTTTCAACCTGTAATTCCTTCTTTTTGCATACTTTGGAGCTTGAAGGAAGATGCTCTTTTGGCTAGACTTTGCTCCTGCATTCAGATTCTTCATGGCCAAAGTTATTGCAATAAGCACATTCAACTTCATTTTGAAGAGGAGAAAAGTTGTTATATGTATTCTTCTTTGTTCCAATATCAATCCTTTTCTTTCTTTCTTCTCTTGTCATGATGGTTTTATATGCAACACATTGAACAAATTTATGACCAAAATTGTGACATGAGAAACATTGTCCATTGAAGAAGAAATTTCTGCGATCATGAAATATTCTACTTGAATTTACCTATTGATTGGTGTTTCTTTGAAAGGTACTCCTGTTAGTGTTCTTTGAATTGAGATGGTCATGCTTTATCTGTAAAGATTCTTTATTCCCTTGCTGAGGGGCAGAATGTTGTGTACTGGTTGTAGCTGCTTTTAGATAATCTGGTGTTGAAGCCTGAGAAGATTCTCTGATATATCCAAGACCTGTCTTTAGAAGAGGAAAACGTTGTACCTTGATAATCTCATCTAACGTTTCAGATCCTTTAGCAAATATAAGATTCAAAGTCTTTACTTTCTCAATTTCTTTTCTTAGACTTACTATTTCACATTCTAATTTCTCATTATGTTTCTCCTTTTCTTGAAGCTGGTTTTTCAGAGTCTCTATCGATATTTTACTTTCTTCTAAGCATATTTTGAGTTGATTGATTTCATCAAGAAAATCATTGTCCTCTAAAGCGTCCATAAAAGTATCCTTTTCTTCTCTAGACCCCTTTTCAAATTCCATGAGAAGTCTAAGATCTTGTTCACATTCTTCCTCACTGTCTGATAACCCATCACTGTCTTCATGAGTATAGTAACTTTTTCTAGTGATAAACCGATTCTTATTCCTTCTTGCTACTTCCTTTCCTTTTTCATGTGTTTCTTTGTGAGGACACTTAGCAAAGTGAATGACCAACTCTTCTGAAGACAGAAACATTTGAAAGGAAGCTTACCTTCCAACTGCCCCCACTGTTGGAGTTTTTGTTGTACTTACCAGCATATTTTTCCTAGATACCCCATCTCTTCTCCGTTCTTTGTACTTATTTTCCTTTTGTAGAAGCTCTAAAGACGGCTTCTTTGACTTCAGATGGTCCTCCTCTTCTCATTTCATATGTAGTTAGTATTCCATGAAGTTGCACCCCAGTAAGATTTTGAAGATCCTGCTTTTCTTCAAGAGCAGAAACTTTTGACTCAAATTTTGTCGTTAGTGATCTTAAAACTTTCTCAACCAAAGAATATTCGGTTATTGTTTCTCCCAGATTTCTCATACTATTTACAATATCATCAAGACGTAAAAAGAAATTAGCAATGCTCTCCTCATTATGAATTTTTAGGTTCTCATATTGAATTCTGAGAGTTTGGAGTTTAGCACTTTTTACCTTTGCATCACCTTCATAACTTAGAATGATTTTGTCCCATATTGCCTTTGCTGTATTCAGTTGTATGACTTTGACAAATTCTGATTCAGTTAGACTTCCCAATAGAGCATTGACCGCTTTTGCATTTGTTTCATAATTCTTTCTTTCCGTCGGATCTGTTGGTACTGCAGCTGGATATTGATATCTCACTTCAACAGCGGCCCATACATCTCATTCCGTAGACCCAAGATAGGATCTCATCCTTGTTTAAGATTAAATTGTTTCGTTGAAGAGCAAGAGGCCCGTAGATGTTGTTCCCACCTGATTGCTCATCTTGATTGATCTTCCTTCTAGCGGCTAAGCTTTTCAGAAGGACCTGCTCTGATACCAATTGTTGGGAAAAATACTGAGAGGGGGGGTGAATCGGTATTTAGATCTGACTGAAAACTTTTTATCAGAGATCTTATTATGCATTTAATTCTTTACTTAGATTATTGCATCATTCATCAAGCAGTAAGTATGTGCAGTAATAACAGAATAAGCCATCACACATAAGCAACACACATGAACACCAGTGTTTAAGGTGGAAACCCAATTTGGGAGAAAACCACCGCTGTTGTCGACTCTGTCTTCAATATTTATTATAAATAAAACTTCTTACAATTTTTGTGCTGGCGCAGACTTATACCAGCACGCAGGCACCCACCTGCAGAAGGCTACAACCTTCTCTCGTTCTCCAATCACTACTGGAAGGGAGCTCCAACCCCCTGATTTTGACACCAGCTTGTACTGGCAGAAAGCTTCCACTTTCATGCAGAAGACTTCAACCCTCAGATCCACCAAATTTCTTCAATTTCTTCATCAAACATGCGTCGAGTCTTCATTATTTCTTTGCAAATCTTCCTAGAGATTCATCATTTTCTCGATCTAGAGGTCTTGAACCTTCATCAACTCCATAGGTGCATCATAGATTCAGCTTTATCAGAAAATAGAGTTCAATCATGCAGATATCTCTTAAAGAGATTTATTCATTAACAACCCCTCGACATGCACACATTGAACTATAATCCTCTTCTCCTTATATAGTTTTTGCCTTTATTAATACCATGAGTCAAAACCACCCAACTGCTGATGGTATTCCTGGACGGGATCAATTAGATAATCCAATGCATATATATGTATATCGACCCCAGGTTTATGTTTTCATGAGAGCAACGCATATATTAACCCATGTTCATTACATCACATGTTTCATATTTCGCCAACTTCACATATTCAACATCCTTTATTAACCCCACAAACCTTAGTTTAAAAGTTCCCAATTAATATAATTTAGAACCGGGCCCACATGTATAATCAATGACCCAATCACATACTCACATCGTACCATGGTTATCCATCATGCACCTTTCTCATACGGCCACCGTCCGATGGCTCCCCTCCAGATCAACGGCGCACAACCATATCGCGTGGCTTCCTTGGTCGGACATTAACGCACGATGGCGCGCAGTGATGGCGGTTTTGCAAATTTGTTCAGGGACGCGTGTCGCTCGTTCTATGGAATTGCTCCCAACCTCTTGAATACCGCTTGCCTGTCGAAAGCGATGCGATGAAAACCGGAAACCGCTTGTACTATTCCTCCTTCGTGGTTCCGCCCTTCTACTCCAGGTTCCGTCGCGCTTCCTTTTGTTAAGATCCACCGCTTCCCTTCCAGGTTCCGTTCGTAATTCCGAAGTGTTGTTCCAACGAAATTTCGACGGCCTATACTCACATAATTCAGTCACCGAGTTTCGTGTTGGTTGCAGGGATTCGCAATTCCTTCGTCAAGAAAACGTTCATATATTACACTTGCTCAATTCAATAAAGGCACAGACAATACCGAGATCAATCCCCAACATTGATCCCAATTTACCTTCAGTATTATATTCAATGAATATATATAACTCCATTGTCTACCATTTTGGGATACACAGTCGACCGTATTAGCATCGGTTCCTCTAACTACATACAGAGCACCATTAATCCCCTCACAGGGTTTCTTACTTATCATGGATTTCAATTATCCTCCATCAGGATGCATACATATGTTCACACATGAATTAAATCCACAGGGACTCAAATATCCTTCCTACTGAATTCAATTGTCTCTGCTCCTTGACTGATACTGCTCTCTGTAAATGCACTCTTCCTCTGTTCTTTTCTGCAGACCTTTGTTCTCTGCTACATTTCTTTTCTCTGTTCCTAGTTACTGTTTCAAATGCTCCTTCTTTGCCAATTCCTTTGCCATCAATGACAATATTTCCAACAGGGTTTAGTCAGCATCTTCGGATGTACCATCTGTTACAGTTGCAAAAGCATCTACTGTTGCTACCTCATCGATGTTTACCACATCACCAGAGTCACATCTATATGGTGGTCCTTCTGTCCCACCTGGTTACCAATCATTATCTGGAACCTACTCTAGTGCATCCTGAAATCCATGGACTTCACCCATGTCATCCTTTGGTATTTTTTTTGGCATCTCTAATGAGTACTGAACAGCTTGATCCTTTATATACATCTTCAGTGCAACATCAAGTTGGTCCATCTGGGTACATTCCATCCAGTACAATCTCAACTGGACTTCCACCATTTGGAGAACAATATATTCCATATTATTATACTCCTCATGTTGGGGGGAAACCTATGGTCGCCCATTTTGATAGTATTTCGTTGTTTTATGGTCACCCAAATGTTGGAATGATTGTTTGTCAGTGGCAGCCTATCCTGCATTCATATCAACCGGTTCAACCTGTCGCACCCACATCTACTCCACTTGTTAATAATTTATTACCCCTGCTAAAGGCTCATATTTTTGTACCTCAACTATCTCAAGCAGTTCCTTCAACCCATTACCCTCATGTTTTGTGCCCTCAGACTCCAACCCCTTCGGTTGGTTTTCAACAACCACTTGTATCCAGAATTTTTCATTCACAAGTTGGATTACCCTATAATGGGATGTCATAGGCCCAACGAGGTCTTACTTATTCACAACTGGGTCTAAGATATTCTAGCTTGGGCTATAATCTTGGTGGGTAGTCACCATGGCAGCCACAACCGCAAATTCCACAACCATCATTCCAACAAAAATTTTCTTACCCAGGTTTTGGTCAACATAATCCTCAAACATTTAGTTATAAAAACAACATGTATCTGGGTTACCAGCAAAAAATTCCTTATGTTGGTGCTCAAAGGCATGTTTCCCAAGCAATTCCATCATATCCTGGTTATGCTCAACCTGACTTGAATCGACAGTCTCCCTTTGTCGTAACTTTAGAATTACCTGATTTAAACGAGCTTACCAATGACCCCATCAACTATTCTTCCTGGTGATCAGTGATACAACATAAATTACCCTTAGAATTCCTAAGTTCAATGGAAACCCTAGATAAGACCCATCAATGCATGTTATGACTTATCATTTGTGGTGCTCATCCAACTCCTTAAAAGATGACTATGTTTGACTATGCCTTTTCTAGTGTATGCTCACTGGTCCGGCCGCGAAGTGGTACATTGAGTTACCATGAGCTTCATTTGATAATTTCACTGCCTTAGCTAGTGCCTTTTTGACGCACTTCCAGTTACCCATACGATATGAAACTGGAACGGAACTGCTGACCAATTTTAAACAAACTAATTCTACTCACATTTCTAACCATATTCATGAGTGGCGTCCTCGTCATAGAATGGAAAAATATTTGTTCCTGATCATCTCCTTGTTGAATGGTTCATTAAGTCCTTACTGCCATCTATCACCGAGGATGTGGCTAAAGGTGGCTTCGTCACTGAAGAGCAAGTCATTTCTCATTCCCAATACTTAGATTTGATTTATACTCAGTCTGGCATGCTCTATGAGAAAATTCCCAACGCGTAGCGATCTAATTTTACTATTCCTCCTCCATCTAAGGACGCTCATGTTGATGACAGTATGATCAGTATTGCAAGCACACAACACACTACTGCATATGATCATGCACTTCTTCCGAAATTCATGTCGTGTCATCTGACAAAGGCAAAAGTGACAAGCAACCCGGAAGCAAGAAAAATGGGAAAGCGAAGAAAAATCAAAATTCAACCCCACAGGAACGATCATTTGATCAAAAAACTGGAAACAATCGGAAACCTCGTTACCCTTGCATAATATGTAATGAGGAGCACTTTGTTCAAGGTTGTCCTCATCGCGTCGAAGTCTCAAAATTTCTTAAGAACTCAAATACATATGTTTTGTTGACATATCCATTTCCGAATCTAGACACAAACATGGTTGCTATGGATCCAACTTCCAGTTCCCAAGTGCTTATGCTATCAGTGACAAAGCCAAAAACTGATGTTTTGGTGTCAACGCGAAATAAATATTATGGTAGTCAGGCTACTGATCAATATACTACCTCGACCACAAATACGTCCATGGAATCAATTTTGCCAACTGCTATACCAGAGTTAACAATAAAGCCACCGAAGGGAGTTGTTCATAAATCAACATTCAATCCTTGAGCCTGAGTAGGTCAAAATTATAATATAGTTGAATATTTGGCTCAATCCCCTTCAGTTATGTCGACGCTAAAGGTACTTCAAAATTTTCCCTCCCAGAAACAGGCTTTGTTGTTAGCAATTGGTGGAATCGACCCGACAAATTCCAATCTTGTAGTCTTTAATCATACGGGCTGTGCCGCAATTACTAGCAGAATTTGCATTCTCCATCCAAGTAAATGTTCTCAATCACCTCGTTCATCGTACTTTTCATCACTCAGCCAGATCTCTAAGGTTGAAGAAGAAATCCCAACATAGGTAACCACAGACCAATATTTTGTCTTGGTATCTAGCCCTACCAAACTGGAGAGGGATCTCTCCACAATGTCACAGCCAAGAGGGTTGGATAAATTAGGGTTTTAGGCTAGGTATAAGTACAGGATTTTTATTTGGTTGAATTGGGTTTTTGAATGAGGATCGGTTCAAAGAGGCTAGGTCAGGGCAAATAGAATTAGGGTTGCAGAGATTTAATGGGGAAAGGTAGGTAGTGTTATCACTACGTAATTTCGAGGCTGAAAACAAAACTATAGAGATAACATCAAAACCGCTTCAAGCCTAGGATCTAGCCCTCCTAGACCTAGAGAGGGATCTCTCTGTTAGATATAGCTTTGTTATATGGGAATTTTTGGCTAGCCATTAGGTGCAGAGTTTGGATTTTGAATTCGTTTGGTGGAAAAAGCAAGGGGAAGCCATTGCGCAATGGAGTCAAAGAGGCTCGAGTGATTAAATGTAGAAATATCAAGCATGAGTGAAACGGGGCAAGATAGGTGCACTACCATGGATATTTCAGGCTTTTGGATGGATTATGAAAAGAAGAAATGTAAGGGAATGTAGAGACTGAGGAGCAGTTAAGAATTCCCCAATCTGTCCTAGGATGTAAATTTCAGCAGAAACCGAGGAGAAATTAAGAATTTTTCGATTTGGCATCAGTGGAAAACATATACTATTGTAAACACAGCCAGAATAGGGTGCTCTATATAAAAAATCCTATTCCTCACCATTTATGTTTTACAATTATATTTTCGAAGTACATAGAAATAGAAACAATGGAGAAACACATAAAAACAGGAGAAGACTTCACCATTTCGGACACCACTTGAATCCTGAACAACTGGTCTTGTATTACTCTTCAAACAGTCACTTGAAATTCAGTGAACGACATTACAGAATGGGATTGTTCCTCATTGTAGATCCCCCCCCCCCTTGAATACTTCGAACAGTGAAGTATTTATGCTAATCCTACTGACTAATTACAATCAATACAGTAATTAACATTTACTTTCTTGTTAACTACATAACAAAGAAGGGCTAACATCATTTGACCAGTGAAAATAAACCAATTGGAGTTATTTGAGGACAACTGGACTTTGGGAACTGTCTTGAACATCTGGTGCTACTTTGGTTCCCTTGAAATTCTCAATTGGATCGACTCCCCCATCTTCTTTAGAAAAACTATTATAACGCTATTGACACATGTAAAACTAATTATCAGTCTTTAAGTGATTGCAACAGGGGTGACATGCGTAAAAATTCCTCCTGCTGCTCAAGATGCTATTATTAACAAGAACTTATTTTCCCTTCGAGAGATGGACAACATACAAGAATAATGATTTGCATTCAGTGGTTTCTCCCCGTGCTATCTTGAGGTCGAGTAAGTGTTATGACAACTGGAAGATACACCTGTAAAAGGCTTGACTATGCCATGTCACCTATTGATCTATACTCTACAGAGCTTTGCAAAGTTTATTGTAATTTTATTCTTCTACATGCACTCATTAGCAAGCCTCAATGTCGGAAGTAGCATCATCTACATACTCCTTTAGTTTCACAGATGGACTGTAGTGGAGCTGCGGTGGTGGGAGTGGGTAGGTGGTATCAGAGTGGAGGGAAAGCCGATTTCGGGGGGGGTAGAGGAGTGGTAGGCAGTATTGGAGCAGGGGGGTGCGAAGTAGCCCAGAGGTGACACGTGGAGGGGATTGCGGTAATGGATACCACTTATTTTAGACCCCCCCCCCCCCCCAACGGTTAAAGCTCAAAGGCTGAGGGGGGGCTGAAAATTTATGCTGATCATCAGATGTAGGGTGAAGAGCGGAGATGGCAGATAAAGTGGAGATCATTTAACATTGGGGGGATGTGTGATGTGGTAGCGGGGAAAAGGGTGACACGGCAAGTAGGTGGGGCCCGACGCATATCACCGCACATCGCAGGCCGGAATCTTTTGTTTATGAGCGGCGGAGGTGAAGGTTAAATCTTGCGATGAGCGAAGGGGGATGGTTTCGATGATGTGGATCGGAATTAGAGGGAGTAATAGCATTGAGTGGAGTATAACGGATCACAGTTATGGTGGGCCAACCGCATCGCAAATCGCAATCGGGACTAGATAAGTTTTTCAATATGGTTAAACATTCAATGTTGCGATGCAATAAGATATTTTCGATGCGATGCGAAAAGGGAAAACTTAAGATTTGTGCGATGTGATAAATATCTTACATTGGTGATCGCAATATTTAAAGGTTGGCGAAAATACGATAAGTTAAGTTCCCTAATCAACGAAATAGTATTTGGGATGTGATGCGAAGCGAGGAAAGGGTGACGTGGAATGGTGGGGTCGAGATTATCGGTGATCACAAATTTCATTTGGAGACGTATAGTGATGAATGTTTGGCAGTAAGATATGCAATATGTGATGGGAGTGATGTAGCAGTAAGCAGGTAAGGGTCCCACATAATATCGCATCGGCGTTTTCGAGCGATAGCACATGAAAGTGGTAACGGAGCATGCGATCATCAATATGCGATAGAGGTAAGGGTCATACCAAAAGGTTTTAGGTGGCAGTTTGTTATATATATGATATCTAATATATAAGGCGGTAATGTTTATGGCACAATGTTATATAACACGGCTGTTCGATGGGTGGGCGGAGCTATAACATTAAGATTTTAGACTTTAATACAAGTGGGTTTATATAGTAATAAGTCCCGAAAGGTTATGTATGGGGGTTTAGAAAAACATGAGGCGTAGGACTTTAGGAAATGGAACAATGAAGGGTAAAAGAGGGTAAATGAAATGCATGAGGGCAAAAATGAAGTTTTCTCACCATTACACTTTATCAGCAACACTTTCCTATTTCCACTGAACTAAAAGGCAGATTGATTCCTTTGAAGTCCTTAACAGTCATGATTTCTCTTCTTTGTCTGGAAATAAATGACAGCCATGGAAATTTATCTTCAATATACAAGATCTACAAATAATAATCAGTCACCTTGTGATACTAGAGATTATAGGGTACTAATAGAGGCTTCAGTTGGGGATGGAATCTCCTTCAGGAGGTGTTAATAACACCGTAGACTAGTAGCCTAATCCATTGGGCTCATCCCAAATCTACAACCTGATCTGCTACAACCTCTATGGCTGAAAATATGCAATCATTTGTTCTAAAGCTCAGACAAGAATCTGACCTGTGTACTGCGATCTGGAATGAAACCACGACTGAACTTATGCACTGCAAATTATCGAACTGAAATCATTGATGCACCTTGAAACTCTGAATGCTGAAATTTTAAATAAACTAAAAACTGAAAGTAATATTAGACTAAAACTGAAAGGATTCTCAAAGCACTGAGCTTATCTGCACATCTACCTACATCTAGTCTAATCAACAATTTTCCCATCAAATAATAATCAGACTTCCAATGTAAACAGTCAAGCAAATGAGTGCTTAACTGAAAATGACCTTCCATTTCCTTAGGTAAGAAAATGGGCTCAAAAAATGGAAACTTAACTCTTCGACTGAATTCAATAGCTCTGTCAATCAACCTGGTGGACTCTTCTTTCACTGATGATTGTAATAAACTGCTTAAAAGATCTAGGTAAACATGAAACATGAGATCCCTCAGATGATTGGTGATAATAAAACATACCTCCTCCCAGACTGCCCCTTTGCTTCTGTGCTAGCTCTGACTATCTTCGCATGGAAAAGAGGACACTGGTTTTTTTTCTCTGCCCATGATAATCAATTATTTTGTGTGTTCTCCCTCATTCGCTTTATCATTCAGAAACTTGCCAGGAAACTGCATATTCTCAATAATCTCAGGCAAAGGATCATTAGCTATAACATCAATAAGTTGTGCAACTTTGCCAACATCTCAAGAATGAAATGGAGAAATTTTGTGATCTTCTTGAAAGTCGGTAAATTCAGAAAGAGGATTAGAGAGTTCTTCAATCAACAAACCTGATGGGTCTTCTTTTGGCAAGCTCTCTTGGCTCTCATCAAGAAAAAATGACTTCTGTTCAACCTCTGGATAAAACATGGTTGGCTGAAGATGCTCTTGTGAATCTGGGCCATCAAACTCACTTGCCTTTTCTTCTAGATTTCTAGACTGCTAGAGGTTTTCACTGTTGTCCTCTACTAGATCTAGTTTAGGAAGCCGAAGTTCTTCTTTAACCATTTGTTGATCAGATTGTCCTTGTGCTGCTAGGGATATTTCCCGTGATGAACCTTCACAAACTTCCGGATAGCATATCTCATTCCTTTTTTCATGATGAGAATACATTTCAGACAAACCTTCCACTTTCTGAAATTGTCTTTCTTCTAAAACTTCTAATATCTCATCGTTCATAAACTGATCATCATCATAGTAATCCTCCAGATATTCAATAAAAATTTGAAATTTATCACAACATTCTTGAACTACAGACAAAGAGGGATAATCTTCTTTATACTTGTCATAAAACACAACATGAAAACACTTTAGATAACTTATACTTGCCACTGGTAGACCTTCATACCAAATCCTAGCTTTCTCTTCTAAACTGGCCACAAACATTTTCATAAGACAGTCATCTGGAAATTTAATTTTAAATCTTCAAACATGCATATGAAATATTAACAAATGTATGGTAGCATTAATCTCCTTTTTTATCTCTAAACAATGGAAGATATTTTATCCAATCAATGTTTGGCATGGGATTTGGAAAACCTATGATCTTAGATCTGTCCAAAGGATCATACCCGCGTTGTATTTTTTGAATTCATCTTGTCAATCAATCAAAGAATGGAATCACCATATGTTCACAAAAAATCTAGATTATTCTACCAGGGAATTCAACTGAACTTTGTGGAGTCGTGAGGTGGATGATTTCAACCTTCTTCTGTCTAGTTTTTTGCCCACCATCATCAACTAGATCTGAACTTATTAATTGTTACTGAGGAACACAAAACACGTTCCCCGTTGGATTCGCCACTATGTTATCACTCCGTAATTTCGAGGCTGAAAACAAAACTACAGAGGTAACATCAAAACAACTTCGAGCCTAAGATCTAGCGCTTCTAGACCCAGAGAGGGATCTCTCTGTTAGATATAGCTTTTTTAGATGGGAATTTTCGGCTAGATATTAGGTGCAGAGTTTGGATTTTGAATTGGTTTCGTGGGAAAAACAAGGGAAAGCCATTGGGCAGTGGAGTCAAAGAGGCTCGGGTGATTAAATGCAAAAATATCAATCATGAGTCAAACAGGGCAAGATAGGTGCACTACCATGGATCTTTTAGACTTTTGGATGGATTATGAAAATAAGAAATGTAAGGCAAGGTAGAGACTGAGGAGCAGTTAAGAATTCCCCAATCTTTCCTAGGATGTAAATTTCAGCAGAAACCAAGGAGAAATTAAGAATTCCCTAACTTGGCATCAGTGGAAAACATAGACTATTGTAAACACATCCAGAATAGGTTTCTCTAGATTAAAAATCCTATTCTTCACACTTTCTGTTTTACAATTAGATTGCTGAAATACAGAGAAAGAGAAACAATGGAGAAACACATAAAAACAGGAGAATTCTTCACCATTTCGAACGCCACATGAATCCTGAACAGCTGGTCTTGTATTACTCTTCAAACAGTCACTTGAAATTCAGTGAACAACCTTACAGAATGGGATTGTTCCTCATTGAAGATTCCCCCCCCCCTCCCCCTTAATACTTCAAAAAGTGAAGTATTTATGCTAATCCTACTGACTCGTTACAATCAATACAGTAATTAACAGTTACTTTCTTGTTAACTACATAACAGATAAGGGCTAACATCATTTGACCGGTGCAAATAAACCAATTGGAGTTATTTGAGGACATCTGGACTTCGGGCATTGTCTTGAACATTTGGCATTGCTTTGGTTCCCTTGAAAAGCTCAATTGGATCGACTCCTCCATATTCTTTAGAAAAACTATTATAACGCTAATGACACATGTAAAACTAATTATCAGTCTTTAAGGAAGTGATTGCAACAGGGGTGACATGCGTAAAAATTCCTCCTGCTGCTCAAGATGTTGTTATTAACAACAACTAATTTTCCCTTAGAGAGATGGAAAACATACAATAATAATGATTTTCATTCACTGGATGCTCCCCGTGCTATCTTGAGGTCGAGTAAGCGTTGTGAAAGCTGGAAGATATACCTGTAACAGCCTTGAATATGCTCTGTAACCTATTGATTTGTACTCTGCAGAGCTTTGAAAACTTGATTGTACTTTTATTCTTCTACACACACTCATCAACAAGCCTCAATGTCAGAAGTAGCACCATCTACATACTCCTTTAGTTTCACAGATGGACTGTAGTGGAGTTGCGGTGGTGGGAGCGGGTAGGTGGTATCAGAGCAGAGGGAAAGCTGATTTTGGGGGGGTATAGGAGTGGTAGGTGTTATTGGAGCACAGAGGTGTGAAGTAGCCAGGAGGTGACTCGTGGAGGGGATGGTGGTAATGCATACCACTTATTTCGGACCCCCCCCCCACCCCCATGGTTAAATATCGAAGGCCGAGGGAGGGTCGAAAAGTTATGTTGATCTTCAGATGTGGGGTGAAGAGCGGAGATGCCAGATAAGATGGAGTTCATTTAACGTGGGCGGGGGATGTGAAATGTTGCGGCGAGGGAAAGGGTGACGCGGCAAGGAGGTGGGGCCCGACGCATATCGCACATCACAGGTCGGAAGCTTTTGTTTATGAGCGACAGAGGTGAAGGTTAAATATTGCGATGAGTGAAGGGCGATGGTTTCGATGATGTGGATCAAAATTAGCAGGAGTAATAGTAGTGAGCAGATTATAGCAGAGGTGAGCTATGGTGATCCAACCACATCGCAAATCACAATCGGGAGTGGATAAGTTTTTCAATATGGTTAAACATTCAATGTTGCGATGCGAAAAGGGAAAGCATAACATTTGTGCGATGTGATAAATATTGCACATCGGCGATCGCAATATTTAAAGGTTGGCAGAAATACGATAAGTTGAGTTCCCCAATCTGCGAAAGAGTATTTGGGATGCGATGCGAAGCGGGGAAAGGGTGACGTGGAATGGTGGGGTTGGGATTATCGGTGATCGCAAATCACATTTGGAGAAGTATAGTGATGAATTTTTGGCAGTACAATATGTACAATATGCGATATGCAATGGGAGTGACGTGGCGGTAGGCAGGTAAGGGTCCCACGTAATATCGCATCGGTGTTTTGAGCGATAGCACATGAATGTGGTAACATAGCATGCGATCGTTGATATGTGATAGAGGTAAGAGTCCTACCAAAAGGTTTTAGGCGGCGGTTTGTTATATGTATGATATGTAATATATAACGTAGTAAGTTTTATCGCATAATATTATATAACACAGTTGTTTGATGGGTGAGCAAAGTTATAACATTAATATTTTGGACTTTAATAGAAGTGGGTTTATAAATTAATAAGTCCTGAAAGGTTATGTATGGGGGTTTAGAAAGAAATGAGGCGTAGGACTTTAGTTAATGGAACAATAAAGGGTAAAAGAGGGTAAATGAAATGAATGAGGGCAGAAATGATGTTTTCTCACCATTACACTTTATCAGCAACACTTTCCTCTTTCCACTGAACTGAAAGGGTAGATTGATTCCTTTGAATTCCTTGAGAGTCAAGATTTCTCTTCTTTGTTTGGAAATAAATGACAGCCATGGAAATTTATCTTCAATATACAAGATTTGAAAAGAATAATCAGTCACCTTGTAATACTATAGATTATAGGGTACTAAAAGGTAGAAAACTTAAAACTTAGGGTTTGAGGGTGAGATGGATCAGACAGGTGTGGTGCTAGAAAGAGCAAGGCAAGGCTTGAATTCTTTCTAAACTAAAAAGGATGGACAAACTATGAAGTTTTTTCCAAAACAGAGCATGAGAGATGTATTCTATTCATCAACTTAAAAAAAATAATATCATAGAAATTAAATGGATCATGAAACAAAACATTCATATCTAATGAGACATAAGAAAAACAATGCTATATTCTCATACCACAGGTATCCCAAAGAAATAGTTGCAACCTTTTCATTAATTTCCTGCCAAAATGATTACAGTAGAGTCTCTAATCACTGCCCTAACATCCAACAATTTCCAACCTCTGAAATGAATAGAAAATTACAATATATAGACCTCAAACAACCTCTCCCAACATCAGGGGTCGAATTCCCAAGTTGAGGAGGTGTTCCACCAAAATCTGAGCTGAATACCTAAAGTGTAGGCAGGTCAAACTAACTCATCCCTCACTTTTTGCAAACTGATTCATTACATGTCATAAAACTTTTCACCTAATGTATTTACCATAGGTAATTCAATCAAATCATATTTAATTTTAAATTCGTGATTTACATTGGTAAAAATCCCATTGACCATGGTCAAACTGGAAAAACTGAGAAAATAGGAAAATATTAGCAAACTCATAAAATTTGTCATATGCGCAGCGCCACTGTTGTATGTGCAGCGCCAACTTCAAGATAACTTTTGAGGGGGTTGATGATGTCCAAACTGATCTTAGGATAGCTCATTGAAAATTTTATCTAGTCTAATTTCGAAATTTGTGCTTGGTTTACAAATTTGACTTGATTTGACCTCTCAAAAAATGATTCTCCGAAGACTTCTCTATGCGTGGCGCCAACTTGCAGAACGCTTTTGGAGGCCTTCCCAGTTTGAAAATTGAGCTCATGATGTCTCATTGGAAATATATCTCTCATGGCTACACAATGGACCTATAAATCACTGAAAATGATCAATTATAGCCCCTAAAAATTCAATTCTCCCAAGACTTGTCAAAAAGTGCAGGATGGGGGTGAAAAAATGCAGTATGCTCTTCCAGAAAACTTTTGGAGGCCTTCCTCAACTCAAAATTGAGATCATGATAGCTCATTGGAAAGATATATCTGTCTAGTTATCATTTTACTTATGAATAAAGTAATTTAGATAATCTAGCTAGGAGAAATTTTTATTTTCTGAAGGTCACTTCAAAAGTGCAGCAACTCTCCTACAACAACTTTATTTTTTACATTTTTCCAAAACCATGAAACCTGTGTAAAAATTGAAGGAGGTATTTCTTCCTTGACCTATGATGGAAAAAATTTCTTTCAAATTTTTAAAATTCATCACCATTTTTTCATAAACATAGTTTTAATAAAACCTAGCCCTATGTGTGGCAAATGATTTGTCCCTTGAAATCATCTCTTTAAAAATGAGGGGGACATGATGTTTATGAGTTGTAATGGCCTCATACTTGCTGATATGACCTCCCTTATGCCTCCTCTACTCAGATGTCTCTGATTCCATAGAAAACCCTAGCTCAATGGGAGAGGAAATTAGGGTTTAGTGTAGGCAAAACAGGGGATTTGGGAAATTTATAAGAATGAAGGGAAATAAAGAGGATAGGGGGCTTCTAAATTCTTAGGAAAATATTCGGAGGTAGGAAGGGATGTTAAGAATTAGGGGAAAGTTTAATTTCAAGGATTGGGTGAGGGGAAGGGGTCCAAAAGGCCAAAACACAGGCCTAGTCTCGAAAAGTGTCAAATTGTAGCAATACTTTAGGGCTCGTGGAAAAATGATAATTTTGAGGGATAGGAGTGATGGGAATTGTTTAGGAAGGTATATTAAGGATAGGGGAAGGTGTAAGAGCATTAGTATACAAGTCTTGTTGATGATTTAACAATGGAAGTCATGAAACCAAGAAAAATGTCCTTAAAACCTTGGGATAGGGAAATGAGCTTTCCAAGCACAATTGAGAGACAAATATGGTAAACATAACAACATTTAATTGGAAATGACAGTTTGGAACCTAAAATTGTTGAACACCTTTGGCTATTACTACTCCTTCAAAAGATGAATTTGATGGTGAAATGACCAATTTTCATGATTTTGACCCTATGACCTAATGATGGAACAACATGGAAGAATGAGTTGAATGATGACCATGATGACTATGGGACTCTTTCAACAATGAATGACCTGACCATGATGATTTTCATTGACCATGGAAGTGAAAGGAGTAGTAATGATATCAATACCCTAAGCAGTGACCAAATTTTTGCATGACCTAGTGGAATGATAAAAAAATTATGAGTGAGACCACTAACATGACATGAAAAGAGGATTTGTGATCACCGGTGGTAGGATGAAAACACTAACACTAACAATACTATTATTGATGAGGGATAATCTACTTGCATTATGTCTCTAAACTGTTGGAAGTCACTTGGCTCGTCGTGCCTATCTCAATCGCCTATGACGTTGAAAGCTTTTGACGGTCGTACATATAAGCCTTGCGGTATCATCAATAACCTGCATGTCAAATTAAGGGGGGGAACTGTAACTATTGAAGTTGAGGTCGTTGATGGACCCCTTGACTACAAAATTTTACTCAGAAGGCCATGGGTTTATGGTATGACTACGATCGTCTCTACTTACTTTAGAATGATCGCCTTTCCTCATAAAGGTGTCATCGCAGTCATCAATCAACTCTCCTTCTTTGCCACCATTTCCCAGGTAACTGGAAGCGTTTTGTTAGTTCACGCACCCCAGGTAGCACTTCAAAACGTTGGCGTAGGACTCTTAAAGGATTCTTCCCTAATGGGCACCTTTTCATTACCGCCACCTGTGATGTCAGCAGAAATTGCAAGAATAGATACTTGCTGCATGATATCTTCCACTCCATCTAGCTTAAGGAAGTTTACCAATGATTCTGAATTTGTTACACTAGATGAATTCATGCTGCCCAACCCAATTGAGTTTGTATATCAATCAATCTACATGGCTTGGGCGGCAAATCCTAATTCATCATCGCCGATCATTTGGGTCAATCATTATATTTTGGTACTCCGTATGATCCTTTTTCATCCACTTTCTTGACTGATGACTGCATTGTGGAATCCATGATGCTAGAAGGAGAACCATGGTAAGATCATCATCATCATTCCCATCTTCAGGATTATGAAGAAGGTAATATTATTGAACTATATCACCCATTCATCAAAACTTTATTTTTGAATTCTTCTCCCATTAATTCAATCGAATCCGAGAAAATCAATCAATTATTGAAGAAACCATTTCTATCGATATTTCGACAAAACCCGACATTGTAGAAAACATTCATGTCGGTGTGTCTTGTTCTCCATCCGAACTTGAAACTTATCGCTCTCTCTTTCTGAATTTCAAGATATATTTGCATGGTCTTATGAGGAAATGCGAGGCATAGATACTAGTGTCATTTAACACACAATTAAAATGTACCCTGATGTCATATTGGTACATCAACGCCTTTGTCCTGTTCATCCAAAGAAGGCTATTGCTATTAAAGTAGAAGTTTAAAAACTTTCATGTGTTGTTTTCATCTACCATGTTCCACTTAATGATTGGGTTTCTAATATTTTTCCTGTCATGAATAAATAAGGGACAATGGCAGTGTGTGTCGATTCTCAGGATGTCAATCTTTCTTGTCCAAAAGACAACTATCCTACTCCCTTTATCGACCATATTATTGACGATTGTGCCAAATGTGAAATATTTTCATTCATAGATGGATTATCCAGCTACAATCAAATCAATATCTGCCCAAAGGATCAATATAAGACAACATTCATCTGTCCCTGGGGCACATTCGCTTATCGTAAAACCGCATTTGGTTTAAAGAACATTGGGTAAACATTTCAGAGAGAAATGGATTATGCTTTCAATGACATCAAGCACATTGTTCAACCTTATCTAGACGATTTACCAGTGCATTCACGAAATCAGACCGATCACCCGACTCATTTGAGAGCTATATTTTTACGTTGTCGACACCACAAAATATGCCTCACTCCACACAAATGTGTGTTTTGCGTTGGTTCTGGTCATTTGCTAGGATTATTCCTCTCAAAATATGGAATTCGAATCGACCCACTAAAGGTCCAAGCCATTCTTAATTTTCCTGCACCATCAAATTTACTTTAGTTATAGAAAATTAAAGGAAAGGCTAACTTCCTAAGGAGGTTCATATCCAAATACGCTAAAATCGCTCAAATCTTGAAAAAGGGGATTCCCTTCCATTGGGATAAGTTTGCGCAAGCTTCTTTTGATGTTGTCAAGGATACACTGGTTCGGGTGTCATCAATGTATCCCCCCAATTATCAAAGTGATTATGTCTTATATATCGTCGCAAAAGATACGACCATTGCTATGGTATTGGTCCAAGAAGGATATGACATAGAACATCTGATATATTATTTGAATCATAATCTCATTGATACGGAAGTGAAGTATTCATAAATGGAAAAGCTTGCCTTGGCGGCCGTTCAAGCTGTCCAAAGATTTTTCCATTATATCTTGCTCCAGAAGACCATTGACATTTCGAATTTCAACCCCATGACATACATTCTGTCATGTCAATTTCTTGGGGAAAAACATTCAAAATGGATCGTCATTTTGCAGGGATTTGATTTTGAATTCCTCAAATCCAAGTCAAAGAAGTCTTTAGTTTTGGCTAAGTTTCTCTGCGACCTTCCCTCTGATAGTATTGAAACTACATCAGAACCATCAATTCCTGATGAGTCTCTATTACTAATCGCATTATTTGATCCTTGGTATGGAGATTTTATCATTTATCTCCAAACCCATACTTTCCGGCCCGATACCTCTTACTCTCAATAACAACGTATTCAATACCAAGCCAAAGATTATCTCACCTTCAGTGATGCATTTTATTGTCGTGGTGTTGATACAATTTTAAGGAGGTGCCTCACTCATGAGGAGGCTGAGAAAGTTCTAAATGATTGTCATGATGGGGCTTGTGGTGGAAACTTGTCTGGATACGCTAGCGCACAAAAGATTCTCTGCGTTGTTTACTTTTGGCCTACCATATTTCACGACTGCATCCTCGCGGTCAGAAGTTATCATGCGTGCCAGATATTTGATCATAAAATCCGCAAACCGCAAGTGTCGATGCATATTGTTAGGCATTGACTTCATGACTTCCAACCCTTGTTTGTCCAAGGGGCATGGTTATATTATTGTCACAGTAGACTACTTTACCAAGTGGGCCGAAGTGATGCCTACATTCAATAACACAGGTCAAACAACTGAATCATTCTTTTTCAATTGTGTCAACTCATGGTTTGGTGTTCCATAAGCTATAGTCACAAATCATGGTAAGCATTTTCGCAATCACATGATGAATGATTTGACTACCAAATTAGTACTGTCACATGATGGTTCTACTCCTAATTATCCACAATCCAATGGAAAAGTTGAAGCTATTAACAAGATTCTTAAGTGAATGCTTCAACTAATGATAGGATTTCATAAACAAAATTATCATTTAATCATGTACTTGGCTTTGTGGGCATATCAAACTTTCGTGATAAATGCAACCGGATTTACCCTCTTTCAATTGATGTATGGTCTAGAAGCTATCTTGCCTATCCAATGTGAAATACCATCGTTAAAACTCGTTGCTGACTTGTTACTTGACACCTCTAATGAATAAGTGTGTCTTTTTAATCTCATCCATCTAGATGAAACATGTCGTGAAACTGCATTGGCCAACGAAGCGCATAAGAGACGAATCAAGGCGCAATACCACCAACATCTCCAGCCTCGCATCTTCTTTGAGGGTGACCTGGTCTTACTTTATGATCAGGAAGCCAATTTGATAGGTACAGGAAAATTTGATCCATTAAGGAATGGCCCCTACATTGACAAAATATTTATGGCTAAGGGTGCCTACGAGTTAGTAGATTATGATGGAATTCCATTGGCGCAGCCCCGAAATGTGTTATATCTTAAACGTTACTAGGCTTAGTTAAGCGTAGTAAACTTTTGTATCATATTGTATATATGATTTTGATTTTCATTTACTGTCTTAGTTTGTTTTTCTAGAGTTTTCTTGAAGTTAGTAATCCACTTTAAATTTCATCGCAGATGTCAAAATCTTTGGAACCATTCATTGGGTATGCTGATGGTGCTAGTCATAGTACGCAGAATCTATCCTCTGCAGAATGGGCCATTTTCGCTCCAGGTGGTGAGTTAGTGAGTTTTCAAGGGATTTGTATTGGTCGATCTACAAACAATATCGTTGAGTATATCGCTTTGATTGAACTTCTCTCTGATGTTGTTTCATTTTTTTTTTAACCGCATCATCATTATGTTAGACTCACAACTTGTTGTAATGCAACTTACTAGCATTTATACTGTCTGAAACCCGACACTGTATCGTATGTCCTAAGAGTTCAACTTTTGGAAAGACATTTTGATTACATTTAATATCAACACATTTCTAGAAATATGAACACATTAATTGATTCCTTAGTGAATTATGTTTTAAATAGACATTTGCAACACGTGTAAAGACATATTTTCAATTCACATCACATAATTGAATAGGATTGTGCAATGAACATATGAAAACACTGAAAATAAATAGATAGACAGTTATAGGTTTTTACAAAAAAAATTCCCAAGACACATTGGTCATTTGACCTCAAAATTTATGCAAAATGTCAAAGTAAACTAGTGATGCTTGTTATAACAAGCTATTGATCTAGCTATCCTATGCAATAACCACATCCAATGGTTAGGAATGCCAATAGTGTGGCGTTGCAGTCTCATAGGTAACTCTTCGATCTGGAAATCTAGAATCCCAAGAGTCAATCCAGCCACGTTTTGCTGTAGCTCAGCAAGAGTCTCGGTCATATCTAAATCCCGAAGGACTTCTCTCCCGACAACCCTCTCTGCTGGCTAATCTTCTCCCTGCTCTGGCTGACCCACTAGTCGAACTCAACCCACATATGTATACATAAAAACTTTAGTTTAGTATTTGGAAACATCAAAATACAAAAACATGTAGAAACCTTAGAAAAATCAAAAAACATGGTCAAAACATTCTTACCTATTGCACCCCATTGAGCGTCATCTGGTAGGCAGAAATCTACACCTGCTTATGCATATTGATCTATGGCGACCATCTGTCATCTGAACAAGGTGAATAATGTCGTAGAGAATATGATGGTCGATTGACCAACATGTCTAGCCATCAATTCAACCCATCTCTGCATCAGTGGATCTCTAGGGCCAGATATGCCCAGTGTAACACGTTGTGGTTGCATCAATGGAATCCGCTCTAAGGCGAAGGAAATCGAGATCGAACCATAGTTGAAATTATTCTTCCTTCCTCCCTTTGCTTTGGTCAGTTGTTATTTCATTTGAAAGAGAACAAATTCAGCCAATTAAATAATGTTGGTTCTAAATACTCAAGTGCATACTTCATGTATGATCTGTTTTCCACATGTAGTGTAGTGGAACCATCAAGCTTTGCAATAGTAAAAGGGATGGTTCTAAAAGGTAGATAACGCACATCACGGATATTTATTTTCCCATCATTACTCGGCTCAGTACCTGGATGAAAATGTTGGATTATGTAATCCCTAACTGACTCTCCTCCAAGAGCAGATCCTCCAAGGGAAATGGGAGAACCTCGCCTTGATAATCCAGTGAGAAAATAAATGTCCTCAACCAATATTGGGAGCACTTTGTCCCCAATGTGAAGATCCTACAATACCAGATCCCATGAACGAACTAGGAACTCCAATAGTTCCATTTTCTCCCTCATCCCTGACAATCTGAAGCATTTAAGCAACCCACAATCTCTAAGGGATCTTACTGTATCTGGATCATTTAGGGCAATCATATTATGTTCTTGATGTTCTTTGTCCCTCCATGTAATCGTCATTTTGATCCGATGAATACCTAAAACACAATCATAAGCTTCATTAGGATCCATTTCATGCAAAAATAAGAATTGCGTCCAACACACCCAAGGTTAAGGGACAGAGCGTTGCAGTGCATCTGGCCTTCAATTTCAGTGCACTGCAACGCACCTTTCGACATTTAAGGGTGTGTTTCCCTCAAAGCGTGATATATTTACCCTAAGGGGCTCAAAACCATAAAAATTGACCATGAAATGCAATGAAAATGATACTAAAAGAAAAATAAGGTTCATAGTCCAACCTGGATCAAATTGCAAGAGAAATCGTCCACTGAAACTGTTAGAATCAGACGCTGAAATTCGGGGGAAAAATGGTTCAGAGCTCCTAATTTTCAAATGGTAACTTTGGAATGGTAAAAACTCTTTTAATTAATCAATTTGATTATTTTAAATCATATTTAATGATGTGACTATGGTTTTTATTCATTTTTGCTATGAAACGGGTATTTTTAATCCGTTTGATGGTTTTCTGAACAGGTTTTACAACTGATACAGTGAATTTAGCGTGCACACTTATTCAAGAATGATTTTACCACAAAGCATAGTTTTATCCTTTTTTTTCAAGCTTTGATAAAAATGAAAAAGGAGTTAAAGCGCACTTTTATCTCTTTTTCGAGCTTTAATAACTGCGAAAAAGGAACCCCCTGGAATCTTCTTTTAGCTCTTTTTAGACTCCGATAATGTGAAAAGGTTGTCGAGCACTTGTCTTTTCGAGCTAGTAAAAGTAAATGAAACGACATCTACTCACTATAAGTTTAACCCTTTTCCGGAATGAGATAGATTATTTACGAAAAAGGAAAACCTTAGTCAAACATGACTAAGGTTTTCTCAGGTATCATTTTACACTTTTTCAGACCTGAGCGACAAATTTACGAAAAAAGGAAACATGGAGTTTTCTTTTTTTCCTCCTTTTCAAACTCTATAAACATGAAAAAGGATCGGGTTTTCACTGTCGTTATACTCGTTAAAACATAAAATAGCGACGAACTTTTCGATCATGGAAAGATCAAGTTTCATTTATCGTTGGACTCGTTAAATTATTAAATAGCAATGGATTCAGCTGAATGGTCGAATTATAGATCAATCATATGCTACCCTCCTCAAGCTTGTTAAAAAATAAAGAGGTACTGGTCATCAAATGACTAGGGAAAATTTGGGAAAAAGAACGGAACACTTTATGGTAGCAGGTCGCTCTTGAACATGAAACTTTCACTCCATCACCGTGACTTTTGAGTTGGGTAATCTTCTTGACTGTTCATCATACCTTCACTTCGGTTTTGGGTCAATGTTGCCAACTCATCTCAGTGTCGTCGATATGTTCAAGAGAAGTCATCCAGTAAATACTCATCCTTCTGCAATACTCATAAACCTTCATTTTCATGATAGTCATCCTTGAACATTGCTATATCAAGTCACATTTTGTCTCTAAAATCATTATTCCCATTTCGCGATAAATTTTTTTCTTGCCGACATTAGCTCATCATCCAGGAAGTTTACTTAGAAACATCTTCCAGTACCCTTAATCTTGCTACATCATCGGCATGTTTCTCGCTTCCGGACCTTCGACCAAAAAGTTTTGTTTTTCGTTCAACAACAAATCATCTATTCACGCCTTGCAAATTGTACTGCAGTACCTAGAGAGCCATTAACGTCAATGGTGGTTCTCTCGCGTCTGTTAACAACCCACATCATTGGCTGGTAATCAGACGATGTCTTCTCATGTTCGACTTCAAATCATATATTCGCATAGTTAGACTTGTAGCTGAACGATCAAATGAACGAGATAAGAAGACCGCGGATATAGTTTCATCCATCTGGGTTACGATTTATAGATTGATGTACACATAATCTGTACAAAGGCTTTACATACAGATCGTCATCCAAACATGGGCCTATATCTGTAGGCATGTCTATATCAAGCAACATTACAATGTAGAAAACTTTCTAAATTATGTACATGTTATGATAGTTTATGTATATCATGGGTATGCCTCCCTTAGAAATTCATGATCAAGATGAAAAATATCATGATGTAATGTATTGCAAGTTTGATGCAGGTCACCATCCACTTTAGATCCTACTCATCACATCGTAAAGCATCTCATCCAAATATTTTTTATTATTTTGACTTCGTGCTTTAGGGGGCAGCTGTTATAGGTCAATTTGGGCATCATCCCCTAGGACCAATGAATAAGATCTATCATCGCCTTAATTTTAGTTGCTATATGCCCTAAGTGAAGACATTCCTTTCATGGCTTCAATTGTGAGATTTCCAAGGTTTGAAGTATATATTATATGACCCACTGACTCACCAATGCTCATCTGCAAGGGACTAACTGCGTTGTAGTGCCAATGCCTCCATGCAAGGGTGCACTGTAGTGCACTTCCCGACACTCAAGGGTGTGTTGGTCACCTGGGAGCAAAATCGTCATTGTTCTGGGATCTCCACATGGCCAGTGCCTTCAAGAAGAGTCCATAGGTGTCATACTTCGAATGCAAGTGTCCATCCACCACCTCTGAACTTGGAAACATGTCTTGCCTATTATTAGAAATCCATTCAAGGAGAAACTACCATTAGTTTCCTTATAAATTGAGCACTCATCTAAGTGCTAGGGAGGAATAATTTTGTGCAAATTCATGTTGTTGGATTCTCATTTGATAAGAGATTGGAAATACTGATATGTTGTTGAGATGATGTTGGATGTGATGAGGCTAGAATGAATTTGAAGCAGGTTGATAACAAATCGATCTATTGGTTGTAATATTCTCCTCAAACTCTATTAATGAAGATATATGTTCATTTTCTCAATACATATGTCTATATCTTGTGAAATTTATTATTGATGATGTAATATGTATTCTCAAATCTAATCGTTTTGATTTGATTAAGATAAGTAGATGCTTGTATATTGTATGTTGTTTTTTGTTCTTTGTCTTTGATTGTAGGAATCGATCTAGCGGCCTGGGTTGGATTGAGAGCGACGGCAAAAACGATAGAAGGAGAAGGAGAGCGAAAGAATCACAAGTAGGCTTCTTTACCTTTTCGTATATCTATTTTTCTTAGAGAAAATAGTAATTGTCTTTCTTTTGTTGTTCTGAGTGAAGGAAAACCACACTTGGGGAATTTATTTTATCTGTAGATTAAAATTTTGTATAACAACATGTAGGGCCTCCCTTCGACTAAGCATGGCAACGACCGTGTTTTTGTGGTCGTCAACAGATTATCTAAGATGGCCATTATGATGGCCTACAAGAAGAGTATCACATCAGACGCCACTGCTAAGTTATTCTTTGAAAAAGTGTGGGTACATTTTGGGATCCCACGGTATATTATCTCAGATCAAGATAGCAGGTTCCTAAGTAAAATTTGGTCAAGTATTTTGTCTATTTTGGATACCAATCTCACTAAGTCCACGACTTTCCACCCCCAAATTGATGGCCAAACAAAGGTCAGCAACAGGATGATCGTACACATTATATGCATGTACAACTCGAATCATTCTCGCACATGGGACGAAAGCCTCCCCTATGTCCAGCACAACTACAACAAATCTCTCCATAGCTCAACTGGTGACAACCCCTTTCAGGTGGGGTTTGGATTCCATCCACTATGCCCCATTGATGTGGCAATACCATTTGCAGCTTCTCAGGCAGCTTCGACCCGTGACCAATCTGAAATCGATAGGGCTAACTGCTTCATTGAGAGAATCCAGCACATCCTGCAATAGGTCCATGACATACTGGACAAATCCAAAGCTAAGTACAAGCAGGATCATCATCGGGTGCCACACAAGTTCTAGGTGGGCAACAAAGTTCGGCTACATTTGCAGAAGGAGCGCCTCACTGGGCCCCACCGTAAGCTTCGCCCGCTAAGATATGGGCCATACACCTTCACCAAGGTTGCAGGGGATATTTCTTTCGAGCTAAAAATTCCACCTTTCCTTGGCCTGCACCCAGTGTTCAATGTTTTTTTTCCTTCGTCCATACTTTCCACCATTACTAGACACATCCGACAATGTAGAAGAACTCACACCAACGAAGTTAAAACCAAACTGCATGGAATAGGCCACCATTGATCAGACCATGGACACACAGATCAAGAACACTCTCTAGAAAAAGATCCAACTGTATCGGGTTGTCAAATCTAGCCAACTCCTACACCAAGACAAGTGGCTCACTAGCGACCAAGTTCAGCAGAAGTTTCCCCATCTCATAGAGGCACTCAATGCAATGGGGACCGTTTCTTCCAACGGTGAGGAATGACCCAGGAGGATATTGGTGGCCACCCTCCTATTCCACTTGGACCCCCTCCATTGTTTCTTTTAGTTTTTCATTTTCCTTAATTATAGCATAGTTTACTATTTTTAACATTTTTCGGGTCCTGAACTTTCGGAACCGTTTTGAGGCCCTAAACGACGTTTTTTTTTTAAACAGGAAAACATGAAGAACTAGTTAATATTTGCAGTTGAATTTTTTATTCCTTGGATAGATATTTCTAATGATGTATTGTGCACGTCAAATGGAGATCGTATGCCAAAGTTATGACCCCGGGAATTTGATGTACCAATTTACCCCAACGGGGCTCACAGATTTGGCGATTCGTCTCCTAGCGTTAGGTTTTTGGATGCTTAGGTTTTTTCATTATTTCGAAATAATAAATAGGCCTTTGAGACTCATTGTAACACATTTCAAAGACAAGTATCTACCACATCTCTTCTCAAAGATAAGCTATCATTGCCCGAGATAGTTTTTTCCATTCTATTTATAAGCATATTTCAGTTCTATGATATTAATGAAATGAAGTGTATTTTTGTTGCATCTCTGAACGTATGGTTATATATGTATTTTATTGTGTTTCTGTCTAAGTTTGGATTAGTGGTATTAGAGCGGTCTGCTCTTTCTCTATTTTTCTTTGCATGTCCCCAACGAGGTCAAGGTATAAGGAGTTAGGGATTGAACTGGTTGAACCTTGGAACACCAGCCTCGCAAACTTCAACGACCTCGCATGGCAGAAGAAAATAAATAGGAGGGAGTATGAAATCCTTTCAAAATATTTCTCAAAGAAGCCCTCGAGCGACAAAGGAAGGCAATGATGGATGACTTTGCCCATATCCTTCAGCAGATGCCCACAGGCGACGCATCTTCATCTCGCACTCACTCTAGAGGCGGCACTCCATTCAAGGTACAAGTTGACTTTGACATTCCCATATTTGAAGGTTAGATAGATGCAGACAACATAGATATATGGTTAAATCTATCGAAAGGATATTTTTGAGTTTAAGTTTTTTCCAATAGGGAAAATATTATTTGTGCACTCCTCAAAGCCGCCCCCCATGTCAATGACTGGTGAGAAACCTACTGCTAACAGAGGGACGAGAGAGAACCCTCATTGTTTTCAGAAGAACCCACTTGGAATTATTTTTGAGATGCCATCAAGGACCAATATTACCTCTGTGGGGAGCTATGATGACAAGTACATACAATGGACTATGTTGTGACAGCAAAGGGATCAAGATGTGCATGAGCTGACGAATCTATTCCATACCCTGAGCACAAAGTTGGGTATCAAAGATTCAGAGAAACATCTGGTGCTTAAGTACTGCAGTTGTTTTCACATACACATTATGGAGGAAATGGAACTCCTCGACATCTCCTCGCTTGGTGCAGCATGTCAATATTCTTCCAAGATCGAGAAAAAATATAAACAGAAGAAGTGAGACTTCGGATCTACGAATCTGAAGCAATGGAAAGGTGCCCCAAAACCGAAGAAAAAAGGACAGAGCCAAGGAGGAGCGAGCTAGGACAACCCGCCGAATCCGCAAGCAAAGAAAAACACCACGAACACAAAGAAGGACACGGGAAAGTGGTGTGAGTTCCATAAGAGCCCCACTCGCAACACAAGTGAGTGTCTGGCCAAGAAGTCATTGGTGGTCGAGCTAAAGGATTTTGAATCAGATGGATGCTCTGAATATGAGTCAGAGCCAGACAAGGGGAATGAAAAAGGGAAGCATATTATTGATGTGGAGCCCAACAATTGTTGCCACCACCAAGGTCTAGAAGGATGAGCCTGAATATGCATAGGAGGGGGAGCTCCTCTTCCACTCCTAGATGTCGGTAAAGGGTTCTCTTCTCCATTGCATTTTATTATCGACAACAGAATCCAAATGAACCTCATTTCAGCTGAGGCCGTGAAGCGGTTGGGCCTACTGACCATAGCACACCCGCAGTCATACACCATCGTGTGGATTCACCAAGGACGAGATCTTTGCGTCAGCCAATAATGTTTCCTTCACTACGGCATCAAGCCCTTCACAGATGATGTACTATGTGAAGTTTGTCCTCTTGAAGTTTGTGATGTATTATTAGGCCAACAATACTTGTGGAAGCGACATGTTGTGTATGAGTCTAGGCCCCACACTATTATTATTACTTTGGGAAATAAGTTGTACAAGATGCCGAATGTAGCACCGCTTACCGCCATCTCTTTGATCACCACGAAAAAATGCAGTAAGCACATTTCCCAGATCGAGAGATTTGTTTTCCTTATAATTCACCCTCAGGGATAGAATAATATTGTGGCCATGGCTTCTAGAAAAGGCTCCTCTGAAAAACAAAAACAGATGTACAAGGTCATGGAGGAGGACAGGTAAATATTCACCTCGCCCATAGGGTTACCTCTACATTGTCAGGTCAAGCAGCCCATTGATCTAACCCCAGGTGCATCACTGCCCAATGGACCGATCTATCGACGCTCTATTTTGGAGAACAATGAAATCAAGATGCATATTCTGTTGTTGTTGCAGAGAGGCACATCAGTCCAAGTTCATCACCCTGTGGGAGCTTGATCTTGTTGGTACAATAGAATCACGAGACTTGAAGACTCTGTATTGGCTATCAGGCGTTGAACAAGAGCATTATCTGGAATAGGTATCCAATACCACAGATTGATGACCTTTTGGTCCAGCTCAAGGGGGCCAAATATTTCAGCAAGATCGACTTGAAGTTCGGGTATCACCAAGTACCAATCAAACCCTTCGATGTGTGGAAGACTACCTTTAAATCCAAGGAGGGCCTTTTCGAATGGTTGTTCATGACTTTCAGGTCGATGAAAGCCCCTGCAACCTTCATGAGGTTGATGGATGACATCGAGCGACCCTTCACCAACTCATTCGCGGTGGTATATTTGGATGACATCCTGACCTTCAGCCAGATTTGGGAAGAGTACCTACGCCATATTCAACAATTCCTTCAAAATCTGCGACAACACAAGTTGTGTGCCAATTTGGAGAAATGCACTTTTGGTATGACCCAGGTTCAATATATGGGGTATATCATTGATGAGCGAGGTGTGCATGTGGACCCAGCAAAGATACGAGTCATTCGGGATTAGCCAGCCCCAACCACTCTAATGGAGCTCCTTAGCTTTTTGGGTCTTGCCAATTTCTACCACATGTTCATATTGGGGTTCTCTCATATCACTTGGCCTTTGAGTCAAGTCACCAAGGGTGGAGCGAAAGAAAAAATATTTTGGTATGAATTTGAACAAAAGGAATTTTCCGAGTTGAAGCATCGCTTCTGATCTACACCAATGCTCACACTACCTGACCCGCAACAACCATTTGAGATCGAGAGAGATGCTTTTGATTATGCTATTGGTGTAGTTCTTACTCAGCAGGGGCATCCAGTGGCATATCACAGTAATACACTTTCAGACACAGTCCTAAAGTATACCACCTATGAAAAAGAGATGTATTCCATTGTGGAGGCTTGGCGACAATGGAAGCATTACATTATGGGGAAGGAAATGGTCACCCCCACATACCACCGACCCCTACAATTCATACAAACACAAGGGAATTTGTAGAATGATCGCCATCAGAAATGGTCCACATACCTGAAAAAATTCTACTTTAACATTAAGTACTAAAACGACATCACCAATAATATTGTGAACTACTTCAACTGACCACTGGTCATGGCGCTGACGTTTGTGATCGACTCTTATGGGCACGAGACTTCAAAGTGGCCGAATTTGTACAAGAGCGATCCAGAATTCAGCAACGCATACCAGACACTCTTGGAAGGCAAGCAAGTTATGAATTTTCACCTCCAGGATACACTGTTATGTCACCTAGGACACCTTTGTGTTCCTTCAAGTGCTCATGCCAAGATGATTTGGGAGGCACACTATAGTCAGTTAGATGGACACTTTCGAGCATATAAAATAGTGGCAATGCTATAGAGGTATTTTTAATGGTCAAATCTTCGACAGGATGTTGGGAAGTACATTAGATCCTGCACTTATTGTGTCATTTCCATACCGACCATCAAGAAGAAAGGCCTATATACTCCTTTGCCTACTCCTAGTCGACCTTCGGAGTCCATCTCCATGGATTAAATGTCGGGCCTCCCTTTGACTACGCATTGCAACGACCACATTTTCGTGGTAGTCGACAGATTCTCTAGGATGGCCATTCTAGCAGCCTACAACAAGAGTATCACAGCAAAAGCCACTGCTAAGCTCTTCTTGAAATCCGTTGACTCTCTGGTCGATGTTGGATACCAAGATTACTAAGTCCATGGCTTTCCACCCCCAAACTGATGGCTAAAACAAAGGTCGTCAACGGGATGATCGTACACATTATATGCATGTACAACTCGAAGCATCCTCGCACATGGGATGAAAGCCTCCCCTTTGTCCAACACATCTACAGTAGAGCTCTCCATAGCTCAATTGACCATATCCCCTTTCAGGTGGGTGTTATAGCATCATTTTTCACCCTCATGTGAATAATGATTGTCTCTTTGGCCCTAGGCACCCTTTCCTTCCAGACTTGAACAAATTCATAAAAAAAAGTGTTAAAATTCCCATACGCGGTTATGCCTAGAATTTTCCGCGTATATACACGATTCCGTTCATACTTTTCCACGTATGCCATTTAAATAATTAAAAAATATATAAATTCCTTATTTTCATGGCAGGGTGATGGTTATTCTCGTAATTCAACCACCCTAGCCCGTGGCCCAACTATTTCCAACTGCTGAAACTACTTTGAGGGAGTATAAAAGCCCCTCATGTGTATGGCCTGAGGGAGAGAGAAAATTATAGATATTATACTCTATTGGATCCCTATTTCAAGTCTGATGTTCCCGTGCCTCTTGCACTTCCCAAGTATATTCAGGAAACCCTTCTTTCCTTGAAGATGATCATCATCTTATATGACATCTCGTGTGCACACATCTTGGAAGAATCTGAGCGAGGTGAGGGCTGGACGGATCCAGAGGACGGTCAACTCGAAGGCTGTGGAAGGATTTGGTGATCTCTCCACTTTATATTCTTAGACATGCCATTTATAATAAATAAGAACCATCTTGTTCCTGAATATTCACGTGTCTATATATGTGTAAATATTGTTAGCTAAACATTCAATATTGCTTATATAATATTATATATGGATTATACTGACATTTAGGAACAATATATGTTGTACAAATAGTGTTTCGTGTTCATTCTTTCTTGATTTCCAGGTTACCAAGCACGAGGAGTTGCTGGGGGTTTGAACCCTGCGGGATCTACAACAAACGTAGGAAGTTCCACAATTGATTAAATCTAGTTTTCAGCATAAAAGATAGGTTAAGTGAGTCCTTCTTGAATTGTATGCCCCTGATCTGTGAAGGTTTCCGACACAAAAACCTTTAGAGAGTTATTTCCAGAAATAGAAATGGCGACTCCGCTGGGGATCACACTCTTGGGATTTACCTTTGGGTTGTTTCATTTGTCTTGAAGGTTTCCAACAGTTTTAATCATTTTTTCTAGTTCAGTAAATAGTTTTCCAGTCAGACTGAAGACCTGGTCTCTTGATCAGGCTTAACGTTTTTTATTTTTTCTTATTTACCTTTGCATATGCAGTTTCTTTCCTGCACAGTTGCGTATATACACTAGTTTGTGTAAAGGTACCCATGTATACGGGAGTTGCCTTTACAACAGTCGCATATGCACGCTAGTTGTAAAACTATTAAACTGTGTATGTTTGGGTAAATTTTGAAATTTTTGGTTTTAAGCGTTTTTTGTCTTGTCTGCCTGTGGGGACTTGTTCTTGTGATATCTTTAAAGTCTCTGGACTATGTTTAAAATGGTTTTATGCTTGTTCTCTCTTGATTGTCTGAAGACCGGATCATTTGGTGAAATCTTCGTTTATTGAGCTTGCAATTCTAGCTTGAGCACCAAGATCTTTTTCTGAAGATTCTTGTTTGTTCTCACTATTCAGGACAGAGAGGTTTTTCTCATTTTCTCTTTCCTAACTTTATGAGTTGCTTTGCATCTTGATTTTTGCCTCTTTTTGAGTTTGGTTTTATTGATTTCATTGGCTAGGTCTTGTTGCAATTTTCGAAGAGTCTTTTTTTATTCTTTGGAGTCTGAGTTTGCCACAAGTTTATTCTATTGTGCTGAGTTGATTTGTTGAGTTTCTTGTCTTCCTCTTGCTCATACAAGTCCTTCTACGAGAGTAGCACAGTTGGCTTAGAGCATCTTGTTGAAGTTTTGATTGAGATTCGAAGTTGGTTCGGCTCAGTAATTTGATAGTTTCTTAGTTTTTTGAAGTCTCTTTTCTTCATAAAATTCAAAAGCCAAAAAACATTTTTGCTTCCCATTGCTTCTGTTTTGGTTTATGGTTTCTTTTCATCTTTTTGAAGCCTTGTTGAAATCTTTTTTCTTCGGTTCTTGACTTGGTTAGGAAGGGAATCTTCTTTTGATTTCATTCTGTTATATTAAGTCTGATTTTTGGTGTTTTTTGAGCTTCTGATTTGGAGTTAGATTGATAGATTGCCAAAAAGTGATTGAACCTTGGTATCATTAGATATTTATCTTTGCTTTCTTAGATCTTGCATCTTAGAATTTACATGCCATTAGTAATTTGCATTAGGTGCACATAATGATTTTAGTCTTTTTCATAATCTTTTGTGTGTGAGGTCTGGTTATCTGAAAAGAAAAGTAAAATATATAGTCTCGTAGAACCTATGTAGAAATCACTCTTCATCGAAAGGAAATCAGTGCATTTGCATATAGTTTGGTTTTCATTGGTTTCTTGTTGCATCATACAAACATCGTTGGTTTCACTTCCATATGCCCTTGACATGAAATAACAGCCAATCAAAATAAGCGATATAAATTAAAAACAACTAGGAATTTTTTTGTTTGAAGTGTCATACATCAACTAGCTCGGTTGTAGGGCCTTGGATTAGGTGAGGGGAGAGTTAACTCTCCAAGGCCGCTCAGATTTTGAAACATAGAAGTTTATTAATGAGAAAAATCCAACACCGTTAGGTGGACCGGGGAAGCTCTCCTCCAGAGAGTCAAGTGAGAGGGAAAGTGCAGGTAGAGAAGAGAGATACCCTCTGTATGATTTGTTGAATATTGACCTAAGACCGTTCCGCCCGGTTGCTGATACGGATTGGTGTCCTTAGGTTCCCATCCTAGGTATCACATAGGTGACTACGAGGGGGGAATACCCGTGGTACCTGAGGCAAACCTTGTATCACTTTCAGCAGTACTTCTAAAGGGTGCCCTTGCGAAGCTTAGGTACTTGCACCAGCAAAGGCTATTGTTAGGAGGTAAGCGTAACTGCCTTTGTTACCTTCTCTAGTGGATCTGGGTCGTAATTACCCCATACTGCTTTTGGGAGGTCCTATTTTTCGCTTTCTTGTATTTTGGTGTCCGGTCCTAATCACCCGAAGCGAAAATACTTGAAGGTCGTTTGCTTGGTTGTATATTAGGGACTTTGTAGTGAGTGCAATTTTCTCCTAGCTTGCTTAGCTTTATACTTTTTTGAGTCTAATCAATATTTTAAAGTGGCTGACCGATCGAGACGGCTTCGTGGGTTGTCTCCCGCGAGTGTCGAGCCTTCTTCAAGAAGGCGTACGAGCAATTCAGAAGGTGGTTATCAACCAGTTTTATCTGACATAGCGGAGAGAGATCCTCCGTTAGGGCTTGAAGATTTTGTAGTTGGTCTTACTGTTGGTGTCAGTACTGAGAGGAGTACTCCACCCACCTCGAGAGTTTTATTTCCAGAAGTAGAAGTAGAGGAAGTACCTCAATCTCCTAAATCGCTTCCATCTCCTCTTTCTTCTAATTCTCCATTTATCATCGAGTACATTGGACCTGAGTCTGAGAGACCTGAGAGTCCTTATCCATCACATTCTCATCTTTTGATGGCCACGACTGGGAACACAGCTTCGGCTGTGAGTGTTGCAGGTATTCAGACTCCTCCTAAGGTTGAGGGAGGAGGCACTATTGCTATATCTTTGATTACTTCTAGTACTATTGTGTTTGGTTCCGGCTATACCCAAGCACAGGCTTCTCAATCTGGTCCCTTTTGTCTTGGAATGTCCGTTAATGGAATTACTCTGTTTTCCTTTTCTACTGTTGCAACTGCATCCACGCCCATCTCCTCTATGGCTAGCGGATCAGCTTCTTTTCAAGGGTTCCCCTTTGGAAGTGGACATATTCCTCACTCGAATCCTTCCTTAGGATATTTTCCTTTTACTTCCCAGACTCAGAATTTTAATCCATGGTCTGGAGGTCAAAGTTCTACTACCTTCATGGGGTGGAACCCTACCTTTACGGTAGTAGGGGCAGGGAATCAGTTTCTTGTTGGTCACTAAGTGAATATTCCTGTCTCTTCATCTAATTCTTATCAGGCTTTTTCTCCCTTTTCAAATGCTTGGAACCCTTATCAAGGGGTTTCTTCTTCATTCATTACTTCAGTGGGGGGAACTGGTCCAGTTTATAGTAGCTCTATGTTTGGAGGGGGTCCTTCTCCGAATGTTGGGTCACAAGGGTTTTCCTATGGCCCAAATTTTTCTACGAACTCCTTTTGGCAACCTGGTGCCTCATAAAATCCAGGGTATTCTTTTCAAAATATGGGAAATTTGTCCTATCAAGGATGGAATTCTCAGGCTCCCCCTCGTTTACCATTTCTGGCAACATTAAACTTCCCAGATTTGTCGAAATTGGCTAATGATCCAATCCGCTATAGTCCAGGGTGGCCTCCGGTCCCTACCAAACTACCTTCATACATTCCAAAATTTGAAGGAAAGAATGGAGAGCATCCGGCAGATCACATCACCACTTTTCATCTTTGGTGTTCATCAAACTCCCTAATTGATGATTCGATTAGGTTGAGATTATTTCAGCGCACCTTGACGGGAAATGCAGCTAAGTGGTATATTGAGTTACCTGGGGGCAGTTTTTCTACTTTTGGAGATCTGGATACCATGTTTCTAAATCACTTTCAGTTTCTTGTTCGTTATGATGCCGGGACTGAACTCTTGGCTAATTTTAAGCAGGACAAGGCAACCCACATTTCTGATCATATTCAAGAATGGCAGAGAAGGAAGCAGCTCATTAAAGCCTACATTCCGAACGAATTACTTCTATAATGGTTTTTGAAATCATTGCAGCCAGATATTTCGAAGGATGTATCCCTATTAGGGGTATTTTTCGAGGAACGGGCTATTTTCAGCGCCCAGCAATTAGATTTGATTTATTCTCAATCTGGAGTCCTCAATAAAATCTTACCTGATGCTCCTCAATCCAAATTGGATTTGTCCAAAACTAAACCTGGTCCTCATGGTGATGGACTTATTAGGTCGATCGATAGCGGTGTAGCTAACCTGCTCAACCAATTGCAGCAGTTGTCCATCCAATTTGCTTCTTCCGGTCAGGTTGCGCCTTCAGTGCCCACCTCTTCCCAAGATTTTTCAATAAATTTTTTCCATACTTCAAACCCCAAAGGAAATCAACAATTCGAGGGGAAGAAGAAAGGACGAAATAATAATAGAAAAAAGGGCAAATATGGGAAGGGTGATGCAAATAAATCCAACGAGCATGTTGGTGAAGGATAGAAGGATAAAAAGAAAGTGAAATTTCCATGCAAGTTATGTACTAGAGATCATCTTACTCACCTTTGTCCTAAAATTAAGGATGCACAGTGCTTGTTAGCTCAACAGGGATCTTCCAGTTCCCAGGTTGTGTTAACAAACCCTTTTCCCCAAGGGCAAAAATTAGTTGTTGGCGCGAATCAAAATACTCAGTCTTTCTGTGGCGGCACCCAGGAAGGGGAAACCCCATCAAACATATATATGATGAGTTCTCAAGCAAATATCGCTACGAGATCTCGTGATTATGGTACAGCTGAGTCTTCAAAAGCTAAGGGTACTTCTGATACTACTGAACCACTTCACATTCCGAAGCCAACTGTTGAGCCCATACCTCAAATGCCGAAAGCATATACAAAAAGAATGACAATTAATCCAAATTCCAAGGCTGCTAAGAACTACTCTGTTGTAGAAGATCTGGCCTAGAGTCCTTGTGCTATGTCTGCTCTTGAGGTGCTCCAGTCTTGTCTGGCTCAGCGAAGTTCTCTTCTTACTTCTATTGGGGCTATTGATCTGAAAAACTCTCTTATGATTACATTTGATATGAATAATTTTAAAAATAGACTCCCACATCATCTGGCTTTCCATATTAGATCGTCGTATCGAAGATTCACTATATTTCGAACGGTCGTTGATGAGGGTGCTTCCACGTGTGTGTTGTCTCTCACATGCTGGAAAGGAATCGGATCTCCTGCAGGTGTTCCATCGTCCACTCTTCTGACTGTGTTTGATGGTCATTCTCACAGGCCACATGGTATTGTCCCAGCTTTGCCCATCTATGTTGGGGGAAAAACTGTAAATATCGAGGCTGAGATAGTTGATGCAAGCTTGGACTACAACCTTCTGTTGGCGCGAAACTGGATTTATGAGATGGATGTTATTGCGTCCCCCTTGTTTCTTATCGTTTGTTTCCATCATGAAGGGAGGATTGTCACAGTTGACCAACTGGATTGTTCTCCTGTAGACCAGAATGCATCTACTAACTCAACTATACCTTTGGTGGATAATGTCAAGCCGCCTATTGAGAATCTCGGGGTTGGAATGTATTCTTCTCTGATGGGTACTTTCGATATCCCACTTCCTTCCATTCATATAAATGCAATTTCATCCTCTAGGGCTCCTATTCAAAGAGAGTTCTTTCGAACTCATTATTTTTCGAATCCATGGACCTTACCTTCCCCTACTTCCACATTAGCGGAAGGTCAAGTGAGTGGAATGGCATTTCCGATGTCTACAGTAGAGATTTCTTATAAGTAAATTGTTGACTCTACAGAATCCATTCCTGTTTCTCTTTCACCAGAGGAATTGGATGGCAATGTGGCCCCGGCTTGGACACTTAGTTCTTCTTCCACCTAGGATTGCCTAGATACCACTCTTCCATCTGAAGAGGCTATCCTGGAAGCTATGACTGGTGTAGATAGACCGTGGGATGATTTGCATCATCGGTCTTACTTTCTACCAGACTTGAATGAAGTTGAGTCAAGTTTTCCAAGTCCTCAGTCTTCTGGTCCTGTTCACCCAGTCTTGAACCCTTTAGCACCAGCACAGGTATTTTTTGAAGGGAACATGGTTGTGATTTCTCCAACTATCCCGGTGAACATCTCCAGGAATCCCAATGTTATCGAGAATGTTTTCATCGGAGCTTAATGTTCCCCTGAAGAGATTCAAATTTACACCAATCTCTTTAAAGAGTTTAGGGATGTGTTCGCTTGGTCTTATGAAGAAATTCTTGGTATAGATCCATCTATTGTCCAGCATGAGATCAAGATCTACGAGAATGCTAAACTTGTGAGGCAAAAGCTTCGTTCGGTCAACCGTAGGAAGGCTACAGCTATCAAAGCTGAAGTAGAGAAGCTGCTCAAGGCGGAATTCAGTTTCCCTGTTCCTTTAACTGAATGGGTTTCAAATCCAGTCCCGGTGGACAAAAAACAAGGAACAATTCGTGTTTTCATTGATTTCAGAGATCTTAATAAAGCATGTCTGAAAGATAATTACCCCACACCATTCATAGATCAGATTATCGATGAGTGTGTGGGCAATGAAATTTTCTCCTTCATGGATGGTTTTTCTGGATATAATCAAATTACTATCCATCCTAAAGATTAGCATAAGACTGCCTTTATTTGTCCCTGGGGTACCTTTGCTTACAAAAAAATTCCTTTTGGCCTTAAAAATGTTGGCGCCACTTTTCAGCAGGCCATGTCATATGCCTTCCACGACATCAAACATATTATTGAGGCGTACTTGGATGATCTAGCTGCTTGTTCTCACGAGAGAATTGATCATCCTTCTCACCTCCATCAAGTATTTGAACGGTGTCATTTTTACAAATTCTGGTTGAATGCGAACAAGTGCGTTTTCGCGGTCACATCTGGTCGGTTGTTGGGATTTATTGTGTCGAGTAGATCCCTTCAAGGTTGAGGCAATACTTCGATTGCCTCCCCCGTCATCCATTTGTCAACTTCAAAGTATACAAGGAAAAGCTAATTTTCTATGGATATTTATCGTAAATTATGCCAAAATTACAATAGGATTCATGAGATTATTAAAGAAAGGAGTACCACTTTTGTGGGATGACTTTGCTCAACGCTCATTCGATGCTTTGAAAAAAGCATTGACCTCTACTCCTATCCTGAGTCCACCTGATTATAACAGGGATTTCCTCTTGTATCTCACAGCAGCGGAATCTACTATCGATATGGTTCTGGTTTAGGAGGATGATCCTCTTGCTGAGCATGTTATATACTACCTTAGTCGAGGTTTGGTAGGACCTGAACTCCGGTATTCTCCGATAGAAAAACTGGCTTTAGCAGCTATCCATGCTGTGCAGCAACTCAGACATTATATTCTTCTTCGAAAAACTTATGTTTTGGCAGCAGTCAATCCATTTCAGTTTGTTCTCAGCAGGCGAGTGATTGGGGGAAAATACAATCGGTGGATTGTGATATTGCAGGAATTTGATCTTGAGTTTATGTCTGCCAAGTTCAAGAAATCATTAGTTTTCGCAGAATTAATTTCTGATTTTCTCTGTGAAGAGGATACATTTTATGACGAATCCTTTCTGGATGAGCATCTTTTTCTCATCTCTTCAAATGATCCTTGGTATGGGGATCTCATTGTATATCTTCAAACTGTGAAGTTTCCTTCAACTTTTTTGAAAGATGAGCGCCGTAAGTTACATCACCTGGCTAAAAATTACTTGATCATTGGTGATACTTTATACCGTCGGGGGGTCGATTCGATCCTAAGACGTTGCTTAACTCTCGAAGAAGCTGAAGTTGTGTTGAATTATTTCCACAGTGGAGCTTGTGGTGGTCATTTATCCGAGCTTGCTATAGCCCAAAAGATCTTGCGTGCTGGATACTTTTGGCTTTCGATTTTAAAATATTGTGTTGATTTGGTCAAACGGTGTCATCCGTGTCAAGTGTATACTCGAAATATGCGCGCTCATCCAGCTCCGCTCTTCCCAGTTGCCATTGTCGGTCCATTCACAAAGTGGGGTATTGATTATACTACTTGTAACCCGCCTTCAGCTAAAGGTCACAAGTACATTATTGTAGCAGTAGACTACTTCACAAAGCGGGTCGAGGCTATGACTACTTTTGGGAATGGCAGTGAGACAGCAGCTCATTTTCTCTTCAATCAAGTTACTGCTCGTTTTGGTATTCCTAAAGAGATTGTCACTGATCATGGCAGTCATTTTCAAAACAGCATGATGGTTGAGCTAGCTCTCAAATTGGGTTTCCGGCAAGAGCATTCATCTCCTTACTATCCTCAAGCTAATGGGCAAGTGGAATCCATGAACAAATCCTTGAAGACCATTCTTCAACGGACAATTGATAAAGCTAGATCTAACTGGCACATTATGTTGTATCCTGCGCTTTGGGCATACAGGATATCAGTCAAGACTACAACTAGTTTTACTCTGTTTCAACTAGCTTACGAGTTGGAATCAATTGTTCCCATTGAGTGTGAGATTCCTTCTCTTAAGTTGGCTGTAGAACTTCTTCCTAACACTTCGAGTATTGAAGAACACCTCCTTCATCTGCAACATAATGATGAGCAGCATTGAGATGCCGCCACGATGAACGAGGCACATAAGAAACGGGTCCAAGTTCAATACGATAAAGCAATCAAACCTCGGGTTTTTTCCGAATGTGACCTTGTTCTGGTTTATGCCCAGGAAAAGGATGCCCTAGGGGAAGGTAAATTCAAGTCTATGTGGTATGGCCCCTTCATCGTTAAAAAGGTCCTTAAAAAAGGAGCTTATGCCTTGATTGATTTTGAGGGAAATGAGTTGGCGAAGCCCAGAAATGGGCTCTATCTAAAAAGGTATTATGCCTAGGCCTTGGCCTAGCATCTTGCTTTTTGTATATATTTTTGTTTTTGTGTTTGTACATATCTGAGTTTTCGGTCTATGCGGTGATGGTGATGATTTTTTATCTGCTTTGGCAGATTGTATTGGATATCATGAGTCATTATGGTTTCACCGATGATGCTAGTAGACACACCCGGAACTTAGCTTCCGCGGCTTGGGTACTTCATTATCCATCTGGTCAACTGTTAGTTTCAAGAGGGGTTTGCATTGGTGCTGCTTCCAATAACATAGCAGAATACACTGCAGTCATTTATCTACTTTCAGAAGCAATATCTTCAGGTTTTGATTCGTTGGTAGCATTCTTGGACTCCCAGTTGGTAGTGTCACAATTGAACAATATATATCAGGTTCGGAATCCTTTCTTGTTTCGATTATTTTTGAGGGTATGTTTATTGCAAAGATCATTTCAATTTATAACGTTTACTCACATTCCTCGAACTAACAATCACATGCAGATTCATTAGCTAATTAAGCAATTGACTGGCATATTATTCATTCAATACTTTAAATCAAATAATCAAAATCATCATACATTTTCACACATTTGTTTCATCGCATCATAAACCGCTGTATATATGTATATATCATCAGAATGTACAAAAAACTATACAAAAATTTGGACCCATTTGTTCTATAAAAATAAGGCTTATGCCCGATCATTTTCAGTCTCAAAAATATAATATAGTCATCCAACAAAATCTATGATCCCTGTCCAACATTCGTGTTCCTATAGAACACGGTCGCAGTAGCCACACGGGGGAATAACCACACCCAGTCTCGCAGTACCCCGACTACCCGTCTCTGGATAGCCTCTTGTAAGTCTTCTACTGCAGAAATAGGCACTTAGCGGGTCAAACTCTCCAATTTTCTTTGAACGACGTGTAGAGTCCTACTAGGGTCTTCAGCATTCGCTTCACCTCTGCGACGTTTGCGCCGTGGGTATCCTTCTGGACGAACTGGTCCCATATCTGTGTCATGGTCACATAATTTTGTAAGTCATTTGGAATCCAATCAAAAACATGTTTGTTTTTATTTTTTCACATATATTGAAAAAATCAAAAAATCAATCAAATATTGCAGTCTTACCAATAACACCCGATGTTGCGCCAGGTGGAAGGACCAAGTCTGGATCACCGCGAAAATCCATCCCAACATAGGGATAGTCATCCACTACAATAATCTGTTCTTCCCACCATTGGAAGAACTCATCATCCCATGTCGTTCGAGAAACTTCACTTCCCCCTAGTCTCTTCATCAGATCAGTCCATCGGGCTATTCTTGGATCTCTAGGGCTGCTGATGGATGAGATCACTTTGGGTTGGAACCCAGGAATCTTCTCAAAGAAGAATTTCATCAAGATAGTTCCATACCCGAAATGCTTCGTTTTAGCTTTCCGGACGGAAGTCAGTTGTTTTTTCATGTTTGTCAAAAGAGCTGTACACCAATCAAAGAAATGCACTAAACATTCCACAGCTATACTCATCTGTGTCCTTGATGATTGGTGCAAGGAAATAGATCCCGCCACCCTACCAATGGTAAAGAGGAGAATTTTCATGTGCAACTCTGATAGATCTTTGATTGCAATTTGAGTCCCTACTTTTTGAGACCCCTCTACACAATAGACATGGACATAATCTCCCAGTGTAAGCCCTCCCACAGGTTTTCCATGTAAATCTACTGGATCTCCTCTTCGGGAGAGTCCAGTAATAAAATACATGTCTTCCACCTCTATGTGTATAGGTATCTGATCAATCATGAAACAATCTTCCTCCAGTTCCCAATGATTTACTAGCATTTCAAGTAACCGGACATTACTTTTCATATTTGGCATTTTGAAGAATTTGAGTAAACCACAATTTCGAAGGATATTGAGCGAATTTTGGTCTCTCGTGACCTCTTGATCAGTGGCACTGTGCTCACGTTCTCTCCAAGAGATAGTCATCCTACAAACAATCATTAATTTCATCATTAGGTTCATTTTTTGCAATTACGGTCTGCGCATACGCGACTTCCCTTTTGGACAGTCGCATATCATACGCGGGTTCGTCCACATGAACCCGCGTATGCGCAGAATGATAAATCAAAACAAATAATTTCCACGGTGAAAACTCAAAATTTTTAATCTAGAAATGGATGAAATTAATCACAAAGATGAAGTTAAGGCTTACTTGACTTATCCGGCGAAGTTTGACGGATGTTTGCTCCTGATTTGAGGAAAGAGGTTCTTTTCTCCAGAGCTCTTTTCCCCAATTCAGCAAGGTAACAATGAACCAAATGTGAGGTAAAATGTGTATTTATGTTCAGAAATTGAAAATATTTTTAAAAAATCCATTATGCTTCATTTTCATATATGTATTAAGCTGCATAACTCGGTTGCTTGGAAGTGTTGGGATGGGTATATTTTTCAGCTACATTTTGTTGACTTTGAGATTTTTTCCGGTTTTCGAAACCATGACCACTGACCTGTCATGGCAAGTATGTGATCTACACTGGCATATAGGTTAGGTAATCCACTTTCCGTTGCATTCTACATTCTAGCCTCCATTCTGATTACTTGCCATAGGGTCGATCCCATCATGTCATGAGTATTCAAACCATATCACTCGCCGATTATTTAATCATGACTTGGTGGTAGAGCCTTCCTTTACATGGGCTTCCTAGTTAGTTCCTCGCTAACACTTGTTGCCCATGTTGCACTTTATGTAGGCTCGGGAGTCCTCTTTAGTCCTGCCATGACTTATATGTTGAAGCTTCATTCTTCTTCTTCTTCATTATCATTTTTATAGCTATTACCCTAGAGGCTCCCTGAATTTTTTCAATTGCATTACTACATTGAATATTGACTACTTGTTTATCTTGGCCTTTAGCTGGCTTCATTTGGACACAATGTTTAAGCCATTTTTTGACCTTGACTCTCTGTATGAAATTAGCCATTCCAAAGCACTTAGCTATCGCAACTTGACACCCTTGTCACCCATGGATGGAACACTCCTTTGAGTATCGCTTACCAGTTTCTGCCACCTTGCATTGAGCATAGGATTGTTCCTATCCCAGGAACTAGTGCATGTGTTTCTTAATACTCGTTCTATCCATTGTACCATAGAATTATTTTATTCTTTTTCAAGCTTATTATATGAAAAAGACAAAAAAAATCAAATATGTTAAAAAGAGCGGGAACGGGATGTTACTTCATGTTTTGATGGCAGTTACAGTATCAGTTTGTCACCCTTGAACAAAGCACATTCCACTATGTCTTTTCCTCATTTGGGATGGTTTTAGTTTTGACATAGGAGACACCATAGGCTTGTTTCATGAGTTAGTTCTCCCCCGGTTGGTTATCTCTTCCAATCATATGGAGAGTTTGTTTTTTCCTCCTGCATAACAAACTTATACGGTGTCATTATTTGCTGTCATGGTCATCATGAGTCATGATTTTTTTCAAGGGAATTTAACCCTGAGTCAGCCATTATGCGTTGTCTCTTGACTTATTATTCAGGCCTTCTCGGTTTTTTCAGTATCTTGTACTATCACATCAGATGTTTTGTCCTATGCTCGTGTTGGTTTGAGAAGGTCTCCATTGACTTCTTGCCAGTGGGTTTGACTCTTATCGACTACGACATATTGCTCTGAGAGTAAACTTAGAGCCGCACCCTGGCCCTATTTACATTATTGATAGGTGCCCCTGTGCTCAGCATTTGATCATCATTATGGGTCTTTGACTGAGTGGTTTTCCTTGTGTTCGACGTCAGCATACATTATCACACTTGGGATTCGTGCAGTACCTTGATTTCCATTTGACCCTATCGGTGGATATCTCGCCTCTTTGTCAACTTTCATTATTGGTTGGTTGAGAGGGTTTCTTCAATGTGCTAGCTTCATATTGTACATGTCAGAAACGTAATTCGGGTTGGTTCCTTCACTCTACTTCGTCTGATTCCTTACAAATCTTGGCCTGCGGGTTAAACTCGCGCTGGACTGATGTGGGATGCCTCAATGCCTTCCTTCCAGTAGATATTTTCCCATCGACTCTGACTCATTGCTCTGGGAATAAGGTCCAGAGTCTTTTTGTCAGTACCTTAGGGTTTGCAGTCATTAGTGGCAAACTCTTCGCTGTCGACAGTGAGGATTCATTATTTCCTCCCGATTGATAGATTCTCACAAGTGTTCAACTTAAACTCATTCATTCACACTTGTTAGATTATAATGGGGCACCTTGACACCCATTATCATTATCGGTGGGTTGTCTCGCGTTTGTTAATGCTTTACATTATTGACCGGTAATCAAACGATTTTTCACGTGGTCGACTTCAGCTCATTCATTCTCATTGTGTAGAATTGTGCCATAGTGATCAGTGAAGACCTCGAGATTGCATCAGCATGCTTCAGTTCACTGTTGACATTTCATCTAGCTTCTGCCAGTGACACCGTCCACCCTTATATGTTGCAATTTCAGTACAGCAGCATCTTATATGTTGGTCCCCGAGTTGCGTCAATGTACCATGTTTTCCACCTCTTATGATTTGGTACCTGGAGATTCAGTTACTTGAGTGACCATATATCTACTACAGCATCATTGATCAGTATTCTATATGTGATACTTGCACTTGATTTTCAACTTGTAATTCTGGGCAGTGCTCAGATGATTCACTATGTACTTTCCAGTTCAGTTATACTTGAATACATTTTGGATCTATAGACATGCTTTTCTTTCACTGAGCATGGGGATGCCCACCTCAGACATGAGTTGACTCTCTGACTTCTTTCATTGGTTTTTTTACATGGCGAAATCTGGTGATATCCTCTCTTGTCTTCGCAAGGTTCTTTCTATGCACATAATATATTTCGGCCATCATGTACCCCTTCTAACCTCATATATGAGGGGGCATCTGTTATAGCATCATTTTTCACCCTCATGTGAATAATGATTGTCTCTTTGGCCCTAGGCACCCTTTCCTTCCAGACTTGAACAAATTCATAAAAAACAGTGTTAAAATTCCCATACACGGTTATGCTTAGACTTTTCCGCGTATATACGTGATTCCATTCATACTTTTCTATGTATGCCATTTAAATCATTAAAAATATATATAAATTACTTATTTTCATGGTAGGGTGATGGTTATTACCATAATTCAACCACCCCAGCCCGTGGCCCAACTGTTTCCAACTGCTAAAACTACTTTGAGGGAGTATAAAATCCCCTCATGTGTATGGCCTAAGGGATAGAGAAAATTATAGATATTATACTTTGTTGGATCCCTATTTTAAGTCTGATGTTCCCGTGCCTCCTGCACTTCCCAAGTATATTTAGGAAACCCTTGTTTCCTTGAAGATGATCATCATCTTATATGACATCTCGTGTGCACACATCTTGGAATAATCATAGCAAGGTGAGGGCTGGACGGATCCAGAGGACGGTCTACTCGAAGGCCGTGGAAGGATTCAGGTGATCTCTCCACTTTCTATTCTTGTACATGCCATTTATAATAAATAAGAACCATCTTGTTCCCGAATATTCACGTGTTTATATATGTGTAAAGATTATTAGTTAAACATTCAATATTTCTTATATAATATTATATATGGATTATACTGACATTTAGGAACAATATATGTTGTACAACTAGTGTTTTGTGTTCTTTCTTTCTTGATTTCCAGGTTTTGAAGCACGAGGATTTGCTGGGGGTTTGAACCCTGCAGGATCTACAACAAACGTTGGACTTTCGGGTAAGTTCCGCAATTGAATAAATCTAGTTTTCAACATAAAATATAGGTTAAGTGAGTCCTTCTTGAATGGTATGCCCCTGATCTGTGAAGGTTGCCGACCCAAAAACCGTCAGGGAGTTATTCCCGAAACAGTGGGGTTGGGATTCTAGCCACTATGCCCCATTGATGTGGCCATACCATTTGCAGCTTCTCAGGCAGCTTCGGCCCATGTCGAGTCTGAATCTGACGGGGCTAAAAACTTCATTGAGCGAATCCAGTGCATCTTCCGCAGGTCCATGAAATATTGGAAAAATACAATGCTAAGTACAAGCAATGACATGATCAACATTGGATGCCACACAAGTTCCAGGTGGGCGACAAAGTTTGGCTACATTTGCAGAAGGAGTGCCTTGTTGGGCCCCACCGTAAGCTTCGGCCACTCCGATATGGGCCATACACCATCACCAATGTTGTAGGGGACAATTATTTCGACTTCAAAATTCCATCGTTCGTTGGCTTGCACCTAGTGTTCAATGTTGATCGCCTTCGATTGTACTTTCCACCATTATTGGAAACATTCAACATTGCAGAACAACTCAAACCAACGGAGTTAAACCCAGACTGCATGGAAAAGGCCACCAATGATCGAATCATGGACACGTATATCAAGAACACTTGTCGATAGAATATCCAACTGTATCGGGGTGTCAAAGTTTGCCAACTCCTACACCAAAGAAAGTGTCTCACCAGGGACCAAGTTCACCACAGGTTCCCCATCTCATGGAGGCACTCAACACATTGGGGTCCATTACTTCCTAAGGGGGGAGGACCGATCCAGGTGGATATTGCTGGCCACCTGCCTATTCCACCTGGACCCCACCACTGTTTCTTATAGTTTTGTCATTTTCCTTAATTGTAGCACAATTTACTCTTTTTGGCAGTTTTTCGGGTCCTGGACTCCCGAAGCCGTTTTGAGGCCCTAAACAACTATTTTTATTTGTAAAACAAGAAAACATGAATCATTGAATAATGTTTGCAGTTGAAATTTGTAGTCCTTGGATAGATATTTCTAACGATGTATTGTGCACGTCAAACAGAGATCATATGCCAAAGTTATGACTCGGGAATTTGATGTACGAGTTTACCCCAACGGGGCCCAAATATTTGGTTATTCATCTCCTAGGGTTAGGTTTTTGGACGTTTATGGTTTTCCAATGTTTCTCAATAATAAATGTGCCTTTGAGCCTCACTTAACATATTTCAAAGGCATGTAGCCGCCACATCTCTTCTCAGAGATAACCTATCATTTCCCGAGCTAGTTTATTTCCAATATGTTTGTAAGCATATTTCAGTTCTATGATATTAATGAAACGAAGTGTTATTTTTGTTGCATCTCTAAACTTATGGTTATACATATTTTTTGTTGCATTCTTGTCTAATTTCGGTTCAATCCATCCTTGGAGTCAGCCATCAATGAGGAGCATTCTCGTGCATTGACATCCAGAAGAGTTGTTGTACTTTCAGACGACATTCTCCTTCAGGCATACATCGATGGGGCTTTCAGCATTACTGGGCCACCTACACATGTTGGCGAGAGAGAGAGGTTGTGTTACTTAATAAAATTACATGGATTGGCAAGACTATCAAGATGAGGCGACACAAGTTGAAAAGGGTGTATCATTCGTAGGATGGAGGACTTGTTCCATATATGGTTGTTCATGCATGCGATCCCTCTCCCACAATTGCATAGTGAGAGATATTGAGTTGGTATCTAGTGGAGCTAGTTAGGATGTAAGATGAATCCATGGCCACAGTTCAGTAGAGGTTGTATATTATTAAATGGTATCGAGGGACATAATGTTGGCGGGATCCCCCATCACATCAAGGATTTGGTTGGTGAAAGAAACAACTTTGTGATGGATCCAGTGCCTTTGTCCTTCATTATTTTTCGGTTCAAGCTAACGAACTTTTGGTATATGTGTATATATATACATGATTGTAAATATCACAATGAGTTGTCTTATAAAGCTCTAATAAGTGGTTGTTACACAGAAATTTCTCATTGTACCTCTACTCCCCGTTCTTGATACTGAACGACCTTAAGAGTGATCCCTATGTCTATTTTCCATCATGAAAATATCCCTTCATGTCCTTTTCAGCACAATGAATAAACTCTTTGTTGGCAATTCCTGAAGCAGCTCCTTGTAAACCTATTAACTGGAGCGGTGCGCCCTCTCTGTCTTACTCGCGCCGATGGCCTCTTTTTGGTCGAGGGTTGCACCGATCGGCGCTGGAATTAAGCTCATACTCGCATCGATCCCCTTCTCGAAAGTTTTTTAAAAATGGAAGTGAAGCTTCGAAATATGGAGGCTTCGTGGCGGAGACCTGGTTGTTTGTTATTGAGGATAGAGCTGAGATTATCCCTTTGGCCTCTTTGTTCCTACAAAAGTAGAACCACCCAAAGGGATAACCCATTTCCTCACCTAAAGTGGATCCATGCTCCCTCCTCCTTTGCTATATAATGGGCAATCTCCCATAGCTCTGCTAGTTATAACAGAGATAGAAGAACAGCAGAGAGAATCTTTGTTGCTATAGATATCGAGCGAGATTTGAGACCTTTTTCCCTCATATCAAGTTGAAAGAAGTGCTTTGGAGACGTGCCTGGATCAGGAACCATCAAAGGAGAGTTGTGACATCAAGGCGCGTGTTGTAATACGCCCTCTCTATTTTAATATAATACAATTGGTTCGTGCTTTCCATTAATGTCTTAATGTGTGATTGGATAATTAGTTTTCCTTTATTAGCTAAGTAGGTTGTAAATTCATTATATATGTTATGATTTCACGTTTGTTGTCATTTGATCCCTTGTGCAGGTAACTGAGCACCGATAGTGGCAAAAATCTTACCACGGAATGCGAAGGACCAAAGGATTCAAATGGGAATTAGCATTAGATTTAGGTAGGTGATCTATTCGCAATCTACATGCATTTACAATCTACGAAAGTAGGTTTCTAATTGTTCCCTTTTGTTAATAGACCCACTCTAGGGCTAGAGGGATCGTCTCTCTCCGCAGAGAGGATTTTCCTGCATAACAAATTGGCGACTACGTTGGGGATGCTAGCCTTTCAGTCTCCTATTTTTGATTTTTTGATTTCTTGTCTTGTCCTCGATTTTCATCGAAGGTCTATCTCCTTCTCTCTGTAGCTCCTATAATTGTTTACATACCTTTATCTCTCTGCTGAAGTGATAAACCTGGTGTCAGTTTGGAAAACCTTTTTATTTTTTAATCTTTTCCTTGATCGACGTTGTTATTGCTCTGACAGTCGCGTTGATCAGCACGCTATGCATCTTACACAGTCGTGCTTTTGCATTTCTAGTGTGGGTTGCAGCCTAAATAGTAGCACTAATTCCTGTGTATGGTTTTTTAGGTTTTCCTTCATTTGATCAGCCAGTGAGTCTTCTCCTTCTCAATGTTTTTGCTTGTTTTAGTAGCTCTGTTCCTTCTCTATTCGGTGACATTTATGGTTCAAGTTTCACACCTTTGGTTGTCTCTTTTGCAAAGCTCATTGCATCCTTGTCTTCCTAGGATTTCTATGTGTCCTCGGGCCATCCAAGCGGTTACTTGCTTTGCTGACCTCCAGACTTCTCATTGAATCAAGTATTTTCATACCTTTCAGGCTTAGTGTTTGATTGGTTTTCATCTTTCAGTCGGTTCTCACAGATAGTATCTTTTCAAGTGTCAATTTTGAATGCATTTGAGTTTATATTCGTCGTCAAGCATATATTACAATTTCTTGTGTTCCGGTTGAAGTTTGTTTTCTTTGAGTGATTAATCAATGCGTGAATGAAGGGTGCTTTGTTTTGAAGAAAATGGCCCACATCTCCCTTTGATTTTTGAAATATTTGCCTCTTGTATGCATGTTTGAGTGATCTCATTAATGCTCAAAGCGTCGTTGATTAATTCACATTCTACATTTCGCATTATGCTTATAAGGAAAATACAAAAATATTTTTGTTTCATTTCACTTTAGAAAATGAAAATTTCATTTCAATTCGCTTCTTACTGCATGTAGCAAAAGGAATAAAATTGTAAAACTTTTGTTTCACTTTAAAATTTCGCACTTGAAGAGATAAGTGAATGTAGTTTTATGCATTTTTTTGTTTCTGTGTTGGTTGTGTGAGTTTCTCTCTCCCTCATTACCATAGGATTCATCGAAATGAATGGTTCTTTTCTCATTTAGCTGTATTTTAGGGCTTCATATGACATTAGTAGGGCTTTGGAACTGAGACATAATTCAAGATCAACCTTCAAAATTTATTCAATCAATCGAAGGAGCATTTGGAACCTAACGAATCACAGTTAGAGGTCTAGGCTAGAGACGTGTTCTGACGTCGTTAAGCATAGGATTTGTCGCTAATAGTCTGCGTTACAACCTGGGGGTGATATCCCGTCCCGCGTATGGAAGTATATTGATGTACGAAAAGTATATTTTGGGGCGCTCTCATCGAACGGTTACGCATTAGACAACACTACTACGGATTTGGACTCCCATGTATCGTTGCGTATATTTTGGGAGACACCACTAGGCTGCAAACCTGCCATAGGTAACTGAGTCGGCCGCCCTGTAGACATGATACATCGAACACAACATTTGGGGATATTGGATGTCGTACATTAAGTCCTTGGTAATTTCTCTTTCATCTGATCACCAAGGTGTATATTGTAGTTCATGACTACCTGGTAATTATTTTTCCTAGCTTACCCATTTTTTATTTATTTCGTTTTTTTCTAAAATTAATTGCCCACAATCACATGGCTTACCTATTAGAATGTTTATGGGCCTCATTATGAGTAACTCCTTATAAAGATATTTTTTAAAGCCTTTAATTAGTCATATTTCTCCTCTTCTACTTTTTTAGATAAGATCATCATGACTGAACCACCAAGTTCAGTTCCCTCTCCGTCCACCCCTTCCGAAGGGACATTATCGCATGTCTATTTTGATTCTCCACCGTCGAATGGGACTTAAACTGATGATTTCACTCTCATTCTAAGTATTCAACCTCTTGCCTCTCGATCTCCGCCTGATGTGCTAGTAGGCTACGTTGCTTACCCTCTGAATCCATTATTTGATCCTATTGAAATCTCCCCTCAACAACCCTATAGTCCATACGATACACTTGTTGTGTCGTTTGTGAATTCACTGCGTCCATCTCAAAGCGCTGCCCGTCATTTATTTTGGATGGCTTCTAAGGGATAAGTTTCGTCCCCCATGGAGGTTTCAAGCACCATGAGTGGTGTATATGACACTACATATGAGGTACCTCAATTCCATCCCCAGGGTTTTCCTTATGTGATGACTCAACCTTATTCCCAGTCGTACATTCCGCAGAATTACACCTCGTTGGGACACCTAATCTCAAATATGTCAAGTGGTACGCCTTTGTATTACAATACTATTTGGAAAAATACTGGAGTATCTGCCCCTGGTCTGAGTGTTTCCAACGTAATCGTTTCTATTTCTGCTTGAACTATAGTCACACCTAGTTCTACAAAGCCAACTATTTCGTAGGTGTTTCAGTGCCTCTTTTCAGTACTCTGGTGTCGATCCCCTCATACTTCAGTTTCTGGAGGATGTCCTAGCCTGTCGAATGTCTCCCAACCTACTGTTGGACCATCCGCGAGTGGATCTTCGACTTACATTCTGAATTCCTCTCAAGCCGCTAGCATCATTCCTATGCATGTTGGAACGTCTGGCCCAACAGCGCCTGAATATGACCAATATCAACAATTTTTGCAGAGTCTTAACCAACAACATTATCTCCTGTATGGTTTCCAATAGTTTCAAACTCAGCTAGTAAATCCTCAAGGATTTCAAGGGCAACCTGGCGTCTAGCCTGGGGGTTACGTCTATTAGCAAGGTTTTAACTATGATCAAAATCGACCTTATGGACCACAAGGGCAACCTTTCGTACAACAGGTAGCGCCTTACGTACAACCTAATCAACATTTTGTCCATCAAGGCCCGACAATGACAACCCTCCGTTCAACCGAATCTGGTCTTTATTCAACCAGGTCCTCAGGTACAACCTGGTCCTCAAGTACAACCTGGTCCTCAAGTACAACCTGGTCCTCAAGTAAAACCTGGTCCTCAGGTAAAACTTGGTCCTCAAGTACAACTTGGTCCTCAGGGACAAGCTAGTCCTCAGATACAACCTCGTCCTTAGGCACAACCTAGTCCTCAGATACAACCTAGTCCTCAAGCACAACCTGGTCAACCTCATCAACCTCAGGGTACGATCCAGCAACCCCAGGGCAATCCATATCAAACCTTCCAACAACCATAAAATATGTATGTTGCGAACTATGGTCAACCTAGATCTCAGTGGTCTGCTGCAGGTCAGAACCCGTTTTTGGATCATAAACCGGGATATTGTCCAAATCCACAAGGTTTCAACCCTTATGGACAATACCAAGGCTTCAATCTTTACGGGCAAAACCCTTGGGGGTAGAATTACTCCCATTCCGATTGGCATCCACAAATGGGCATGTATCAGAGACCCAACGCCATGCCTTTCAATCCGCAATTGCCATTTCTTGTGAAGTTGGAACTTCCTGATGTGTCTAGATTGACCAACGATCTAATTCTTCACAATCCGTATTGGTTCCCAGTTGCGACCAAAATTATATGTGATTGCCCCAAGTTTGTAATATCCCCAAAAGAGAGAATGCAGTAATACTTCACACAATATAAGAACTTACAGCAAGATAAACAATAAATCTAAGTACAAATCAGAGTATGTAGAAATAAATGAGCCATTTTATTATATTGGAGAAGAATCAGTTACACAAGTACAAAATATAGGTAGATCTAGCCAAAGAGATGAGCTAGGATCACCTTGAAAATATATATAAAGCAGGTACAACGTAATTGTTGAGGATCTGCAACAAATATTGTGTTCTATCTTCAGCAAAACATAAACATGTGGTTGCAGGATGAAAAGAGAAATGTAGATCTACTCAATACTAGAGCTCTGATGATGCCAAGATTCAAGATCTGGCCAATGTGATGGATTCCCAAGATAACCCAGAAAGGATTTTCCAGATCTGCAACTTTGGAAAAATCACCTCCCTAGGGTTTGATCCTTGATATGTTGGGAAATACAGATCTGAAACTAGATCTGAAGAAAATATGGCTGAAATGTGTGCTCATATCAGATCTATGCTTGAAGGGCTAATCCCTTCCTCAGATCTATGAGCTGGAAGCCCTAGATCTAGCTTCTCAATCCTCCAAAAGATGATTGCAACTGCTGCAACACAACTACCTCTGAAAACTGTGTTGTGAGGGAAAGAGAGGCCTTCTTCCTGCTGAAATATGCTGCAATAAACTCCAGGCTAATGGTGATACTAATGGAAATTTGAGGGGATGATCCCTCATAGGATTGCTAGCTGAAAGACTAGCAACTTCCTTCCTCCTTTCAGATCTGCAATATGGACAGCGTTATTCTTGAGAAGAATATTGTTGTTAGGAGGTCAGTAACTTTTCGCCTGATGCTAGATCTGCAATGTGGCTCTGGGAGTGCTAAAATATAAAACCCAAGTGATGGGAATAATCCCTCACCTTGTTCTCTAGTTGAAGTACTGAAGACAACTTCCACCTTCCAAATTGATCTTCAGAAAACTACAGTTTTCTGAATATGAATGTTCTGCAGAAAGTATAAAATGGAAATGGCACTTAAAGCCTGATGTATAATGAAGTACAAACGTCTTCCTTAGAGATCACTCAAAGAAAGAGGAGGGATTCCCACCCGGGAACACCCTGTGCTAAACAACACCTGCAATCTCTGCTAAACAGCCCAAGAATGCAGTGGAATGTCACTTGACAATTCTAGATCTAAAAGATCATACATCAAATAATCCAAGATGCCTTTCACCTTTGCCTTCATCTCCTTTATAATAATTGATCCATCCCAAGCCTTGGCCCTAATCTCAATTGTGCAGCTTCATGTGGACAAGATCCTCCAAGTGGTACTGTGCTGTTTGACCAAATCAACCAGACAGTCTAGGTGCAATGTACACCTCCTCCATCATGTGTGCTTCATTCCTCCACCACTTGATCATTAATGCTCAATGACCCTTGTTTGACATCTTCAAGATCTTAGTTGACTAAATCAACCCTCCATGATCTCTCTCATTAAATGAGACATGATCTCCAATCTCATTCACATTAGTAGTTTCTCAACTACCTCTTTTTGCAAATCTAGTCTAAATTAATCCACATTCACACACACAAAGTGGATATTTATTCTTATTAATGATTGTGGGTCCCTCCACCCTTTTATTTACTTAATTCATTAGGAAAATCAAGGACTCTAACATTCCAAATGTGATGTGAAAATTTGGGAATATTACAAATTTTGAAGGAAAATCTGGGGAAGACCCCCAGGCACATCTTATGATGTACCATCTTTGGTGCTCCTCCAATTCCTGGGTCGATGATTCCGTCTATTTACGTCTCTTTCTAAGAACATTGATTGGTGCCGCTGCAAAGTGGTACATTGAACTCCCATGCAAGGCTTTTAAAGATTTCAATTCCTTAGCCATGGCCTTTTCTCATGCATTTTCAGTTGCCTATTCGTTATGAAACAGGAACCCACCTCCTGACATCCTTAAGGCGAAATACTGCTACGCATATCTTTGATCATATCCATGAATGTAGAAGGCGTCGTTGTTCGAAAAAATTTCACATTCCTGATCAACTGTTGACATAATGGTTCACCAAATCATTCTTCAATCATATCACTAAGGATATTTGTATGGGGTTAGTTGTCACAAAAGAGAAATCCATAGCGCGTGCCTAGTATCTCGATCTGGTTTACTCTCAGTCCGACATGTTACATGATATCTTGCCTGACGCCCCACGCCTGAATTCTCAGTCTTCAGCCTCAAAAGCTCAGGTGACACCACTGGTAGAAGGCATCATTGGTTTTGTTTCCCATAATTCATGGAAATATTCCTCTGCTTCTAAGCAGAAATCGTCTTCTTTCTTCGATTTTGTTCCTCAAAATCCTCGAAAAACTTTAGAGGTTAACGTCGTTCAATATTTTGTGGCCGATAAATCCTCTAAAGGAAAGAAGGAGGGAAAAGGGAAATCTAAATTTGATGCCCCAAAACAGGATTCCTCCAAACCTCACACTGATGATGGAGATAAATGCAAACTGAAGTATCCTTGCTTGATATGTGATGATGATCGTTACACGAAGCACTATCCACGACCGGCCGAAGCGATTCGATTGCTCAAAGACACCCAAGGAACTCCAGTTGTTCTTAAGGAATTGTTTCCATCACAACAGACTCAAATGGTGGAACAAACCCAGTCTCCAACCCCTTTTGGTTCTCAAGTTTTCATGTTGAATGGTATTGCACCCATATCCATCGCTACTAGATCGAAAGATTATGCGGAACCACGTCCAACGGCAGGGAAAGAAATCGCAAATGCTCCTACTCCTTTTCCCTTGCCTGCTTCTGGCCCTCTTCATATTGAAAGGCCTATTTCTGATCCCGTTGTACGACCACCTTCTAAAGGTGTGCTCTGCAAGTCCTCCTATAACCCGAACACCTGTGCCGCTCAGCATTATAATATTGTTGAATAATTGGCTTAGGCGCCATCTACTATGTCCGCGCTAGAGGTACTTCAGAGTTGTCCATCACAATCGAAGGCATTGTTATCCTTTATCGGAGGATTTGATCCTGCCAATTCAAGCCTTGTTACTTTTGATTTGGAGAATTTCATCCCGCATCTCCCTCACCAACTTGCTTTGATTATCCAAGTTGGGATTAAAGGTAATAATATCCATTTAGAAGTCATGAACGAAGGTGCATCCACATGCATTATATATGTTTTGTGCTGGAAATCCATTGGTTCTCCAACCCTCAATCAGTCTCCAAATATTTTTGGAGGCCTTCGACAGGAGAGATTCTTGTCCCTTTGGTATTCTTCCAAGTTCGCCTATCACATTGGAAAGAAAAACGGTCAACGTTGAGGTCAAAGTTGTTGATGCCAAGCTCAATTATAATCTTCTCCTTAGTCACAGTTGGACTCATGCTATGCTTTGTATGTCGTCCACTCTCTTTCGTGTTCTCCATTTCCTGCATGAAGGAAATATTATCACTGTTGATCAGTTGTCCTTTTTCGCTTCCACTTCTTCTGAAGGCAATGTTCCATATGTAGACCATACCACCACACCATATGAGATTGTGGGGGCAGGGCTTTTCAAATATTCTTCCCTTATGGCTCTATTTTCTCTTCCTCCACCAAACACCACTCAGGTTAATATGATATCCACTTCTTCCGATACCTGTATCATCCCTTCACTTTATCAAGTCGATTCATTTGGTGATGTGATGTCGTTAAGCCCGGTAGAAGTCAATTATTGTGAAATTGTCGGCTTTGGCTAATCACTTTGAACATGCTACTCCAAATCTCCCTGTCTTGGTTCTTCAGATTCATCTGATCCCCTGAATGAGATGTTTCCATCCGACGGGAGTATCGTGGAAACTATGTCTCTCGAGGAAACCCCTTGAAACGATATCCATCATCGTTCGTCGTTTCTCCCAATTCATGGAGTAGCTTAGTCGTGTCATGAAGATCTTGCTCCCCATTTTTTGCACGACCCGCTCCCAACCTCGAAACTAGCCCATGAGGTATTTTCTGAAGGGAAGATGAGCAATATTACTGAGACTATGCCTATCAACATTTATGTGAAACTATGAATTTTCGAGAATATTCATATTGGGGTGACTTTCTCTCCAGATGAGGTCAAGCTCTATATTATTTCTTTCAATAATTTTGAGATTTTTTTGCATGGTCCTATGAGGAAATGTCTGGAATCGACCCGAGTATAGTGGTGCATGAAATACCGACTTATCCTAACGTGAAGCTGGTTCATCAACGACTTTGCCCTGTGCACCCTAGAAAGGTTGTCGCCATTAAGGGAGAAGTTGAAAAAATTCTTAAGGTTGGATTCATTTATCCCATCCTATTGACAGATTGGGAGTCCAATATTGTCCGTGTCAATAAAAAATAGGGTACCATTCGCGTTTGTGTTTATTACCGAGAAATTAATCCGGTCCCACTCCATTTATTGACCAATGCGTTGGGAGTGATATATTCTCTCTTATGGATGGTTTTTCTAGCTTCAACTAGATCAACATCTTACCCACTGATCAGCACAAGACTGCCTTTACCTTCCCATGGGGAACCTTCGCTTACAAAAAACTCCCTTTTGGTCTCAAGAACGTCAGTTCCACTTTCCAGCGTGAAATGTCCTATGCTTTTCATGACATTAAACACATCGTGTAGCCTTATCTAGATGACCTCCCTACTCATTCAGCTAAGCGTCGCGACCATCTCTCGCACCTTCGAGAGATTTTTCTACACTGCCAACAATACAATATTCATTTGAATCCACATAAGTGTGTTTTCTACGCAGAATCTAGCAGACTCCTTAGGTTTTTCGTCTTTAAAGAAGGAATTCCTCTCGATCCCTTGAAAGTCGAGGCTATCGTAAATTTACCCCCTCCCTCCTCTTTATTGCAATTGCAGAGTCTGCAAGGGAAAGATAATTTCCTATGTCGTTTCGTTCCCAATTACGCGAAACTTGCTAAGGGTTTCACACTTATTGAAACAAGGGATCCCATTTATGTGGGACGAAGTTGCTCAACGCTCCTTAGATGCTTTAAATAAGGTTCTCATCAATGCCCCTTTACTGCATCCCCCAAATTGTCATCGTGACTATTTTTTATACTTAACAGCTTCCTCAAGCACCATAGCTATGGTACTCTGTAGTATTCCTAAATTAGCTTACAATTAATAGGAATATTAATTTTTCTTTTGAAATCTAGATGGATGAATAATTGGGTAAGGAGGCACATACTGTGCTCAAGTATGAATAAAAATCCCTCATAGTGTGAAAAGGGATCATGAAATAACCTGATCAAGCATCCACATGTGTGAACCATGTCTAAACTATGTGGACAAGGTCAAGTTTGACCAAGTCAACCACATTTATTCTCAAAGAGTGGATCCTAAATAAATACAACTCAATGTGAATGGAAATCAAGCTAACCCGTTAAAATGAAGACACCTTGAGTGTGGAAGAGGTTGATCACTTGACCAAGTCAACCATGACCATATCTATAGCGCAGTCTAGATGCATTGAACCTCTTGGAGGAGAATTGTGCTATCTTTTCCACTATCAGGCTTGGGCCAAGCATCATCTTACACTTACAGCGCTGATCCTGTTGAGGGTTGGGTCGTCCTTATGAGTTGCAACAGTGGAAGACACTAGATCTGCTCAGATCTAGTCTATACTAGTGGCTCTTCTCAGTGAGTGTGTCTTTTAACCTCCTGGAAGAGTGCATTAGCTGATTGAGCTTCATATCCAAACCTTAACATCAGACCAAAGCATCCTAAGAGCCTACAGCACAGTTTCTCTCCCTGGACTGCGTTATTTGCAAAGGAGAAGTTACAGGGTGTTTTGTCTGCATTTTGGAGGAGAGATCTCCGGTGTTAGGATTCTTCCTCTCACTGTGGTGATCCATGGATTGGCCATCCAACATGTTTGTTTCAGATCTGATCTACTGTCCCATTGTATTATTCATAAATTTTTTAATCATTCTGCAGATCTGCAACCTTAGATCTCAGATCTACTCTCTGTGCTTCATGTTTTGCACAAAACCCCAAGGGGAATGTATAGATGAGCTTTTCTTGCACACAGATCTGATATAGATATATATTTTTATGTACATATCTTCTCTAGATCTGAGTATTAATAAACTGCTGCTTTAAACCCTAAAAATAATGTTGTCATGGTTATGCAATCTTTTCTTATGGTTGTAGCACCTCATTTATGAGGATTTTTCCTGTATTGTCTCATTCTTTCTCTTGTACAATGTATGGGCTGTAATGTACATCTGAATTCCTATTATACATATGATTTTTGAACCTCCATATCAACCTCCTACTGTGCTTCAGTGGATCTGCGTTATTTCTGAAGCAGTCCTTTGCATATGGCTGCAGCCCCTCTCTTTGGGTGATTTTCAACTATACTAGTTTGTGGGAGATTTATTTAACCCACCTAGTCTAATTTTCTTTTGCTCTCCTTTTGGATTTAGAACTTAGATGAGCTGATATAAGGGATCCAGGAGCTGAGAAATAATTTCTATGCACAGAATTCTCAGAAGTGCGTTATTTCAGCAGGTTTGCTGAGCTGTTCCAGATTTGGAATATTACAATGGCACTATCAAAGAAATATCTTTGGCTCATCCTGTGAGCTTCAAGCCAAAGTATTATAAAAAAAAGTGCAAGGTCATAATGATGAAGAGGATGAGCTTATGCTCATCCCTTTTCAGATCTAGTAAGAACCTCTCCAAGGAGGTTGAACAAGAAGAAGAGAGAAAGAGCAGTGAGACTCCTAGAGAGTTTCAAGAGCAGGAAGATCTTTCGATCAGATCTATAAGATCTATACATGAGGAAAATTCTGAATCCTTATCTTATGGATATGTGCACTTAGCCATATCACCAAATCTTCAACGTTCTATCAGTGAGTTCTTCATGAAGAGGAAGAAAGGAGGTGTGCCCGAGAAAGAGACTCTTGGAGAGTATTTGCGGGAATATGAAGCTCAATCTAAGGAGTTCAAAGTTAACTTGAACTTACAAGGGTTCTGCAAAGTCAAGGAGAACAAAAGCACAAAGGAGGAGCAGCATGGTATGGGTAGATTCTATCTATCTACCTTTCATGGATCACCTAAATGTCCAGTTAGGGTTTGGGTGGAGGAGTTAGACAAATTTGTGCAACAACATCAAGTTTCACAAATTGAAGCCATCAAAGTAGCAGTGTTTAATTTTAAAGGTAAAGCATATGCTTGGTGGTTGTTTGAGTCCTTTTCCTTAAGAAATGAAAATACACCTACTTATGCAAGGCTTATTGAAAGATTAGTGGAAAGGTTTGATGGAGCTCCAGGTGTAACATCTTCTGTTAACACTATCAAACCATATCAAACAAATATTTTGCATGAGTTGGGAGGGTCTATGAATCCAACTCCATTTTTGAAAACCATGGAATAAGGTGTGAGTTTGTTTGATACCTTGCCAAGGGCAAGATCTCCATTGGATGAAGGGTTCTCTTCTCAAGAGGAAAGCATGAAGGTTTCTCCTTCAATATATGACCAAGATCTAAGGTCTCTTGTTGATGATGAGACAATTTCAGTTATTGAAGAGGAGGAGGGGAAGGCAGGAGATGATAACGCAATCACAACAAAGGCACCTCAAGCACTTCATGGAGAGGATGATGGAGCACTTGCTCCAAGGAAATAAACTCTTGCACTCTTGCAAGGAGTTCCAAAGGGTCTCACACATAAAGCTCTTGGCATAACACATGAGCAGCATGTACCATCATTGTCAAATGATGAGATCTGGAGGATAGAAGGAGGAAAAGAGGAGGAAGGGCATCACAAGATGGAGAGCATGAACCCTTCTCTGTTTCAAAGTTTGGAAGAACAAAGAAGGCAAGGGGACCTATGCAATAAAGGTAGGGGAAAATCTATCCACATACATCCACATTCTAGTCTATGCCTTGATGCCTCTTTGCAAGAAGGCATTTCACTAGGAGGACCTCTTAATTGAAGGGAAACTAAAGTGTTCTCTCAACTATGGGCAGCATTTGCATACTTGGCTCAGGAGGGAGCCTTGGGAGAAGCTAGCACAGCGCAGAGAATCTCCCATGAATTCAGAAGAGAGGTGAGCAATTTCCTGAAAGAGGCATTGCTATCTCCCACTTCGTCATCTGCGTTGAGAGAGGAGGAATCAGAAGTCTATGATGGCATGAGCATGGAAATACATGGTAAATCCATAACTTTGGGGCATTCTATGATATCTTCATTCACAAAGAATATTTCTGAACATGGAAAGGGGATGTTAACCCTCTTGCATGCATGGGCCAAAATGAGGAAGTATTTGAAGACAAGGACTTTCCGAGAGGAGGTTGATCTCCATTTGCTTTAGTCTTGTCTTGGGCAAGATCAGCTGCAAAGGAGGCAGCAAAAGGAAGATTATGCTGCTCCAACATGTGATTTTGACATCAAACATGTCAAAAAGGAGGGCCATAACATGACAGGGGCTGCATTTCAGACCTCTACAGCGTTGTCATTCTTGGGAAGCCTAGATCCTTATTAGGATTCCAAAATCATGATGGAATACTCCAAGGACCTTTTCACATGTGGGGTTCTTGATGGGGAAGTAAAGGATGGAAGGTTTAAGGTAGTAGATGGAGTCATATATTTCTATAATCTTATCCTTTTGGTTAGAGACTCCAAGCTCAAGGAGAGACTACTAGATGCAGCCTATGAGATCCTGCTTTCCAAATCCACTGGTTTCATCAAAGCATATCATACTCTCTTGGGTGGATTCATATGGGAAGGTTTCAAGGAAGAGGTGCACTCTCATATGGAGAAGTGCATGAACTATTTGTTAGAGAAGGAGGAACATAGCCCTTGGGAAGAGCCATCACTCATACCTCCTTCCTAATTGAGTGTGAGAGGGGACTCATCCATGAGTTACCTCATTGATGTAAAACAAGTATATAGAGGGACATGTCTTTCTGAATATTATGATGTCTCTCCTATGTGCTTATATTTTCCTAACACTCATTTGCAGGACATTGTGCAAAAAGGGGGCACTATTTATGATGGGTTTCATGGACCACTCAAGTCCATGAACTATGTTGATGCTGGTCATTCCTTAGGGGATCTTGGAGAGCTACTATATTCTTCATGATGTGATTCTTTTACACCAACTATGATGCACCTTTTCCAAGCATTCAGAAGGGATGGGGCAGCAAGCAAGTGTTGGGGGACGCACTTGTCATCTCTTATTCTATGGCAGTTCAGGGTAAAACTATGCTGGTTTCACATGAGGGAACATCTTCCTTCTCCTTTATCATACATGGCAGCTAGCATACTTATAATTATGATTCCATGTGCGAGAAATGTTCTTACTCTTGGGAACATGGTTGGAAGGGAGGCACATTAGTGGGATGTGTCCTTGGGGGAAGGAGTTCCCCACTCTTTTTACACTGCATGCTTCAATGGGAGCATGAGATATGGTATGGCCACTATGATAGATCACTTGTCTCTTTGTAGAGTGAGCCATAGGTTTGTTGGGAACATGCCTCTCATATGTATTGGGGAGGAGTTCTTCTATGGATTGCCAAGCTGGGAGGTGATCCACTTCATTTGGATGATAGCATGGAGATGGGAGGCTTTCATGAATAATGAAACTCCCCATGATTGTCATCACTTCTATCTTGAGGAGGCCATGGATCAGCAAGAAGGTTTCCATAACAACCTTCCATTATTTCATGGTGAGAGCCAGTGGGCTTACTCACCAAGGGCCAACTTGCACAATGAGGAAGGACCATTGGAAGATAGAACTATTGCAGAAAATTCAGAGCAATGGTGGAGACTATTGGATGAGGGGGCCACAAGTGAAGAAGGGGAGATTTTTGCAGCACCCTTGCAGTTGCTTGAGGGCAAGCAACATTTGAGAGGGGAAGACTGTAATATTCATAAATTATCTTACAGGTAATAGGAATATTAATTTTTATTTTGAAATCTAGAGATGAATAATTGGGCAAGGAGGCCCATACTTTGCTCAAGTATGAATAAAAATCCCTCATAGTGTGAAAAGGGATCATGAAATAACCTAATCAAGCATCCACATATGTGAACCATGTCTAAACAATGTGGACAAGGTCAAGTTTGACCAAGTCAATAGCATTTATTCTCAAAGAGTAGATCCTAAATAAAGACAACTCAATGTGAATGGAAATCAAGCTAACCCGTTAAAATGAAGACAGCTTGAGTGTGGAAGAGGTTGATCACTTGACCAAGTCAACCATGACCATATCTACAGCGCAGTCTAGATGCATTGAACCTCTTGGAGGAGACTTGTGCTATCTTTTCCACTATTAGGCTTGGGCCAAGCTTCACCTTACACCTACAGTGTTGATCCTGTTGAGGGTTGGGTTGTCCTTGTGTGTTGTAGCAGTGGAAGACACTAGATCTGCTTAGATCTAGTCTATACTAGTGGCTCTTCTCAGTGAGTGTGTCTTTTAACCTCCTGGAAGAGTGCATTAGTTGATTGAGCTTCAGATCCAGACCTTGGCATCAGGCCAAAGCATCCTCAGAGCCTACGACGCAATTTCTCTCCCTAGACTACGTTATTTTCAAAGGAGAAGTTGCAGGGTGTTTTGTCTGCATTTTGGAGGAGAGATCTCCGGTGTTAGGATTATTCCTCTCACTGTGGTGATCCATGGATTGGCCATCCCATCCATATTTGTTTCAGATCTTATCTATTTTCCCATTGCATTATTCAGAAATTTCTGAATCATTCTGCAAATCTGCAACCTTAGATCTCAGATCTACTCTCTGTGCTTCATGTTTTGCACAAAACCCCAAGGGGAAAGTATAGATGAGATTTTCTTGTACACAAATCTAATATAGATCTATATTTTTATGTACAGATCTGATCTAGGTCTGAGTATTAATAAAATGCTGCTTCAGCCGCTGAAAATAATGCTGTCATGGTTATGCTGTCTTTTCTTATGGTTGTAGCACCTCATTTCTGAGGATTTTTCCTGTATTGTCTCATTCTTTCTCTTGTACAATGTATGGGTTGTAATGTACATCTAATTTGCTATTATACATCTTATTTTTGAACCTCCATATCAGCCTCCTACTATGCTTCAGTGGATCTACGTTATTTCTGAAGCAGTCCTTTGCATATGGCTGCAGCCCCTCTCTTTGGCTGATTTTCAGCTAGACTAGTTTGTGGGAGATCTGTTTAACCCACCTAGTCTGATTTGTTTTTTCTCTCCTTTTGGATTTAGATCTTAGATGAGCTGATCTAAGGGATCCAGGAGCTGAAAACTCATTTCTATGCACATAATTCTTAGAAGTACGTTATTTCAGCAGGCTTGCTGAGCTGTTCCAGATTTGAAATATTACATACTCGTTCAGGACAATGAAGATGGTATTGAACATATCATCTATTACCTTAGTCGCAACCTTATGGATACAGAGACTCGATATGCACATGTCTAGAAACTAGATTTAGGTGTGGTACATGTTGTTCAACGCTTTTGGCATTATATTATTTTACGCACGACTACCGTGATCTCTGAATGCAATCATATGACTTATATCTTGACCCGCCAGCTATTGTGAGGAAAATATTCAAAATGGATTGCCATTTTACATGAGTTTTATTTGGAATTCACTACTGCCAAATCAAAGAAATCACTCGTTTTCGCTAAATTAACATGCTTCCTTCCCTCTGCCTATGCTCCATTGATCTCGATGAGCACATTCCAGACGAGACTCTCTTCCTAATCAACATTGTTGATCCATGGTACTGTGATATCATCGTGTATCTCCAGACCCAAACTTTCCTATCTTATTTGGACAAGTCTGATCGTCGACATATTTGACATCATTCCCAATCCTATCGTATCATTGGGGATACTTTATACCAAGACGACGTGAATTCGATTCTTCGTCGTTGTCTGACTTTTGAAGAAGCTGAGAGAGTGCTCAATGAATAAAAAATCGGGGCATGTGGTGGTCATATATATGGCTATGCAACAACTCAAAAAATCTTTTGTGTTGGTTACTTATGCCCTTCTATTTTCAAAGACCGTATCCTTGTCATCCACAAGTGTCATGCTTGCCAGATTTATCAGTGCAAGATGTGCACCCCACCCGCACCCTTACACCCTGTTGTTATCGTCAGACCATTTTCCAGATGGGGCATTGAATTCATGACATGTAACCCTCACTCAGCGGGGGTGCATGCTTATATCATTATCGCTATGTACTATTTCACCAAATGGGCCAAGGCGATGCCTACATATGCTGCCGATGGTAAAAATGTGGCTCAATTTCTCTTCAATCATGTTATCGCATGATTCAGTGTTCCTCAAGCAATTTTCATTGACCTTGGCTCTCATTTTAGCCATTACATGATGGTTGAGCTGACTTCTTAGTTGGGCTTGCGTCACGACAACTCAACTCCCTATTACCCTCAGGCCAATGGCCAAGTAGAAGCAGTAAATAAGGTTTTAGTTGCTATGCTTCAGCGCACCATTGGGATGCACAAGTCAAATTGGCATCTCATGTTGTTTTCAGCTCTCTGGGCATACTGAACCTCGACCAAGAATGCTACTGGATTCACTTCATTTCAGTTAGTGTATGGCCTCGAAGTAACCTTGTCGATTGAATGTGAAATTCCTTCTCTCAAGTTAGCTGTCGAATTACTTCTGAATACCTCGCTAGAAGAGGAACATCTCTTGTACTTGGAATAGCTTGATGAAACTCGACACTTAGCCGCTTTGGTTACCGAAGCACATAAGAAATGCGTCAAAGCCCATTTTGATCAGACAGTTTCTCCACGTGCCTTCTCTGAAGGAGACTTGGTCCTTCTCTATGACCAAGCACATGATAAGCTAGGGGTAGGAAAATTCAAACCCATGTGGCATGGGCCATATATCGTAAAACGTGTTTTGCAGAAAGGGGCCTATGAGTTGATTGATTATGAAGGTTAACCTTTGGATAAACCCCGAAATGGGCTTTATCTAAAGAGGTATTATGTGTGATTTTCTCGTGTATTTACTCTTTTACATTAGTGTGCTTTTAATTATTGTACATTTTTGGTTTGGTGTGCATTTGCAAGTAGTTTTCCTGCTTATCTTGTTTTATTTGATTTGCATATGTCTTTGGCTCCTTATGTCAATTTTGTTGATGTTGCCTACCGCAGTACCCGAAATCTAACTTCTGCAGCCTGGGTTATCTATGACCCTAATGGTGAGTTAGTAGATCTGCAAGGTATATGTTTAGATCGTACAACCAATAATATTGTTGAATACAGTGCAGTTATTGAGCTTATGTCTGAATCAGTTTCTCTCGCCATTAGAGAAGTGGTTTTTAACATGGATTCACATCTTGTTGTTCTACAACTCAATGGGCAATATTCCGTCAGAAACCCTCAAATCTTGAGAATGTATCTGTGTGTTCGTTTGTTCGAAAGAAATTTTAATTACATCACATATCATCACATTCTGCGACACATGAATATATATATAGTGTTTACAAGTACATCACAACCCCCCTCAAAAAAGACTATATGTTTTGATACATAGTGAGACTCGTAGGTCTCGGAAAAACTGCAAAAAAGGAAAATCTAATCTAATGCATCTGGTGATCACGATAGCAGGCCACTGGTCGAATCACTCGAGTCAACAGTCGATGTATGCGATCAGCTACCCCGATAGTATGTCACTGGTACTAATAGGGAATGTCTCCCATATGTGCATACTTTGGGATCCCGGTGGTCAAAGCATCTAGGTTCCTCGCAATCTCTTCTTCAGGGTCTGCTCCCTCCACATAATGGGAACCCTTGAAGTCTCTTGCCACCCTCCTGGCAATTGGTGACATCCCCGCCGCCCTCTATGGTCCAACACCTGCGATACATAAAGTTTCACATCAGTTCATATATATTTAAAAAACATATAAAACATGCAAAAATAAAAAATTAAAAAAAAACATGTTTTTACCTCTGTCGTCATAGTGCTCACCCACTGTAAGTGCCATATCAAGGTCACCCCAGAAATCTGTCCTGGAGTACAGCCAGTCTTCCACCATGATTAGCTGACGCCTCAACCATGTGAAGAAGGAAGGTCTGAATGAAATCCTATGCCCACATCCTCCGTGAGGCATCACTGCTACTCACCTTGCAAGTCGTGGATCTCATGGCACCGGTGCCTCTATCTCTATCCCCTGGTACTGGAATAGAGGTACCCGCTCTAAGAAGAAGGCTGTCAAGATAGACCTGTATATAAACTACTTTAGTTTGTTGTTTTTAAACTTCGTGAGTTGTTTCTTCATGTTTTCCACTACGGCCTCACACCAATTGAATAAGGTGGGTGCCATGCAATCCACCGCCATCTGCAACTAAGCCTTAGTGGCCTCCTGCGGCGCTTGTGCCCCAGCCACGGGTGTGATAGTATATAGCACTACCTTGAGTGCTAGATCATTTAGTGTACTTATGGCTATCTTTCCACTCGAGGATCGTGTTGCCTCAGAGCATGCTCTCCCAATGAGCATGTCCATATTCTCATCCATGATTCAGGCTCCAGAAAACCGTGCTCTTGCCCCTTTACACAAGAGGCCAGTGATGAAGTAGATGTCTGCCCCTTCGATCTCTAGTTCATGGTCACCAAGAATAAATCTCTCTCGGTTTGTGTCCTAGATACTACAGAAGATCTGGTTGGGCTCTTATGCCAGGGGTCATAAAGAACTTGAGGAGCCCATAGTTCCTCATTGCATCCATACAAGTTCTATTCTGCATAGCTGCCAGATCAACTTCATCACGATCTCGTTCTTTCCACTCACTCACCATGATTGATGATTTCTCTTCCCTGCAACAACATTCAATAAAACCCTTGTCAGTGTCTAGGCTTTAAAAATTTGGATTATTATTATTATTATTATTATTATTATTTTTTATTATTTTTTTAAAGAATTTTTATTCATTTTTCCAGTCCGTGATCAACACGCCTATTTTAAAAACAGCAGCGCTGATCGGTGACCTGCCCGTTGTAAAAAGGGTAGGTCGGTGCGGTCCCGATAGTGGATACCCACGTCGATTTGCGGCATTGCCAAAATTTAAATCCCCTCCCCAAAATCAAAATAATTCATGAAACACTCTTAAATGAATATTAAAATGCAAGCAAGGAAATCACCTCTTACCTAGCACAGACAGCTCGTTGATTGACCTCCCGGATCTCCCGCAATGCACTCCTGAAGATTTGAGGTAAATTAGGGTAAAAAACTCCTTCTCAACCAATTGAAAGTGAAAAGTAATTTGTTTTTTACTTTCTACATATTTTATAAATGCATAATGACATTTTAGGGTTTTTTTACCATTATTTTAATAATATTTTAATGCTCTTACATCAAAAACAGTTTTTGGCTTGTTCTTGTGCAGTGACCGGTTCAATTTCCTCATGGATAACACATTTACAAGTTCTGGTTTACTACCTTTTCAGACTTGATTAAAAACAAATCAAAAATTAACCCCCTTGGAGTCATCTTTCAACTCTTTTCTGAATCTCTAAATATGAAAAGATTGTCGAGTTCTTGTCGTTTTGAGCTCATTAAAATGCATGAAACGTCATTTGCCCAGTAAACGTTTACCCCTTTTTCGGGTTGGGATAAATTATTTACTAAAAAGGAATACCTTAGTCAATTGTGACTAAGAGGTTCTCTCACACTTTGCTTTCTACCTTTCGGGTATGAGGGACTATTTACAAAAAGGGCCATCTGTAGTTTTCTTTTCGCCTCTTTTCAAACTCTCTAAATATGAAAAGGTGTCGAGTTTCACCTTTATCAGGCTCATTAAAATTTAACGGCATTGGATCCATCATCATCATGACATCGAGTTCCTCCTTCCTAGGGCTCGTAAAATGTACTAGGATGGATTTGTCTCAAGGACAAACTTATATCACAACCATATGTTATCCCCTTCAAGCTTGTATACCAAAATAATTGGGGTACTCACCAGAAATGGTGGGGGAAAATGGAAAGCATCAATCAGTTGTGTTGGCAGGATGTCGCTTTTGAACATGACACATCCTCTGTTTTGTGTCGAGTTGGGGATATCCTTCATTAGTCACTTTGCCTCTGTGGGTTTGGGAAGTCTGTTTTGCCTCTTATGTCATCACCATTTTGTCCAACATGACCTCTGATTCCATTTGAGTCAAACACTGCCAAATCTGGAGTCGTGTCTCTGATATGTTCAAGATAACTTCCTTCTGCATCTCATTCATTACCTGGTTCTTTGATCACTCTCATTATTCTCTTATTGCATTCATCTCGCGTCAATGATGTGGGATACATTATGGCCCTCCTTCAACGGATCACTTCTTGTCAACTGCAGCAAGTTATCAGAGAATTTGATCTAGAGATCCCTTGTTCAATACCTTAGAGTCTGCATGCCTTAATGGCAGGTTGTTGAGATTCGACGATAGGCTTACATCATTGGCCTTCGATCAGGTGATTCCGCGAATGTTCGACGACAACTCCTTATTCGCATCTCATGGATTTTACTATTGGTACTTTGAGAGCCATTGTCATTATTGGTGGTTTCTCTTGCGCCTGTTAATGGTTTACATCATTGGCTGGTAATTAGGCGATTTTATTGCATGTTCGACTTCAACTTATTTATTCGCATGCTTAAACTTATACTTGATCGGGTCGTGACAGAGCACAAGACCCTAGGTTTTGTCTGATAATGTATTATTCATGATTGTACAAATGACTCTTTCATTTGAAGGGCTACGACCATACCTTGAGTCTACATTTATGATCCTCTTTGCTTGGATAGTTGCGTCCATACCTCGAATCTTGTTTCATGATTACTTCTATGGATGGTTGCATCCATGCCTTATGTCATGTGATTATTTCAGAGATATCAATTTATGTATATTTGTGCTTGTTTGCGCAGGTTTTCTGACGACGACATCTTGGTCCTTGCACTGATTCGTAGAGCATTTAACCCTTCACTCTCATTTGGCCTTCATGCTTTAAGGGGCATTTGTTACACAGCAATCTGTCACTATACCTATACTCCCTGTTCCTGATCCTAGAGACCTTTAACAGTGACCCGTGTGCCTGTTTTCCATCATGAAAATATGCCTTCATGTCCTTTTCAGCAGAATGAATAAACTCTATGTTGGCCATTCCTGAAGCAACTCCTTGTAAACCTAATTATCTGGAGTGGTGTGCCCTCTTCGTGTCTTTCTCACGATGATGGCCTCTTTTTGGTCTAGGGTTGTGCCGATCGGCACTGGAATTAAGCTCATACTTGCATCGATCCCCTTCTCGGAAGTTTTTAAAAAATGGAAGTGAAGCTTCGAGATCTGGAGGCTTCGTGGAAGAGACCTGGTTGTTTGTTCCTGAGGATAGAGCCGAACTTATCCCTTTGGCCTCTTTGTTCCTAAAAAAGTGGAACCACCCAAAGGGATAACCAATTTCCCCACCTAAAGTGGATCCATGCTCCCTCCTCCTTTTCTATATAATGGCCAATCTCCCATAGCTCTGCTAGTTAGAATATAGATATAAGAACAACAAAGAGACTCTTTGTTGCCATAGATATCGAGCGAGAGTTGAGACCTTTTGCCCTCACATCAAGTTGAAAGAAGTGCTTTGGAGATGTGCCTGGATCAGGATCCATCGAAGGAGAGCTGCGACATCAAGGTGCAAGTTGTAAATCCCCCTCTCCATCTGAATATAATACGATTGGTTTGTGCTTTCCATTCCTGTATTAATGTGTGATTGGATTATTAGTTTTCCTTGATCATCTAAGTAGGTTGTATATGCATTATATATGTTATTCTTTGACGTTTGTTGTCATTTTATCCCTTGTGCAGGTAACTGAGCACTGGTAGCGAAGAAGATCTGATCACAGAACGCGAAGGACCAAAGGATTCAAACGGGAATTAGCACCAAATTGAGGTAGGCGATCTATTCGCAAATTGCATGCATTTACAATTTAGGAAAGTAGGTTTCTAATTGTTCCATGTTGTGAGTAGACCCACTCTAGTGCTAGAGGGATCGTCTCTGTCTGCAGAGAGGATTTTCCTGCATAATAGTGGTATATGTGTTTCCTTTCAACATGATGTCATTGTAAATACTACATTGAGCTACGTTATAAAGCTCCATAGGCATTATGTTTTATTTTCAATGATTTGTTGGTCATAGGTGTCATATAAAACCGAGGATGGTGTTCCCCCAAGGGGGGGTTGTAACAACCTCATGTTAAAGTTTCATGTAGTAAAGTATAATAAAGGCAAAATAAGACTAAGGTCATGGGACACGTATTCCAAGCTAAATGTTGGGAAAACACTTTAGTAGCCATCACTTTTGGTTTTTTTATGGCTATTAAAATTAGCAAAGGAAAAGAGGTAATAATTGATTAGGAGATCAAGTCCTTAATGGAAAAATACTCAAAAATATAGTTTCTCAGAATTGGTCCAAACTAGAACGACAGGAAAGAGCTCGGAAAAACGATCTTGTAGACGCAAATGGCACTGGAAAACCGACGCTGTATGAGAAAGTTATTCAGCTTTGAAGTTTGCCAATTTCAGTAAAAAAATGGCCAGTTTGACTTTTAAATTTTTTTTATTAAAAAGAGAATATTCCACAAAACATTATAGGAATATTCCATGGAATATTCTATAGAATATTTTGCGGAATATTCCAGAGACAGCCAATCAAAGGGCACCACGTGGCCAGCTTAGAGGCCGCCACATAGCCCCAAGGTAAAAAAAACGGTGTTATAAAATTTTATTTAGAGCGGGCAGGAGTCGACCCCGGGTCGGGGCGGAGCCAACCGGGCAGCCCGACCATCGAGCCACTAGAAGTTCTTAACATCTATGGTCGCATTATTTTATTTAAAGTTTAAACTAGAATTGGGCGGGGCCCGAAAGGGGGCCAGCCCCCTCCGATTATAACTACAAGCTCGGAACTGTGGCCTTAAGCATCAGCGTGAAACTGGATAAGGACTGGTCAAGTGCATTTTGGCCAGGGGTTTAATATATGGTTTAAATATTAAAGTTTTCCGCATTTAACTCAAAGTTTCAACCACATTCTTCGATGGGCGCGGTCACGTGGCCCTATCCATAAGCACCCATGACTTGGCGGTGTTATGGCGGATTTTGCCTTTTTTTGGTGGCCGCCCTAATTTGTCGGGTTTATTTGGCAGTCCTCCCAGATTTGGAGGAGCTTTCCTAGCCCTAATTGGGCAAAGTTTGTTTCAGTCATAACTTTGGCTAGGGAAGTCCAAATGGAACGAATTTGTTTGTTTTTGTTTTGGGGATATTGGAGCATTCTGAAGCTGTTGGAACAGGTTGCAGAGCCATCAGGGCACTCTGTTAGAGGTTTTATCAGCGGATTTTCTTGTGGAGCCACCAGGGCTTGGTGAATGATCAGCTGTATTGGGCTATGTTCATCTGTTTGAGGTGAATGAATAGTCAATTTTTACTGTTTCCAACACTCTAATTCTGATTATGCAGCTATTTCAGCCTTTTGAGGCTTTCTTCATGGTGTAAAAATTATCTTGAGCATTGATAGAAGAGGGAAAAGCCCATTTGGGGGCTTTTGGACCCAGCAGATGTAGCCCAAGAGAGGGGTGAACTGCTTTATCAGATGCTTGTTATTATGTTGTGAATTCTTGCTGCTTATTTCCAGAGTTTAATACCTTAAACGGTAAATTTAAATAAGTCATCTTAACACTAAAAGGCCTATACAGTTATAAAAACATATTTGTTCCATTCCAAACCACATTTGTTCCATTGCAGAACACCTTAACATGCTTGTACACTCGTAATATTGGTTAATGAATACTTTGCAATAAGAAAACAAATACTTTCATTGCCAGATCGTTTCAGTGTTTACTTCATATTTCTTTAGGCAGAGCCAGTAAGAGGGCCAGAAGCTTCTGGTTTCATCCTTTCTTTGAAAGGTGAAATAACCAGTAAAATCTCCTACTGTCTATCTCTGTATAAGAAATATTTTGTTCACACATTTCAGATCAGATTGGTATCAGATTTGCTTGCACATTTATAATTATTGGAAATGGATACCTTGCACCCTTATTTCAAGTACAATCCATTTTCAGATCAGATGGTATCAAAGCTCTAGGTTTTGCTCAAAATTTTGTGAATTTTGTGCAAGAAAATTGTTTTGTTCTGCAAATTTGATGCTTACTAGGCTGAAATTGAAAAGAGGGGAAGGTCAATTGGTTAGAGCACAAGATAATTCTCAACCAAGGAGGGCTAGGGTGCCATTATCTCCACCTTCAATTTCATGCTCATTAACCTTAGAATCGGCCACAAACATGTCTTCAAGAGAAGGAGAAGTACATGAGGAAATTAAAAAGCATGATAAGATAACTCTAACATGGACTAAGTTTATTACTGCTATTAAGAAACAATTTTATCCCCTTGCTCATATTCAAAAGGCAATCATGAATTGGCAAAATTTTAGGCAACTTAAGGGACAAAATGTGCAAGACTATACCCAAGAGTTTAGAAGGAGAGCACTCTTACTTGGGGTAGATTTACAAAGTCAGGATACTTTGTTAAACTACATAGGAGGTTTGCACAATTACCTTCAACATACTATCCTAATGTTTAATCCTACCAGCTTAGATGAAGTCTGTGTCCAGGCTACACATTTAGAAGCTAGAGGAAAGAATGCTTTTGATGCTTTAAATGAGGATAGTAATTTCAAAAACAAAGGAAAGAAAAGAGTTGCAAATTCAAGAAAAGAAAAAGGAAAGTTCTTTTGCAAGAATTGTTCAAAGACAAGTCATGATGAAGATCATTGTTGGAAGCTTCATCCTGAACTGAAACCAGAAAAATACAAGAACAAGGACAAGACCAAAGAAAAGGGGAAAACTGTAGCAACAGTTGAGCAGGACTTAGGGTCAGACTCCGGTGATGAGACAAAAAGCATCGCCATGGTTTTAAAGAACATTAAGGGGAAAGAAGTGGTGCAAGACACAATTCCCAATTCTAGCTCTTTAAATTGTCACAAAGATACTCATGAAGAAAAGAGGAGGATAGAGCTCTTCCATGTGAGGGTAATTTCAAAACATACCAAAATTGACACACTATTTGACAGTGGGTCACAAGCTAATCTCATATTTGAAGACTTGGTCAAGCAGCTTAAACTTGAGACCATTCCACATCCGAAGCCTTGTCCACTTGGGTGGGTATGCAAGGATGCCAATTTGCAAGTCTCAAGAAAGTGCATATTGCACTTTGCAATAACTGCACACTTTATTGACACAGTTGAACTTGATGTGGTGCCTCTTGATATTTCAGGAATTGTTTTGGGAAGTCCTTACTTATTTGAAAGGAAGGCCATCTTTCATCGCCATGAAAACAAGTATCACTTGTTCAAAGATGGTAAAGAGTACATTGTGAGAGCACACAAGAAGAAGCTAGAATCTTCTTTACTCCATGCAGGTCAATTGAAAAGGATGGTTAATGCAAGTCAAAGTCTAACTTTGTTGATGTTGAAACAACAAGATTTTAAGCATTTACATTTTCATGATGTTGCTAATGACATGTCTCAGTTTGATAATAGTTTGTCTTTGAAAAAAGATGATATTATGTTGCATAAGTTACCTTTTGGGTCAGCCAATGCAGTGAATGAAGTGTCAAAGCAAAGCAGTGCAAGCAAGGAGGACACACAATTCAGCATGGGACAAAGTTGGTTTCATAATGGTACAATTCGCCATGGGAACAGTTTACAAGTTGAACGTTATTTTAAGTCTTCTTGGAAGTTTGATCAGTGTAGAAAAAGTTTGTTTTCTGCAAAATATAGTTGTTGTTCTGCAAAGTTTCAGAATTTGCATTATGACTTAGTCAGTTTTAGCAACGGTCGATTAGTTAAATCCAGAGACAATTTGTCATTTTCTGAAAAGCTCCATTTGATGAAATCGGGTAGATTTCAGTTATTCAAGGGTGGAAGAGTGGAGAATCGGTCTCAACATCAATAGTTTCACTAATCAAAGAGTTTTTGTGGGTCTGAAAGCTTCCCATTTGGGAGGTGTGATCAGGAGATCAAGTCCTTAATGGAAAAATGCTAAAAAATTTAATTGCTCAGAATTGGTCCAAACTAGAACGACAGGAAAGAGCTCGGAAAAACAATCCTGTAGACGTGAATGGCACTGAAAATCGACGTTGTATGAGAAATTTATTCAGCTTTCAAGTTTGCCAATTTCAGTAAAAAAAATGGCCAATTTGAATTTTAAATTTTTTTATTAAAAAGAGAATATTCCACAGAATATTCCAGAGACAGCCAATCAAAGGGTGCCACGTGGCCCCAAGGTCAAACAAACGTTGTTATAAAATTTTGTTTAGAGCGGGCAGGAGTCGACCCCGGGTCAGGGCGGAGCCAACCGGGCAGCCCGACCAACGAGCCACCAGAAGTTCTTAACATCTATGGTCGCATTATTTTATTTAAAGTTTAAACTGGAATTGGGCGGGGCCCGAAAGGGGGCCAGCCCCCTCCGCATATAACTACAGGCTCGGAACCGTGGCCTTAAGCATCAGCGCAAAATTGGATAAGGACTGGTCACGTGCATTTTGGCCGGGGGTTTAATATATGGTTTAAACATTAAATTTTTCTGCATTTAACTCAAAGTTTCAACCACTGTTCCAGGTGGATATTGGTGGCCACCCACCTATTCCACTTGGCCCCCCACCATTGTCTCTTTCAGTTTTTCAGTTTCGGCATAACTTACTATTTTTAGCAGTTTTTCGGGTCCTGAACTTCCGGAGCCATTTTGAGGCCCTAAACGACGTTTTTTGGGCATCGTTTTACCAACGAATTTGATCATCAAATTCGTCCGAAAAGTTTTAGTCCTCAAATAGAGCTTTCTAATGATGTATCATGTGCGTCAAACAGAGATAGTATGCCAAAGTTACGTCCCTGGGAAGTTGAAACACCAATTTACCCAAACGGGGCCCATAGTTTTGGCGCTTCATCTCCTAGGGTTAGGTTTTTGGGATGTTTAGGGTTCTCCATTGTTTCTCGATAATAAATAGGCCCTCGCGCCTCATTGTAAAGCAGTTCAGAGGTCTGTAGCCACCACATCTCTTCTCAGAGATAGCTACCAGTACCCTAGCTAGTTTTATTTCCATTGTCTGTAAGCAAATTTCGGTTCTTTGATATTAATGAAATGAAGTGTTATTTCCGCTGCATCTCTGTATTTATGGTTATGTGTTTATTCTGTTGCGTTCCTGCATAAATCCGGATCAGTGGTATCAGAGCGGTCTCCTTTTTCTCGATCCTTCTTTGCATGTCCCCAACGAGGTCGGGGTATAAGGAGCTAGGGCTTGATCTGGTGGAACCTTTGCAAGATCAGCCTCGCAAACCTCGACGGACGCCCCTGGGGGACGAAAAGAAAGATGAGGGAGCAGGAGATCCTATCAAAATATTGCTCGAGGAGGCCCTCGAAAAACAAAGGAACGCGATGATGGATAGCTTTGCTCAGATCCTTCAACGGCTGCCCACCGGCGGCGCATCTGCATCCAGTAGCCACTCTGGAGTTGCGACTCCCTTTAAGGTACAAGTAAATATTGACATTCCCATATTTGAGGGTCAAATAGACGCAGATGCCGTAGATAGATGGTTGAATCTATTAGAAGGATATTTCTCTGTTCATGACTTTTCAGACGGGGAGAAGATTATTTTTGCACTCCTCAAAGCTACCCCCCATGTTAAGGACTGGTGGGAAACCTACTGTGAGAACAAGGACCAGACAGAACCCTCTCTGTTCTCGGCAGTACCAACTTGGAATTCTTTCCGAGACGCCGTCAAGGAACAGTACTATCCCGTGGGGAGCTATGAGGACAAGTACATACAATGGACCACGTTGCGACAACAAAGGGATCAAGATGTGCATGAGCTGACGAATCTGTTCCATACCCTGCGCACAAAGTTGGGTATCAAAGATTCAGAGAAACATTTGGTGCTAAAGTATCGCAGCTGTCTGCACAGATACATTCAGGAGGAAATGGAGTTCCTCGACATCTCCTCGCTTGGTACGGCATACCCGTATGCTGCCAAGATTGAGCAGAAATTCAAACAGAAGAAGCGAGACTTTGGATCTGCGAATCAAAAGCAAGGAAAAGGTGCTTCCAAACCGCAGAACAAAGGACAGAGCCAAGGCATGGCGGCTAAAGACAACCCACCAAAGCCACAAGAAAATAACAACACCGTAAATCCAAAGAAGGACACGGGAAAGTGGTGTGAGTTCCATAAGAGCTCCACTCACAACACAAGTGAGTGTCGGGCCAAGCAGTCGCTAGTGGCCGAGATGAGGGCTTCTGAGTCGGATGCATGCTCCGACTCCGAATCAGAACCTAAAAAGGGGAATGAAAAAGGGAAATAGATTATTGATGCGGAGCCCAACGCCACTGTTGCCACTACAAAGGTCCAGAAGGAGGAACCGGAAGATCCAGAGGAGGAGGAACGTCTCTTCCACTCCCAGATGTGGGTAAAGGGCTCCCCTGTACAGTTCATTTTCGACAATGGGAGCCAAAAGAACCTCATTTCGGCAGACGCCGTGAAGCGGTTGGGCTTGCCGACCATAGCTCACCCACATCCATACACCACCGGGTGGCTTCACCAAGGACGAGATCTTCGCGTCAGCCAGCAGTGTCGCCTTCCCTATAGCATCAAGCCCTTCACGGATGAGGTATTATATGACGTTGCTCCAATTGATGTTTCTGATGTATTATTAGGACAACCATACTTGTGGAAGCGTCATGCTGTGTATGAGTCTCAACCTCGTGCTGTTATTATTACTTTGGGAAATAAGTTGTACAGGATACCAGAGGTACCACCTCCTACGGCTATCTCTTTGGTTACTACAAAACAATGCAGTAAGCTCATTTCCCAAACCAGGAAATTCGTTTTCCTGATGATCCGCCCCCAGGGCAAGAAGAAGACTGTGGCCACGACCTCCAGACAGGGCTCCTCTACACGAAAACAACAAATGGATAAGGTTGTGGAGGAGTACGGGGACATCTTCACCTCACCCACAGGGGTTCCTCTGCACTGTCAGGTCAAGCACCCGATTGATCTGACCCCAGGTGCGCCACTACCCAATGGACCGATCTATCGGCGCTCTGTTCTGGAGAATGATGAAATCAAGAGACAGATTCAGGAGCTGTTGCATAAAGGTCACATCAGACCAAGTTCATCGCCCTGTGGGAGCCCGATCGTGTTGGTACAGAAGAAGGATGGGACATGGAGACTCTGTATTGACTATCGGGCGCTAAACAAGATCACTGTCCGGAATAGGTACCCAATCCCACGGATTGATGACCTTCTAGACCAACTCAAAGGTGCAAAATATTTCAGCAAGATCGACCTGAAGTCTGGGTATCACCAGGTACCGATTGAACCCTCTGATGTGTGGAAGACTGCCTTCAAAGCCAAGGAAGGCCTTTTCGAATGGCTGGTCATGCCTTTCGGGTTGACGAATGCTCCTGCAACCTTCATGAGGATGATGGACGACATCTTGCGGCCATTCACCAACTCATTCATAGTGGTGTACTTGGATGACATTCTGATCTTCAGCAAGACTTGGGAAGAGCACCTTCATCACATCCGACAAGTCCTCCGAACATTGTGGCAACACAAGTTGTGTGCCAATTTGGAGAAGTGCACGTTTGGCATGACCCAGGTTCAATATCTGGGATACATTATTGATGAAAGGGGGGTGCATGTGGATCCAGCCAAGATCCAATTCATTCGGGATTGGCCAACCCCGACTACTATAACAGAGCTTCGCAGCTTTCTTGGTCTTGCTAATTTCTACCGTAGATTCGTGTTGGGATTCTCTCATATCATTTGGCCCTTGAGTCAAGTCACCAAAGGAGGAGCGAGAGCAAAATTATTTTGGTCGGAACCTCAACAGAAGGCATTCAAAGAATTGAAAAATCGCCTCTGTTCTGCCCCAGTGCTCACCTTACTAGACTTGCAACAGCCATTTGAGATCGAGACAGATGCCTCTGACTATGCTATTGGGGCAGTTCTTACTCAACAGGGACATCCAGTGGCATATCACAGTGAGACATTGTCTGAGACAGTTCGCAAGTATCCCACCTATGACAAAGAAATGTATTCCATTGTGCAAGCCTGTCGACAATGGAAGCATTACATTTTGGGGAAGGAAACAATCATCCACAGAGACCACCGGCCCCTGCAGTTCATACAGACACAAGGGAAGTTGCAGAATGATCACCATCAGAAGTGGTCCACATATCTGCAACAGTTTCATTTGAACATCAAGTACAAGAAGGGCAGCACCAATAATGTTGCAGACTGCCTCAGCCGACCACCGATCGTGGTGCTCGCCATCGTGCTCAACTCTTGTGGGCACGAGACTTCTGATTGGCCGCTTCTCTATGAGAGTGACCCAGAATTCGGCCACACTTACAAGGCACTCTTGGGGGGCACGCAAGTTCCAAATTTTCACCTCCAAGATGCACTTTTATGTCACCTGGGACACCTTTGTGTTCCTTCAAGCGAGCGTGCCAAGATGATATCGGAAGCACACTACAGTCGAGTCGCTGGGCATTTCGGGGTCGAGAAAACAGTAGCAATACTACAGAAGTATTTCTATTGGCCGAACCTTCGAAAGGATGTCGAGAAGCACATCAGATCCTGCACTGCTTGTGCCATTGCCAAACCGACCATCAAGAAGCAAGGCTTATATACTCCACTACCTACCCCTAGTCGACCGTTCTACTAAGAATGGAAATGACTGTGTTTTCGTGGTCGTTGACAGATTCTCGAAGATGGCCATCATGGCGGCCTGTAAGAAGAATATCACAGCAGAAGCCACTGCTAAACTCTTCTTTGAACGAGTGTGGGTGCACTTTGGGATCCCACAGCCTATCATATCAGATCGAGATAGCAGGTTCCTCAGCACATTTTGGTCCAGCCTCTGGTCAATGTTGGAAACAAAGCTCACCAAGTCCACAGCTTTCCATCCCCAAACAGATGGCCAGACAGAGGTCGTCAACAGAATGATTGTACACATTCTGCGCATGTACAATTCAAAGCATCCACGCACATGGGACAAGAGCCTCCCCTATGTACAACATAGTTATAATAGGGCTCTCCACAGTTCAATTGGCCATAGCCCCTTTCAGGTGGGCTTGGGATTCCAGCCATTATGTCCCATTGACGTAGCCATGCCATTTGCAGCTGCTCAGGCCGATTCAGCGCATGTCCAGTCTGAAGTTGACAAAGCAAGTAGCTTCATCGAGCGCATTCAACACATCCACCAATAGGTTCATGATATATTGGACAAAGCCAATGCGAAGTACAAGCAGCGCCATGATCAACACTGGGTGCCACACAACTTCCAGGTGGGCGACAAAGTATGGCTGCATTTGCAGAAGGAGCGCCTCACTGGACCTCACCGCAAGCTTCGCCCGCTCCGATACGGGCCGTACACCATCACCAAGGCTGTAGGGAACAATTCTTTCGAGCTTAGTATTCCACCATTCCTTGGTCTGCACCCAGTCTTCAATGTGGATCGCCTTCGTCCTTACTTCCCACATCTACTGGACGCTTCGGACATTGCAGAACAACTCACACCAACAGAGTTCAACCCAGACTGCATGGAACAGGCCACCACAGATTGTATCATGGACATGCAAATTAAGAACACTCGCCAACAGAGGATCCAACTATATCAGGTTGTCAAAGCTGGCCAACTCCTGCACCAAGGAAAGTGGTTCACCAGGGACCAAGTTCAGCAGAAATTTCCTCATCTCATGGAGGAACTTAACGCAATGGGGACCATTGCTTCCTAAGGGGGGAGGAACGATCCAGGTGGATATTGGTGGCCACCCGCCTATTCCACTTGGGCCCCCACCATTGTCTCTTTCAGTTTTTCAGTTTCGGCATAACTTACTATTTTTAGCAGTTTTTCAGGTCCCGAACTTCCGGAGCCGTTTTGAGGCCCTAAACGACGTTTTTTTGGGTATCCTTTTACTAGCGAATTTGATCATCAAATTCCCCCCGAAAGTTGTATTCCTCGAATAGAGCTTTCTAATGATGTATCATGTGTGTCAAACGGAGATAGTATGCCAAAGTTACGTCCCTGGGAAGTTGAAACACCAATTTACCCAAACGGGGCCCATAGTTTTGGCGCTTCATCTCCTAGGGTTAGGTTTTTGGGATGTTTAGGGTTATCCATTGTTTCTCAATAATAAATAGGCCCTTGAGCCTCATTGTAACGCAGTTCAGAGGCCTGTAGCCGCCACATCTCTTCTCAGAGATAGCTACCAGTGCCCTAGCTAGTTTTATTTCCATTCTGTCTGTAAGCAAATTTCAGTTCTTTGATATTAATGAAATGAAGTGTTATTTCCACTGCATCTCTGTATTTATGGTTATGTGTTTATTCTGTTGCGTTCCTGCATAAATCCGGATCAACCACATTCTCCGACGGGTGCGATCACATGGCCCTATCCATAAGTACCCATGACTTGGCGGTGTTATGGCGGATTCCGCCTTTTTTGGTGGCCACCCTAATTTGTCGGGTTTATCTGGCAGTCCTCCCAAATTTGGAGGAGCTTTCCTAGCCCTAACTGGGCAAAGTCTGTTTCAGTCATAACTTTGGCTAGGGAAGTCCAAATGGAACGATTTTTTGTTTTTATTTTGGGGATATTGGAGCATTGTGAAGCTGTTGGAATAGGCTGCAGAGCCATCAGGGCACTCTGTCAGAGGTTTTATCAGCTGATTTTCTTGTGGAGCCACCAGGGCTTGGTGAATGATCAGCTGTATTAGGCTATGTTCATTTGTTTGAGGTGAATGAATAGTAAATTTTTACTGTTTCCAGCACTCTAATTCTGATTATGCAGCTATTTCAGCCTTTTGAGGCTTTCTTCATGGTGTAAAACTTATTTTGAGCATTAATAGAAGAGGGAAAAGCCCATTTGGGGGCTTTTGGACCTAGCAGATGTAGCCCAGGAGAGTGGTGAACTGCTTTATCAGATGCTTGTTATTATGCTGTGAATTCTTACTGCTTATTTCCAGAGTTTAATACCTTAAAAAGTAAATTTAAATAAGTCCTCTTAACACTAAAAGGCTTATACAATTATCAAAACATACTTGTTCCATTCCAAAGCACATTTGTTCCATTGCAGAACACCTTAACATGCTTGTACACTCATAATATCGGTTAATGAAAACTTTGAAATCAGAAAACAAGTACTTTCATTGCCAGATCATTTCAGTGTTTACTTCATATTTCTTTAGGCAGAGCCAATAAGAGGGCCAAAAGCTTCTGGTTTCATCCTTTCTTTGAAAGGTGAAATAACCAGTAAAAGTCCCTACTGTCTATCTCTGTATAAGAAATATTTTTTTCACACATTTCAAATCAGATTGGTATCATAGTTGTTTGCACATTTAGAATTATTGGAAATGGATACCTTGCACCCTTATTTCAAGTACAATCCATTTTCAGATCAATAATTGGCATTTAATTATGAAAATAAAGGAAAAAAGGAGAAAATGGAGGTGAAATGACACAAATTTGCATGCTAAGGAAAATATAAGGAAAATGAAGAAAAAGGAGACATCAATAATAAATAGGCATCAGAGGATTTGTTCACAGCTTTTGTGAGTTTATTTTTTGCTCTATCCTTTCATTCTCTCCCTCATTCACTCTTGCACACTTGGAGCATTCTTGGAGCACTTATCATTCACTTGGATTTGAAGAAAGGCGAAAAAGAAAGCAAGGGAAGGAAAATGACATGAAAAAGAAAGTGTAGGAAAGCAAGAAGAAGGTTGGATCAATAGCTTCAGCAAGAAGATTTTTAGGCAGCACATTGCATCTGTGATTTCCTAGTTGAGTTGTGAATGTATGGCACATGCATTTGTTTATTTGGCTCATTTTGTTGTCATTGGCATGGATTTTTCTTGATTTCATAGTGGTTTCAACCTTGAGTCTCCATTTATTGGATAACCATGTTGTGATGGGATTCATTCTCGCTTGAGCATTAGATCATGAGAAGGTTTTAGAACCGGGTGAGGTGGTCTCGGGAAAATTCCCAAGGCTTGGGGGTGGAGATGGTTTTCTCCGGGAAGCCCTCGATAGGTGGGTAGAGACGAGCAAATTCCTCAAGGTATGGTGAAGAAATTTTGAGGCATCCAAGCTTGGTTTGTTTTTTTGTTTTTAATCTTATACCAGTTTAGGTGAGATCACAGTAGCTTGAGGGTGGATATTGTTTCGCCTCTGGATTCCATGTTTGATTATATATTTTTTTATCCCATAAGATCCCACATTCATACTTTGAATATGGAGTGGGGGTGATTACTTGAAAGAAATATTTGGTTCAGCCCAATCTATGGTTGGGTGGTACATGGAAGTCCCTGACTTGGTTGGCTTTGCATATGCTAACAAGAGTTATTTTTCCAATTGTGATCTATGAGCATTTGTACCTGTTATTGTGTGGATATTATGGTTGGTTTTTCATGGTTAATATTATGAATTATATGTTAGTTATAATCATGGTTCTATGATGTGTTCTTGTTATGGCTCATGTTCATGATTTGATAAGTATTTGAACAGTTGATGAATGTATGGGATAAAAAGTGTTTTTGGAGTTACTTGAGAGGTCATTAGACCTTCTTGGTGATCATCAGAAGAAGTTTAGAGATTTAATATTATAAATGCATCCATGACCTGCAACTCATATGTTTACCATGTGTTTGACGAAATTTCTAATGTGTGCTAGGAAGTCTAGGTCAAGTTTTGGCTTCAAGTTTGAATATTTGGAATTTTAGTCATGTAAATTATGATTTTGGAAAGTTACAGGCAGTTCTAGACGCCTGGAAATGTGGATAAGATCTCATAACCATTGGCATTGAACTGGAAGATTTGGGTCATAACCGCACAAAAGCGGGCTTGTGCATGTGGTTGGAGGCTCACAACCGCAAGAATGTTGTGTTGTGGGTGCGGTTGGGGGTTAGACTTATGGAAAAGTAGTTATAGCTCAAGATCTGGTCATCAGAGTTTGTGGACTGACTTCTAGGTGATATAATGTTCCTAAGTGATGTCAGTATGTTGTCGGTGTGTCGGCCCCACTTCCATAACTGAAACTTGGATGTCGATCCATGTCATAGTGACACTCGTCTCATGTTTACCTCGACGCACTTATGAAATTGGGAAAAAATGGGAGGAGGTTTTTACACCATCTTCAGCAGTTCACATTAGTAGCTTATATAGAGTCCCAATTCGAACTCCTCTTAGCAATACCATTTCTCTATAAACCATCATGCAAGTATCATTTTCAAACACTTTTTTCTACACCTACTTCACTCATATTGCTTACAAAAATCAAATTTCTGGGAAATCCGCGGATGTGCAAAACACTAGGGATTTTTCTAATCCTTCCACCCACGAGCTTCAACTTGTCTTTTCCTTGTCCTATGATTTTGGCTATCGAGTCATCTCTTAAGTAAACATCACCACCATCAAATTCTTCATCCTTGTAGAACGACTCCTTGTGAGGAGTCATGTGATAGGATGTGCCTGAGTTGACTAGCCATGGCACATAATCTACATGTGTACTTGAAGAACACAAATACACATCCCCTCCTTCATAAGAGGAGAATTTTTATGAAACCAACTAAAAAAATAGAACAAAAGATAGATCATAGCCTAAGAAATCAGCCTTTTCAAGGGGGGAACCTCCTTTACATTACATAAATGAACAATTCTTGAATGACACAAATGAAAAAACCTCCTTTCTATATATAAGAGTCCATGGGTCACAGTATAATCCTAGGCGACCTAACAATAATAACAATATGGGGATTATAGGGGTACAACAATAACAATAAGGGGGCTACACTAACAACAATAAGGGACTACACTAGTAATATAGGGCCCTAACATGCCCCTCTCCTTAAAAAAAAGGAAGTGTTTTCCTCAACGCTTGAGTAGTTTTCGATGCTTTTGTATAAAATTCTCATCCTCCCACGTGGAATATTCAGTGGGTAAGTTCTTCCACTTGATGAGATACTCTAAAATCTATCGATTTCATAGCTATCGAGTTCTTATTTCTGTGACTGCTTCAGGTTACAATGTGATTTTTCCTTCCTCATCAAGTTCTGGCAATATTGTTTGAACCGAAAGTTTGTCACCTATAACCTTATTTAAGCATGAAAGATGGAAAACTAGGTGCACTCGAGAAGATTCAGGAAGCTCCAATTTGTATTCCATAGTACCAATCTTTTGCAACACCTTATAAGGACCATAGTACTTTGGCGATAATTTATTATCCTTCTTAGCTTGCTTGAGGGACATTTGTTTGTATGGTTGTAGCCGTAGAAATACCCAGTCGCCTACATCAAAACTTCTCTCGGTACAATGTTGATATGCCTGTTATTTCATTCGATTATGTGCATCCTTTAAGAGTTGGAGAACTTGTTGTTGATGCTTGATGTGATCTTCCATTGCTTGAACCTTAGAATTTTCTCTTAAATATGATGTGATGGACGTCGGATGATATCCATAAAGTGCCATAAATGGGGTCATTTTTGCTACAGTGTGGAAGGAAGTGTTATACCACCATTCATCCAGAGGTAACCAATTGACCCATTGTGTTTGTTTATCATATACAAAGCAATGAAGATATCCTTCCAAACATTTGTTCACTATCGTAGTTTCCCATAGGATTGAGGATGATAAGATGAGCTATGAGCTAGTTTAGTACCCAAACAAGAAAATAATTCCATCTAAAAATTTGCAATGAAAATGGGATCTCTATTGGTTACAATAATCTTTGGGTTTCCATGTAGCTTTTGAATTGTTTTCATGAATGCAGTGGCAATTGTACTCACTTTAAATGGATGAGATAATGCACAAAAGTGTGCATACTTGGTAAGCATATCAACTACAACCATTATGACACTCATTCCTTCGGACTTAGGTAAACCTGTGATTAAATCCATTGAAACCTCCCCCCCAACGTTGATTTTGAATGGATAAAGGTTGTAGCAAACTCGGGGTCTTAGTTGTCTCGAATTTATTTTTCTGGCAAACCAAACATTCTGCCACAATGTTTTGAATATCAGATTTAAGGCCATCCTAAAAGGATTCTTTCTTCACCATGTGGTAAGTTTTTTAAAATCCCGAGTGTCCTCCAAAGGGAGAGGTGTGCAATTTGAAAAGAATATTTTGTTTTATTTGGGAATTCTTACAAAGATATAAGCGATTTTTGTACCATAAGGAATCACATTTCCAACTAAATGTATCAAATGTACTAGGATATTGTTGCAACTTTTGAATGATTGTCCATACTTCTTCGGCATTCTTCCATTCCTCCCTTACTTCGGTTATCCAATTTGGTTGGATAATAGAAATGGCACAAAGCAATGCTTCCACATCCTCATCCTTTCTTGAGAGTGCATCTGCAACAACATTTAACTTCCATTTTTTGTAGATGATTTCAAAGTCACAACCCAACATCTTTGTGACCCATTTTTGTTGCTCTTCTGAAGATAGTCTTTGTCCCAAAAAGTATTTAAGACTATCATCATCAGTTTTTACCTTGAAGTGTCTTCCCATTAGGTAAGGTCGCCATTTATTTAGTGCATGTAGTATTGCCAACATCTCCTTCTCATAAATAGCTTTCTGTAAATGCTTTCTTTGATTGGACGGCTTTCAAAAGCAATGGTTCTTCCTTCTTGGATTAAAAAAACACCAAATCCATTTCCTCAAGCACCACATTCCACAATAAAGGTTTTTTGTGAATTCTGGCATCGCTAAGACTGGTGCTTGGCACATTGCCTCTTTAATATGTTCAAAGGCCTTAGTTGCTTCAGGAATCCATGAAAATGCATCTTTCTTCAATAATGTTGTTAGAGGTGCTGCTATTCTCCCATAATTCTTAACAAACTTGTGATAATACCTTGTTAACTCTAGAAATCCTCGCAGCTGCTTTATGGTTGTGGGGAATTTACATTCCTTAAGGGCTTTAATTTTGTTAGGGTCTACCTTAACACCCTCCTGAGATACAATATGACCCAGATATTCCACCTCTTGTACTCCAAAGAAAAATTTGAAGGTTTTTGCATATAATTGTTTCTCCTCCAATAGTTTGAGCACCCTCTCAACATGTTGAACATGATCCTTCCAAGACATGTTGTAGATTAGTATATCATCAAAAAATACTAACACAAATTTTCTAAGGAAGGGTTTGAAAATGGAATTCATCAACCCTTGAAATGTAGAAGGTGCATTGGTAAGGGCAAAAGGCATGACCAAAAATTCATAATGACCCTCATAAGTTCGAAATGTTGTTTTCGGAATGTCTTCAGTCTTCATTCTAATTTTATGATATCCTGAACAAAGATCCAACTTAGTGAAACAAATTGCTCCACGTAATTCATCCAATAATTCATCAATTATAGGAATGGGAAATTTATCTTTAATAGTGAGATTATTGAGCTCACTGTAATCCGAACACATGAGCCATGATCCATCCTTCTTGTGCATCAATACTACTGGAGCAAAGAAAGAAATTTGACTAGGTTGAATTATACCAGCCTCTAGCATTTCTGAAATCATATGTTCAATTTCGCTCTTTTGGACATAAGGATATTTGTAAGGCCTGGTGTTTGGAGGAACACTTCCTGGAATCAAATGAATAGCATGATCATGATCAGGAATATGTGGGATTCCTTTGGGAGTTTCAAACACCTTGGAATGATTTTCCAAGACCTTTTAGAGATCTCAAGAAATAGATGATTTTGATGTTGGAACTTCTAGTGAGCATAATTGTGCAATGACGCCTCGTTGTTCTTTCTTCATAAGCTTTGTCATGACATTGGAGCTTATTATCTTTCTCAGCTTCCTTGTGATAACCCGTAATTCAAGTTCCTTTCCTTAAAAAAAAAAAAAAAAATCTTGTCGTCCCAAAAGATTGTAACCATTGTACTCCTAGTACAACATCAACACCACCCATTGGAATGGAAAGCATTGGACTATTCAATACATATTCCCCCATGGTTAGCTTGATATTATGGTACTTTCCAGAGCAATTTATAGTTCCTCCATTTTCCACCATCACTTGACACTCTGGCGCTGGGTATAAGAAGCAATTCAATTCCTTGGCCACCTTACAATGAATAAAATCATGGGTACTACCCGAATCAATAAGCACTATTACATTTTTCTTCTTGATATTTCCTTCTATCTTAAGAGTTTGAGAAGTGGTAATTCCTGCCAATGCATTACAAGATATGGTTAGATTCATTTCTTCTTCCTCTAGGGTTGGTTCCTGGTGTATATCATCTTCTTTTGAATTTTCTCGTTCCTTTTCTTCCTCCTTTTCACAATCTATGTAAAATAATTTCTTCTCAGCACACTTATGACCTTTAGTGTATTTATTATCACAACTATAGCAAAGTCGTTTTGCTCTTTCTTATTCCAATTTTCGTGGTGTCAACCTTGTAGGTTGCGGAAGTATAAGAGTATAAACACTTCCATCTTTATAGTTGTGAGTGTTAGGCTTCCTTGTCGCCATAATTTTGCTTTCAATTTTTCTTGTCAACTTGAATGCCTTCTACAATGTATTAGGTTACCAAAGGCAAACCTCATGTTGAATTTTATCCTTTAGAGTCATGTTGACGGGAAAAAATGCCCGGCCAACAGTAGGAGATCTCCCCGGTATAAAGTCCCAACTAGACTCTAGACTGTTTGTGATAGGGATGTCGTCTGGGGTGTAAGTCCGGATACCATTGAATATGCCTTTCTCGGACGGAGGTGTGCCTTGAGGACACGAGAATGCATGGCTACTTGAATGATACGAAACAAATCGTCGATGAGTTCTCCTATAAATGAAACATTATAAATAGCAAAGCGAGATTCGAAGCATGCAGCCAAAGGAGATGTTGTTAGCAACACATCATTAGGGTCATGCTCATAAAAATTTTGCTTGACCATATAAGAAACAATTCTCAATGGTTGAAACACCCTTCAATTCCTTAAACATTTTCCGAAAGATTGAAGCGATATCAACAACGAAGTCGTTAAACATACCTAAGTGGAATATTCACATACCATTGACACATCCAAAAAGCTTAAACATACAACTGATATATGAACAGAAAAACGCAGACTAGTTAGTTATACAAGATAACAGATACATAAGAGATAATATTCATAATGCTAGCACACATAAGTTATCATCAGATCCAGTAGTGGAGTCAAAACATTGGTTTGTATTAATTCTCGGGATCATGCATTCAATGCAATACAATTATCTATTCTCCTCTTGGAGTCCCGAAAAAGGTCCTTTACAATGTCCCTAGAGGGAATACTTATAGAACAAAAATGACCTTTGGGTGCCCCTGTCCTTTCATCTTCCTGACTTTTGGCATGGCCTGCGACCTAAGTGATGTTGCGACTTTCGACTTGGTCCTGATTGCGACCTGGGACTGGTCCCTGTTTGCGACCTACGACTGGTCCCTATTTGAGACTTGTGACTTGTAATATTTTTCCTTGTCAAGGGGGCAGATGTGTGATGGAAAGGCCCGGGACTTCTATCTGTTGTTGTTCACTGAGGTAAATTTTCCAGGCCTAATATTTTGTGGCCACTAAAGTGACCTGGGGTGTGTCTTCTCCTAGCCTATGAAAACACTCAAGAGCATCCAAAATCAAAGTGCCCCTCTTGGAGATTTGATTGGATAGGGAGGTTAGCTTGGTGTAGATCTGGACTGGCATGATGATGAATTGATCAATGTTTTCCTTTGAGGCCGGGAGGTCCTGGGAAATATTTGCTTTCCTGATGGGTTCTAGAAATGCTTGGATGTCTTGAGTCACCTCCTCCCTTGTCTTCTAGGTATCCAATGCTCCCAAGGAAGGGATGTTATGTACCTCTGCCATTGAATCGATGCCACTGATCAGATTTTTATAAGCGGACATCACCTTTTCCATGTCTTTCACCAGCTTATCCTTGGATTGTATTTTCATTTGTATCTGTACTTTTCCATTCTGTGTGTAGATCCAATCCTTCTTAGGAAGGGTGTCAGGAGCTTGTGGATATTTTTATGACCATTCAAGCATATTGTTTAGTGCATCAGAGGCTTCCTTTAGTTGTGCAGACTTCTTCTTAGTCTCTGCTTGAGCCCTTAGTAGCGGGGAAACTGTCTGCTTTATAGCGAACATCTCCTCATACACCTGCTTCATGGCAGCTTCCAAAGTAACCAATTCCCCTTGAATGGCGATTGGTAACCCGTTGGCCTGGATGGCAGTGAATTGGAGCCTTTGGTTTTCTACTTCCAATGCCTTCTTTTCCTGTTAAACTTGAGTTGCCTTCTGCTCGGAGGCTTGGAGTCTATTTTGCAGGCACAAGATCTCTTTGCTCATCCTGCTGACATTGTCCTCTATGGCTGCTGTGAAAGTGGTCCCTGCTGATGCGATCATGATGGGGTTATTCCTAGTGTTTAGGACTATGTCCTTTTCTATGGTAACTGCGAGGAGCATGGTTGGATTTCATGCAATGCATCTTCTCTGCTCTTGTCTGATCTTGTGTGTGAACTAGTCGTATAACAGTCTTATCAAGTCTAAGACATCATCTTCCTGTTCCTCTGAGATGCCAAGTTCTGAGAGTGGGAGGTGTACACCCGTCATGGGAGTTGTCAGGGGTACCTCAATATGGGGGAGCTCTATTTGTTCCCCAGTCTTTGGGGGCGGTGTATTGCTTCCCTTTGCTTCCTTAGAAGGGCCTTCCTACGATTTCTAGTTTTCTTCTTCCTTCCTCCTCTTTCAAGCCTCTTCTTTATCCTATTCTTATTTTAACCTGCACTCGACCTCCTTCTTCTGTCATTCTTATTATTCCTTCTTCTTACGTTCTTCTTCCTCTTTCTTCTTGCGGGCCTCTTCTGCCTACTTTTTCTTTTGTTCCCCTCTTTATGGTTTTTTCTACTGTTCTTCAGCCTACTTCTTTTGCTTATCTTCTTCCTGTTGTCGTGCCAAGGTATCTTGAGTCCTTTTGAGTTCTTCCTCTCTCATCTTCTTCTCAGCCTCTTGTTGTTCCTTGGCCTCTTTGTCTCTCCTTTCTTGTTTTTCTTTAGAAAGACTACTACTTGTAGTATTATTTGGCTTTTTAGCTTTGGAAGATGAGGCTCCTCCTGCCAGGTTTCTTTTCAGCATGTCATCCCTTTCTTCTAAAGTTTGATCATTATGACCTCCTTGATCCCCACTCAGGTCAGCTGATTCTTCTGGTGCGGCTTCCCTGTCTTTGTTGTACTAGTTCTTAACTTGTTCCTCAACAGGGAATTCTGTGTGTCGCTACTTCCAATTGAACATGTCCTGTTTGTCATGTGCGGCAATGATCCTTTCAGGATAATATGATCTATGAGTGAAGGCTACGAAATGAAAACCTTTGACGTCCTCTGCCTCAGCTTCTACTTCTTTGAAATCCTTAACAGTGTAGGCACCAATATTAAGTGGGAGGGTAGGCCATGGCTTCTTTTTTTCCTTTGCTGAGGACCTTGGAGAATCCACTCGTCATTTGGTAACACACCTCCTATAACAGTAGTTTATCAGTGACAAACTGGGGTAGTGCGTGAGGCGCCTTGAATGATCCGAAGACCCGGATAAAGGTACTCTTTGTAATGGGAAACCAGTTGGCCACCTGGATTGCTGTTTCCATGGCTCTCTTGGACATGCATGGGGCATCTTTACCGAAAAGCTTCCTGTAGAGCGCGGGGATGAAATTTTGCGAGATAGATTCTATCTTTTCCTTGTATCTGGAAGCCCAAAATACGTTCAAATATTTGTGAATGGGTCCACCGTGCTTCACGTCCTAGTTATGCGACTGTCCTTCAAAAGTACATCTTGCGCACATTGCATCCAAAAGATAAGAGGCCATGTAGAATTACAACACGCATCCCTCTTCTGGTTCTTGTGATGCTGATACGTTTGCTCTAAGGGCTGATACTACCATGTAAGCCCAGTTGAACCGGGTGTCGTAGGAGGTGATTTCATACATGAGAGGGACCCAAGATCCATTGAAGGTAATGGCATCTTGCTGGACGTACATTCTGCACATCATTGCTGCCATGAGCTTATAGACCTTCCTGAGGCCATCTGTTTTAAGCTCCTAATCCTTTTTTGCTTTAAACTTCTCGAGGTCCTCCCACCAGCCCTTCATGGTTTCTGGCACTGGTAATTCATGCGTGGTGACTCAATCGACGTTGAATGATTCTTCGTTGGTAGGGAGTGCATAACAGACTTCTACATCTTTCCTAGTTAGGTTGGCAAAAAATTTCCCCGAGTGGTCGCGGATGACCCAGACCTTGGAGTCACTTTTTGAAGATTCCATTCGATGACTTCCGCGCATGGGAATATTGGTGGATGAGTGCCCATGTAATGAAGTTTGGATCTTTTAACCTGAACATCTACTTGCCGATATGCGAGGTCTTCCGAGAATTCAGGCTTCGTGAATTCCTGATGTACTTGGTACCAAGTCATCTTATCTCCTTTCCCAAAGGCACAGGCAGTGTCTCCATAGATAAGGGGTGGATGAGGAGGCATGTCCTCTACTGATATCTATATCTCAGGGCTCTTGTTTCTCTTCCAAACTGTTGGAGGATGTATATCTCTTGAGGCCGAAGAGATGGAGACACACTCGAGCTTGACTTCAATATCCCCTACCATGTTCAAAAAACAATCCCATGATAAGACGAACGGCATGATAACAAATATAACGGGACTGACTAGACCTCTAAATTATTTGACTATTAACATTAGGTCATTGCGACGCCCTTCGGTTGCTATTTGAAGGATTAAGGAGGTTTGCGACTTGGCAACCCTGCGACTAAGTCGCAAGGTCGCTAGGTTGCACCAACCTGAAAATTCTGAAAACTGCGACTCTGCGACCTAGTCGCAAGGTCGCTAGGTCGCAAAGTCGTTCTTTGGGTGTTTATTAAATGTTCAACGACCTAGTGACTTAGCGACCAAGTTGCGAGGTCGCAAATTCGCAGGGTCGCTAGGTTGGATTAGGGCTTTCTGAGAGAAAATTGAGCGATCACGACCCACGAGGAATAAGGTGCAAGGAGGGAAAAAACTCCAAGGGAGATGGGAAAATCATAGTTAAGGGCCTTCTCAGGAAGACACAAAGGAGTGTTTGTAGCAAACTAAGGCAAGGCAAGGCTCAAAGGAGGAGGTAGAGAGGAATGAGCATCAGAGGGTTGAAAACCCCAGTTAGAGAGCTGGTGAGGATTTGGTTTGCAAAGGAATGAGGCCAAGGGTAATTAATAGGCTAGGGTATGGGGCAGGTAAGGCAACATCTAAGAAAAACAGGAAACAACAGGAGGATTAGGCAACTTACCCAGAAAAAACGCGCTCTATTTGGCTTGTCAGAGGCTTTGTTTGTTCCATCACACAGGTCAAATGCGACCTATGCAACCCTTTTATTTATAAAGGGGTCGCACATGTGATAATTTAATGCAGGTCGCTAAGTCACAAAACAGGGTTGGTTGGTCAAGGATGCGACCTTGCGACCCCATGACCTGGAGGTCGTTAGGTCGCGTAGTCGTAAATGTAGAGATTTAGGCCAGGATGCGACCTTCCGACCTCGCGACTTGGAGGTCACAAAGTTGCTAGGTCACTTAGTTGCAAATGTGTAAATTTTATTAGGTTTGCGACTATGCAAATATGTGACTAGTTTCAAGGAAAACAAGTCATGAACCTAGCTCTGAAGGAAAAATGATTGAAAGGGACTTTCTCAAGGTACATGGCTAAGAGCGCATCGGAATTACATTCACTAAAGAGATCAGGGGCTTTGAAATTTTAAAATGGGACTAAATTTTAGAGGGTGTCGTAGCGGCTACAACAAGTCCCTGTGAAGACATCAATCCCATGTTCCTCTAGAATATTATTTACCCTTATATTCAATTTTTGGAAGTCCTCAATGTGCTCCATCATTGAACCCTTTTGTTTGAGATTTATCAATTGGTTAAAGAAGGTGTTGCTCTTTGTATCCTCGTAATGTGCTATCATTTCCTCTGTAAAAATTGATCAAGAGACTAGTGGTTTACGAGAAAAAAACCATCGATACCATAAAAACTATTTTTTTTCTAAATATAAAGTTGCAATGCATATATTTTGTGTGTTTTGCATATTATGGAGCTCAAAGTATTGCTCCATTTGTAGTATCCAAGTTATCAGATCCTTGCCATCAAACTTCCTCAAATCTATCTTTGGAATATGGTGGGTCTTAATCCAACATTAGAGTCTATGAAAACATAATTAACATTTATTTTGTTCTCATCTTGAGTTTCCTCTACTACCTTTTTGCCATTGGGAAGTTTTTCTTGTAGCAAATTTTCCAAACCTTCCTTCAAGCCTTCCATGTTTTTCTTCAAATCTTCCATGTTGCCTTCTATACCATCCATATTAGTTTCCATGCCATCCATCTTATCTTTCATGCCATTCTTCAAACCATCCATCTTAGCTTCCATGCCTTTCTTCAAACCATCCATCTTAGCTTCCACGCCTTTTTTCAAACCATCCATGTTGCCTTCTCTACCATCCATCTTAGCTTCCACGCCATCCATCTTAACTTCCATGTCATTCTTCAAACCATCCATCTTAGCTTCCACGCCATCCATCTTATCTTCCATGTCATTCTTCAAACCATACATCTTAGCTTCCCTGTCTTTCTTCAAACCATCCATCTTAGCTTCCATTTCATTTTTTGTTATTCTTTGTGAGAGCGAAATTTGTTGCACTTGCTCTTGTAACTTTGATATATCATGTTGCACTTATTCCTCTTTATGAGTCAAAATAGAGCCTTTTGAGGGCTTAATGGGTGTTGAATTATTTTTAGGGGGCATTTTAGAACCCAATACTGATATCTATGCTTCAATATGCCTTTGGAATCACTTCAAACTGATTTTTCAAACAAGAATTATGCAATTAAAAAAAAATACACACAGTTTTTTTGCTTTTGAGGAGCTCGAAATTGAAACTTATGTATATCTGTAATTTTAGATCCCTGAGATTTTATCTTCGTTCCTTCAGTATCCCTCTGAATCTTCTTTCCAATGCCACAGATTAGACCTAATTTGGATTCTTCAAGGAAAAGTTATGCCCGAACTCCCACAATGGCCTAATTATGGACTAGTTTGGTAGAGAAAACTTGTACGTCGTGCCACATGTTAATGTTTCCTCCTTTGGCTCTGAAATTGATATACAGGAAACCATAGTCTGTTTACTTTTTGCCACTTTTTACATAATTCCAATTTGATGCTCAAAGAGAGACTTATGACAATTTTCCCAAGGTCACCTCTTTGAGATGAAATTCAGGAGCCTGCAAAAACGTAACTTCCACAGATCATATCGCCGAAAACATTGTGAACCAAGATCTGAAAATTTTGCACAAAGTTCCTCCGGATTTCATCACAAATGCGGTTTTTTTTTTTTTTTTTTTTTTTTTTTTTTTATAGCTTTTGAACCTTCGTATTAAAAAAAAGAGAGAGAGAGAGAGAGAGAGAGAAGAAGTTATAGCGAAAATGCCACAATGACCTGTTTGAAGCAGCGAAACCCTAGAATCCAAAGCTCTAATACCAAATGTTATGAAACCAACTCACAAAATAGAAGAATTTACATATCAATGCCTTGGAAATTAGCCTCTTCGAGGGGGAAACCTCCTTTACATTACATAAATGAACAATTCTTAGATGACATAAATGACAAAGCCTCATTTCTATATATAGGAGTCCATGGGGTCACAATATGATCCTAGCCGGCCTAATAATAATAATGTAAGGGCACAATAATAAGAATATGGGGACTACAGGGGTACAACAATAACAATAATGGGGCTACACTAACAACAATGAGACTACACTAGTAATATAGGGCCCTAACGGATTTTTTCTTTCTAGAAGCATCATCATCAAATCCCTTCCCTTTCTTAGGAATTTTGGATATAAAGTCTTTCTTTTAATGCCCTTCTTTTCCACATCTCCATAATACCTTTACAAACTTTCATATAGATTTATATCTTCCTATATATTTAGATATCCCACTTGAGAACTTATTTGTATTTCTATTTTGAGAGCATATTCTTATACAAAAGGCATCTTTGTTCGGGATTTCCATGTTTTTTAATCTCATATCCTCTAGTAATAAGCATGAGACTATTTCAACAAAGCTTAAAGTAGTTGCATTACTAACTACGGCAACAACTAAGCTTGGTAGAGAACAAAACAAATTGATAAACTTATCCTCATCTAAAATATTAATATTAATAGATAATAGCTCACTCGACACAATATTGAAGACCTTCATATGCTCTTTCACTTAATATCCATCCTTCATTCTTATGTTATACAACTTTTACCACACGAACAATTTGTTCACCAGAAAATTAGATTGATAAAAAGCCCCTAACTTGTTCAACAAAGCCTTTGTTTTAGCTTCCCTTAAAACATTCAGTAATATTGAATCTAAGAGACATAATCATATTGTGATATTTTCCTTTCTATCTAACTTGGTCCAGTCTTCTATTCACATTCACATCAATGTAGAAACTAGATCTACACCTATCCATTGATTTTTGTCTAGCAACAGATCTTCCATTTTTAGCTTCCACGGTTCAAAATTCTATCCATTGAATTTCTCAACCTCTATCTTTAAACTTCTCACCATTTCCTTTCACCACAAGAATTGTTTTCGTAGATCTTCCAATATAACAATGTCTACTACAAGCCCGATCCAAACCCCTTAGCCACAAAGGTATCCCCTTGAAGCCAAAACTGCACTGATACCAAATGTAGGTTTTAACGTTGTATAATTAATTGTTGCAAACATATTCTTAATAAAACATAAAAGAAATAATTCTAAACACACAAATTAACATGTAGATTTTATCCTAGAAACCCATATTGGGAAAACCAACAAGAGTTTTTTAATATATTCTTCTGCACAATATTAAAATACTATATACATGCACACACACACACACACACATATATACCTTGTGGCATCCATGAACTGCCAATCCCTTTACCCTGGATTAGAATACAACCATAGTTCCTTAATTAAAACTACAAAACTATGGGAAAAACCGCCATGCACCACAAAACTACTTTTAGCAAACAATTGTGTGTTGAAAACTAGCAAAAATGGATAGATAAAACACCCAAAAGAACCTTCGGGCTTTCGCCCCCCATATGAACCCCTTATGACACCCACACTACTGCACATTGTGCATTGTACAATGTGTGGGATAGTCGTAAAAAGACTATAAAACATACCCAACAATAGACTTTTGATCAACAACCTCATTTACTCAGTAACTACTCACCCAGATTTTTTGTATGCAAACAATGTTCTTTCTAGATTTATGAAGGAACCAAAAGAAATTCATTGGAATTGTTATCACAAAATTGCACCTGATAGGCTGCTAATAAGATAATCTCATGTAATTGTTTCAAACCAATCTTGTGACTGAAGCTTAGCCTCTTCAGTCTGAGAGGGCTCTCTCAAAGGGTTAATGATATTGAATAAAGATGTATTTAGATGGCTAATTCTACATGGAAAACAACTTTCTTGTGAAGAGTATAGGTTGAAAATAGTATCAGTCTAAAAACATTGGGTTTATGGAGTCAATAATTTTAGTGATTCGATAGAAACTTCACTTGACATGGAAGCTGAGGTAGGTAAGAGTTTTTAGCAGAACTACGCATACATGAAACAGGAAATCACACAATCAATTCATCTATAAAGGAAGTTAGAGCATTACATGAATGAATTATGAGTATTAAAGATGAAAACCACTGCAAATGGGACACATAAAAGATATAGATAAGATAAGCACTAAAAACTCAATCAGAATCTCAGGTTAGTCAAGAAACAAGTCTCTATATTACTAGAAACAATCAATTTACATAAAGCTACAGTTTTGCCAAAAAATCTCCAACCCTTGACAAATTCGACTCTCTGCCCTTTAATAGACCTGTTACACGATGAGATGATCTGCCTCCTGGCTAGATTCATCTATTTTTTGCCTAATGACACCTTGCATGACCATAAAACATCTATTTAATGAGAAAATGACAGCTATCCTACTCGACAGTCCTTTTCCGAATAGGACTCAAACTGTTCATTATTACATCAAAAACCTTATCTCATAATTACATCTTGAAAACTATGCTTTCACATGTTCGAATAGGTGTGATGGGACTCATCACTACATGACATTTTAATTGACCTCCTCTAAAACTAGAAATAAACCCTGTTCTTTAGGAAAATTGATCTTCATCTTCAACGAATAGTTTGGCTGGTAGTTTCGTGGTCTTTAAGTCTTGAATAATTGTTGTTATGGTCCTTTAACACTTTGATAGTGTCCAGATGTCCAAAAATGCCCAAAAAACTGCTTATAAAGCTCCAAAACAGTATGCTATGAAAGTAAGACAGTTTCGTAGCGTAATTTCATAGCGCTGCAAAAAATGCCTTTTGCCATCATCCTTTTTTATTCTTTCTTTCTGCATGATGTTCATTGTGCCTTAATGCATATTCCATACCATTTTCATCTCATGGGAGCTCCAAAAACCGGTTCAAAATGCAAAAAGGAAAGCTACAGTAGTTTCGTAGCGTTTTGTTGTTCTCCAAGCCCAGGCACGCTACGAAACTACTGAAAACAGTCAAAATTCCAGAAATTTGTGTAGCTTCAAAAATCTACTTTCTAAGTGCAAAAACTCAGTTTCTAACATGCAATTAGTCTTCAAAATCATAAACCAGCTCACACTATGATTCATTGAGGGGTTTCTTCCTCATTGATGATGAGTTGAGCAATTGGCTCCTCAACTACTGTCATTTTAAGGCCTTTTTTCTCCAACTCCTCATGGATTAGTTCAAGTTGTTCCTGGAGGTCCTTAACCTAATCTTTCAACTTTTTGTTGGTGGCTTTCAAATGTATGTTCATTTTCTTGACATGTTTGACCTCTTTCCTCAATGGAATGGTCCATTTGATAAGCTGTTGTGTATTATCTAGAGTCTTGGAAACACTGTCAACTTGCTCTTCCCAAATTTCCTTCATCTTTTCAAACTGAACCTTCTCTACATTGTGTTTCCTTGTTTCTTTCTTCATAACAACAATTTAATGGTTGGCCAACTTCAATTTTTCTTCAAGGAGTTGAAACTCTATTTTTTCCATCACTTTCTCTTTTCCTTTCTTTGATTTGCTAACTGTATCTTTCTCTACAGGTGATGAAAGGTCAATGATATCTTGTGGTGGCTGGACTGTGTCAGTAGGTGGATGAACCTATTTACTGCTCTCCAATAGCTTTCTAGCATGCCTTGTCATAGGCTTTCTTGCTTGTAGAATAAAACATGCATCTTCTCCTTCAAATTATAATTTCTTTGCAGATTTGGCCTTTTTTAGTTGCTATGCACCTTCCTCTATGTCCTTAGCCTGGACTATAGGAGTTTCTTATATGTCAATGGCATGTAATATATCTTTTATATTTCCTTTAGCTACTGCTATGTCTTCTACAACCACTATTTTCTCTTATAAGGCCACTGTTTGGCTCCTTGTCATCCTTTTAGTTCCTTGTTTACTCACAGCTTGTTTTTGTTTTGCAAGTTTGACCACTCTTGACTTATGTTTTGTAGGTGGGACATTTGGTGTATCAAAACTCTACAATTGCTTTGTTTCTATCATGATTGGTTCACTTGGTTCTACTCTTGTTGGTTCACTTGGTTCTGCCACCAATGGTTCACTCTGTTCTGCTAATAAGGGTCATGGAATTCTCCTAGGTTTAGGATTTCTTGAAGGAGTAAGAGCATCCAACTCAAAACCACTAACAAACAAAAATGAAGACCAGTCTCTGCCTAGTCTTTAGAGTTCATCTAAAACCAGGAGTTTCATTAAACCATGATGAAACAATGAAGTCTCGCTCCCTTCATATTTTGCTTGGACCTTATCTTCCATTTTTGATAAACTTCTATGTAAATAGAAAGGTAGATCAAGGGAGATCTAACCAGTAAAGTGTAGGAGTAGCTTGAAATGGTATGAGTAAACTTTGTGGTATCTCCCTTCACAAGTAAAATACTTTTGGATGATAAGCAACAATTTTGAGTAATTATCCTTCATGCAGCTCCTTGGAATGGCATTAGTGAGATCCATTTCACTGTTTTCAGGCTCCATAAACTCTTTCCACTGCTCCACGTTGAACTTGAAACCTTTGAACCACTTTTCATATCCCCTTGGAATCCCTGTAGCTGCTACAATAACCTCTGGTGTGATAGAAATATTAAGCATCCCCACTTTGGTAGTTGTTCCACTGAAGTTTAAGGAAAATTCTTTGGAAACCTGTATATGGCAGCCTTGTAATATTTCACAAAACTGTAAGCAACCTGTCCTTCTGAAGACTTCCACAGCTGTTGGGTCTTCATCGATCAGATTCATATTTGCTGGTTCATATCTCAGACATTGTCCACCCTTATTTGTCCTTCTTTTTTCTGCCATGGTTTCTTTAATGTCTTCCCAGCCTCGCTTGATAAACCTTTGAAAACACCAGCCATAGCTTTGGCTCAATGCAATAGCTCTCCAGAGCTTGATATCACACAAAGAAGAAATGAAGATTGAGAAATGATTGAATTAGGAAATATTTTGAAGTTTGGTGTCCACTTCATAACACAATGATGACTCATACATGCCTAAAATGGTGACGATGACTTCAAACCTGACCATGTACCTTGAACTTATCCCTCAATGACTCGAATGGTATCTAACTTACCCTCTAAACGATTTTCTGATACCTAACAGCTAACTTGACAAGACAAACAGGAAACCACGCTTTCGTAGTGTATTTAATGTAAATCTGGGTGTTTTTGCTATGAATTTATCAGCAGTTTCATAGCGAAAAGTGACATTTCTTAGTGTATTTCGCTACGAAACCATGGTTTCTTGGCTAAAATGACCATTTCAGTACAAAAACCTTCAGAATTAAAATCTGTCAGAAAATTGAGTGATGCGACATGAGGGGATTTGAAAGTGAGTGGGTTTAGACCTTAGGGTGAGCTTAAACAATAAAATTTTAAAATTTCCCTTGATCAATAATGTAAAAAATTGGATCCTACAACCCTACAATTGACACATGAACCTATTTAACTTTGTCAAATGATGGTTCATTTTTTTGGTGATAACAGGAATGCAGCAAAAAACATCATCGAGTACATACGAGGAACGAAGGATTTTGGGATTATCTATAAGAAGAAAAACAACTTTACACTTGTTGCATATACAAATGTAGATTTTACGGGAGATATCAATGATAGGTCATAAATATCAAGTTATAAAATCAATTTCGGTTCAATAACAATTTCTTGGAGTTTTTTCTTTTTTTGTAAAGCGGTCTGAGTTCATTGGAGATTATGTTAGGCTTGACCTGTGACTTAAGAAGCCGTGACACACGGGCATCTAAGCCGTCAAAATCACTCGGGGATCGCACTCGACATGGGCCACGCAAGCACTAAGCTAACTGGGTTTAACTTGTCTCCTCCCCCTAGCACGAGCGCAATAGCCTCCGTGAGGTTTGATCCTGGGTTGCCTTTCTGACGAGGCCCATCCTCAATCGGTTGTGCTAGTGGGACTTGACAAATTTTTGGAGTTTTAAAAAATAGGCAACAATTGTAAATCCATTAGCAAATAGAAGAATACATTTTGGCTTGGGAAGCAACATGTGTAATTGTTTCGCTATGTAAAACTCTGTAGGATCTTGGCGTTATTCAGAAAACAACAACTACATTATTCATTGATTATTAATAAGCAATAAAAATGGCCAAGAATAGAGTTTTTCCTAATAATACCAAGCATGTCAACATTAATAAGTAATAAAAATGGCCAAGAATAAAGTTTTTCCTAATAATACCAAGCATGTCAACATTGAGTATCACTCCAAGAGAACTCTCATCAATAACAACGTCATCAAGCTAGAATATTGTCCATCTGAAGATCAAACTTCAAACATTTTTACTAAGCCAGTAGGAAAATTAAAACTCACCAGGCTTAGAGAAGAACTTGGAATTCATAAAATTAAACTTCATGAATTAAGGTATGTTAACTTCATAATCCTAAATTTTATTGAGTTGGATAGTTTTACTAGATTATTAAAGTTATTTTAGAATGTATTTTTTTTAGAATAATAAAGTGAAATCTAAAAGTGTTGTATTCCATGGGAGACGGATAGGCCTTGTCACGACCATGGCCTGATCATCCTTGAGTTGTTGGTCAAGGACACATGGCATGTTGAGATGAGGCTAGAGAGATTATATATGTGTTATGCCTCTCACCCCTTTTTATTATTATTTTTTTATAAATAAAATTACATGTTTGGGGACACTTCTACTAAATTTATCATTTTGAAGCCCTAGATGATGTTTATATGTCAAAAATTTTAAGGAATGAATCCATGGGAATAGAAGTGGGGATTTTTTATTGTCACTTGATGGCAAATGTTTGGTCAGGGATCATATCCTATTGGTTTTGTTTTTTTGGAATTGGACGACTATCAGCGGCTGTACTATCTGTTTTGGAGTCTCGTTGGGGACTAAGACAGAAGAAATGCTTAAATGCATGTGCAAAGTTAACTCTTTATTCTATAATAAAAATTTCTATTTTTTCTTTGGAAAAGAGTATGAAAGAGATTGGAGAGAGGTTTCCAACAAGATATTGTAAATGCAAAATGAAGGGGGGAAATGGGGCAACAATTTACTTCCATGACACAAAACTCCCTTACCAAAACTTAGGATGGCACATAAAAGTGGTCAACAGAAATATGTCGGATAATATGACACAACCATGGACTTACATTTGAAATCTGGGCAAATAAAATACTCATAAAATTAGCAGGAAGACGTTGCAGCAGTACAAGAGGAAATTAGACAAAATACCTGAAATTTTAACAAGACAAAACTTTCATCCCAGAGTTCAGATGTGGATAAATAAGCAACTAATAGAAAAATATCAAGGAGTAGAAGCCATATGTTCACCCGGAATTTTGAAGATAGCCATAAATTTTTCCAAGAAATCAAAAGCAAGGCATCCAGTGGCCTGCACTATCAAATTCAACGTGAGGACTAGGATTATGGAGTATGTTCGAGGGTCCTATAGTCATGAAGAGGGTTAGACGAATAAATATTAACATGGGTAATGCTAAAAAGAGTCAAATGAGCATGGAAAAGGAAAATTAGAGAGTAGGGAGTTGGTGGAGACCATGAGAAATCTTGATATGGAGTGCTCAACTACAAGGTGGATAATGAAAGGTTGATTTGGGCTTAGGAGGAGCAACACCACCTTAATGATTAGATTTTGCAAAGCTTAAATCATTCGGAAAGATAAATATATAAGGAATATTATTCAATTCAAGCAGAGAAAACAAATTTGAAGCTAAAATGGAGGATGCCAAAAGTTTAAGGAAAATTAGGAGTGTTGGTAGACATCATCACCACTCACCAAAACATTCAACCAAAAGGGATTATGTTTCTTCAAGGTCTAGAAGTAGCCCAAGCATATCACTAGTTAAACATCAAAGAAGGAGACATGAATTGAATGAATTGCAAGGATATCTTAGGAATATCAAGCCTAAAACATTTGATAGCATGGTTAGGGTCCTTCATTGCAGCACGATCTTCATTGCAGGTTGTCAGAATGTCCTCGACATGAACGGTAAGATTCCTATTGGTAAGTTGGGGTTAGATGCCATAAACTTCACACTCATGCATGCAATCGTGGTTGAGATTCTCAAAGTGAATGGAGATGCCCATGCATCTTGATCGAGAATAAATTCCCCAGTCGTTGCAACGCTTTCCAATCATCCATATCTGGAACTCATTTCACCCATGCGAGGTTTATTAAATCGATCTAGCTGTTCCTGTGTTGATACAGGTTGCCACGACTACAATGCAACATATTGGTGCGACTCTCTTATAGATCTTATCGGATGGCATATTTATTTGGGTTGGTCAAAAGTACCAAATTTTCTTACAGATCTAGGAGCTAGGACCGCCCAACAACGCTCCTACATGAGAAGAATCTCCAAGCACTTTTCTATAGTTTTTGTTATTGATGTGGAAGGTCAAGGTTGGCGCTATTTTTGACGTAATCCTGATTTGAAACATATTGGTAGATGGGATCTACAGTTTGAGGTTGTGCGCAACCCCCTTTCTTGCCTTTGCATTAGAAATTCATGTGGACTCAATCCTGCAATTGCAGATCTACATCTTCCCATTGTGGATTTGTTTATAGAGAAGGAGGAGTGGCTGATACAAGAGAAAATTTTCCAAAAAAAAAAAGTTGTCAAGATCATATTTGCGCCTCTCATCCTCAAATCTACTATTCTATCCCAGATCTAGAAGAATCCCATGTAGAAAGGAGTCTTAAAATCCCAGATATGCATAAATTCTTACGGATCCCTTCACCAATTATGCATTTCCAAGTGGTATCAAAAAGTGAAGGGGGACCTTGATCTATCTACGGAAGATTTTATCCAATTTTTTGTTAAATCTTTGGATGGGAAATAAACTCCTATGAGAGTCTCGGATGGAGATCGAATCCAAACTCTCAAGCAAAAGATACAAAATTTGATGGGCATTCCTGTAACCTTCCAAAGCCTGATTTACACAGGTAAATCATTGCAAAATGACAAAAAGCTGCAATATTATGGAATTGTACGAGATTTGAAAATCATCCTTAATATGAGATTACTTGGAGGATGTCTTGGATCTAGTTCCAAAGGTCCAGTTTCCTTCAAAGATGCATTTAAAGGTAGATCTGAACTGCAACAAAAAATCAGATCTCCCCCCAAATATCCTTGGTCCCTATATTGTGGAACAAATGAACCAGGTTTCGACATTGACAATACATCTGCCAGAGGATAATGAGCTCTATTACGAGTTCAATTTGAAAGTAGTAACATGTAGATTTAATGGTTTTTGGCCCAAGTTGGAGGATTTACACCATTGGATATTTTCCTCTTGGACTGAAAACTGTGACATTCACCTATGCTTTAGAGGCTTTTTTATTGTGAAATTTGATACAACAAAAGATATGGATTTTGTCTTAAAAGAGGGACCATGGTGCTGGGGCAATGTAGGTTCTTTTATGATTCCATGGTTTCCAGGATTTGATGCAAATACCTTGGTGGTTTCTAAAATTCCAGTGTGGGTTAGATTACATAATCTTCCTATGCATTTTTGGCATCACAAAGTGCTAGAAGGAATCGACAACTCTTTGGGAAAATTCTCAAAGGTGGACGTGGATAGACTTGCAAATGACATATTCACCTTTGCCAGGATTTCTGTAGAGGTTGACCATAGGAAAGGTTTACCTGGTCGAATTATTCTAATTCTCAATAATGTGCAGTGGTATGAGATTTTTGACTTTGAAAATATGACATTTAGATGCCAAATTTGTCTACAAAGTGGACATATTCAAAATTCGTGTCCTCAGGCAAAGAAAGACCCCAAAAGAAAAAAGAGACAACCCCCAAATCCAAAGGGATGGTAGTTCACAGGTACACAGGTAGACGATGAAGAGTAAGAAGAACCCCTGAGTTCTACAGAGAATTTTGAAAGGAACTCTCAGGAAATCATAGAGAAATCATGGTTGAGCAAGTAGATTCGTTGATTTCGACCAAAGTATAAACATCTCCAGCTCACCAACAACGGAATGTAAAGACTTCTCAAGAAAAAGAAACAAGTGGCACCAAAAGATTCTATGGATAAGAGATGTCAAACTTTGAAAAAGAAACAACTGTAAATCTAGAAGATCATCAAATGGCTATTGTATCCTCCACTCCCAACTTTGATGGTTGGTGGAAAGTGGAGAAAAATAAGGGCATGAGAGATTAGAGTAGTATTATATATTTTATGAGCTTTCTATCTTGGGACTAGGTAAGGCTGGTCTACTTGTTTTCTTTTTTACCATACCTTTCGATATGCCTTTCGACATCTACAACATGTAATTTTCATTGTATTAATTGGAATTACAATTTTTCCTAGGGAAAAAAAAAGAATGCATATCTGATCATAAACTTCTAAACTTCAGTTGAGAATCATAAAGAAAACTCAATTCCCTCTTGACGTATTTGCAACAACACTTGTTAGCCTATTCATTCATCAACCATTCAATCACTTATCAAATCATGAACAAGATCCGCAACAAGAGCATATCATATAACCAGAATAGAATCCATGACAAATCAACCATAAGACCAACATAATAACCAATACATGTGCTAATCAATCACAATAACAAATAACTCATATTAATAATATGCAAACCCAGCCAAGTCAGGGACTTCCATGTACCACCGACCATAGATTGTGTTGAACCAAATATCTCTTTCACCCAATCACCCCCATGCCATATTCCAAGAAGGAATGTGGTATCATATCGGTTAAACAAAATTTGAACCAACCAGGGTTTCCAAGGGCCAAACCACCTCAACACTCAACCAAAGTGATCTCACCTAAACTGGTCCATAAATCGCTAATGCCAAAACAAGCATGGATGCCTCCAACTTCCTTCTAAACTCCAGAGGATTTTCCTGTCTCCACCCATCCGCCAAGAGTTCTAAGAGAAATCCCATCTCTACCCTAGACCCTTGGGAATTTTCCCAAGACCACCTCAATCATGATCCAAGTCTATCGACCATCCAAAGCTAATCAAAGAGAGAACTCACTACATCATGGTTATCAAAGAAATGGAAAGAAAAGGTTGAAACCATTGTCAATCCATGCAAATCCCATTCCAATGACATCAAAATAACCAAAGAACCATATGCATGTACCATGCATCCAAATCTCAACAAGGAAAACACACATGCAACTTATTATCAACAATGAACACCAGATGTAGTTGCAAATCCAACCTTTTCCTCACGCTCCCTTGCTTTCCTTTGTTTTCTTCTTTCCCAATCCAAGTGAATGTTAGGATGATCCAAGAATTCTCTAAGTGTGCAAGAGTGTAGGAGAGCTAGAATGAACAAGTGTTGAGCCAAAAATTGTCAAAAAGCTGCGAACTAATAAAAAGTCGTGAATTGTTTCTCTGATTCGTTTTTATCATTGATGTCTCCTTTTTCTTTAATTTTCCTTCATTTTCTTTCTGATTTCCTTTGCATGCATATTTGTGTCTCTTCATCTCCCTTTCTCATATTTTCCTTTATTTCCTTAATTAAATGCCATTTATTGCCTCTTTTCCTTTGCCAATGTATAAACTGCAAGTGACACCCACTATAACATTTACCCACCATTCAACTTGGAATACATGTCCCATGACCTTTATCTTGTTTTATTTGCATGGAAAATCAACTAGGGGTTGTTACAAACCCCTCCCCCTTGGGGGAACACTGTCTTCGGTGTTCGATGACACTTATGACCTACAAAACATACTACCCATGGAGCTTTATAACACAGCTCGATGCAGTATATATATATATATATATATATGAAACACATCCACTCAACTAGAAAACGAGGAAGGATACAAAGCCTGCATCTGATCAACCATCTCCCACGTAACTTCATCGAGCCCAAAGTGCTTCCAATGCACTTTAACCTGCTCTATTGCTCTATTCAATAGCATGAGTTGTTTATGTTGCAATATGCATTGTGGCTCTGGCTAGAAATCTCCCTCTAGTTCCACATGTAATATAGACTAATCAATCACATGATCATCATCCTGCACATATCTCTCAAGCAATGAAACATGGAAAATATCATGAACTTTCACTGTTGGTGGCAGTGCAAGTCTGTAGGCCATAGGTACAATCCTCTCCAGGATCTCAAAAGGCCCACAATACTGAGGTGCCATCTTGGCACATAACTCAATCCTCAAGGAGCTCCTCTTGGGCTTGATGCACAAATACACATGCTCCCCAACCTTAAACTCCTTGAATGCTCTATGTTGATCCACATTACTCTTCTACCTATCCCGTGTTTCCTTCAAATTCCTTTTAATAACCCGCATCTATTGCTCCATCTCAACCAACATATCCGGTCCAATCGACACCCTATTCACTAGATCACTCTAGCTTATAGGAGTATTACAATTCTGCCCATAGAGAGCCTCAAGTGGACTCATTTTCAAGGATTCCTAATACCTGTTATTATAAGAAAACTCCACCAGTGGAAGATACTCCTCCCACTTCCTCCGGTGATGCATGATATACATACTCAACATATTGTCAAGAATCTTGTTAACCCTCTATATCTGTCCATTTGTTTGTGGATGATAAGTTGTATTGAAGGCTAACTATGTCCCCAAGCCTGCAAACAACTCATTCGAAAACTTGGAAGTGAACTTGACATATCTATCTGATACAATCTTCTTGGGAACACCATGCAACCTCACTATCTCCCCGACAAAGATCTAAACTACCTCACTAGTTGAATTAGTAGACTTCACTACGATGAAGTGAGCCACCTGGCTCAACCTGTCAATCACAACCATGATGGAATCATGTTGCCTTGATGTCCTAGGAAATATTGTAATGAAGTCCATGGAAATGACCTCCCATTTCCATTATAGAATCAAAATAGGTTGCAATAGACCAACTGGATGCTTGCATTCATATTTCACCTGCTGACAATCCAAGCACCTTACAACAAACTCAACCACCTCTTTCTTCAAATGTATAAATTTGTTAGAAATTGCAACTACTCAAGATTTCAAACTGAATAAAAAGAGATCAAAATTACACTCTACTAATCTGCCGAATGAAAATCACAATTTATAACAACATGCATATACATGCAATAAGAAAAACCATAAGTACATAGTGATTTATAGGGGAACCCAATTGGGAAAAACCCCTCAAGCCTCTTTGCGTTAATCAACTGAATAGAGAAACTATTAGAATTACATGCCCCAACTCTGAGCACCACCTGCAAAGGTAAAATTGTTCTCCATATTGAATGAGGACCTCTCATCGACACTTAGCCACTTCAAGCCTCAACCAAGCCCCTATTTGCTTGCACAATCCTAGAGGAATTAACCATTCAAAATAGGATAATTTCCTTATTTCCTTACGCAATAACTTGAGGAATTGATCACCTAATTAGAGCAAAAAACATTGTACACTCAACAATATACAATTATAAATACAAATGTGCCTTTTTCCATCCAGTCAACTAGGCAACTTGAATTCCATGCATGACTATGTCTATTTTTAATTGATTGACTAGTTTACTAAGAGATCAGTGAGTTAACAAGAGTCTTAACTACTCAGCTCACCTTCAAATGACTCAACTAGTGACTAGAACTCAGTTAATCGAGTTCAGCTAATAATAACTCGATTGGATTGCTAAATATTAGCAATCACTACATGCACAACTCTACTTCTAGCCTATAACTCGAATTTACTGAGTAAACTATTAGACAAGGCCATGTCACACAAGTTAACTGCCTCCAAGTTGTCTTTTTGATGTGGAAATTCGATTTACTCAATTTAACTAAGGCACAGGTCAAAGTTGAGCCTTTTTCTTGCTACATTTATAACATCAGATTCGACCAATAATAGAACTTCTTAACAACGATCAAAGTCTTCTAATAGCCTGGGTGGTATGAATATGGTTTGAAATGAATCTCCCTCGAGATAAGCCTCTTCGACTCGTTGTTATCTACCACATAAATCTTGTTACTGAATCCGACCAAGCAATTTTCCATGGGGTGATACTCATCATCCCTATCACCTTCACCCTGTTGCTGCAACCTTTGCTTTAGCTGATGGTACCTCTCATCATTCTACCCTGCATGCAAGATCCGATCTTGCAAATCTATCCCATAAGAACTCACAATTGAAATATGGTTTACCTGCACTCTCCTACTGAGAGCATCTGCAACCCTATTCTCCTTTCCCTTGATGTACCTAATCTCAAAATCAAACTCACTGAGGGTAGCCAACCATCCAGCTTGCCTGGAGTTCAGATTGGGTTGGTCAAATAGATACCTTAGTCCACTGTGATCACTAATTAGAAAAAACCTCTTGCCAAGGAGATAATGTCTCCTCTTTTCAATGCATGAATGATAACTTCCAACTTAAGATCACGAGTCACGTACATCTTCTTGTGCTCATTCAACTTCCTTGGTTCCTAGCAAACCACTTGCCCTTCATGCATCAGGACCCCACCTAGTCCTTCCTTGCAAGCATTTGTACAAACCACAAACTCCTTATTAGGATCTATAATCTTCAAAATTGGAGCATTTGTAAGCAGTTGTTTCAACTGCTCAAAACTAGTTGCACACTCCCTAGTCCATTCAAACTTCTTCCCTTTCCCCTGCAAATATGTAATAGGATAACCAATATTTGAGAAGTTCCTAATGAAGCTCCTGTAATAACCTGCTAGTCCCATGAATGATCTGACCTCATCCACATTCCTAGGATCTCAACACTCCATGATAACCTTAATCTTTTCTGGACCCACTGCTATCCCTTCCTTGGAGACAACATGTCGTGAGTAATGAATCTGAGTCTGAAAGAAACTGCACTTGCTGAGCTTGGCATACAACTTATTCTCTCTCAACAATCTTAATATCGATGCCAAGTGCTTTGCATGCTCCTCCTCATTCTTGGAATATACCAATATATCATCAACAAATACTATCACAAACTTGTTTAGGTAAGGACGCAACATGTTTTTCATCAAACACATGAAGGTGGTTGGAGCATTGGTAAGACCAAAAAGAACCACCACAAACTCATAATGCCTATACCTTGTATGAAATGTCGTCTTGTATATGTCTTCTTATTTGATGCACACTTGATGATATCCTGATCTCAAATCAGTCAGTCAAAACTCTGCAACTCCCTTTAGCTGATCAAACAAATCATCAATTCACGAAAATGGATACTCGTTCTTGATAGTCGCCTTGTTCAACTACTTGTAATCAATGCATAGTCTGAGAGTACCATTCTTCTTCATTACAAACAACATTGGTTCATCCTAAGGCGACACACTTGGCCTAATGTATCCCTTATCAAGCATTTATTTAAGCTTCAACTTCAGTTCCACGAACTCCAGAGTACTCATCATGTACGGTTCCTTAGATGTTGGTGTTTCTCTCGACATAAACTCAATATAAAAGTCCACGTCTCTATGAGGAGGAAACTCTGGAATCTTTGCAAGAAACACATCCTGAAACTACTGTAAGATAGGATACCTCCCCAGGAATTCATCATCCTCATCCTCTTTCCCTTTGTCACTAAAAATATGAACTGCAAACAATACACATCCCTTCCTACGAGTGCACTTTTCCTGCATAACTATAACCATTCTCACTGATGTAGGCTTCTTCTTTCCATACAAGACTCTTCTTTCCCCATCATCATCCAGACACTCAATAACCTTGTCATAGAAATCTACCTTAGTCCTTTGAATGAACAATAAATCCATGCCCAAAAACATGTTATATGATCCCAAAGGAAGCACATTTATATGTGTTGATGCACGCATACCATTAAGCTCAAATGCACACGATCTCACCTAGTGATGAACTCTTCTCTTGTTTCTTGTAGACAACTGCACCAACCAAAATTCTGCATACACTTCTTTACTCAACCAACACTAATCCGCCATGTCAGGAATAATATAACTATAATGAGATCCAGACCAATCAAAATAGAAACAGCTTAATCATAAATCTTACCTTCCATCTCAATAATAGATGCTTGATGATCTGCCTGCCTATTATCCACTGCTACATAAATACGAGGAATAATCTGGTCTACATCTCCAACTATCTGCACCTCCTGAGCATTGTAAATATGAGGTCTGCCACCCTTATGTGATGGACAATCCCTCCTGCGATGCTCTCCACCACAAGTACAACACCTCAAAGGTTTCCTGCCATCACCTTTATTCTGCTTCTCCTCAAGATGAAACCCATGTCCTCTCTCAATTGCATTGAAATTTTACGAGGTCCCACATTCTCCTTGTCACCTGCATCCTGAGATCTTCCTCGCTTCTTAGGTCATTTTCCTTTAATCTTCTAATTACCTTTCCAGTCACATTTGAACTCAGGCTTGCGCTTAAATTGCTCATAATAATGCTTCAGCTTTCCCAATGACTTCTTCCAATCACTGAGGTTCATCATACTCAATCCAATCTTTGAATGTTAAAGGAAATCCATTGATGAACCTCTGGAACTTTGTCTTCTCATCCTTGAGGTAGGGTACATACCTCAAACAATCCACAAACTTGGTCGTTTACTCTTCATCTGTCATGGAACCCATCTTGAGCTCATAGAATTCCTTGGCTTTCCCGTTATAATATCTCTCAGACAAGTACTTCTTCCTAAAGAGTTTTAAAATCATGTCAACCCAACTCCTCTTCCCTGATGCCTTTGACACACTTAACATCTTCCCACCAGATATTTTATTTTCCCTTGAGACCAAAGATAGGTATCTTGGCTTTCATAATCTCTAAATAATCATGCAATTTGAAGAACTTCTTCATCCCAAGCAGCCATGCTTTTGCATCTCCTTATTTATTCACTTCATCATCAAAAGTAGGAAGCTTGGATTTCGTAAACTCATTTGGCAAGTGCCCCCTTTCACTCCTCCTATAAGGATGCCGACGATAATGAATATTATGTCTCTAAGAACCAGAGCTGGAATAAAATCTATGAATGCTAACCCACATGTTAGGTGTATCCAAAGGTTTGCTACCTTTTACTGTATCATCTCTGCCCATCATGTGTCCTCTTTGATACCTGCTACCATATGCCCCGAGAGTCTTCTCCTAGTGTCTATCTCCATGATTGATCCCCATCTGTCCCTGCTTCTACAAATCTGTGAGGCTCTGAAGAATCACTACATTGACTTCTGCTTGCTTTTCCTGAGCCCTAGCAAGTCTTTCTCGTGCCTCAATCAACTTGTTATTATCTTCCTTGCAACTTCAAATATCTGCCTTCGGACTCCTCAGTGTATCTGCTAGATCAGGAGAATACTCTTCTCCTTGCTGCTCAACTGACCTTTCCCATTCCATTGATTTCACATTAGGCTTGTAAGGGGAGTCATGTGAATTGTAGTCCACTACTATGCTCTTCTATTTCCTGCAACATACCTCATTATATAAACCAAATAGAAGACATAATCAAAATCATACCTCAGTGTATCTCAGGGGAGGCTATAACATCTGCATAACTCAGTCTAGATTAGCACCACACACACACACACACATATCAACATCATGATGCATACATAATAATAATACAAATTGAAACAATAACTACACACATGATAATCATGACCATCTACATGTACCCCGAGGTCCAATGTTGCAAGATCGCTCTGATACCACTCTATAACCAGGTATCAGAGGAAAGGTTGCAGGGAACAAAATCGCTATGATACCACCCTGTAACACCTCCTCCCACATTTACCCTCTTTTACAAGCTCTTTAGGGAAAACATGAGCTGAGAGTTACTATGACATGACCCGAACTCCAAGTTCCGGTTATGGAAGTGGGGCCTACAAACTGGAACACATACTACCACCCCTTAGGGACATTAGACCACTCAACACTCTGACAACCACTCCTAGCAATCAATCCTTGAGTTGGAACTCATTTTCACAAGCTTGACACCCCAAACGCACCCATAACACACTATGCATGCATTTATGAGGCTCCAACCGCCCCATAAGCCTGCCTGCCTGCAGTCATGACCAAGATCTCTCAGTTCTGTGCATGCAGTGGCGAGATCTATGCCACTTTTTCAGGCTAGCCTCCAGACGACTGCGTAAAACTTTATAGAACTAGGTTTAAGATGATGACAAGTCTAAACATTTAATACGAGGGCCAGACCTTGCTCAAAATATGGCTAATACATGATAAACATTTCATCAAACATATGATAAACATAGAAACTACATGCCATGAATGCATATCTGATCATTAAATTTTGAACTTCATCTGAGAATCATCAAGAAGAATCAATGACCTCTCAAGGTGGCTACAACAACGCTTGTTAGCCTATGCATTCATTAACCATTTAATCACTTATAAAATCATGAACAATATCAATAACAAAAGCACATCATATAACCAACATATAACCAAAATACAATTCATGACAAATCAACCATAAGAACAACATAATAACCAATACATGTGCTCATCAATCACAATAAGAAATAAGTCATATTAATCATATGCAAATCCAACCAAGTCAGGGACTTCCACATACCAATCGACCATAGATTGGGTTGAACCAAATCTCTCTTTCATCTAATCACCCCCATGCCATATTCCAAGCATGAATGTGGGATAATATGGGTTAAACCAAAATAGAACCAACAAGGTCTTCTAGATGCCAAACCACCTCAACCCTCAACCATGGTGATCTCACCTAAACCGATCCAGAAATCACTAACACAAAAAAAAACATGGATTCCTCTTTATTCCTTCCCATCTCCAATGGAATTTCTTGTCTCCACCCATCCGCCAAGAGTTTTAGGAGAAATCCCATCTCCACCCTTGACCTTTGGGAATTTTCCCGAGGCCACATCAACTAGGATCTAAGTCTACCAGGAATCCAAAGCTAACCAAAGAGAGAACCCACTACATCATGGCTATCCGGGAAATGCCAAGGTAAGGCTGAAACCATCGTCAATCCAGGTCAAATCCCATGCGAATGACAACAAAATAACCAAAGAACCATATGCATGTACCATGCATCCAAATCTCAGCAAGGAAATCACAAATGCAACCTGTTACCTATAATGAACACCCATTGTAGATGTGGATCCAACCTTTTCCTCGCGCTTCCTTGCTTTCCTTTGCTTTCTTCTATCCCAATCCAAGTGAATGTTGTGATGCTCAAAGAATGATCTAAGTGTGAAAGAGTGTAGGAGAGCTAAAATGAACAACTGTGGAGCCAAAAACTACAAAAAAGTCGTGAATTATTTCTCTAATGCATTTTTATCATTGATGTCTCCTTTTTCTTTCATTTTATTTCATTTTCTCTCTAATTTCCCTTGCATGCATATTTGTCTCTCTTCATCTCTCCTTTCTCCTATTTTCCTTTATTTCGTTAATTAAATGCCATTTATTGCCTCTTTGCCTTTGCCAATTTTCATAGCCATTAACAAACCACAAGCGATGCCCACTATAATGTTTACCCACCATTAGGGGCTGCTACAATGGTCTAAATAATCAATTTGTGGCCCATCAATGTAAACCCAGTTGCCCTGCACGTGGAGGATTGGAAAGACACTAGAGAGTTGGGGAATTGGAGAAAGGAGTTCAACAACATGGAAGTCCAATAGTGAAAACTTGATGATAGAACTTGTTGCTATCTTGACATGTATATGGGAAATGCATTATAATGACGATGAGTTGAGATAAAGATGAATCAAGATGAAAAGGGGAAAAACTTATTTGGCTAATCTGATAGTGGAAGCCCACTGACCTTGCACGTGGATGCTTGGTAGGAAGTGGAGACATTGAGGTATTAGGGAATCAAGCTTGGCTAAATAAAGGCCTGATATTAAAGGGGGGATGCTTACCCTACATGTGGATGTCCAATGGGAAATTGGTCTATTAGAGTGTCAAATGAGATTTGCTGAGAGAATTTGGGATCATCTTGATAGTGGAAGCCTACTACTACAACATATAGATGGTTGGCAGAATGGAGAATCACTTTAACATAAGATAATTAATATCCTATAACAACTTACTGCTAAGGTTTAGAAAACCAAAGGTTAAGGAGGAAGAAAAAGAGGTTAAAACTAGAAAGCAATGATTGCAAACTATACCAATACTTCAACAAACAAAACACAAAGAATAGGTACTCAAGAAAATTGGGAATTATATGAAAGTTTTATGGGGTTTTTTGAGGTTTCAATACAATCACAAAAGAAATTCCAAGACTCCATGCATACACACATGTATCTTTTATCATGCACAAATTTTTATTCTTCACACACAAAAAAACACTCAAGGCATACACATGAGAGAGAAAGTATTTACGTAGAGAAGCATATCAACATCACACTAATCAATGACTATGTTAGTAGGAGCACACTACCTATGCCCCCAACGATTATAATTTGTGCCTTTATGCCATGGAAAACCAAGGATCATGGCCAATGTGAAATAAGAGGAGAGGAGTTTTTATAATAGAAGCAATTCCAAAATGCCACACATAGACATTGTCTAACTTTTACAAATCACATAAGCACACATTGGGATTGTACACAAGAATTATGGGGTTTGTTGAGGCTTCAACACAGTCATAGAAGAATTTCCAAGACTCCATGGAGAGGTATATTTATCTATTATCAATACACACATTGTTATTATTCTCTCATTCCCACACACAAACACCAAAGGCATACATATGAGAGAGAAAATCACTAAGCATAGAAGCATATCAACATCCCAACTAACCAATGATTATGTTAGTAGGAGTACCACTAACTTTATGAATGCCCCCAATGATTATAACAAAATGGGGCCTTTATGCCATGACAAACTAACGGTCATGACCAACATGAAATAAGAGAGGATATTTTTATAATAGATTCAATTCCAAAATGTCACACATATACACTATCTAATTTTTATTATTCACAGACTCACACACATTGTTACTCTTCACACACTCACACGTAGATCACACAAAGGATGGAGGAGAACGTTGAATGAACAAGCAAGCATATTAATGCACAACCAATTAATCATTATTTTAGCAAGAGAGCCACTACCTTTGTGGATGCGCCTTACAAACACAAGAACCATGGCATATTGGAGCCTTTATATTGTCATGAGCTAAGCCTCACAACGAATGTGGGATGAGAGGAGAGGATATTTATAGTTGTAGAAGCCCTTATAAGATGCCTCACATTATTCACATTCATGTACGTACGTGCATACAATACAAATAAAGTAGGGAGGGGAACGTTAAACAAGCACACATATTAACCTTATAGCCAATAAACCATTATGTTAGTGGAAGGGCCACTACCTCCATGGATGTCCCTATTAGGGTAAGGATCGTGTCATATTGTGGCCTTTATGTAGCCATGGCCGAAGCCTCATAATCAATGTGGGACCAGAGGATGGATCATTTTGTAGTGTAACAAATTATAAGATGCATAACATAAGCATATCCCATCATTATTATTGCCACCCAAGGACATAAAGGAGGGCAAGGAAACAAATGTAAGCAACTATTTAATCCTCATAGCCAAATTAACCATTATTACATCGAATATAAATATTTTAATACAATATTACCTTGTGCACAAGGTTGATTGTGGCTAATCAACCCTTATAAATAATTAATCCTACATTGGCCTTATGGGGTTGGTTTACCACTAAAGACCAAACCCCTCAAAGAACCTTGAAAGGCCTTACATGATTATGATGGGAAATTCAAATTTGAGATCAAGGAAACAATGTCTAAACTAAAATGATTACCTAATATCATTAACATTGTGCTATATAATCTTTGCATGAGTCTCTTTTAATCATAAGCAAAGCGTGCATAACAATATGATACCTAAATTATCCTTTAATGATTGACTAAATAACATAATATACAATTTTCCAAAAACAAATATTCACAAAAGCAATTTCTCAAATTATTCAACAAAATATTATTAACCTTTAGTCATAGAAAGTATAGAAAGAAAGAAAGAATTTTTAATGTCCACGAGGATAAAAATAGCCTATGGGACAGATTGCTTCTCTACCTGACTCTTGTAATCGGCCCTTTTCCTGTGAAGTTTTACAATGAGCACTCCCAGCTTATCGACAAACTCTTCGCTGAATAGATTATCCCAAGAATTAGCTGCCAGAATACCTGCATAGTTTTCCCTGGTGTCCTTGAAGGCCTCACATTCTAGAATGAAATGTTTTTCTGTTTCCACTTTTCCGGAGGAGCAAAATATACATACTCTTTCTTCCCACATTTCTTTGGCCTTTTCCAGCGCCCTGTTTCACAACGGAGTTGATGAGAATTAGTCCTTAATTGAGCAATAAGAATTTTAGATCTCCAAGAAATATTAGCCCCTATGTATGCCTTTTGTTGATGGTTATGTGTGGGGTTAAACTCTTCTATGTAGTACTTCTTCTTTCTTTCTAGCTCTTTCTTCCAAGTATGTTTATGGAATTTATCCATAACAAAAGTTTTTATCTCTTTACTGTTTGTAGGACACATGCTCAAGCAAATACCCCATTTATTAAACCATTTGTTATTTTGCCGCATCCAAGTCTTCTGTCTTTTACACAATCTGTCACTAAACACAACCTTAGGCCATCTATCCTCTTCCATTTGCTCAATTTTTTTCAGATACCTTATGACTCGCACCATAGCAATTGCTTCAATAGGAGCAGCCCCTGTTTCACTTAACAGATAGCATAAGGAACTGCACTTTTAATTTTGAATTTGTTTGTAATCAAACGTTTCTGAATTTTCTCAATTTTTTTCCACTGCATCTTGGTTGTGCTGCTGGCCCATAGTTCACAACCGTAAAGAATCACCGGAATCACTAGAAGCCCAAAAAGAGTTAGGGTGGTTTTCCAGTCCCACAGCTCTGCCTCTCTACACCTGTTTTGAAGAGAATAAAATGCTTTCCAACCCCCTAAAGTTCTTTTCTTTCTACAACCATCCCAACTTAAATTTCTGTTGAAGTCAATTCCGAGGTATTTGTAATCTGCAACTTCTTCCAAAATGCCGCCTCCAAAATAGAACTTATGTTGGTTATGCTTTCTTTTGTTAGAGAAAACCACTACTTTCGTTTTGCTAATATTGACTTGCATCCCAACCCTTTTACAAAAATGCTCAAGGGAATGTAAATGTTCTTGCAAACCAAGAGCCGAATTAGCAATCAATATAAGGTCATCTGCGTACAAAAGAAGCCTGATAACGAACTTGCCCAAATGGATACCGTCACCCCCTTGCGAATTTAGCCACTCTTCAAGCTTGTCAATATATAACCCAAAAAGGGTAGGAGATAATGGGCAACCTTGCTTGACTCCGATATCGCTTCTAAAACTTTCAGAAATGCCAGCTGAAGTTCTGATTTTGACTTTCACCTCTTCATACAACCTATGCACAGCTGCTCTCAAACGCTTGGGAACCCCGAGTTCCTCCATTCTGCCCCAAAGCTTATGCCTAGGAACCGTGTCAAAGGCTTTTCTGAAATCAACAAAGCAACAAAAAACTTCTTCCTTATTTTCCCAACCTTTTTCAATGATGTGCCTTAAAGTTATACAATGATCAACCGTGGAATGTTTAGGTCTAAAACCTGCTTGCCCTTTAGCACGTTTATTTCTTTCTTCTGCCCACTTGCTAATTTTCTTTTCCAACATGCTTCCAAATAACTTTGCAAACAAGGGGTTTATCATTATGGTTCTATAATTGGAAGGATTATTGACGTCACCACTCTTGAAAAGAGGTATTGCCATACTAGTTGTCCAATCCGTGGGGAACCCCTGCTGTAAGATGTTGTTGAAAATTTTTGTGATGTGAGGTGAAAGAAATTTTAAGCCCCACTTTAGATACTCTGCTTGGAGTTCATCTAAGTCTTTTGCTTTTCCAGCGCCCAACTTCTTGATACCCATCTCTACCTCTTGCACCGTGAAGAGTTTTGTGTCCGTGTTGACCAAGGGAGGAGGGTCAACCTTGGGATCCTGCTCATAAAGTTGTCTTGCATAGTCAAACCATTTAGAAGCTGTAATGTTGTTTTCAGTTTGCACCTTTTTCGATTGGAGCTCCTTCCAAAATAATTTGGGGTTATTTTTCTCGAGGAAGATTAGTTCTTCTCTCCTTGAAACCATAAAATCATCTTTTTTCTTTTTTACTAACTGCTTGTAAGCTTTGAGCTTTATGTTATCTGTGTCTGATTCCTTCCACCTTCTCCTTGCCTTTTTGCATTCCTCGTCAAACCAAGCATTAACCGGAAAGCAATTTGTTTCGGACTTCTTAATTTTTGCTCTTTTGCACTCAACAAGTGCGCTTTGAATTAAATGTGTTAATCCGTGACTATGAAGGCCATGAGATGGGATTTCCTCCTTCTTGAAGAGCCTCTCTAGCATTATTTTGAAGGTATTACAATTCTCTGGATTCAAAAGAATTATGCCCTTTGGGGGATTTTGTTGAACACATTGATTTTTCGACCCTAATTGCTTTTTTCCGGTCCAAGAGAAACTTAAATAGATTGGCTTGTGATCTGATTTTAAGTCCCAAATTTGATCTCCAATCAACACTTCCTCAATTTTCTCACACAAACTATGCGAGCAAATTACATAATCTACTACACTTGCTCCATTGTAAGTATTGCAAGTGAAATTACCGGACTTTTCCCATTTAGTCAACCCATTACAAATGACTAAATCGAAAGCCCCACATAGCATAAGCAGTTGTTCTCCAAAGATATTGCAGCCTTTATCCTCTGAAATTCGTTTCCACTGATGGTTACTCTCTTCTGTAAGCCAGATAGGGTCACTGTCTTCTTTACAACAAAGAATGCTAGCTTGTTCACTTGCAGCTCTAGCATTGAAATCCCCCACTATAAGGATTTCACCTAGCTGAGAATATATTGCAATATCCGTTTTTAGGGCTGCAAAGGGATCTTTGTGGTCAAGCCCTCTACTTTTGTAGATTTTTGAAACTTGCGGTGCAAAATAGCATGCTGCAATTCTAATGAGATTTCCATTTTCCGATATTTTAAGCCAAACAAATTGTTTATTTGGGTCTTCTTTTTCTAGCTGAATGAAACGACCTTCTTTTTCTCTTACTAATACCATGATACCCCCGTGCCCTTTGCCATTCCCCGCTGCCTTGTTCCACACTGCTATCTTCCAATACCCTTCAAACAAAGGTGTCTTACACCCTTCATGCTCATGTGTTTCTATGAGGCAAATTATGTCTCTACCTTCCGCAATAGGCCCTAACCCAGGTCCTCGTCTCCATGGGTAACCCCTGCAGTTCCAACAAACTAATCTTAAGGACACCTGGGTAAGACTTGATTGCTATTTGTTTTGACATGCAAGACTCACAGTTGAGTCTTTGTCCCTGCTTGCCCATAATGACCTTTCTTCCTCATTTCTTGCTACAGAGTTTGCTGCCTCTTCTTTGTTATCATTTTGTTGCATTGTTTTGGAAGGAGGTCCAAATTGCGCAATCACGGCTTTACCTTTATAAATCCATGCTCTTTTTCCCTCATCTCTTGCTGCCCTAACTTTTGTCATTTCCTCCCTCCTTTCCTCTTGCTGTCTTACAGTTAAATCTTCTTCTATAAAAAACCGAGAACCCCTTAAGAGTTGCTTCTTTCTCAGAATGATATATTTATCATGCAAGTTGGGCAAGATGACTTTTATGGGCCTGGCTCTCTCACCGTTGAGCTTACCTACTCTCCATGCTTGACATACTTGTCCTTGCCATTGCAGTTTGTCTTTCAAGAAGTCTCTTGCAAGGTCAAGAGTACATTCATTTTTACCATACTCTTTCACCCCTTTAATCATTATGTTTGTTGCTCTATCTAGTCTTTCCTTGCTTTCTCTATCTTGCATGTTGTTAACCTGGATGTTTGTTTCTCCTTCCCTCTTAGCAGAATTGCCAACAACTTGAGCCCAAGTTTTGGAAAGTTTTGTGGGATCTTCTTTCCTCCCTTCTCTTGATGTTTCTTCATTGTTGTCTATTTGAGCAACTGATTTCCCCTTATCTTGGGGTGGCTTCGCATTCATCACCTCTGTGTTTTCCACTGCAAATTTCTTCATGTTTTGCACCTCTGCTTTCATGCGTTGCCATTCTGTTTTCCCTATTCGGAGAGCTTCCTGCAGTAATGACACTTGCTCCTTCAGAACTTTGTTGCTTTCTGCTAAAGCCTGATTTTCAGCTGTTATTATATGGATTGTACAATCTCTTTCCAGCGCTTTAGCTTCTACCACTTCCAACCTTTCTTTTACATTTAGGAGTTCTCTCACATAAAGGTCAGATGACCAAGTGAGAGGTGTGGATGTGGGACTATATAAAGCATACTCATCACTAACTTTTCCTTTTCCTTTGGACTTGTTGCCACATGCTTGTGAAGAAAACTTGTTTGAATGTTGTTTCTTGCGAACAATACTCTCCCTTTGAGACTTTTTCTTCTTTGTCTGCTCCCATTTTAGACGAGCTAGTCTCCTCTTTAAAATGCCCTGGTATTGTTTGGCATTGACCCAAACCCACTTCCCAGTTTTCGTTGATGAGGCAATTTTCACTTGCCCTATATCATTTGTTTCTACGGGTTCTAAAGTTTCTTGTTCCATTCTCATGATGATATTAAGGGAAATCAAAATCTCTGCCCAAAACTAACTCTTTGTTTTATGCTTAACTCTTCAATCTCTGTTGGTCTGACCACTGAAAACTCGCTGCTCTGTCCTTGCTGCTCTGCCCGCTATCCACTGAAAACTAGCTGCTCTGCCCTTGCTGCTCTGCCCACTGTCCCTGTCCTCTATGCTCTGCCCTTGCTGCTCTGTCCCTGTCCTCTGTCCTCTGTATAAAATTGACGAAGAACCATACATTAAAAAATCCCATTTCTGGATTGCATATTCTTTCAAGAAGTGCCCGCTGCCCCAGAATGGCAGATTTCTTCTCAGCTAGATGGATGTTGCCAAATCATGATTCGTAATCGACTCCTGAGGCATATTTCTTCTTTAATTCAAGACGATTACCCTCCAAATGTTTAGATACCAGCGAACACCACCTACTTTACTGCCCGCAACAGATTTCGCTGAGAAGTTTTTTTTTTTTTTTGTGTCCTCCGTTTTTCTACACCCGACCAACGAACTCTTTAGCACAGTGAAATTCCAGACTTAGAGTGAAATGGAAGCATAGCGGTGAAAGTTGTCAATCCATCCACGAATGATTACAATACCCAATGGTATGTAGAGAAAAGATGCCTAATTGGGCGACATTCCCATTACAAAAGAATGAGATATAAGCCCATTTTACAAGTTTTCCCCAAAATAAACAAAATAATATTGCTTTCGATAATAACAATTTAATAACATAGGTACCTCGTTAAACGACTCAATTTGAATTTAAAAAATAAATAAATACAACAAACCGAAAAAAACAAACCATGGTAATTTACATTTTTTTTAAAGCCATGACCAGCCATCCATTATACCACGAAACATCTATCATTTACTAAACCCACTTTAATATTGAACTCAAAACTTCACGAAATTACTAAATAAACCATCTCACATACACGATGTGGTAAACTTCCATGGCCAAACTCCTCCCACTTACCAGGAAAAAAAAATACCATTGTGGATAACTCTCCCAGTAACTAAATGGGTATTCCGGAGCGGCAACAAAGAACGAAATGATTCCCGAATATGCCGTCACTATTATAGCGCCAATTGCCACTTTATTCACAAATGCCACACAACTCCGACTATTTTAGCGCCAAAACATACACTAATGACGAGCTTCAGACAAATCCGACGCAGTCCATGTGATTGACAGACCCAATTACAGCATCAAAACCAAATAAAAAATATAAAATACCCTCTATTCAGCGTGTTTTCTGCGTAAATCGCATTCTAACCGGTCAAATGCTTCGCGGGCACGGCTCAACGTGGAGGTTACTTACTTGCAGCTCTCACCCTGTGAAACATTCCGCCATCAGCTAAATTTCACTGTAATTTCGTAGTTTTTTCGTCATTGATGCGTCGGACCCGCGTATACTCTGTAAGTGCCATCAGGCCTCATTTGATCATTGTTTTCATGTTTTTTTCGGGCCTTATTTATCCCTGCTGCCCACTCTTCTATAATACGCTCTCGATATCCTCCATAGTTTCTTTCCATATCTGAAACTGAACTGATCTTTAGTGCTTTAAGATATTTAATTAATAGAACTTGACCCAGACTTCGTTGTGCGTTTTCTGCATCGACAGTTCTGATAATACCGGGGAAACGTGCAAACCCTTCATCGAATTCCATCGCGGGGATTGAATCTTCTGTTAGCTGCTCTGTTCCTTGTCCGGCGTGATTCTGCGAGGCTGAATTCTGGTTCCGGATCTTCGTTTGCCATGCCCTAGGGCGTCCCGGTTTTTGCAGCCATGGCGAGGGTTGAGAAGAACTGGGAGCGCCTGGTTCGAGCAACGTTGCAGCGCGAGCAGCTCCGTAGCGGGGTCCGGCCGGGTGGTAGAGCACCCACTGCGGGGCTTATTGCCAGCGTTCCATCGTCTCTTGGGAGAACCACTAATATCGACAGCATTCTTCATGCCGCGGATGAGATTCAAGAAGAAGATCCCAATGTGGCTCGCATCTGTAAGTATTTTTATGATTAGCTTATGTTTTCGAAATAGAAATGGAAATTGAAATTGTAATTTTCCTGATTTTTACGAGTGACCAAAATGGATCATGGAACTCTATAGTATAATATGCAATAATAGCTACAAAGGGACCGAGGAATGCATCTCCCGGCAAAGAAGTTGATTCTAACTCTAAATAAAATAACAGTAAAATATAGGTGGAGGAAAGCAGGTAAGTGTCAACACAAAATAAAGGGGGAGCTAACCACTCTCATGTTCTGCACATGCAATAACTCTCACCATCAGCACCTGCATTAGAGATGTCAATACTAAAAATTGCCCAGCAATGTTCTCAGGTGAGTGGCATGGGTTTGCTGGGTCCGGGGTGTTAGAATATTGCAGGACTTCTAGGAAAAACAATGCCGCATTCGTGTCAGGACCAAACCAAGAACCCACAAAGAACATAACTGATTAGGCCCACGATGCACCTTGTACATTTTTAATTTCAACCATGTAAACTTTGGCAGAAAATAAGAAAAGGAAAACAGATCACAGCAGTGCCTCTTCTGGACTGTTAGATGTTCTACTTATCATTTTCAAAATCAAGGTCACGAAGTCTTCTAGATTGCATTTGACCAGAGAGCTATTTGAGATTGAGATGCAAACCACAGCCAGGAATTCACCCTAGAGAAAATGTTTGGAGAGGAAGATAGCTCTTTGTTTTATTTTCGGATCAGTGCTTTAGTGAGTACATTCTTGAATTCATGTGATTTTCGACTGCGATTTCTGTCTGAATCCTTCCATCTGCAAACCGTATTTATCACAAAGTGTGTACAATAAAGAGTGAATTCCTCTCTCATATTGTTCACAGTTCAGTTAATGGATTAGGGATCTTTGTCAATTAAACCCACAATTCCTATTGCTATCAGGCGATGGTTTCCCTCTTGAGCATGACAGTTAGCATATTCCAAATATCTCACTTCCCTCAGCCATCCCAATCTGCTATTAAGTGACCCCTGTTCCACTGTGGCCCATATATTTTATGGGGGCGAGTCAAAATGTCGAGTGTGTAGAGCACTCACTTTTGAAATTGTTATTTTTCAATCTTTTTAAGTCAATGAGACTATGTCGAGGAAAGATTACATATGATTAATGGGGCTGGTAGATGATTGATTCAAATAGAACGTCAAAGATAACTTTAACCCCCCCTTTTTTTTTGTATCATACAAGACTTAGCTAGCAAAGGGTTTGCATCTTGTTCCTACAATGGAAGCCCTTAAGGGTTATTTTTGATTTGTGTGTTGTAGACGGGTAAGGTAAGGTTCAAGATGAGTTGAAGGAGGGAGTGTAAATAAGACAAGATGATTTTATTAATGTCCACAAATGACCAAGAAAAAGTCAACATGACCATGGAAGCATCTAGAACACTTTTAGAGGCTAAAATGTTAGCCAAAACGAAAAAGATATAATATGATAGTAAAACGGAGAATAATAGGATCTAGTAGAGCAAAAGATGGAAAGTAGAGTTTGAAAAGGGAGAGGAGGTAGCTTTGTCTTCATCTATCATTGTGAAAAAAATGATGCAAAGGATGACAACATCATATGGAGAGTACTTGGGGTTGATGGGGCTTGGATGTACAGTCTTGAGAGGAGCAAAGGAGTGAATGATTTCTCTCCTAATATCATAGGTTGAGGGAAAGATTCAAAGAACCCCTTGTTAGAAGTTTGGTTATTTGATTGGATTTTGTGTGTAGTACTCTTTATAGAGTGAATTCAACTTAAGATCTCCTAGAGGTGGGATGTATGTAAATCAAGAAGGAGGAAATTCATTGTCTTACCAATCTATCACCAACAAACTCAAGAAACGAGGACTTTGACTGGTGCTTACTACCTCTAGCAACTGAGATTGGCTGAAAGAAGTGACTACCCAAATAATATTGGGTTTGGAGAGTCTACTTAAAGTCTCTTGTTTATGGCGTGAGATTGCTTAAGGTAAACCCAACTTGAGGGGTTTATTGGACCTTTTAGACCACTTCATTTATGGCTAATTGTTATTGTGGTTTTAAAATTGGCAACTAGGGCCAAATTCCACTTTGGACAACTCATTTGATAGAGATGATTATTGCAATTAAATCCTCTTTTTGAGAGGACTAAAATCGACCTAAAGATCACTAAAATTGGATAAGGGAAAATATATTTTCTTTTATACAAGCCCACTCATGTGTAACTCATCAAGGTCAGCTTGGGGTTAATTAACCAAATTAAACTCCTCTCCACCTCCTATAAAAGGACGCGATCTCTATACCCATTAGACACATTGATATCTCATTCTTCTCCTTTCTGAAATAGTCGCAGAAGAAGAAGATCTCTAGCGAAGGTGATGAGGGCAAGGTTGGCATCATTTTAGTCTCCTTCATGGGTCGCGTTCCATAGGCAGGAGGTCAAGGTTGGTTTGAAGAAAGTCTGGGATTACTTGTGAATTGTTTTGGGCTCATTTATCTTCAATACAAGTCCGAGTTTGAGCAGAGAGGAAGCCACATTTGTTAAGGGCTATTTGGTGGTGTTTTGGGCATACTGTTGTGTGGGTCTTCTCTTCAACTGTAAGCCACATTCTTGTCAGATTGGTACAGGTAGGCCTTGGTGCTAATAGTCCTTGAAACAAAAGGTTGAGAGGCTGGTTGGTATCACAACTAGGTTACAGGCATAATCTCCATGGATCAGGTGAACCTAAAGGCATATTTGGGGTTGGCATCAACTTAGAACGACTGATAGATGTCGACAAAACCTAAGTATCAATTCATCTATGAGTATATAGAGGTACGAAGTGAAGACGCCAGGTAGGTTGTGAGTTGGTAGCTATAGGTAACACTATAGTAATCCTTACCTTCCAGCTAAAAGTTGAAGAAAAGTCGTTGCCTTGAAAGAAGATTCAGAGGTGAGTAGAAGAGTTGTAGTAGTGTGGACTAAAACCTAACCAAAATTCAGACTTGATTTGGTAGTTTCTGGGAGATCTACTTTGCTTCTAAATGAAGATTTATTTTGCACGGTATTCGAATCCTCATAATTGTTGATGCTTGAGGGGCTGTCGAGTTCGTTTTTTTGTTGTTGGGCAGGGCTTTCCCCATGCTTGTCTTGAGGGTTGTTTCTTTCTTGCATGATTTCTTACGATTCAGAGTTTTTTGGACAGTATTCTTCCTTGATGACAATGAAATGTTCCTTTTGTGCTCCTTCCCACGATGTAGATCTATGGTGATTCTTTCTAGTAGAATTTTTCTGGGAAACTTTTGGGCAATTTTTGGCTAGATGGCCTGTCTCAAAGCAGGATCGGCATCTGAAGAGGACACTTTCATAGTCGAGTTTCTGGTTCCATACATAGTCTTTGCTTGTTAGGATTATTTCAGTTGGGAATTCGGCGCTGAAGTCCATTTCTACACAGATGCATGCATAGGTGGTTCTGACATATTCCTATGTTTCTGGGCACATGTAGTAAAATTTCCCAATTGCATTTCCAATGGCTTTTAGCGAGGAGAGATTCCAGAGATGCAAAGGTAGGTTTGGCAATTTGACCCAAACTGGTGCTGAGGTTATGACTGTTGTTGAGGGATCGAATGATGGGTTCCATGGCTTCATGAATAGGCCTGATTTTCCCCAAAACCAAGGGCCGGAATCTAAAATGCGTTGTCTGCTTTCAGAGTTTTCAAAATCTACTATAAAGAAACCCTTAGCACAGGAGTAGATATTAATTTCATCAGAAATGACAGGCTTCCATACCTCCGAGATCCAACTATGGAGAGCTGTCAGCCGTGGCCAAAAGCCATATGCTATATCCTCAAGGAAACCACATATGCTTATCCAATCCTTCACCATTCTCTCTTCATTAGTTGAAGAGGAGAAGGCACATGTGATGTCCAACATTACTCCCTCTCAGTTAGAGAGGACATCCCTATTCTCCTTTAATTTTGTAAATAGAACCTTGTTCCTATATAAGGAAACTCCTTTGCACCCTCTTAAATCCAGAGGAGATCCAAACTTCCTTTCTATACGGAAAGTCACCATCACAAGCCTTACAGCTTGTCTTCATAAGAGTATCAACTACCAGTTCTTCATAGCTGCTTTGCTCCTAAGTATCAGTTCATCTATGAGTATATAGAGGTACGAAGTGAAGACGCCAGGTAGGTTGTGAGTTGGTAGCTATAGGTAACACTTTAGTAATCCTTACCTTCCAGCTAAAGGTTGAAGAAAAGTCGTTGCCTTGAAAGAAGATCTAGAGGTGAGTAGAAGAGTTGTAGTAGTGTGGACTAAAACCTAACCAAAATTCAGACTTGATTTGGTAGTTTCTTTGGCATTTGAATAGTGGTACTGATCTTCATAGTGGCAAGTCAATTTTGACTTTGATTGCACTCTCTCTCTCTCTTTCTCTGTTGAACATTTGATAATAATAATAAGAAGAATTGATCAAGAGTTTTGCTCATCTTGGGGTTTTTCCCTGGCTTGAGCCAATCCCGTGTTCTCTTGTCCTGGCTTGTCTTTTGCATTTGTTGTCTATTTTCTTTCTTCAGTTATTGTTGATGTGATAATGGATTATGTGATTGCTAATGGAAATAAATTGGAATTGTAAATGGGCTAATATGGAACATTGAAGTAATTGTCCAAAGCAAAGAACATGTTAACCAAATTTAACATGGTTTCAGAGCTCAGGTGAGGACAAGCCCAAGCAAGAGAGAATGCAATCACTAAGAAGTTTTTGAGGTTCAACCCTTTATCAGAAGAGACTAGCAAAGGATATTCTAATAGTTTGATCTCCTTTTCTAAGGTTTGGTATGATGTTTTTCAATTTGGTTCTGTGGTAAGAAGGTTCAGTTGCATTTGATCTTTAAAGCAACAAAGGGCTTGAGTTACAAGAATGTTTTGGCCCCTCTAGAGCGAAGATTTATCATTACAGGTTAGCTTATCAAGACAAATGGCTCGCATACTATCTAAGGATTGTATTTCTTTTGAGGTCTGTATTTCTATCTATGGTTTATTTTGTAGGTGCTTGACTTGCATTATCACAAATTTGATGGAGCGCATTTTATTATCTCTGACCTGCTTGGTATTCAGAGGCATCACTTCAGGTAGTGATTTATTTTCACAGAGGCAACGCTATAGGCATCACTATATTAGCAATGCCTCTTTATACCTCTATCCACAGTGACATCAGTATATTCATTCTAATATGTTCCGTGGCTCATTATAATGGATTGCTACAATGGCGTGGCAATGACTCACTATGACTACTCAACATCTTGATACGTACCTTCTCAAGAAGTCTGGTCAAACCCCATGATTCGATTCTTTGCTATCCTTGAGGCTCGTATTCTTTATGGTGCTGATTAATTTCTCTAAGGTATGGCTTATCTAAGTCTTGCACGTATACTCTAGACCTGCACTCTAGATTCTGTGAATGGCAATATTATGTGCCTCATAATTATTCATGCTATGATCAATGGTCTTTACTGCAGATTATATATATATATATATATATATATCAAATATGAAATAGTGACCTATATTAGCCATGACATGACAGATGAGGCATTATTGAGCCGAGAGGCTCATTCTACAACCCAGTATGAGGGGGATGTGTAAGTTTGCCTGTTCGTTCGTTCCCCTAAGTTAAAAATTACATTCTAAATAGAAAAATAATGTTGGCTATAATAAAAAAAATTGAATATGTTGTAAAGTAATTAGAAGTAAAAAAGTGTGTGGTTAAGATGTTTAAATCTTATAATTTGGTTATTGATAAAATAGTTTAATACGAATCAATATTGACATATACTTAAAAATATGTTAATAATAAAAAACTGTTTTAATTTGCATCATAAAATGTCTCGATGTACATGTTATGTAAAATATTTTAATGTCAATTGGGTATATATTATATATCATTTAAAAAAAAATTATGTATATATCGTGAAAAAAATTAAGATTTTATGGGTAAAAAGTTTATTTGGTCCTATACAACGTTGCACGAAGCGGGGACACGAAAGCGTCATTTCCCAAAAATCTAGGAAGTGAAGCATCTCGGAAGTGTCTACTATATATATATATATATATATATTTATTTTTATTTCTATTTTTTTGCATTTATATTAAAAAAACATCCAAAACACTAGATTAGCCATAGAAGATATGGAAACATGCATATTGGTACATAAATCAAGATAGATATGGCATCCATTGCACATTAATGATGAAGTATTTGAGCATCAACCATCTAGATGCATCAACGATCTAGAATCTAGATTCTTATCCTCTTGTCTAGCCTTTGCCTCTACCTCGATTGTTTAGGATATTAGTCAACATTGCCCAATTTTGATCAAACTACCTAATGATTAATCCAAGCCTTAAAATATGGTAGAAAAAGCTTAACATGCTTGATCGATGATTGTGACTTGATTGAAAGGTAATTTTTTGCTAACGACATGACAAAGGAGTTCAACAAATAATACCACCAACAGTAGGGTACATATAGGGCTTGGTGCTCTTGATTAAATGCCAATCACATCTCCTCATACATGATATAATCTAATGAAATGCCACAATCCCATTGATCCCAAATTCCTGAAAACTGTTAACTCTGTTGAATTTTGAATAGGATATGAAATTCTATTTTCTCCATATGAAGTCTGATGAGGTTGGAACCACTCTCAAACATCTTGAGTCGTTTCATGGTAATGTTAAAAATTTAAGTAAAAGGATCAAAATGAAAGATAAAAGAGAATGTCACTTTTACTTTAGGAAGCATCTAAGGAGCATCAAGGGAGAACCTTTGGAGTGTCCAAAGAGCCCCAACCCAACTTAAGTTAGGAAAAAATAAATAAATTTAGAACCCTGTGGAATTGGCCATCTCCCTTCGGATCTAGTTGGGATTTGTACGAATCCATGCCTGATCCGCCAAGGATCTGTCGTCGGATCCACGGTTCGGAAATCCAAAATCGCGGATTGGGCCGACACGATTTTGAATTTCCAGGAATCGTCTTCACCAACCTGATTCGTGGTTTTGGATTTCCGAACCGCGAATCCCCCACGGATCCGTATGGGACACAATTCCATGTTTGGATCCTTGGGGGGGGGGTTCTTGCAACACTGGTCTTATATATACTCTATTTAGCATTCAAAAATACAATTTAAACAATGAAAAATAACACATTGTATTATACGCTCTAAAGAAGTTGCATGTGAAGAAATTTGATCCCTCTCGGCTCATGTTAGATCCGTACTTAAGATGGATCGATGTTGGTATAGTAGTGATGCATATGTCACATGGACAGTAATGCTCAACAAAACTCATGACATTGACTACAATTTTGGACAGTGATCGATATGATTGTAACCTTGTGGTATAACGGTAATTCTAATGTTAGTTTCTTTCCTAGATAAGGACAGTAAGATATATGGAGATTAATGTAGTGATAATAATATATGTTGATAGTATGAGTCTTGCACTTCCTACAGTGACCTGATCAATGCGCGCACACACACACACACATATATATACTCAATTCAAACTACTTATATCAGTGGAGCCTTGTGGAGATTTTTGATTTACAGTGGGTACATTGAGATCCTAGATATAGACTTCAGTAAATTTTTGGTCATAGGCATCAAGGAGTGGAAGCATTTGATTTTTGCAAAGTCAATCCTCTCTTAGTTTGAGAAGAATTAGTCTCCTTGAAATCTTCTATGCTAAGCCTCAAGTAGTAGAGTAAAAATAAAAATAAAAATTTGCTGAAGTCATGTCAGTAGACAAAAAAACTCGAATCTCTCAAGGAGTGGTCCTCTTAAAAGTGAACAAGTCGTTGGAAGGTTACTCGTGAAACTATGTTACAGGGCAGCAGAAGGCATGGTTACGTTGGTTGCACTTGGGAGAGTACTGCTACAACACTACTTTCCATATGTCCATTGGTATGTCTCCAACGCTTTATATGGATATCATGCTTTGTCTTTTGCTGATGTGATGTTTGGTGCTATTAAGGCCCCCAGGGCCAAAGACTGGATCCAAGAGAGTCAGGATATACTCCGGGCTCTTAAGGACAACTTAGCTACAACTCAGAACCAACAAAAACTGTATGCTGACAGAGGATGGGTTGAGAGGCAGTTTGAGGTAGGGGACTTGGTCTACCTACGGCTCCAGGCATACGGGTAGTCCACGCTAAAGCAGAAAGGGGCTGAAAAGCTCAACCCCGCTTCTATGGACCATACAGGGTGATACGCAGGATTGGGGAGGTTGCATATGAGCTGGAGTTACCCACAAGTAGCAGGATCCATAACATATTCCATGTATCCTGCTTGAAAAAGGCATTAGGGCAGCATGTGACTGCAATCGAGGAGCTTCCACCAACAGATGATGAGGGGCATTTGGTGTTACAGCCCGAAGCCATCATAGAAACCAGGGAGAGGTAGTTGTGGAGCAGGACAGTCAGGGAGTATTTGGTGAGGTGGAGGGACTTGTCGGATGAGGATGCCACTTGGGAGAGTGAGGAGATTTTGCAGCATCCATCCTTGCAATTGCTTGAGGACAAGCAACGTTTTGGCGGGGAGGACTAAAATATTCCCAATTAGTAGCAGCTAATTGGAAATATCAATTTTTGGCCAGTTTTCTTTTATAAAGATAAGCCAATTAATAAAGTGGGTAAGAAGACACTTAGCCTACACTTGGGAAATAAAACTTCCCTAAAGTCACTTGAGCACATTATTATTTGACAGCGTGGGGCACAAGGGTCGAAGTGGTAGCGTGGGCCTATGACAGCGCAGAGAGAGAGAGGGACAACGCAGTTTTGGTGGAGACCTAGGTACGAGCAAAGCTCCCAAGCATAAAGAGAGGAAGAGGCTCCTCATTCATTTATTCGACTATGCATCTTTTGATTTGTGTCTTCCGACATTGAGCACGCTTACACTGTTTAGTGAAGTCTGCAAGCGCTGTTCAGCACGCGGGTGTCTCCAAGCGGAGATCCCAACTTCAGCCCCAGGGGACTTCAAGTGCCTGCTCGGGCGAGGAGTACCATCCTTTGATTTTCAGGTGGGAGCCATAACATCACAGCTAGGGATTACACACGTTTGAAGACACAATCTTGAGGAGAGATCACGCAGTTCTTAGAGGAGGTAGTGCCGGGGTTGGAGATTTAGCAGGGGAACAACCCCAAACAACAGCCCCATGCCAACAGTAACAATAGTTCCAGTAGTAGCGGTTGCATCAGCATCAGGGGTTACACAGTCATAGAGAGAGCAACCATTCCTTGAGTGATTTTGAGAGTACTCCTAGCTTGCCCAGAGCAAGCCAAGGTGCCATCATTTTGGTCACCTTTGTACCCATTGTTATCTTTCAGATTATAATAAAATGGCTCAACATTTCTCCATATTTGTAGTGTTTTTATGATGTCTCTCTATTTGCTGTAGTTATGTGTTTATGTTGCTTTATATTTGTCTATTTCCCATTCACAATATTACACATGTCCTATACATGAGTGGTTTGATGGTTCAAATAGCTCCTTAATCCTAATGACATTTGATTTGTGGCTTAACACCCAATTGGTCCATGATCTCCATTGAAAGGACAAGGGTCATTTTTCAATGATGAATTTTTAGACCAATGGTTGTGTTGGCCTCAAGTGGTTGTGTTGTATGGGGCCATGTTAAACATTGCTGTACTAATCTTTGATCTATGTGTGAGCATTTGTTTTAGTTTATTTGACCTGTGTTGATATACCCTGTTTTCAGTATGTGGATATGTTGTATTTTTAAACAAAATCTACAAGGGCAAAAGAATTTGGGAAAGAGAACAAGTTTGTTTACCTTGATGGTGCTATAAATGTATTGAGAACCCATAAGGCTTGTGTAACACACCCCACTTACTCCAGTGGGATGGCTATTGCTAATCCAATTTCTCTTATACTGTTAGAAAAATGGGATGAATTTTTTCTTTCCTTTTTTTGGTCTCTTATATCCAGTGTTCTTTCACACTAGAGAATTATAACTCGAATATATATATATATATATATATATATATATATATATATATATATATGATGTAAATAATTAATTATTTTCTAGTGTATTAGAATTACATAGACCTTAATAGGTATATATATATATATATGTGTGCTGACATAATGTATGCCACCCACCCATACATGACAGACCCCACACCATACACTAATTCGACGGTCATAGTCGATTGGAGGGATTGACAGTTTGCGCGGAGGGTAGCCCTCCCATTTACATCACAAAGGGGGGGGGGGGTTCTGTCGAAAGCTGGATCCGTGTCGCAAGGCGGTATGCAATTTTCCAAACCACTCATGTGTTTGCTAACAAGATGGGACCCACATCGTTATCCCTAGTGTTAAGAAAATGGATAATTGTAGCTTATTATACTTATTTCCTTTAACCTCGATACCTACATGTGAATCTAAATTATCTTCTTTATGTTCTTTAGTTAGATCTGTTCATTAAACAACATCAAGAAACAACAACAAAAGAGGACATAGATATAGGCTCTCATCCAGGGCAAAACCCCTTTAAGGGGAAACCAGGAAACTCTTCTCTTCTTAGAATCTGCTTCAAATGAGATACAAAGACCCAATCCCTAGACCAAGTCCTTCTCACAATGCCAAGTCGATCCTTCCTCAAGTCCTGTGTTTCTGCACAAAATTGCTACACACTGCAACTTCGACCTGCCAACTACAATACTGCTACTCATACTGCAACTTCAACCTTGTAGCTCCTGGATAAACCCTAATTTAGCCTCCTTTTGGGACCTTCCAAGAGCAAGACAACTCTTCCTAAGGTCAGTGAGGTCTAGACAAAGTTTCCTTCTCCCGAGCTATAAGATGCTGCACTTCGTCCTAATAAAACTCGGTCTTGCAACTTTGGCCTCTTCCTGCAACCCATAAACCCTAGACTTTCGCATGAGAGAGAGAGAGAGAGAGAGAGAGAGAGAGCCCAAAAACCAATAAAATTCGTCTTTCTTCCTTCTCCTTGCACTTCACTCTTCTTCTTGCAGCTATCCAGCTATAGATCAAACTCTTTCTTGTAGATCAAACTTGTTAGTGAGTGTGTCTCAAATGAGGCCAAACTGCTCCTTTATATAGCCTTCTCAAGGGGTCGAATTCCCTCCTTTGGGCCAACTTGAGTATCCCAGGGCCGACTTGTACTCTTGGAGATGCCAAGACTTTCTAAACTCAAAAATATTTCTTCTTACAATTACAAATTGCCCGAAAGGGTCTTATAAACATGATGTTGACTCCATTGATTCATGACAATAAATCCTAAGACATAAAAAACCAAAGAAGCACGAAGAACATGCTTTTAACTAGAAGACCATCAATAATCAGCATGAAACCATGCTTTAATAATAACAATAATTTTCTTTCTTCTTTTCTTGTTTGTTACATAGGATACATATTGAAATGAGTACAACAATTATGAAGACCGAAACTAGTTACATTTCTCAACACTCCCTCTTAACTAGGGAGGTATTCATAATTGTACAACCAGTACAATATCATATCTCAAACTGAAGAGTTCCTAAGAAGAGTCAGATTGAGAAGACATACTGCAAGCATCATTATTATGACCAATGTTGTCCCTAAGGCCTAACTGGACAAGCTCTACTTTAATCAAGAGCATTATGTTGGGAGGCTTTACGTGTGATACCGCACTACCTTTACAAGGTAAATATCCCATCCAGATATCTACAAGGTATGTTCTTTTAGGACTATTCTTATCTTGGATCTCCAATCTCGAGTCCTCAAAGAATATCGATCCTCTTTGACCACTCTTCTCTTGGATACCTGTCACATCCTCAAAGAATGTTGGTCCCTTTCCTTTCTTGGATGCTGATGATGATGATGGTGGTTAACGTCCACTGAGACCAAACTTTGGTCTATCGGACCTATAATTTTCTTAGTTCTTAATTGTCTGGCTTCTCGTCTTTCTTGGCGAGATTGGTGTTGTAGCTTTCTTTTTCTTCTCTACGGTCTTCCAACTTCCTTTATCTTGCACCTCCTTCATCTCTTCTGATTCTTGGGACATTGGTGTCTTATCTTCGGGATCTGGGAGATCTACTTTGCTGCTAAATGAAGATTTATTTTGCGCGGTATTCGAATCCTCATAATTGTTGATGCTTGAGGGGCTGTCGAGTTCGTTTTTTTGTTGTTGGGCGGGGCTTTCCCCATGCTTGTCTTGAGGGTTGTTTCTTTCTTGCCTGATTTCTTGCGATTCAGAGTTTTTTGGAGAGTATTCTTCCTTGATGACAATGAAATGTTCCTTTTGTGCTCCTTCCCACCATGTAGATCTATGGTGATTCTTTCTAGCAGAATTTTTCTGGGAAACTTTTGGGCAATTTTTGGCTAGATGGCCTGTCTCAAAGCAGGATTGGCATCTGAAGAGGACACTTTCATAGTCGAGTTCTATGTCACACGGTTCGGGTTCGAATTCGAGTTCGGCAACGATTAAGTTCGATTCAAATTCGAACTTTTCGTTGAGGTTCGCATGAGGTTCGAGATTAAGTTCGACTATATATATAATAATAATAATAATAATCAAATCAAAATCAATCAATAAAGTTTTATGAATAGCAATGAGAATGCATGAGTCACAAATCACAACCACTATTCACTTCACGCTCCAGGAGGCGGGGACAAGCAGCGTCTAGAAATTGAATTCAGGAAATTGCAGAGAATACAACACTGAGCACAATAGAGCAAGTACACTCAGGCTGAAGTTGGCTTGTGAAAATCTATCGACAACCATGGTAAATAAAGACAAACTAGTGGCCACTACAACAAATTAATTGGCGGGAAGCAGAACAAGAGAAAACCATGTGCTGCCCATGGTTTTTCTCATAAACCTTAAAACAACTAACAAAAGCTGTCCGAACTCTAACCTCAAACCGCATTTTTTTTTTTTTTTTTTGTTTAATTTAATTAAATTATAAAATTTGGCTTCAGGTTCGTCTTTAGGTTCGCCTTTAGGTTCGAATTTGTTCAAAATCGGCGAACCCTGTGACATAGGGACTTGAGTTTCTGGTTCCATACATAGTCTTTGCTTGTTAGGATTATTTCAGCTAGGAATTCGGCACTGAAGTCCATTTCTACACAGATGCGTGCATAGGTGGTTCTGACATATTCCTATGTTTCTGGGCACCTGCAGTAAAATTTCCCAATTGCATTTCCAATGGATTTTAGTGAGGAGAGATTCCAGAGATGCAAAGGTAGGTTTGGCAATTTGACCCAAACTGATGCTGAGGTTATGACTGTTGTTGAGGGATCGAATGATGGGTTCCATGGCTTCATGAATAGCCTGATTTTTCTCAAAACCAAGGGCCGGAATCTAAAATGCATTGTCTGCTTTTAGAGTTTTCAAAATCTACTATAAAGAAACCCTTAGCACAGGGGTAGATATTAATTTCATCAGAAATGACAGGCTTCCATACCTCCGAGATCCAACTATGGAGAGCTGTCAGCCGCGGCCAAAAGCCATATGCTATATCCTCGAGGAAACCACATATGCTTATCCAATCCTTCACCATTCTCTCTTCATTAGTTGAAGAGGAGAAGGCACATGTTGTTTCCAACATTACTCCCTCTCAGTTAGAGAGGACATCCCTATTCTCCTTTAATTTTGAGAATAGAACCTTGTTCCTATATAAGGAAACTCCTTTGCACCCTCTTAAATCCAGAGGAGATCCAAACTTCCTTTCTATACGGAAAGTCACCATCACAAGCCTCACAGCTTGTCTTCATAAGAGTATCAACTACCAGTTCTTCATAGCTGCTTTTCTCCTTCTTTCCTTTGCATCTTTTGCATTGAGCTTGCTTGTTTTTGAGGTATCATGGAGCCACCTTCTCTCTTCGATCTCGTGATAGGTTCCATGCCAATCTTCTTGCTCAACACTTTCATCTTCAACATGAAGGCATTGAATTGAGCCTTCCTTAACTTCAAGCTTGATCATGGCTTCTTCTTGAAAGTGGTCTTCCTTGACCTTCAGGTTATCTTCTCATACAATTACCATCCAATTCTAAGATGAACACATCTTGACTTTATAGTTGCCAGGTACTAGATATCGAGCTTCCCTCAATATCCTTAATCCATATGGTTGAACTTTGCCTCAACTTCCATCACATATATTCCTGCAACATTCTTCTAGGTAGCGAAAATAATATGTTAACTAGATAACCAAATCACAAACAAATTAGACTTACCTTACCATGATGACCTTCTCACTGACATCCACATCGGCCATCTCCACTTGAAATTTCCTTCATGCATTAGAGTGCCCATGGATCGAACTTGATTACCAAGTTACACCTTTTCTTCCGGAGACTACTGGATGTTAATCATTACAATACATATTCTAGGGAAAGTCTTAAATCCTTTACACATTCTTAAGTAAGTCAAACCTTATTCTTTTTCAGGCCTCATATATCCATATACTTAAGCATATTTCATGATCAACCTTTTTCTCTACAAGATTCTATATACATGAATCTTATCCAAGGTTTTGTCTTTAGCACGTATTCCTATGCTTTTATTCGATCATCTAACTATCCATGTATCTCACAAAGAGCCTATATTCATGACCTATTTCATTCTTACATCCCTTTACCAGTATTGATTCCACATTACATGGAATGTCTACTAATCCTTCTCATAGTGCTTTTCCCAAGAACCTTCCATAATGATGGTTCTTTTCCAGAATCTTGATGATTCAAATAAGCAGGATGAAAACCTCTAACACAATCTTAGACAATACCTGGATGAGCATTATGTAACAATGGCCTATCCATCCATCTGTCTAGATGATCTTTATATACCAGCGTAATCATGTAAATTCTAGACATGCTACTATCATATATTTTCTTCCTATGATGCTTATACAAAACATACTATCTTAAACGAAATAATAGTCTTCTTAGAGAACTTGACAATTAGTGAACCTTATTTAGCACTAAAGATCCTTCACTTCTTCCTTCTTTGCCTTCTTCTCAGGTTCTCCCATGACTTCAGCTACATGAGCTTCACTCCTTTCCTTCTCTTGTTGTTCTTTAGGCTTGGACAATCCCTTTTAAAGTGTCCAAACTCATTGAAATTGAAGCATTGCACCTTGGACATGTCTTTTTTCTTGGACTTACCAAACTGCCCTTTCTTCAACTTCTTGACTTAGGCTAGAAAGGCTTGAGATTACTTATCGGATCCAATATCATCCTTGTCCTTTATTCTTGATTCTTCCAATATGCACTGCACCCACAACTCTTCAAATGGAGTTGAATCCTTCTAGGAGTAGATGCTTGTTGCAAAGCTGCTCCATTTTGGTGGCAATGCATTCAATACAGAGGTTGTTACTTCTGAATTAGTGATAGGCTCCGCAAGTCCTTGTAGATGGTCTCTTAGTTGAGAGACTCTCATGAGGAAGGATGCCACAACCTCATCCTTCGACTTCTTCATTTTGTACAAATTGTTTCTTAATGACATGTTTTGACTTGTTGTACTTATCGAATACAAATTCACTAGCTTGTCATACTTGGTTTTGGAAGTTTTCAGATTGACAACAAATAGAACAAGAGAATCCTTAATTGATTCAACTATGATCCTTTGCCCTCTTACTTCGCCTTTCTTGTACTTTGCTAGTTCTTTAGTCTTATCTTTTTCAGGTTCAATAACTTCTCCAGTGACATATCCCATTACTTCTTGTTCTGTGAGTTTCAAGTCAATCCTTTTCTTCCATGATAGATATTTTGAAGCCCCAACGAGCTTATTGCTCTCCTTGCTGAAGGAACCCATATGACTTGAAGATTCATATGTAATGTAATAATATGTTACTTGATGTTATGATTCTCCTTGATGTTGTCTCCGACCTTCTTGATTCTTTTCAAGATCTTTGGAGAGTTCTTGATGATGTCCTTCAAAGATGTTACCTTAGATTCCTCCACCAACAACTTCCAAGATTGATGCCTTGCGAGATCAACACTCTCCTTGCAAGATTGATGTAGTCTTGATCTTCTTCAATGTAGAAACCCTAGATTAGAAGGGTCTTCTTCCATGAGTCTTTAACCATATCCTTTAAGAGATAATTTTTCCTTGTAGTCTTCTTCTTCTAAGCTTCCTATCCTTTGATCAATAATCCTTTCTAGTGTCCTTCCAGCTGCCTTCCTTGTTCACCTTAGTTCTGATCCCATGTTAGAAAATGGATAATTGCATTGTGTTATACTTATTTTGTTTAACCTTGATACTTGCTTCTGAATCTAAATTATCTTCTTTATGCTCTCTAGTTAGATCTGATCATCAAACAATATAAAGAAACAACAATAAAAGAGGACACATTGTTGGCCGGATAAATCGATCTTGCGGACAAGACCGATCTCCCTAGTATCAGAAGATAGTCTAGCAACAAACAGACAATTAAATCTATCTTTCTCTAGATATATCACGATTTATAAGTAAATGCTACAAAGGTGTTACGATCCTACCTTGATCCAACGCTTGTTTGTAGTATTCGTCCTTCAGTTGCCCGAAAGAGTTATCTTCGAAGATCTGCAATCATAAACAAACAAACATCAAATAGCACCTGCATAGCATATATTCATAAATCATATCTATTATGGTGATCAAGGAATCCATAAAATAAACAATCAGTTGATAGCTTATTGAGAAAAACAAACTTATTTGTATTAACTTTGAAATAGTAGAAGAACCTTACAACCTTTTCAGCCTTGATGTTGAACAGGTCTTCCCGAGGTCCGAAGCAGGAATTTCCTTTACTCTGACAAGCCTTGCACTCTTCCAACCGAGATACATACAGGTATGTAATCTTTCCTCGTAAAATCTCAGCTAAAGGAGTCTAAGTTCCAATAGCACTTTACCTCAAGTAACACTAAATCTTGAACTCCTCCATTGTCTAGTAACCCTTTGAGGCTGCCCTATGCCTCTTTTTATAGTGCAAAAGAGGAGGTTACAGTTCCACCTATGAAGGGATAGAATTCTCCTTCAAAGGGATAAGCTCCTCACATCAAGGGGTTAGCTCCTTAAGGCATGGGATACATGAACCTGAAAAGAGTGGATTTGCCACCGCAAGATTCCTTCCAGAAGCTTCTTGAAATGATTGAAAGTGAGCTTTTTAGAGTTTACTTGCGCCTTTTTAATCTTTTACAGGGGTTAGCACCCTTAACACAAAGAAAGTGCGGTCAGGTATGCAGGAGACATGACCATTAGGTGCGGGACCGCAGGTAAGACAAAGAGAAAGTGCGATACCAGAGTTTTAGAGACTTTTGAGAGCTTTTATCTTATTTTAAAGGCTTGACATGAGGAACTAATGTTTTTAGACTTGCAAAGGAGGAAAGTATGAGTAATAATGAGCTCATACGGACAACGAAATGTCAAGGTGACAATTTTCAGTGCAACACACATATATAGGCTCTCAGCCAGGGTAATACCCCTCCAAGGGGAAAACCCGAAAACTCTTCTCTTCTTAGAATTTGCTTCAAATGAGATACAAGGACCCAATCCCTAGACCAAGTCCTTTTCCCAATACCCTTGCTAGCTACAATATTGCGGAGTTGTCTTTAGTGCGACTTTTTGATGGTTTTTTTCGGTCCAATTTCTCTAAAATCCGGTAGAAATTCATTGAAAACAGAAATTTGATGAGTAATATTGCACAATCAAAGTGTCCTAGGGTTTTTTAGGTTGTTGAATCCATATATACAGTCAAAAAACTAGTTTAAATAACAGAATTCAAGATTTCACCTCAATTTTTTTCGTCAGATTCCAGCACCAGAAATTCCAAAAAGTCATGCTAAAGACAACTCCCAATATTGCTACTCGTATTGCAACTTCGACCTTGTAGCTCCTAGAGAAACCTTAATTAAGCCTCCATCTGGGACCTTCCAAGAAGAAGACAACTCTTCGTAAGGTCAGCGAGGTCTAGATAGAGTTTCCTTCTCCCTAGCTACAATATGCTGCACTTCGTCCTATTGCAACTCGGTCTTGCAACTTGGGCCTCTTCCTGTGACCCAAAAAACCTAGACTTTCGCACGAGAGAGAGAGAGATAGAGCCCAAAAACCAAGAAAATTCTTCTTTCTTTCTTCTCCTTGCACTTCGCTCTTCTTCTTGCAGCTATCCAACTATAAATCGAACTTGTTAGTGAGTGTGTCTCAAATGAGGTCGAACTGCTCCATTATATAGTCTTTTCAAGGGGTTGAATTCCCTCCTTTAGGCCGACTTGAGGATCCCAAGGCCAATTTGTACTCAGAGATTCTGGGACTTTCTAAACTCAAAAATAATTCTTTTTACAATTGCAAATTGCCCGGAAGGGTCTTAGAAACATGATGTTGACTTCTTTGACTCATGACAATAAATCCTAAGATGTAACAAACCCTAGAGTCATGAATAACATGCTTTTACCTAGAAGACCATCAATAATGAGCATGAAACCCATGCTTTAATAATAATAATTTTCTGTCTTCTTTTCTTGTTTGTTACATAAGATCAACGTTGCACGAAGTAGGGACGTTTTTTGGAAGCGGGGACGCGGAAGTGTCATTTTCCAAAAAATTAGGAAGCGAAGCGTCTACTATATATATATGTATTTTTTTTAAATATTTTTTTGCATTTATATTCAAAACAAACATCCCAAATACCCAATTAGTTGTAGAAGACATGAAAACATGCATATTTTTACATAAATCAAGATAGATATGACATCCATGATTCCATTGTTCATCAATGATTAATTATTCGAGCATCAACCATCTAGATTCTAGATTCTAGCAATTACAAACATACATCAAATTTTTAAGCATATTATAAAACATAAAACATTTAAGCATGCTGCATATTATAAAACATAAAACATTTGACCATATTATAAAACATAAAACATAAAGCATATTATCTAGCAAGTGAGCAATTGTCAACATTAGTCATGTCCAAAATTCAAATAATAATGTATACAAAATAGGCCACTTGGCCACCACCAAGACGAAAAATTCCAAATTCACAACAAGCCTACAAGTACAAGTCTAATCTATGAGAAAAGTAGTAAATTGTGATATATCTACTAATCTCTCCTCCTTCCACCACGAAGAGTACGTGGCGGTGGGCCTCCATGTGGTGGCAATGAAGGAGATGGTGGATGTGGAAGTTGTGGCACTAAAACTGATGAAGACGAAGCCCCTGCTATTGGTTTTGAACCATGGAACCTGGGAACCAAGGGACCAGATGGGGGTGGCATCTCTACTCAATCATCATCATCCTATATAAGAGCATCCTCTAATTTCTCTAATTGCAACACTCCATCCTCCAAATTGGGCTTCTATGGATTCTTGTCCCAAACCTTAAGTCTTTATTACTCTTTGCGTCATCACAGTAATGGGACAACAATCGCAAGTTGTAATGAACATAAACCAAGCTCTATGCCCAGTCTAAACTCAACCTGTTCCTTTTAACAGTGTGGATGAAGAATAAGAGCTCCAACACCTCTCTGTAGAAGAAGTGTTTACCACCCGTGATAGCACCCGCAATGCCAAAGTTTGTAGAATTGGAGTAGCACCTCCATGCATGTTCCACCACTCAATAGAAGAAAAATTCTCTTTATCTCTAATTGCATGCATGCTCCCAAATGGACCAGTGCAAAGCGTATAGTTGCTCAACTGTTTCCGTACCAAGGCAACCTCCTCCTCATCAGGGACTAATCTAGCCTATGCAATCATATATTTTTCTAGGACCTCTGGATCTAGGTGTGGTTTTCTTCTGCTCACCCCCCCAGGTGCTGGTGTTGAAAGTCATGATGGTTGATAGTATTTAGGTGTCAAAACATATGCTAATGCATGCAATGGATCATTTAGCATATCCCTTTGTTTTTCCACCTCTGCAAGAATATAATTGTATAAGGTGATATCTCTATGCTCAACAATGTCTTTAATTTGCCCCAACATGTTAAACATTTGTTCATACACCTCCCCAATTATTGGCCGATTTGAATCTGCAAACTTGATCATGTGATAAATGTGAAAATTCCTAGATCTAAGAATCTCGGGAATCCTACTGCAACCAACTGAATCTACTTCACCTACTTCGTAAATTACATTACAAGATTATTTTAGATTACTTCTTGAAACATTGAAGTAAATTACTGAAGCAGCCTACACTTAATTAAATATGATTCTGAAACAAGGACACTGAGCAAAGAAGAACAATCACATAGTACACCTTTATTTTGGACGAAAGTCTTCGAAAAAACCCAATGCGGGAAAACCGGTGCAGCAAATTTGATGGTTTGTTATTATTAAGCAGCAATTTCTGAATACAATCTCTAGATGCCTCGCTGGCTATCCAGTACTGAGAAATCACGACAGACAAAAATATAGTGAGTTTACCTCACACTGCAAGTCCTAGCTGATCCGGTAGTTGAATTGATGAAACCCCAACACCCTTTGTGCTGCCTCTACGCAGTAGTTGTGTAGGCCTGCAAGGGACCTCTGTGGACTACGTCACCTCCTCTCTGGGATCGATCTGCTCCTCGAAAAGTTTAGTTCCAGCGCTCTCGGCTCAGAACCCTGATCTCCCAGCAAATTTCGGACTACTCGAAAACATTGCGCTGCCTCTGCGTGGGCCTGCGTCACCCTTTTTGGGTACTGCGTCACACTCTCTGGAGGCTGTGTTATCTCCTCTGCTGGTTCTGCTGCCTCTTTGATTTGTATTCTTGGTCCTGGAGAAGATCCTCCGACAAAACCGTCTCTGCCCCTCACTGCGCTGGAATCACTTAGATCTGATCTTTGTTCGAGCACTGCTCCGTCATAAGAATTCGATCACTAGATTCACTCAGTGTATCTTTCCAAATGGCCCTCAAGCCTTCCTTTGTAGTCTTCTTGTTGAGACGTCAACGATCGAGATTAGATCTATAATCAACGACTAATATTATAACTTGACTTGATCTTCGCCTTTTCTAGATCATTCACACTCTGTTTTATTAATACCCTTTAATTATTTAATTTCCCTATGTTTAGACTTAGGGTCCCCTTTAAAATAAGTAATTTTTACAATAAAACATATTGCGAGTGGAATTTTCACAAACGGTTTTTGGGTTCTTTGGAATACATGTGCCTAAGCCTCTCCACAAATTTGGAGACTCAGAGAACTTCCGATGCTACCAAAAATCATCAATAAATTGGTTTGGTGAATTGCAAAACATATTACTTTGACCAAAAGAACATGTCAAGAATAGTATCCTTGGCTACATTAGCACCATCTCTATTAGTGTTAATTTCCTCCCATGATTCTGCGGTGACCATATTAGTTAAAGCTTGTCTCACCTTCACTAGCCGCCTAAAGGTGAGGTAACAACTTGCAAATCTTGTTTTTGCAAGTTTAAGCAACTGCAACTTAGAGTAAGTGCCATAGAAGTAGTTTACCCTTGTATGCCCTGTGATAAATTTAATAAGTTGCTTCCCTCTCTTGTAAAGCTCATTAACCCACCAACATTCTTTGTGCTTCATAATATCATGCATCAAAAGGTTCAATGTGTGCACTAAGCACCCAGACCAAAAGAGGTGTGGATGAGTACGCTCAATAATTTTTCCAGCTGCCTTACAATTTGCTGCATTATCTGTGATCACTTGAACCACTTTACTAGGACCAACATCTTTGATGAATTGCAATAGGAGATCTGCAATGTTTTGGGAAGTTGCACTGACGGAGGAGTCATGACATGTAATAAATACTGCACCAACAACAGAAACACCAAGAACATTTATCAAATGTTGGTTTTTGATATTTGTCCACACATCTGATACAATGAATACCCCACAATCCACCCACTCATTTCTAAAACGTGTCAAAGCTATTTGAGCCTTTCCTTTTTCTCTTTCTAATAACACTGTTCTAGCTTTCTCATAGTTGGGAGACTTGTATCCTTTTGGGGCTTCATTGATTGGCTTTACCATTTCATGCCAATGGGGAGAGCGAAGCACATTGAATGGTACACCGCAAGCACAAAGAAATCGAACTATCTTTCCATCCACATCATCCCTCCCAACAACACTAAGGAAATCCCCTATTGTTCTTTTCCTCCAAAGCTTGCAGAAGTACCACGAGGAGATGAGCTACCAAATCTAGAGGTTGCACTTGATTCAGATTGAGTTTTTTGTTTTTGTTTTTTTGTTGTGCAACCTCTTCTATTTGGATGTATTTTCTTCTTTGTTCAGCTGGAACCTTTGGGCAAATTGCTATCCTCACGACACCCTTTTTGTCATCACTGCCCATCACCCCACAAAGATGCCTCCTCACAAGGGTATATGAACCACTATATGGTTTTCCTCCATGACAACCATGAGGGCACAAAAACTTGTAGCTTCCACCACCTTTTCCCCCTTCAAGTTTGGTCACATAGTTCCAAAAGGGTGTCAATGTAGCTTTCCCCTCTAGTGTTTCAATGTTTCATCAAACCCTTCCTCCTCATCATACATTGGGTCACTCATATGGGGACCACTATTCTATTCTTCTTCTCTTCTATTCCTACTCCCCCTTGCCATCATGAAAACCAAGAGTGGAATGATACATAAAAGCCAAAAAACACCATCTTTGAATATGAATATTGGTGGTGGACAACCTGCAAATAAATGAGCAAGAAGAAAGAATGGGAAAGTGTAGGAGAGGGGGGGAGAGAAAATACAAAAAACAATGACAAAAATTGAGGGAGTTTGGGGTATGCACTTACCTCTTTAGCTCTTGTAGATGGAAACCCTTCTTTACTCCTCCAAGCTCCTCCTCCTTCACTCCTCCAAGCTCTCCTCAACTCTCTCTTCTCCTCTCTTTCTCCTCAATTCTCCAAGCTTTCCAAAAACACAAGTGAGCAAATGAGAGGCGAAAGTGAACATATAACTTTTAAATTCCATCCTTAAATCAACACTAACCCACCCCCCAACCCAACTTAAGCAACAAAATAAAAAAAAAAAAAAAAATGTTGAATTTTGGGGGCTGCCTTTTGGAATCGTTCGACGGCGTACGAAATTGGTCGCGATCTGTACGGATTTGAATCGAAAACACTACGTTTCCGTACGCCGTTTCGCTGTACGAAACGCAGTTTTGGCATACGGAAATGCAGATCGGGCTAAATGGTTTCGAAATGGTAGGAATCGTGTTTTTTAGCCCGATCCGCATTTTCGTTTTTCGGAAACATGGTTCGGACAACAGATCTTCTGCGTTTCCGTACAGGACGCGGATTGGGGGTTGGACCCGGGGGAGGGGGGAGGAGACGTTCCTTGCAACAGTGTATATGATACATATTGAAATGGGTACAACAATTATGAAGACCGAAACTAGTTACATTTCTTAACACCTGACACCTATAATAATTTGCCATGTCGCTCTGCTCTGGTGGTCCCCAACATCACCCGACTAAATCTGACGATCACAGTTGATCACGCGGTCCACGTCTAGTGGGACCGTTGGACCCCTTTCTCCATTGGTTCTCATCCTTGTCTCAAGCGTCATCATCCCGCAACTTGTCACCACGTTTCCCATTTCATGCACTCTTGTAAATGCTCTAGGTTAATTCGTCGTGATGATTTGTTAGGTGGGGCCACCCCTCAACCAATAGCGGTATTGCTGGGCTCACGTGTCTGCCATCACGACCCGACTTATGTCATCTTGCCTGTTCCTTGCGTGCCTTGCTTTATTCCTTTTGGGAATAACTTTTGGGCTTGCATGTACAGGTGGGCCACTCCATACAATTCTCACTTGTAATTAGCCCACAACTGCCATCCCGCCATGAATGTCGTGCCAAGTCATCCCGACCTTCCTCTCTTGGCCTTTCCTTTGAAACTTCTTATTTAAACTTCGGGGGGACCCTTATGGGTTGACTTGTCTTAGGGCCCGGCTTACACCATGCGATTGTAGCTGAGATCACGTGGAGACCACCTTGTTCCGGCCCCACGTCATCTCGCTCCTTCGAAACAAGCTTCCCATTTGAACTTACGGGATATAATCTTCTGGGATGAAACCTCTGGGACACGTCATCTCGGTCCTTGTCCAAATGCGATAAGACAAAAATTGGGCATCCAATCCAGGGCTTCCAAGGCGAGGAGATTTATTCGTTTAAATCTATGAGTTAGAGTCCCAGCCTGACTTTGCCACAACACTGCTCACAACAGGTCTTCGCCATGGCCCGATTAGGTAGGTCTTGCCAGATAGTGAGAAATATGCTCGATCTTGAACCCGGTGGTTTTCACAAGAGTCTGCTCCATTTCTGCACCTAACCCCATTCGCTAGCCACTTCGACGATGGCTGGGTTACAACGGTTCCACAAACGTCTGAATCTGCACCAACGTTCAATTATGGGCTTAAAGTTTTACTAAAGCACCCATTGGTGCTATCCCTACTGAGTTTATGCTAGAGTTAATCTTTTTGCGTCCACAGGGTTCACAAGATGTTGAGAAGACCACAAGGAGATCAACATTCCTTGAAGAAACAGGAAATTCCTCCTTTGCGTTCGAATATAGGCATGAGCCTTATGGACAAGCGCATAATGGTCAAGTTCCCTGTCTTCAAGCATTTCCCATTTAGGGACAGGGAATTCTAGGAATTACTGCACTGGCGACCTTTCGTCTGCACTCGACTAAGAACTTATGGACTCCCGAAGGGCCTACAACTCCCCTGCTACACATTGGGGTGCACCCTATGGTTCACTGCAATCCTGCTAGCAACACTGCAACAGGGTTTCAGGTGCATTTGTCTATTAGCATGGATGTGCAGCGCAGTCTTCATGGACGAGATACCATCACATCGAACACCATGGCTACTACTGGCCATTCCAGCAAGGAGCTGCTACAACATCTCAGTGCCGAGACGTTATGCAGGAGATGGCTTCTAGTCTGAATAGGTTCTGCATTGATGCAAAGTTCAAACAAAGCAGAACACATTCTATAGTGAATACATGATGTAATCTAGCTAGCCCCTCTTATGAGGCCGTGCTCCATTTAGAGTGCACATAGGTCCTTTGGACCAAATCCTGGTCAAGTGAACAATGTAGCCCAACACCATGGTATATATCACAACAGGCTAAAGAAGTCCCTTATGTGAGATCACAGGACATTAAGTTAAGGGGGAATAACTCAGCATTATTACAATGCATCACAACAACAACAAGGGCTTGTAACCAACACCTTCAAACACATTACACATAGACCCTGTCAACACAAGTTGTCCTCCATGTAACCATCATACTGTAATAGAAGTCCTTATGTCAATCGTTGTCATGATTTAGTTTAGATTCTTATAGATCTTTTCCATGCCTTTAAACTTTGCATGGTATGTTATTCATTTGTGTGCTATTAACAACACAGTCGAGCATTTCATACAAAACACCATTTTAACCCAAAAATGCAACATAATCCTTTTTATCATGTAAGGGCATTGTGAAATATACTATTCATTGTTATAATGTCAGAATGTAGTCATGGATCTTGCTCTGCAACACCATTTTAAACCAGAAATGTAACATACATTCATTATCATTTAAACAAATACAAAAGAGCACTTCTCTTGTAAACTTTCAGGGAAACTGAGCTAGGGACCATGAGTCTCCACCCAACCGTAGATAGCTGCAACCAGTTCTCACTTGCAGCTATCAACCCCGAGCCAGATTCTAGAGACTGGGATGATTTTGCTTGAGGGAGTATACACCAACTACCAGCTGAATAGGGACTCTAGAGGTCCTTCTACCTCCACCCACCAGCTATTCAATAGTCAACCAATGTACAGGGAATCCAGAGGCCTGCTGCCTCCACCCTCCAACTATCCAACAACCACACACGCACCAGGGAATCCAAAGGCTTCACCTCCACCCTAGAAGCATGCAGCACAATGGTTCCACCCAATGAAGGGAACCCAGAACTCACTGCCAAAAACAAGATGAAAAGCATGCAAGGAGACTCCAGGGCTTCCTTACCAGGAATCCAAGGCCTAATCTCTACCCCAAGCTGTCAATGGAATCCAGAGAACGTCATCTCCATTCTCCAGCCCCCCAGGGCATCCTGAGATTAAACCTCACCTGAAGGGAGCCTGGTTGTGCTCCTATTGCTCAACCGGAATAGAATCAGTTCCTCCTAGAGCCCATCAATAGACCCAGTGTGCTTCCTCTATCACCCACTGTGCTCCCAAATGAGTTCCTCCTCTTCTTCGTGCTTGCCCTCTCCCTCCTTCAGAGCAATTCTCCCCCGAACCGAAAACTGTCCTCCTCGCTTCTACCTGCTCTCCCTTTTTTTTTCCCTCTTGGTCACAGTGGTTCTTCCCTACTAGCCTCCTGTCGGGTCTGCTGCTGCCTGTATATTGTCATTAATTTCTGTCCCTCCACTGCTTTGTTTCTTCCCCCAAGCAACATCTGCCTATGTACTCGTTTTCCAGTCCATAAGATAAGAGCATCAGTGCTATTAAAAGCACAAGAACCAGCCTTCAATGGCTGTCCTAATCAGTTCAGATTTTTCCCTGCAGCAAGGAAACTTAACATCCCAAACAAGTAGCCACCCAGTCTCTGGAATCCGTGCCCCTCGCTCAACACCCCATCTTTATTATATATATATATATATATATATATTATTTTTGCAAAATATTTACATTACATATCATGAGAGAACAATGGTTGGGGCTGTCACAGCTTGCTAACTCCAATCACAAACTGAGTGCCATAACTGCTGAAATAATCTTCTTAGAGGATCCCAACCTCTGAAGTTACTCTAACAATAAATGTTAGCTAACTGTGGCAAATGCTTTTTTGACGTCTACAAAACAACAGTAGACTTTTCTATGGCAATGCTTCATGTTGCCAAATAATAGTTTGTCCTCAATGTGAGAACCTGGTCGAGTCAGAATCTTGTTGGAATAAAGTTTGGCCAAGGTATGTCCTATCAATGCGTTTATGTCAGGGCTTGATGTATTACCTAACTTATGGATCAGGTGGGTACTATGTTGGTCCAAGATGGTGGTGAACTGTTACAGACAACTTTAACAAACAGTACTGCCCTAACCAGGCCAGCTGTTCGACGCCATGACATGATCATAAAAGGATTTATATTTAACCATGCATTCTCTTGTGACCATTTCCGGAATGCATTTAATCAGTTCTAAGTCCAACTAAATTAAGATTGAGATTTATGATCTATACTTGTGTTATATGATACTGATTCTGATGATTTCCAGGAAGAAACCTTCCTGGCCTTATAAAAGACTAAAACAATGCTATTATTTTAAAGATATTAGAGCTTGGAGGATGTTTGAAGATGTGTATTCTGTGCTGCAGTGTGTGAACATGCTTACTCATTGGCACAAAACTTGGACCCCAATAGTGAGGGCAGAGGTGTACTGCAGTTCAAAACGGGGTTGATGTCTGTCATCAAGGTAAGCTCAAGATGCTGTTGGTAGTTTGTGCTCATATTATTCCGCTGATGATTTTATGTTTGCATTGTTCCTGAATCACATACAGCTATACAGGCTTATTTAATACAATCATCTATACATTTAAAATTCATAGTCATGCACTTTTTTCTTACTGATTGGTTGTCATTTGTTATAAAAGGTTTGCTTTGAATGTACTGCAGCAAAAGCTTGCGAAAAAGGATGGGGTGAGAATAGATCGAAGCCAGGATATTGCTCGGCTACGAGAATTTTACAAGTTGTATAGAGAGAGGCACAAAGTGGATGAACTTCAGGAAGAGGAGAAGAAATGGAGGGAGTCGGGTGCCTTTACTGGTGATCCAAAAGAGTATATTCCTTTGAAACAACTTCTTGTGTTATAGGAATGTTATTATGCCATGAAATTTGAAGCATAACATCACTGCTAGGGTTATTGTGATGTAAAAGGGTTGATATCACTTTCATATCTTAATGTGAGACATTTCTTGGTATATCAAGATTATAGTATGCCACGAATTTATTTCTGGACCTTGTCTCAGGTTGGAGCGTAGAGCTGTAAAGATGAAGAGAGTTTATGCAACCTTAAAGGTTCTAGGTGAGGTTGTGGAGGCCCTCAGCAAGGATACAACTCCTGAGGAAGCAGACATACTGATACCTGATGAGGTAAAGTGTAGTGTCTTTATCTTTTTACTATGTAGTATGCATCGCTTATTCAGTCATTACCGTACATCGTCGTATTTATAGTTGCAATATGTTTCCATTGCTATACAGTAAAATAAGACTCAATTCCTTTGTGCTTAGTGTGCTTGAATATAAGGTCAGCAGTAGCAGTAGCAGTAGCCGCATGCGCTATAGTTGGATTCAATCTCAAATTTGAGATGCTTTTCTGAATGTTTGATTTTAAAATATTTGATCTATATTTCCAATGTTCATTCTTATTCTTAAATAAGTGTATATGAAGAAGGCTAACAGGGTGCCAACATCCTTTCCATCAGTTAAAAAAAGTAATGCAGTCAGATGCAGCAATGACTGAAGAAATATCTGCATACAATATTGTGCCCCTGGATGCACCTGCAATAACAAATGCTATTGGTTATTTCCCAGAGGTAACATACTCACGATTCAATGACATACATTGCACAAATGTTAAAATGGAATCACAAGAGCTGCTTTTGAAGCTGATTAATTAGTGTTGAGATTCTTGCATTAGAAATGGCCCAAGGATTTTTCTTTCCTTTTGATTGACATAAACTGGGAGTAATTATTTTTTTATCAATTACTGTGTTTGGGTTGTTTTCTTGTTTCTTTTGTTGATCTGAGAATTATGCATTTTGTGGGTAGATGGAATGTGTGTTTATTCAACTAGTTGAGGAGAGAGATCAAGACTATCTTAGAAGGCTCTATTCATCTTATGGTTATTGTAATACTACATTTCAGGTGAAGGCTGCAGTTGCAGCTTTAAGGCTGTCCAGGGATCTGCCTCAGTTGCCCGATGATTTTCCAAAGCCTCAGCAACGGAGTCTGGATATTTTTGACCTTCTGCAGTATGTTTTTGGTTTTCAGGTGTGCATGTCAAAGAAACTCTATCCTTAGTTAATTGAAGGTCTGACATGTTTTAATTTTTTTGTTGGCTTCTGCGAATCACTTTCTTTCATTTCTGGGCATTGTGCTTGCACTCCCACATTGTATTTGTATTGGTTGTACTCCTCCGTCCCATTGACATACATTCGTGGTCATTCATCGGACATTAATATAATTATCTTAAAGAACTTGTCTTATTAGCATGTGCTAAATATGTACTGTGCATCTTATCTTGATTTTGTTTTAAATTCTCTTTTGGTTTTAAATGCATTTCCTGGGAAAACCCACTGGGCACTTCTCCTCTTGCTGAGGATGGTACCCAGGGTAAAGTGGATTCTATAGAATCTCCAAGCTTTGTCATGTCAAATATGGTAATAGAACCTGGGTGGGGATGATAATACTCATCACACAACTTTTCAGGCTAGACCCTATTGACCTTATGTTCTAAGAGTTGTACATATGGATTTTGCAGTAATATTATTAAATTTTCCCCACGGGCCATTGCACATCTATTGAAATGTGACATCTTGGCTGATGTTGATTGTTTTTAATTATATTATGACTGGTAAGGTTTTGCTGCTCAGTGATATTCAAATTTGAAATTCTGTATTGGAGTTTCAAACAATTATTTGAAATTTTGTATGAATGCATAAGGTAGTCAAAGCCTTTACGAAACAAAGAGTTAATATAGCTCGAGGTATTTTATTAATGCCAATGAAGTTAAATACTTCAAATAGGTTTTCCCAAAGATAAGCTAATGGAATTATTTGAAAGCAAACTGTCTTCCTCCAGATATTTACTTAATTAATGGGTAGTGGTGCCCTAAGTGGAAGTATCATATCTTTTTTATGTAAAAGATCCTAGATAGTCATAACTACAAGTATTTTTGTTAAATTTTTGTGTCTCCTCTCAAAATGCCAGGGATTTTGAAAATCCAGGACATAGTTCAAATACAAGTTAAGCCCAAAAAGGCAAAAATTATAACAGAGTCGGACCTCTACTCCCATTTACATTATAATAGAGTCATCCAATTAAGCCCAAACATTATAATAGAGTCATGATGTCCAAGAAGGCAAACACTATAACAGAGTCCTCTACTCCCATTTATTTTTCCAACTTGTAATCTGAAGTATCTCAAACCAAGAAACTTTAGAAAAAGGACAGGAAACAAATAGATGATCCACAGATTCGTCACTGGTTTTGCACAATATACATCTTCAAGGACGTTGCCTGTTTCTCTTTTGGAAATTATCCCAAGTTATCCTTAGTTTGGACTTGTAACTGCTAAACTGTGGGCCACCACCAAGATCTTTTCTTCATCAAACCTTGTCCATCTTTGCCTTGTACCCCAATTTTGCAGTTTACTCTCCAGACCCCTGGTCTTTGGAGTTTGGACCACTTGATTTAAATCTTTGAGATCGGAAAGACCCTATTGTGAGGGTCCTGCTTGAGTTGGACAATGAGCTCTGGGTGCTCTAGGGGGTTTGGGGATAGCTTCTTGGAGCTATAAGCACACACGGGGCTAGGCTTGCTGAATCTTGTTTTGCTTCTGCCCCACCGTTATGATATTGAGTTGGTTCACCTCTCTTTGATCTATGCCCCGCACACAACCTACCCGTGGAGTTTCCGACTCATGGGAAGTACCTCTCATTTGGCCAATGAGGTGGGAAATGTGGATAGAGACTAATAGCAAGATCAATGGACGCATCGGAGATTGTCGTACTCTCTATGTCTAGGATGGCACGTGTCCAACACCTTGATCTGGGATCAAGTCTGATGAGGTTCTTACCTCTAAACTGACTTCGAGTTAGTGTGAGATTCTTTTGAGTTCGAGAGAGGTTTTAACCTCTAAGATTACTTCAGGTTAGCAAAGCGTGATGTCTTTGTGACTCACCCTTTTTGTTCTATTTGCGAAGAAGAGCTAGCAAAACAAGTTACGACAGGATGACGCAGGAGTGGAGGATGATATATGATAGTACACGATGGTACTGATCACTATATGGCATTGGTGGACAAATGGAGTTCTCCCTAGTTGAGAGGGAGTGTTAATTTTGGGCAACTAGGTCCAAACTCCATGTTGCACTACACATGATGATTATATTTTTGTTGGATTCCTCTTTCAGAGAGGTGCAAGATTGATCTAAAGATCATCTTGTTTGGATGAGCAGAACATATATTTTGATTTTATTTTCCACACATGTGCAAGGTCGGCCATATTTGTAATGTAGGTTTGCAAGCCTAATAGATGTGTTACAGACACTCACTGATTCATATAAATTGGAGAGACTTGAAGCTCATTTGCTCATCAACTCATCACACATTTCTCTCTTCTTATTTGATTGGTTTGATTACCGTTTGGAGGCCTATCTCTCTCACACGTGCAGATCTGAAGTTGAAGGAGTGCAAACTGTTTTAGGGCTCTTTTGCTAGTGCGTTGACGATCGTTGAATGTGGGTCAAAGCTTGGAATTTTGACCTCCTTCAAGTGTAGAAATTCCAATCTCTTGAGGCCGCATTAGAGGGCACAAAGATCGAGGAAAAGGGAGGACTTTGACCACAACCCTAAATTGTGGCATTAACCAGTGTTGACTTTTATCTGTTGACCATCATTGACTTTTTTGGAGCTGTCTTTGAGGGGTGTGTGTTACACTTGGAGGATTGGCTAATCTGATGTTGAGAAAGACTTCGCTGGCTGGTGCATCCTGTTGATTGCCGTAACGCACATCACTCTCTATCTTGGCTAGACAAGAAGAATTGTAAATTTTGAATTATATTATTGGCTCGTCTTCTGTTGATCTATTATTATGTTCTATCAGCATTTTGCTTTCATGTTCATGTGATTGCTAAATTGTATTGGGCCTATAAGAAAGATTGAAGTAAAACTGCATTAAGCATAGAACATACCATGTCTGTCTAAATTTAACAGTTTAGAGTTAGGAAATATTAAAAACTGATTAATTATTTTAATCAAGCCATCTCTAGATGGAATTTCCAGAAATAATTTTTGGGTTTTGGAGAATGCATGTGTCCTAACCTCTTTGCCAAATCTCGAGGCTATAACACATCTGATGCTACAAAAACTAACAAGGTATTTACTTAGTACTTCAATAATTGATTCATTACCCTATACTTGGACATTTAAAAAAAAAATTAGTTAGTATGTATACTAGTGCAGTGCATGCGATTTATTCATGTGTAGCTATCATATGCATGCCTCGTATGCATGCTAATATTCTTGTGCTCCATATAATTAGAGATGGGTCATTACAATAATGAAGTGATGTATTCCTCCTCTCTCTTATAAAGTAGGAGGAGTTAGTTACAACTTACAAGTAAGGTAATACCCTGACCCTAGATTGAGTCCACAAATGGAGAATGGGTGCACAAGTGGAGCATTCTACATATGCAAAGTAGGTAGTCACATTCCCGCAATTTCCAACTCACCAACTTCACATATGTTTTTGCACTCACAAGTCTAAATTTAGTACTCACCCTCCCCGCATATTTTATGCAACAAGTGTGCCCTTCTAGTCCAAGACACTGAATAGATGAAGAGTGGGCTATGTGAAAAACATTCATTATTGAGAGTCTCTCCCATGAAGTGCTCTCCTTCCAAGCACAGTGCTCCTGAGTCCTCACACAATTAGCGCTTATACAGTTGAAGGAGGATCGAGAAAAAGTTTAGAGCAACCAAAACTAACAAATATATATTTTCATAACAGTCACGAGAATACGAGGAATGGGTCAAGAACAAGGTTACTTGGGAGCGGGAGCAGGGAGCAACATTTTTAAAAGCTCCCGGTTCAGGTGGATTCGGGAGTGAATTTTTATATAATATATATTTTGATGCATATATGTCAACAAAAGCATGTAGAATGATGAATTAGATATAAAAAACATAAAAACATAGATTGTACCAGATAACATCAATCATCTAAAAGTTATAATCTTCATCAACCACGCCCACAAGTTAGTAACATACAACATATCGAGTCACATGATTCATCGATCTTAAAGTTTCAAGCTTTCAAAATTCAATACATAACATTTATCATCATTGATCACCAAAATTATATAAAATTTCTAACATGAAATGAAATGTTATAAAATGAAATGACATGAAGCAACTTTCAACTTTCACGAAGCATCATATTCATAATTCATTACCAGTGAGTTATAATTGCCAACTTCAAACTTAAATTGTTATATATTGTTTACAAAAAATATCATAATAAATATGAAAGAGTCAACAGTGATAAAAACTACTAGAAACTCGAAAAGACAAGTAAATCTATTATTTATTGCTAATGCTTGGGCCTCTTACCGCCACGATAAATGTCTAATTTCTGAGTAGGTCGTGGTGGTCTTCTATGAATCTCCTCCCGCATAGTCGCACAACCAGAACCAGAAGGCACATGCCCTCCACGTGAGGATGTAGATGGAGGTGGTGACAACAAATGAACAATTGTTGGAACTCGAGCAGTGCTACTGGATGGTGGGGGTGGCATGGATGCTGTTGCTTCATCATGATCTTTCAAAAGTTCTGCGTCCAACTTTTCTAGATGTATAGTGCCATCCTCCAAATTATCGTCCTTTGGGTTGTTGTCTCAAGTTTTATATGATGTATTCTCATAAGCTTGATCACAATAATGACTCAACAACCTCAACTTGTAGTGCACATAAACCAAGTGTTAAATTTGGACAACTAGGTCCAAACTCCATGTTATGATGCTCAGATTAAGAGGCTAATATTTTTGTTGGATTCCTCTTTCGGAGAGGTGTAAAATCCATATATAATATGTCTTAATCCGATGAGCAGAACATTTATTTTGAATTTATTATTCATAATAAATTATATGTGCAGGTCGGCCTTAAGGTTTCACACCCCCAGCAGATGTGTCACACGCCCCAATGATGGATATAAATACAGGCAAAGTTGGAGAGCATTTCATCACAACAAAGCTCACATCTTCTTCTCTCATCTGAGATAGTACGAGCTCCTTGGAGGACGAGTTCAGCCCACACGTGTGAAGGAGAAGAAGGACAAAACTGTACGGCTGAGCTGAAGGACGATTTTCTGCAGTTAGGGTTTTGCAGAAAGTTTGACCAGCGTTGACTTTGGTCAACGCATGGTCCAATTGAGCTGAAAATTTGTGGGAAGTTCGATTTTGGAAGGCCGTACTATTTGGCACAGAAATCGAGGTCAAAGGGTTGACCAATCTGCTGCTGCGTTGACTTTTAGCTTGCTGCCCTGCGTTGACTTTTTCAGGACAGCGTTGACTTTTTGGAGTTGACTTGGGTTGACTCGTTTACTGATTGGAGGACTGTTGTGACACATGCTGGGTTGGCTGACCAAGGAGACTTTGCTGGTTGAAGCATCCTGTTGACCGCCGTAACGAACCACCACATTTTTCCTGTTTCTGGTTTGTCTTCTGTAAGATCCACTTATATGTTCTATCTGCATTTTACTTAACTATTTGTATGATTGCTGTGAGAAAAGTAAAATTGCTCCTAGCATAGAACATCTACAAAAATTTACACCAAGCTTTTTGCCTAGTTTTCATTTAGTTTGTTTCTTCTCACATTATGGATGACGCTGTAGGTGCTCCAACACCTCTCTGCAGAAGAAGTATTTACAACCTGTGTGAGCACTTTTTTTGCCAAATTTGGCAAAAGGCCTTGGCCGCCATATGCTTCTCACCATGTGAGAACATCAAATCTGTTTCTATCTTCCAAACAAACCAAATGAACCAGTGCAACTGAAGTATCTACCTAATTTAAGACGCAGATTAACACACTCCTTGCCAGGGACCAACTTGTCTAATGTTTTCATATATCCTTTAGATACCTCTAGATTTTTATGGGGTTTGATCCTAACCCCACCTGTAGGTGCAGGTTGGCCCAACCAAGATGGAGAGTAGTATTTTACTACTTTGGCATAAGGATATACGCCAATTCATGTAGTGGAACATTAAGTTTATTCCACCGTGCACACACACAATTGTGAATCATTGTATACAAGTTGGGATCTTTTTCCTGAACAATATCTTTTATTTCCCCCAACATGCAATCCATCTGCTCAATCACTGGTTTATCTGTTTCCGCAAAACGAATCATGCTATAAATGGGTTTGGTGAATTGCAAAACTTCCCTCACACATGTCCAAAACAGAGCATCAAGAGCAGTTTCCTCCACCTGTTCAAAACCTTGCCTGTCAACTGCGGTTGGAGCCCTGTCCTTTAATACCTGCTAGTGTTGACTTGATACCATGCTAGCCAATGAATCTCACCTTCAAAAGTTGTCTGAAGGTGAGGTAATAGCTAGCAAATCTAGTCTTTGCAATCTTCAACCGTTCCCCCGCAACCCTGGTCAAGAAATGCTGAGCTTAATGAAATCTCCATCCATTTATAGATTTGGACATTTGATTTGAAGAGGGAGATTTGTGATTTATTAACTGTCGGTAGAGTTCAATTGTCTTTTATAATATAGTTTCTATGAGTTTTCTTCTGTCCACCAAAAAGTTTCACTAAATATTTTAATGCATGAATATCAAAGGACAGGGTGAATGATTGAAGAAAATGTTTGATCACTGTCCACACAACCTTTTAGATGTTTGTGATCGGTATAGGATATTGTCATTTGCTTTTAGATTTGGAATAAGTGTGTCAAGTCTGTTGTTGAAAAATGCAGAAAGACAACATTAACAACCAGCGTGAGCATATCCTTCTCCTGATTGCAAATGCACAAGCTCGCTACGGTGTACCTGAAGGAGTTGAACCGGTAATTTGCTTGCCCTCATATGCACTCTGAAATGTGGCTTATTGCTTCTTTTAGAGCAGGGTTTTGCAGCATGCTTAAACATGCAATGGCTTTGTTTTTTTTTACAGATGAAATTGGACATACATGCTTTTTTCTGATTAATGAATTTATACACATGCATAACAGTAGTTTACCATTTAAATCTTGGCATGTGTTTTTTTTATTTGTTTCTTTTGTTTTTTAAATTTGATATTGCCAATTAAATAAATAATTTCAACTGTTATAAGAAGCATTGGTAAAGATAAACATTATCAGCCTGCATTCAGCACAATTGTTTTTCCTCACTGCAGAATCAAATTTTCAAGTAAATAGTTATTTGAACTGTCATGGAATGTTATGAGAGACATTAGTAAATACAAGCATCATTGCCCTGCTTCAATCCTATTGATTTTTCGCACTGCAGAATGTTGATGAAACACCGATTCAGGAAGTCTTCACAAAGTCTTTGGATAATTATATCAAATGGTGTAAATATTTGCGTAGACGTCCAGTTTGGATTAGGTATGTGTGTTATCTGTTCCCAATGGCTTAGCTACATGAAAAGGTTAGTTGGTGCTTCATTGTAGTCTTTGGTTTGATGCAATAATCTGCTGAGGTTTCCCCATTACCAAGGAATATAACAAAATGCCTTGCTTCATGTCTGTGCAGCTTGGATGCATTAAACAAAGAAAAGAAGCTGCTGCTAATTGCTTTATACTACTTGATTTGGGGTGAAGCTGCTAACGTTCGCTATTTGCCTGAATGCATTTGTTATATTTTTCACAATGTAAGCGGGTCATTCCTACCATGCAAATTCATTGGCCTTGAAAGCTGTTATGATCTTGATTCACATTTTGATTGAATAAGTTTGTTATGGAAGTATCCAAATTCTTTTTTATTATATTTATATTTTCAGAATTCTTTATAGCTTTGGTATTCTGCAGTGTAAACGTTACAGATTTTGTGATCTCCTCTTGTTTTAGAGTACTAACATACATGTGAAAAATAAAGAGGTCCATTAGTTTTATGTAATTTATTATTTTCTTTATTATCCTATTATGCTTTTTAGGCTTCATGTCAGATATTCAATTGATATGGGTGCAGATGGCAAGAGACCTCGAGGAAATATTGCAGCAACGATTGGCCCAACAGGCTAGCTGTTGCATTGGTGAAAATGGTGTATCCTTCCTTCAGCAAATCATCTCACCAGTATATGGGATTATAGCAGCGGTAATGTTTGTGTGAATTGAGATTATATCTGGGAGTTGAATGACTTTGGAAATGGTACTTTTGTATTCACATTGTTGGATTGCACTATCATGTCAGTTATTTTGGTAAGGAAATGTGTACGTGATTTGTTAATTAAAAATTGCTATTTGTATCCAACCAATGCTCAATCTTTGGTATTCTCTTAAACATCTTGCCTGAATGATCTGTATGCCTGAAATGTAACTTAATAGCAGTGTGTGTGACAGTATTTCAAACTGATCTTGTTTCTTAATTTTATCTTCTAGAGGATGAGGATCTTGCTTCACATGACACACTCTGCATATTCCAGCTCTGCATGATGTACACAGGAGTTTCAAGGATTGCTTTCAGCAATTTTCCATTCTTTTGCTGTAGCTATTGTTTTTGCTTATGACATTGACCCTAGTGTTAAGGCATATCTCAGCCTGTTTGCTACATCCAAATGAGTCCAGTTGACAACTGATTGTTTTTTGGGCCAATTCAAACTATTGGAAAATGGTTGCAAATCTCATCCCTTTTGTTGCATTTATTCCCAAAATACAGTAAGTCTTTAGGAGCTTCCCATGCACATAGCATTTGTCTTAGGAGCTTCCCACTGCACTGTAGATGGTAAAGATCAATAGCCATAGACCTATGGATATTGATCTTATTGCTGAAAATGATGGCCTATGAGACTTATTCTTTGCCTTGAAGGCCTGCAATACCTATTCTTTCAATTGATTTTTATATTTATTTTTCTGAAAACATTCATCTTGTATTACAATGGAGACAATTTGTATGGCAGGTGGGGGTCAATCTGGCTTGCTCCCCTAACCCAGACAAATAGACAGCATGTCCACCTTGTACCAAATCAAGAGAACCTATATCATTTCTATGCGTGCCCATTCTAGCTGACAGTTGCACAACTAGATCAGCTGTAACTGAAGTCAATTCTCCAAGTTAAAGTCTGGCAGTCTATAGATTCATCAAGGATACTTTGCACTGTTGCCTCCAAAGAAATGTAGATCCTTTTAACAGGATAGTACTCCATTGTCATATTGTCTGACCATCGACAATTTTCCAAGGATTCACCACTTACATATTAGAGGCTTAACTAAGAGGGCTTCATATTGATGAATCCATTTTGATTCTTCACAAAGCCTAAGCCATTTAGTTTCAAAACATATGTTTCACTATTTCCTCCTTGCAAATAATGTACACAGTACGTCTCATTTATTAGCCTTGATTTATGAATTCTAGCTTTGACAGCTAGGCTTTGGTTGATTATCAACCAGCGTAAGTCTCAGGTGTGCATGCATGTGTGTATGGCATGAGGTCTTTTAATCCATTCTGAACCCTTTACCTATTGCTAAGTATTTTTTGACAGGAGAGTTAGCATTTTTCTTTTTGTATGGTTTTCTATGGCAAAGAAGAAGAGGGACTTATAATAACTCTTGTCCTTCTAAATATCCTCGCACTTCTAGCCGCAGTTTAAAAAATATTAGAGTTTGGTATATCTTCACAAAGCTCCAAGCAGGTAGGTTTGTCTTCAGTGGCAAGACATTGGAAGTGTTTCACAGTTCTCTAGTCCACACATGTGGACCTCTCTGTCCAATAAATTGCCCCAAGTTTGGAATCCTCTTACAGGGAATCTTTTCTTAATAAAATTAGGAAGTTATCCTAGCTGTCCTTGAGGTGATGGTAAAGGTGATGTATATTGTAATATTCCCAATTAGCAGCAGCTAATTGGCAATATTAATTTTGTTCAGATTTTGCCTTCCTAATGTTAGTCAATTAATAAAGGGGGTGATGGGACCCATAACCCACATTTAGGAGATAATAATTCCCTAAAGTCACTTAGGCAAATTTAGTTGGCAGCGTGGGGCCCAGGAGAGCCAAGTGACAGCGCAGGGAAGGGGCAGCGTAGGTGCAGACAACGCAGTGGCAGGGACAACGTGGCCAAGGAGGGACAACACAGTTGAGTGGGGCCCAAGGGAGAGCTAGTCTCTCAAGCATAAAAGGGAGAGGAGGCTCACCATTCAATCATTCTATTATGCATCTTTTGAGTTTCTGTCTTTAGACATTAAGCACGCTTTTGCTGTTTAGCGAAGTCTGCAAGTGCTGTTCAGCACACAGGTGTCTCTGAGTGGAGATCCCAACCTCAGCCTCGGGGGACATCGAATACCCACTCAGGTGAGGAGATCCACCATTTTTTTCAGGGCTTAGCACTCAACATCCTTTAGCCAGGAGCACGCAAACACTTAGGCAACACAGTCACTGTTGGGGATTATGCAGTCTTGGGAGGAGGCAACACCGGGAGAGAAGGAAGATCAGGGATTTCAGTCCGAGAGCATTGTGAAGGGATTTGCTCTTCACATATCATCTTTTACAGTAGGAGGAGGCCATCATTTGCAGTCTATCAGTTCAGGGCCAACATACTCACCTGGAGTGTGTGGTTTTCCAAGGGAGGTCAATTTCCGGGGTCAGCCATTCCATGATTCGTTCCTGGGTTTTTCCGGGTTATTGGAGGAGAGCTTATATTCCGAGTTTCATATTTTTCTGGGCAGGGGGACAACCCCAAAGAGCAGCTCCATTCCAGCAGTAGCAACAGTTCTGGTAGTAGCAACAACAACAGTTTCAGGAGTTATGTAGTCATAGAGAGAGCAGACATTCTGTGGGAGATTCTGAGAGTATTTCTAGCTTGCCTTAAGCAAGCCAAGGTGCCATCATTCTGATCACCTTTGTACCCATTGTTATCTTTCAGTGATAATAAAATGGCTCAACGTTTCTCCATAATTGCAGTGTTTTTATGATGTCTCTCTGTTTGCTGTAGTTATTTGTTTATGTTGCTTTATATTGCTATCTATTTCCTATTTGGAATATTACAGTGGTATCAGAGCTCATAGACTTGGCTCAGCCTGTGGAGCAGATCAGTGTATGACACCGGGAGGAAAACCATATATCACTTACTGGGGAAGGAGGTACAGGGGCCAAGCGCTGAGGCTCGAGGCCACTTTTGGATAAGGGGATTGCGTTCCAGTGGTGGACGCAGAGGAGGAAGAACCTATGGCGAAGGAAAGAGATGAAGGGAAGGAGTTCGAGAATCTCCTCCTGAAATCTGTGCAAGAGCTCTTGAGGAGGATAGAGGAGATGGGTCAGATGTTTCCTGCAGATAATAGGCAGCGAGAAACCCCAAGGGGTTTCACATCGGTGAGGGATCCGACACTTCTCATCACGCTTAGGAGCATATCACAGCACAACAGGTAGTACCGTTCACTCCCCCACGTTCCACGATGCCCACATTTTTGACTTCAGGCACTAGGATGGGAGGACCTCAAGAGTCGGAGGTGGTTCATTTGGGGGATTATTTTGCAGAGTATCAGTCTTATGGGCGAGAGTTTTGTGAAGGTCTCACTTTCCATGATTTTTGCTAGCTCAAGAAGGACAACAGATCCTGCAACCATAATAGAGGTGATGGGTACACGCAGGGAGGTGAGCTGCAACATACCGTGGGCAGGTTTTTCTTGCCAACATTTGATGGGTCCTCTAAATGTTCAGTGAAAGCTTGGGTGGAGAAGTTGGATATTTATTTCCAGCTTAATCAGATGGCATAGGGAGAGGCCATCAAGGTGGCAGCGCTGCACCTTGAGGGAGAGGCCCATGACTGGTGGTTCCATGGGATGGCCACACTGGGTCACTCGGCAGTGACAATGTATGTAAAGTTTACATGGACGCTGGTGGAGCGGTTTGACTGGAAAGATCCTGAAGAGCATTTTGTTGAGCTGACCAAGCTCAAGTAGACTAGGAACTCAGAAAATTACATTTTCGAGTTCTTGAGGCTTTCAGTGATGGTGCTTGACTTAACCTCAGCTAGGAGGATTTATATGTTCATTGACGGGTTGGCAGAACCTATGCGTGGGCTAGTCAGATCCACGAGGCCTGCCACACTTCAGGATGCGGTCGGGAGGACCAGAGATTTGCAGGATGCCTTGCCCAGGACCAGAGCTCCTTTCCCCCAGAGACCGACATTTCAGTTGAAGGGGAAGGACACGAGAGTTCCACCTCCAAAGGGGAACCAAGGCCGAAGGCCTTTGGATGATGATACCCGGAGAGACTTGAGACAGAGGAAGCTATGCTTCACATGCCAGGAGCCATGGGCGCCGGGTCATCGATGCGTCGCAGGGAAGGCACACTACATAGAGGTCTTCTCTGACAGTGAGGGGGAAGAAGATGCTTATGAGGGGATAGAGACAAAGGCTAGCGTTGTAGTGCAGAGAGGGTATCATCCACCACTTCCTCCCCCAGGAGCAACGTTTTCACCCACAGGAGTCCTTGCATCTTTGCGAGGGGTTCCGAAGTATTTGACACTGTGTCCGTGGCACCGTTCAGGGACAACATGTTTCAGTTCTAGTCGACAGTGGGGCCACTCACAACTTTATTGATGCCCAACTGGTAGAGAGGATGGGCATACAGATGGAGAGCTTTGATGGCTTCTCAGTACAAGTATCGGGTGCCAGAACTATGTAGTGTGCTAGGTACATTTCGGCATTAGCTGTGACCATGGGGACTTATACGATGACAGATCATTTTTTTGTGGTCGAGATTCCAGACACCAACGTGGTGCTGGGAGTGCAGTGGTTGATCACGCTGGGGAAGGTCACCACAGAATGGGAGACTTTGGAGATGGAGTGGATGGACAAGAAGAGCGGTAAGCATGTGATGATTCGAGGCATGCACACATATCCTCCATAGACTGTTTTAGCACGCCGGATGGAGGCTGACTTCCAGAAGGGAGATACAGAGTGGGTAGTGGAGCTGCGTATTTCGGAGGCAGGGGCCATAGGGCAAGCAATTCACCTAGATGTGCAGTCAATTTTGGACAGGTATGCTACGGTTTTTGGGGATATACCTCCAGGACAACCACCGGATTGGGGGTTCGAGCAAACCATTGAGCTTGAGCAGGTATTCAGGCTGTGATTAACACACCCTATAGGCATCCCAAAGCCTACGGGGATGAGGTTGAGAGAGCCATTTATGAGCTCTTAGCATTGGGACACATCCAGCCTAGTACTAGCCCATTTGCTTCTTCTGTTGTATTGGTGAAGAAGACGGATGACACACTGAGGATGTGCATCGATTACAGGGCTCTCAACAAGAAATCAATGAAGAACTGATACCCCATTCTGCGGATTAACGAGTTGATGGATGAGCTGAGGGGATCAAAATTCTTCTCCAAGATTGATCTGAGGTTGGGCTACCATCAGATCCGAGTGAGGGGCCAGGATGTCCCCAAGACGACCTTCAGATGTCATTACGACCATTTTGAGTTTTTGTTGATTCCCTTCGGGCTAACCAATGCACCGACCACCTTCCAATCCTATATGAATCACATCTTCTGTGGCCAGTTAAGGAAGTTCGTGTTGGTATTCTTCGATGATATCCTTATATACAACCACACTTGGGACTATCACTTGCAGCACATTGAGGCTGTACTGCGTATCTTGGAGGAGCAACATTTCTACGCTAAGCTCTCCAAGTGTGAGTTTGGGTTGACAACGATGCTCTATTTGAGGCATATCATTGGTGTGGACGGAGTGAGGGTCCACGAGGAGAAGATTCGGGCTATCCAGGAATGGCCGAAGCCAAAGAATGTGACAGAACTCCGGGGGTTTGTAGGCATCTGCACCCACTACCGGAAGTTTGTCAAGGGGTTTTCCCAACTTACTGCACCCCTCACAGACCTTACCAAAAAGGGGGCATTCAGTTGGACGAACACAACGCAGAGAGCCTTTGATAGGGTCAAGGAGGTGATGAGTAGCTGTCCAATATTAGCTCTGCCGGATTTCACAAAGCCCTTCATCTTGGAGTGTGATGCTTCAGGAGAGGGAGTAGGCGCAGTTTTGATGCAGGAAGGCCACCCCGTAGCTTTCGAGAGCAGAAAGTTGTTGCTGCATGAGAGGTTGTATCCTATATACGACAAGGAGATGGTGGCCATTATGCATGCACTGGCTAGGTTCCGACAGTACCTGGTGGGCAACAGGTTTCGGGTGAGGATTGACCACAACAGCCTTCGATTTTTCCTAGAGCAGAAGCAGTTGCAGGAGAGGCAGCAAAAGTGGGTCAGTAAGATCCAGGTATATGACTTTGACATTGAGTATGTCAAAGGGAAGAACAAAGTGGTGGCCGATGCTCTATCCCGCAGACCGACAACGTTGTCTTTGATGAGTATAGACACAGACTGGAGGGCTCAACTGCTGGTGGAGTACTCCAAGGATTGTTTTTCCTGTGAGGTGTTGGATGGCCAGATCACAGATGGCAGGTACAGGGTGATGGACGAGGTTATTTACTTCAGGGACATGATCTTCTTGACTGGGGGTTCTCAACTCAAGGAGAAGATACTGTGTGCTTCCCATGACTCACCATTGTTGGGTCTGTTAGCCACCTATAATATTTTTTTATACCAAAAGGTGGCTAAAACTTTTTGGAGCCTCCCAGGAACAAATTTTATCACTAAAAATTGTTGGCTCTTGAAGTCTCTCTAAGGCCTCATGCCTCTGTCCAGATCCCTTATTGCTGTTTACATCCTAAAAGCCTCTGAAATCCTTCAAAAATCCCAAGTTAAATACTGCTGCAGAACCCCTTGGTCCCCTTCATTTTCTTCCTCACTAACCTCATTTTCTATTCTCCATTTCCCATGAAAAACCCACAATTTCATGTTTCTCCCTTTCCATTTCATTAAAATCCCTTTTATAAGGTTAAAAACCCACTTTTTAACCTTACCGAAACCTTCATTTCCTTCAAGAAACCCTTCAAAAACCATGAAAATACATGTTTCTATGTATAGGACTTAAGCCCCTCGAGCTTAAGCCCTTAGCCCCTTTCTTCCATACGCCCGCACCCTGGAACCAAGTTTTAACCCTTTGGCGCTTATCGCAAAGCGCAGATCGCAGAATTTCCAAATTGTTATTTTTTAAACTGATGCATCGCAAATATTTGCGTTGCGATCCATCGTAGATCGCAGATCGCAATTTTCAGTTTTCCTCCAAAGAGTCATCGCAAATATTTGCGATGCGATCCATCGCAGTTTCCGCCCATCGCATAATCGCAATATCGCATTTTCTCTCCGTCGCATAATCCACCATCACGTTTTCCACTTTTGTGATTTGCGATCAGTCCCGCCGGGCCCACCGTACGATCCCCTCGCCGCTCATATAAAATGCGCCTTTTTCCTTTGTAAAATTAAAAAACGTCATATTGTATTGTTTACAAAGGTTTTTCTACTGCCTTCTCCCAACCGTCGATCTTCCACGATCAACGACTTAGATTTTATCTTTTTTTCACCATTCTATGATTTCTCCAATTAATCCCGACCATTGGATGATGCCATCCAACGGCCCTGCTTCCTCTGCACATCCTCCAATGCAGTTTAACCTATAAACGCAGGATTTCATAACTTTTGTTTGTATTTTGCAGGGTTTAACGTTTTTCGCTATATTCAGATGAAATTCGAAAGATGAGGGTGACGACCCTCCCTCCTTCGATTTATCAAAGGAAATCGTTCGCAGGTGTCAAATTCACATTTTCATCAGTGTTTCATGAGGCATTGATGCCGTATAACCCTGCGCAGCCCTGTGTAACAACGAAGCACCAAGAATCCGGCACAGTCAAAGAGTATCAGCTGTAGAAGACCAGAAATTTGCCAGCATAGAGAATTGAAGACAGTTTTATGGGGATTACGGCTAAGACTGTTATCAAAAGCCTAATCCCCCAATCTAAAACACAGTCTGCAGAATACCTAAAGTGTTTTAGTGACAGCAAACCCTCCACCGCCACAAAAAGGAGGCGAATTGATTCCTCCCAGCAACTAAACGCCACCTGTTGCCTCAAACCTTTCAAACCAACGCCGAAGTTATTGCAAAGGAAGATGTTTTGCCTCAACGTAGCCAGGGAGTTACTTCTGCAAGGAAATCAATGCAGAAAATATCTACAGAGTTACTCCACACAGCACACAGAGCCTCAAAGTCAAATTAAGCTCCCGCCGAGCTTTGATATTTATTGTAAACAGATAATACAGCGATCCACTTGTAAACTTCTCCATCGAGCCCCTCAAAAGGCCGCAAAGTCTTGAAACTGTATTAATTGTCTTAGGAGATCTTTTTAGATTTCACTTCCTCATTATTCTATAAATACCTCTGTAGAAGAAGAGAAGTTGTTGGTTGTTGGTTGTTGTTTGATCACAAGTTGTAACATTGAAATTCTCTGAAATGAATATACAAGTCGGTTGAAGTTGAAAACAAATTGAAGTCTTGGATGTATTGATGATGCTGTTGCATGCCCGTTCCTGAGAAGGCTCTATCATTGGATTCATGAGCTTGGTTGTCGGTGAAGTATTCTAACTGTTTAATGTTTTCTCCTGTTTTCATTATGTTTCATAATCTCTTACTACAGTAGGCTGAAAGTTTTAGGCTAAGAAATGACTCCTGGAAGCACCTTAGACCTGTTCACCCTTCACTGTTTTATGTTTTCTTCTGTTGAAGTATTTTAGAGGCTTTAAACCTTCTCTTTAGTCTTCATGCTTGTTTATTTCCTTGATAGCTCAAATAGTTGGTTTCAGCATGATTTATGGTTCTCCCTGCTTGTCTGCCATCACTTGAAAGCTGTTATTGAAGTCTCCTTTTGAAGTACCATTGTCTTAAGTTAATCAAAGAGGTCAGTTTTGATCTTACCCTTTGCCCCTGCTTGAACAGTTGTTTTGAAGGTCTTTATAGTTGCAAGCATAGATGTTATTTAGGTGTTCCCTCTTCTATGAATGCGGCTATCAGTGAATCTTTTATGTTTTCTAAGTCCTTTAAAATAAAATCTTTGAGGAAATAGGGAGTTCCCCGAATCTTAGATTTCATTTTAAAAGTTGTCTTGAAGTCATTATTTGCTTAAAGAATGTTTGTGGAATTTATGGTTAGCCCTGTCTATCAAATATATCTTTATTTTTAAGTTATGTTTTCAAGTTCCCTTTGTTGAGAATTAAGCTTCTCTTTCCAAAACATTAATGTCCATCTCATTCCAAAACAAAGGATCCTGTGGCCAAGTTAGATTTTCCCTTTGACATCCCATATCCCTTGAAGAGTTTGTCATGACCTTATTTTGACTCCATTGCCCAATGAACCAGATATTTCCTCTTTCTGTCTATCTTTCCTAGACCTTTCATATTCTGCTGTATCAACTCAACCCAACCAAACAAACATCTGCACTTAATAACTAGTCTAAAATCCATAACCAAATCAAACAAGATAAACCTTTGCAAACAATTATTTGAGAGATCCCTCTCTGAGAACAGGAGGACTAGATCCTGGAACTCTAAAGATTGGTTCTGATGTTGCCTTGTCTTTTGATTTGCCAAACTGTCAAAACACGGGACCCCAACAGGGTCATTAGGGATTCACGATGACCTACAGGGCCATCAGGGAGAGGTTCTCTTGGAGAGGCCTTAAGAAGGACATACTCCGGCATGTTAGGGAGTGCGAGGTATGTCAGAGGAACAAGGGGGAGAAGAGCCACCCAGCCGGATTACTATAACTACTTCCCATTCTGGAAGGAAAGTGGGAAAACATTTCGACGGACTTCATCACTGGGTTGCCCACGGTGCAAGGCAAGGACTGCATCTTTGTGGTTGTTGATTGACTAACAAAGTATGCTCACTTTTTTGCCACATCCGCACAGTACACAACGACACAGGTGGCAGAGTTGTTCTTTCGGGATGTTTTTCAGATTACATGGTTTCTCGAAGACCATAGTCAGTGACAGGGACAACCGTTTCATGGGCGGATTTTGGCAGGAGCTCCTTCGTTTGGTGGGTACAGAGTTGACTCCGAGAAGGCTACTACAACATCCAACTACCACCCTCAAACAAACGAGCAGACAGAGATAGTGAACAAGTGGCTGGAAGGCTACTTGCAAAACTATATCACAGGGCAGCAAAAGGCATGGTTGCTTTGGCTGCATTTGGGAGAATACTGCTACAACACCACTTTCCACATGTCTATTGGTATGTCTCCGTTTTATGCTTTGTATGGATACCATGATCTGACTTTCGTTGATGTTATGTTTGGAGCTAGCAAGGCCCCCAGGGCCAAGGATTGGATCCAAGAGAGTCAGGATATACTCCAGGATTTTAAGGATAACTTAGCCACAACACAGAACCAACAGAAGTTGTATGCCAACAAGGGACGGGTAGAGAGGTAGTTTGAGGTAGGGACTTGGTCTACCTACGACTTTAGTCATACTGACAGTCCACGCTGAAACAGAAGGGGGTCGAGAAGCTCAAGCCCCGCTTCTATGGACCTTAAAGGGTGATCCGCAGGATAGGGGAGGTTGCATATGAGTTGGAGCTACCCACCGGTAGCAGGATCCACAACATCTTCCATGTATCATGACTGAAAAAGGCATTGGGGCAGCAGATGACTGCAACAGAGGAGCTTCCGCCTATAGATGATGAGGGGCATTTGGTGTTACAGCCAGAAGCCATCATAGACACCAGGGAGAGACAACTACAGAGCAAGACAGTTAGAGAGTACTTGGTGAGGTGGAGGAATTTGCAGGATGAGGATGCCACTTGGGAGAGTGAGAAGATTTTCTAGCATCTGTCTTTGCATTTGCTTGAAGACAAGCCACATTTTGGCGGGGAGGACTGTAATGTTCCCAATTAGTGGGGAGGACTGTAATATTCCCAATTAGCAACAACTAATTGGCAATATTAATTTTGTTCAGATTTTGCCTTCCTAATGTTATTCAGTTAATAAAGGGGGTGATGGGACCCATGACCCACACTTAGGAGATAATAATTCCCTAAAGTCACTTAGGCAAATTTAGTTGGCAGCGTGGGGCCTAGGAGAGCCAAGTGACAACGCAGGGAAGGGCAGCGTGGAGGCAGCGTGGGCCAGGCAGTGCAGTGGTAGCGTGGGCCCAAACAACGTAGTGGCAGGGACAGCGTGGCCAAGGAGGGACAACACAGTTGAGTGGGGCCCAAGGGAGAGCTAGGCTCTCAAGCATAAAAGGGATAGGAGGCTCACCATTCAGTCATTCTATTATGTATCTTCTGAACTTTTGTCTTTAGACATTGAGCACGCTTTTGCTGTTTAGTGAAGTCCGCAAGTGTCGTTCAACACACGTGTCTCCGAGCGGAGATCCCAACCTCAGCCTCGGGGGACTTCGAGTGCTCGCTCAGGTGAGGAGATCCACCATTGTTTTTCAAGGCTTAGCACTCAGCATCCTTCAGCCAGGAGCACACAGACACTTAGGCAATGCAGTCACTCTTGGGGATTACGCAGTCTTGAGAGGAGGCAGCACCGAGAGAGAAGGAAGATCATGGATTTCAGTCTGGGAGTATTGTGAAGGGATTAACCCTTCACAAATCATCTTTTGCAGTAGGAGGAGGCCATCATTTGCAGTCTATCAGTTCAGGGCCAGCGTACTCAATTGGAGTGTGTGGTTTTCCAAGGGAGGTCAATTTCCGGGGTCAGCCATTCCGGGATTCCTTCCTAGGTTTTTCCGGGTTATTGGAGGAGAGCTTATATTCCGAGTTTCATATTTTTCTGAACAGGGGAAGAGCCCCAAAGAGCAGCGCCATTCCGGCAGTAGCAGCAGCAACAGTTTCAGGAGTTACGCAGTCATAGAGAGAGCAGCCCTTCAGCGGGAGATTCTGAGAGTATTTCTAGCTTGCCTTAAGCAAGCCAAGGTGCTATCATTCTGATCACCTTTGTACCCATTATTATCTTTCAGTTATAATAAAATGGCTCAGAGTTTCTCCATAATTGCAGTGTTTTTATGATGTCTCTCTATTTGCTGTAGTTATCTGTTTATGTTGCTTTATATTGCTGTCTATTTCCTATTCGGAATATTACATATATATTGCAGCTGTGTCCCAGCCTTTCTTTTGATTGTGAAATTTCTAATACAATTTTTTGGCAATTATCTGCCAAGCATGCCAAATCCTTGCAAGAATTTCCAAGGACAAAGATTTAAAGGAATTGGCTCCTCTGACCATTGGAAAAATCTGTAAAGGTCCGCTGATACCTGCTCTATGAGTGGCTGTCTCCATTCAGTGTCTAATGAATTTTACATGGTGCTTTTCCCCTCACTGCTCTTACTTAGTACCAAAATTCCTTAATCTGTTGGGCCATGCTCTAGCCGAAACTTGGAGTGGTTTCTGTAAGGATTACCCAGGTTGAAATTTGAATTCCTGGTCAGCTTGCTTGCCTCCTGTGTTGATGGTCAAGTGTGGCCTAGCCACTGATATTGCTCTGCTGTCTGGCATGCATGTCAATGATGCTTAAACCTTTGGCTGTTGATGTAACTGTGGCCATTGCTGCCATCATTTAATAGACCATTGTGCCGACCAAAGTAATCATATTTTTAATGAGTTTTTCTCGGTACCAAAATTCCAAGCTCTATTTTGAATTTTCTATGGCGTCAAACATTATTCTATCATTACCTTAGAGTATGAATAGATCATTGCAAATGAATACACTTTTCGCAGGAGAAACCTATTTATTCTTTCTTGTACACAGGAGGCTGGAAATAATGATAATGGGAAGGCATCACATTCAGCATGGCGAAACTATGATGATTTCAATGAATACTTTTGGTAAATATCTTTTTTTCTTTTAGTGATCTACTATCTTACTTGCGGATTGCATATTATGAAAATTCTGACTATATCATGTGCTTGATTTTGTTAGTTGTTTGGTGATATTTGGAAATCTTTGCAGGTCGCCAAATTGCTTTGAAATTGGCTGGCCTTGGAACATGGATGCAAAATTCTTCTCTAAACCAAACAAAAAAGCTAAGGTTTTGACTGATTCTGGAATCCATTCCTTTGAAATTTGAGCTAACAAGTATTTGTTGTTTGGGACCTTTACTTCTGAGATATGATGCCTAGCATCGTGCTAAAATTTCATGGAACTTTCTAATATGGTTATGGTTCCAAGTTTTAAACACATCTATAACATATTAAATGCTTGCAATGTATAAAATACATGCATCTCAATCTGACATGTCATTTTATATAAGTTTCGAGGATATGGATCGTGATTTGGGTACCAATACAGGGATAAGTACGGATGTCAGTTTTTTTTTCAAAGAAATTTTGAATATGATATGGCAGGACACTGCAACGATATGCATCCAATGCTTCCAACTTCTTAAACACATCAGCGAAAGATTAAATGCTTGCAGTGTTATAAAATATATGCAAAACTGATATATGTCTTTTTGGATAAGCTTCTAGGATATGGATATTGATTCAGGTACCAAAACAACTTTGGGTACATATATCAGTTATTTTCAGATTTTTTGCTTACGATATGGCAGGACAACAATTATGATTGCACACACGCATAATGTTCGAGCATGATACTGATGGAGAAACAGAGTTATCAAAATACCAGTATATAACCTACGAAAACAGATTGTCATGCATGAGAGTTTATGCACTTCAACGTATTTTTGAATTTATTATCTGAAAGGTTGTATATGATTGAAAAAAATTGTAAGTTGATGCGTATATACTATAGTGATTATAGTGATTAAAATCTTACTATCACTATTGCCACATCAAATGCCTTATTGCAGCAAGAACCAAAAAGTAATTTGATAGATTTCTTCAAAGTTCAAACATGGCTATGAATTTATATGCAAGTACATAATAAAAGTTCTCTTATAAAGTGAGCTCTAGTTTGTTGGTGGCTATACAACACATAAAATTTCATGACATTTTAGTTGCTTAGTTGAACTTGAAACTTGAAAATACCATTAATCTTTATGTATTTGATATTCTTTTTTTTAATAAATTTTTTGGATAGGGGTAGGGTGAGGATATGACGTCGAAATCCATCCCAGCATTATCTGGAATAGATACTCCCTGGATCTTGCATAGATCCATGCTATATTCCTTCCAGATGCAGATAAATGAGGAATCTAAGATGTATCTCAGAAAGATACAAATCCAACATGTATCCAGGCACCTCTACAGTGGGGAGGGGAGGATGTGGCTGTGAATGCTTAAATTGTCATCTCTAATTATTTTAGCTAGTATTGTTGAATAATCACTTCATTGTTGAATATGCAGCTGAGTTTCAAGCTTAGTTCCCACCTCGATCTAGAATAATGTTGGGATTAACAATATATGCTTGGGGTGCAATTAGTGCCAATCACAGTGACCATTTAATGCTTTACATGGCAGGTGCATCAATGCCGTTATGTAAAATACTTAGGGCAAGATACATAGACCTTGACAATTTGCAGAATAGGCTCCAGAGACTCTGCACAACAGTGACTTATTTGAAGTAGAACTTATTACATATTAAGGTACTCTTGTTATAGCCATGGCATTCAGACTCCAGAGTGCTTATGCAAGCATCCTGATTTCATTATCCTCCTAGTTAACAGAAAAGTAGACATTAATGAAAATGATTGTGTTACTTATTAATTACTGTATAAATAACTTAATAAGATGGAATTAATTTGTGTACTATAATTTATCATGTCAATTTAGTTCTTGCTTGAATGTCATGGTGCTGGAGACAATCTTGTTACTGGGGTAGCGTCACCTTTTAAGTAGAAATACAGTGAGGTGTTCCCTAAATCTTAACAAGAATGGATGCAATCAACTTCTCATCTTGAGCTGGTGGGGACAATGATACCACATCCGCGAAGGTCGTGCTTCTCTAGTAAAAGTAATTATGGGTATAGGAATTATGTCTTTGTTAGTATTCCACATGGTTTTTAGTTGTTTATTTTTTCTGATTCTTTTATTTCAGAGAGATATGGAATTGGAGTTCCATGTACTTGTTTTTCAACACACATTCCTTTGAGCTCTTTCCCTACAACTTCAAGGATTATTCTATCTCAGGTTTTTTTGAGGAACCTATGTATTGTCTCACATTTTTCATTTTGTGCTTAGATTTTTACCATGCTAGTTGTCCATCGCTTCCACTACTGTGCATGTAGCATTGATTTTCCTTCATCTATTATGTTATAACAGAGTTGCTTCGAGCAGTCTATTATCTTTATTATCTTTATTTTAGTTCATTTCATTTTAGTCTCTCAAGCATTCACACTTGGATTCTTAGTTCATATCTGCATGGTTGTGGATTTTCTGTCCTCTCTTCGATTCTATCTGCTTTCTGTTTTATTTTTATTTTTTTGGAAGTAATTTACTCATGAATTGCTTATGCTTGCATTTGCTTCCCTTCAGTGAGTGTCATGTATCCTGCTGATAAGAAGTCCAGAAATCAATTTTTTAATTTCTTCTCCCATCTATAGCAGCTACCTTTGATGTTACAAGGGAAGATTTATAAGTCTTGTTAACCTTGTATTTGCCTTTGGCATATTCAGTATTAAAGTTTTGGCGCATTCATGAGTACATCTTTTGGGGCCATGTTGAGATCTAGTTGAGTTTTACATCCATGGATTTTCAGAGTGACATTTGGGGACACCTTATACGGTGCAGATTTCAGTTCAATTTTTAGCAGGGCTCCCATGTATGCATGCTGCATACAACACTTGGAACATGCATGGGATGATGATTATTTCAAGTGGGTACTTTCCGATGTTGAGATTGTTATTTTGGGAAAACTTTTATTATTTAGAAACTTACTATTTTTAGCAGCTGATTGCAGTTTTGAGTACCCATTTGGTGGTTTGCCAAATGGGTATTATTTGATTTTTGATTTTGCTATTTTTGGAAAATTTCTATTTTTAGAAACTTGTTATTTTGGGAAACCAATAAGGTTTTCACATATCTTTTTTGGAGGATATGAAACAAGATGAGATAATTATATTAATATCCTTCAAATTACCACAAAATTAGGAATATTATCAGGGTTTTTATTTTTAGAAAGTGCTATAAATGGATGGGTTTGTGTAACGATGTAGAATAAAGCCCAAAAATTCAAAGTAATTTTGATAAAGTGAAAAGTTAGGTCAAAATTGGAGTATCTTGTCTCATATTGTAGTTGTAGGTTGAATAAGTTGTACATGGCACAATAGGTTATCTTTACTTGTGAGTGTAGCTTACCATTCATTGGTAGAGTAGGTGAATCAATCCATGAGGATACATTTTTGGTAGAAGATGTCTTATCCATTAAGCTTTTTGGAGTCCTCTCCACTGTGTTTTCTCTAGATCTGGAGGCTTGTCAATAGCAATATTAACTTGAATGAGTTGTATGCTTATGTTTACTTGTAGGTGCAAGTTACTGTGACATGTTAGGGTAAGGGAATAAATCCATGGTTGATATATTTGGCATGCTTTTATGAAGATGGAATCATGTAAGCTTTGGGTCTATATCGAGGTTGCTTGTGTCATTTTTGTGACAAACACACATTTTTTTGTTTGGAGATTGCTTGACCAACAAACTAGTGCGAGCATGCTCACAAGTTTATTCTTGGAGTTTGTGCTATTGGAGTGGATGAGGGCTCTTACCTTATCCTTGAGGATTTACCTGTGACTTGTTAGTGCAAGTTATTGCATGAGTTTGATGTGTTAGAGCGTGTTTGAGCTTTTGTTTGTTTTTTCAGGAAAAACTTCACATATGTGTTGGTGCTTATCATTTGTCGACTTTTAAAGTCTTGGTTGAGTCTTGAACCACCTAAGGAAATTCAATTTCTTCTAGACAAGTTTGAGATGCTTTTTTGGTTTCTATTTTGAGTTTTAAGATATTTTTGTATGGTTGCTTTGTATTGATCCATTCCCAATATATGAGAGATGGATTTTTCAGATAGATATGGATGATAATTGTCCAGTTCTCCAAATATATTATCCCACTTCCATTCTTCACTTTTTGAATCCTTCCCTATCAAAGATTTGAGTGAGTTTGTTATTGAGTGTTGGAATTGCTCCTATGGTGTTCATGTGACTTTGCCCCTTGGTATTGTGAGGGCAAGGTAATTGCGTGGTGATTCTACATTCCCTTGAGTTTTGATGGCGTCAATATGATATTCCCAAGATTTATATTTATGACTTTGAAATAAAGGAAATACACTTGAAGCTAGATTCCCTTTCACAATTTTGTGATATTTTACAATTGATTAACCTTGGCAAGACCAAAATAATGATATTTAATACGTTGTAACAAGTCATTTCCTCATATCACTTTCACTTCATAGGGGAAGAGATTTAGATCACCATAACATGCACTTACCTGGAGGCTTGGTTTGTGGGGTCTTGGTTTAGTTTGAGACATGATTTTCCAATTGTGGCTAAGAGGTATGGATTCCTTGCCCTATTGGAGAGACAATGCTTCTAGATTCACTTTCATGACATCTCATCTAGATTCAACTTATAAATGTGGTTATTAGATCCATTGACCTCTGTGGTTCAGAGGTCTAGGACCTAGTTTTCTTTGGGTCGATTGGTCTTAGATAGGGCAATTGGAGTCCCTTATGTTACAACACATCATTCATTGCAACTAGATGATTCCCTAGGTCATCATCCATGTGAAGGTTGGGACACGTTGTTTGTTCTTTGAGGCCATTTTTAGATTACTCTCTTTCCTTTATAGATTTTAGATTCTTGTTGGTTTGGCCTCAAGGAGGTCTTAGTGCTGATCTTCTTTGTATACCTTCCATTTGTAGTTCTTCATGCTACAATGCATCATTTGTGGCGAGTAGATGATCCCCTAGGCCATCATCTATGTGAAGTTTGGTGCACATCCTTTGAGCTTGGAGGCCATTTTTTAGATTAGTCTCTTTCCTTCATAGAGTTTAGATTCTTTTTGATTTGGCCTTGGGGAGGTCTCAATACCCATCTCTTGCGTTTTTTCTCCCTTGCGTACTTTCTCTTTGCATGGTCATCTAGATGGGTTCAATGTTGGTTCTCAGAGGCCTCTAGGTTATTTAATAAGTGATCATCTCTATTGATCTCCTCCCTCCCCTTTTAGATATTCTCTAGATGCATTGAGGCACTTCTTGACATCTTGATAAGACTTCAATGGGATTATTTGAGAGCACATTTATAACAATATTTTTAGACCACATGGATATCACCTCTCAAGGGTGTTAACCTAAGGTGGCTTTCAACTATTATCACTATATGTAGCTCTAAGAAGGCCTTATTGTTTGACCCACATGTGTGGGTAATGGATGTATTCCCTAGGGATCCTGCCATTGGCCATTGCAAAGTGGGTTTGCATTAACCCTAGGCCAAAATCGATCATCATCTTCTTTGTTTGTATAAGATTTGTGAGCTTTTCCTCCTACATGAGAGTTGAGAGAATATCCATTGCCTTTACTAGGATTTGAATGCGTCCCTCTCTACATGCTTTGAGTAACTATATCAAAGGAGTCTAGACTCTTCGAGAAGATCACTTCCTTCTTCCTTGTTGACCAATCTACTTAGGGCTGAAAATAACACAAGTTCCTAACTTCTTAAACGATTATATTGCTGAGAGACTAGACATCTTTCCAATACAATCCTCAATGGGGTGTCGTTTGAGGAGACTCTTGTGGAGCTCTCATACTATGTTATGAATATAATATATGACTTATACAGATGTAGGAACATAGGACTTCAAGGTATAATGTAAATAAAATGTAATTAAGTGAGGTGATTGTCTTGGGGAAGATATGTTTTGCATGGGGGAACATTCTTTGGATTGACGAAGTGATGCTTGGATGAATTGTGCTATTTTTTCGTGAGTATTATCTTCCATTTTACTAAAATTGTTGGAATAGGGTTTGTCATGTGCCAACTCTCATACTATGTTATGAATATAATATGACTTATACAAATGTAGGAATGTTGGACTTCAAGGTATATTGTAAATAAAATGTAATTAAGAGAGGTGAATTGTCTTAGGGAAGATATGTTTTGCATGGGGGAACTTTCTTTGGATTGGCGAAGTGATGCTTGGATGAATTGTGCTATTTTACCGTGAGTATTATCTTCCATTTTGCTAAAATTGTTGGAATAGGGTTTGTCATGTGCCATATTCAATTTGCAACATCTCTTAAGAACTCTATTTTCTTCATATGCAAAATTTTTCATCAAGTATCCATTAAGGAAACTAGATTAGATTCCTTGACGTTAAGTGTCTTACTTTGGAAAGTTGCTAAGGCTAGTTTGAGAAAGTATTCTTCTCTCCTTGCCTCTCCATCCAAGGTCTTCAACTGCTTGTTTGACTCCATATGCCCATAAATTCATTAATGATCTAAGGCACTGATCCTCCATTCTCCATCACTTTGTACTTTTTGTAAGTCATTAAATTTGGAGTAACATGTGTTTGGGAATCTGTTTGAGCATTCTCCAAAGTGTACCTCAAACCATTAGTTCTTTGACCTCATTGCTTCATCCCACCAAGAGCCATACTTTATTGAAGACTATTCTAGGGTTTAAAAATTGCAACCTCCTTAGAGAGCCATTTGGCATAGGATCCCCTAAGTCAACTAATCTCTAAGTCCTGCCTGGGAATCCTCCCTTGTGGGGATAATATATGCCCACAAAACAACAAGGGAATTCACTACTAGGGTGACAGTGGTGGTGGATTTCATTGTTGCCAGGGATCTGGTGCATAATAGCACTAGGGTGTTGGATTTTGTAGTAGCATTTTCGACGTTGTTTTTGGGGAGGAGTTGAGTCCTCCTCATATTCTGAAGTCTGTGTTTCAATTTCTTTGAATGAGCTCATCCCAAAGTCAAGGATAAATCTACTCATCGGGCGACTCCATAGGAAGAAGGAAGTCCTTTTTCTTTGAAGATTCTAAAGGCTTGGTGCTTGTGAGGTGAGATGAGCACCATTTGAAGGCATTTGACATCTCACATTGTCGACTCTATTGTGAAAAGGTAAGAAATTGCAAATTTCAAATTTTGATGTTTTGTAACGAGAAACGATGGCTTCGTGGGATTTTCATGTATTGTATCCGACACTGGATATCGAGGACATGTTGGGATATCCAAATAAGCCTCATCCAATGTACGAGAAGCTTCCAACATTTAATGGGTCCTTATTGACAATTGTCCCACATGTGTTGTTTATGAGGCACATCTTAGGTTGTGAAGAAAAGCACGAAGATGCCTTGATGAGATTATTCATTCTCTCTTTAGGGCACAAGCATAGTGGTTGGATCAAGCACCTGTGCAGTTGGAAGACTATCCCTTCTCTTTGATTGCGAGCTTGCTCAAATTATGTGAACTAGGATAACAAAGTTTTGAAAATATTTATCAAAACTTGTGGGCAACCCTGTTGTAGGAAGGTCTCTTCGCCCTTTTTGAAGAAAGGGAAGAAATTTACGGGAATGGAGATCTAGAAGACAAAGGCATTGAGTAGCCTGTTGAAGATGCATTTTTGGTCCAAAATACGAAGAGGCCATCCTTGCTATCAACATAGAAAATCCTAATGAAGCATGACCTTTTATGGATGAGCAAGGTATTGAAAGCAATGTTGCACGAAGTAGGGATGTTTTTTGGAAGTGAAGTGCCAAAAGCGTCATTTTCCAAAAATCGAGGAAGCAAAGCGTCTACTATATATATATATATTTGTTTGCATTGATATTAAAAAAACATCTAAAATACCAAATTAGTTGTAGAAGATATGAAAACATGCATATTTGCACACAAATCAAGATAAATATGGTATCCATTGTACATCAATGGTTAATTATTCGAGCATCAACCATCTAGATGCATCAATCATCTAGAATCTAGATTTGTCTCCTCTTGTCTAGCCTTTGCCTATACTTTGATTCTCTAGGGATATTAGTCAACATTGCCGAATTTTCATCAAACGACCTAATCCAAGCCTTATAATATGGTAGAGAAAGCTTAACATGCCTGATCAATGATTTTGACTTGAGTGAAGGGTAAATTTTTGCAAAGGCCATGACAAAGGAGTTCAACAATCAACACCAACACTAAGGTACATATAGGGCTTGTTGCTCTTGATTAAATGCTAATTACATACCCTCATACATGATATAATCTAATGAAATGCCATAATCCCATTGATATTGAAATCCTAAAAACTGTTATGTCTGCTCAATTTTGAATCGGATATGAAATTATGTTTTCTCCTTATGATGTTTGATGAGATTGGATCCACTCTCAAACATCTTGATTCATTTCATGGTAATGTTAAAAATTGATGTAAAAGTGACTTTAACTTTAGGAATTTAACATTACCATTATGGAGCATCTAGGAAACGTCCAGGGAGCATCAAGGGGACACCTTGGGAGTGTTTGGGAAGCATAATTTCTCACATAACAGTTCAAAAACCCAAGTCAAGTCCAAAAAAAGACAAGTTTGCGAAACCATTTGCATCTCTCTCAGATCTGGTCATGATCTGTGGTGGAACCGCGCAGGCTATGTCTCGGTACCGCGGATAGGGTCGACGAAACTGTGGCAGTTTTGTTTTTCCAGGAACCGTCGCGGTTCCACTGGAGGATCGGTGGTGGATCTGTCCAGGACATGAATTTGCCTCCTGATCCGGGTGTGTGTGGGGGGGGGACTGATCCTGCAACGCTGATTGAATGTACTATCTCCAACTCTCCATCCATGATGAGTTTGCTGCTGTTACAAGTCAGAATTCACACCTTGGGAGTGTTAGGGAAGCATAATTCCTCACATAACAGTTCAAAAACCCAAGTTTTTCAGGAAGAATTGAAGTGCGGATTAAAGGACAGAGAATTGAGGATAACTCTAAGTTTATATAGCGTGATAAAGTCTGGTCTAAGCGTGGGTTAAAGGACAGGAAAAGGTGCGGACTTATCTGAAGATTTGACAGTGAATATCTCTGAGATAAAGTGCAGAAAAGGGACAAGATCTATTGCGGACTTCAGGACAGAAGTCAGTTCAGGTTTAAGGATAAAATAAAGTTTGTATATCACAGTGTGTTATCACAGCAAGGAAGAGAAGTCCGTTCGAGAAAGTAAGGTTCTTTAGTGCCTAAAAGGAAGTACTACTCAATTGAAGAAACTTCAGTGTTATCCAAAGTGAATGGTTTCAAGTGATCTTGTTTAAGAGAAGTCCGTGGAAAGAAGAATGCTATGCAAGATACAAATACATTCTAGAAGATAAGACCTAGAAACCGAGTTCTAGTATTGGTGCAGCACAGTGCAGGTTGGTGCAGAAAAGAAGGGTCAGCATTGAAGGTCAACAAAGCAGTTGCAAGGTCTTGGATGCATTAATAGGTTAAGGGTATGAGTCTTGGTCATGGTACTTGTCATTTGACGATCTATAAGAAGAATTCCTTACGGGTTTTCCTCTCCAAGAGGGAGAGGTTTTGCCCTGGCTTGAGGAGCCTAACTTTGTGTCTTTTGTATTTTTGGTAATTGACTTGACGAAAGACTAAAAAAGCTAACGAAGAGAAGACATAAGTAACTCAAGTAAGCACACAAGTAATTATCAAGAAGAGAATTTGAATTAATCACCAGCCCTCTAAATTCTCGATAGGGCGGTGTTGGGGGGGGGGGTGGATTTTGCAACGCTGATTGAATGTGCTATCTTCAACTCTCCAGCCATGATGAGTTTGCTGCTGTTACAAGTCAGAATTCACACCCAGAAATTAAAAGGGATATTATGGTCCTAGAGAGTGGAAATTTGATGAAAAATTCCTGGGTGGCAGAAAATGCAAGGTATCCATTGAAGAAAACCGGTAAAATGTGCCAAACCCAGAAGAACACCATCATAGCTTTTCAACTGAATATTCAAATCCAGATGATGAATTTGCTGATCAAGATATGGATGCTGGTGTGACTAATGTTTGGAACCAAGAAGAAGGCTCTAAAGATGCGCTGGTTGAAGACTCAGGAAGTGGTGATTATGCTGCTAAAAAAGAACACATTCCAGACCTCTTCCCAAACATCGGCACTCTGCTCCATGAAGATGATCCAAAGGATGATGCTACTGCTGTTGCAGAAAATATTGCGAGCACAGAGTCTGAGAAGGTTAACACTGCTGGTGCCAGTGAAGAAAATACTCCAGATAAAGAAAGAGGCATGGAACAGCCTTCTGAAAATGAAGAGATGGCTATGAAGTGCTGGTGTGTTGAACCACTCTTTTATTTCCAACCCCACAAATCATGATTGTATGTTTGTTGTTCCAGAGCAGTAGCCTTGGGATGATATCTTTGGCCATAATGTTGAAATGAGTGTATCTCAAGATTGGATAGAAACTGGTCATAGATCTTATACCCTTCAGTTTGACTCCCTTCCAAATTATGATACTGGGTCTGATGACAATTTTCAGCCTGAGTTAGCCATTTGATCCCAAGTAGGTTGGCCATACAATCTGTACTATGCAGTCCAAAAGGCATCTTAATTATGATGATTTTGGAGTCTGTGTGCCTGAGGTGGACAAGCTGCAAAATGATGAAGCTAATGCCATCTTTATGACCCAGAGTTGGGCCTTGAATCCGAAATAAATATCGGTTCTAGTAGAATTCTCACTGGAGATGGAGAGATACAGGAAGTTGGACAGTTTGATGATAACGATAACTGTGAAAGACAGTCATATAGAAAACTGGGCTCATTCATGGATGAATATAGTAGGAGCAGTTGTGAAACCTGTTTGAGAAAAAATGGTATTCTCCCTGTTGATGACCTGGAAAAGCATGAAAAATGGAATGGCAGTAAGAACCCAAGTAAGGGTGTTAGGAATAATGGTGCCATCACTCCCATGAGGTACCTTCTTATAAATAAAGGAAATCATGGAGCTGTCCTTACAATAAAAATTGACCACAACCCTGATGAAAGGGACAGAGTAAACATTGGTAAGACGTCCCAGCCTGACAAATCATGGCTGCTTGGGAGCGGAAGCGGGAAGCGGGAGTGGGGAGCGACATTTTCAAAAACTCTTGGTTCGAGAGCGATTTTGGGACCGGATTTTATATAATATATATTTTTTATATTTTGATGAATATATGTCAACAAAAGCATGTAGAATGATGAATTAGTGATGAAAAACATAAAATTAAACCATATAACATTATTCATCTAGTAGTCATAATCTTCATCAACCACAGGTCCACAAATTACAAGTTCTCATTTATATCGCATATAAGGGTACACATAACCAAAATAGCATCGAGTGCAATCCATCTCTGAACCGAAAATAGATCAACAAATAGAGGCTCTAGATGGCCTCTAACATCCAAAAAAATCATTCTACAACAAAAACCTACATATCATCAAAATCATTGCCTATCTTGTGATCTTGGTCATTAATATCACCCTCTAAGCATTAACATAAGATAGAAAAAATGTAGCATGTCAAGTCAAGATTTTGATTGAGTGATGGGTACATTTTTAGTAGGGTCATGTTAGAGGAGTTCGACAACCAATGTCACTAACATCAAGGTACATAGAGGGCATGATGCTCTTGATTAAATACGAGTTCCATACCCTAGTACATGAAAAAATCCAATGTAAACATTGCAATCCCCCAATCTTGAAATCATGAAAAGTTGGTAAGTCTTTTGGATTTTGAGTGAGATCTAAAATTCTATTTTGTCCATGTGAAATCCAATGACGTTGGAACCACTCTCAAACATCTCGAGTCATTTCATGGTAATGTTAAAAATTTAAGTAAAATGATGAAAATGAAAGATAAAGGAGAATGTAGAACACATACACAAAATCGACTGCCTTTGAAATTATGACACATACACAGTTTCCCACCATGGATGTAGATTGGTTACATCATTCATATGGAGGGCTTAATGTGAGCTTTGAAGATCAATGGACAACCATAAATATTGATTTCATATTTTGGAGTCATGGAATTGATGAATGCGCAAAATATAATGCTGGTGTGCACATTAAGAAAAACATGGAAGATAAATTTTCGCCACTAAAGTTTGGAGATTATATTTTTGTAAAATGTTGTGCTCAAGTGTGCAATGATCAAATGAACTAATGATCGATGGCAAGGGAGGTGAACTAGGCATTGGTTCGCCGAGGAAGCCCTCTGAAACCAACAGTGGGTCCAATTGTATGATCTTGGGGTGATGTAGGAGTGAGAGATACTCCTAGCATTTGTGGTGTAAAATCACATTTTTTATAAATTTTGATCCCAATTCATGCAATTTCCATGTGTTCCCCATGGTATGAAATTGATTCCTTAGTCGATTTGGGGCCCAATTTAGTGCCTTTGGAGATTTAAGCCCGTTTCATGCAATTTCCATGTGCTCGCACTTATCATTATGAGGGAACATAATTGTGGACCATCAACAACTTGCCAAACTCCAACACCCTTTATATCAAATTAATGGGTGAAAATATTCAAAGACCACATCATGTGTGGTTCAAAATTTCTTGTAAGGATGATCACGTCTCCATACAATACCAAGACAAGTTGATTAGATCTATCAGAATCACAAAGATAAAAATATGTGCCATTCTCATTGATCCTGAAATACCAATTACATAGTGCAAGCAATTGCTCACACTGGCTCTCCAACAAATTGATAACATGATTATCATGCCCATGTGCCTCAAAATCTTTGGCCATTGAGGTAAACCCTCAGCAAGGTCAACTCTCTCTTTTCAATAGAATCCTTTGGTAACTGAAGCAAGAACCTCATCAATGTCAACTCCCTCTTTTTGAGAGAATCCAACAACCCTTTTCTTGTACTTGTCAATTTTCCCATTTGCTACAACCTTGCTATTAATCATTGGTTCCAGAATAGGTTTTGAACCTTTTTCCATAGCATCTCGACATGCATGCTCTACATATTCCTTCTCAAAGTTGAAGGCTCATCCAACTTCTTGTTAGATTGTAGAGAAGCCATAAGATTAACAAGCAATTGATAAAGGATATCAACTTGCACACCTCTAGCCAAAGTCCTTAGACTAGTTAGACTGTAGTCATTGTTAGTGTATTGTTGTCCTTCAAATGAGACTCTACGTTGAAAATCTATCATACAAGAAATTGAAAGAGTGTTTTTCTTCAAATCAGGAATAAATGAAACATCATTCAACTCAGGAACCTCACTTGATGGCATCCAAAAGGAATGGAGTGCAATATTTTCTTAGGATAAGTAGCATCATTGCCCAACTCCACGTTTACTCCTCCCTCTTGCTCTTGAAGCCTACTGAAGAGTTTCCTATCATAATTAATTTATCTTGATGCCCCATTGTCCACATACCATCCGACACTTGACACAGATTTAGAAGATAAACAGGCGACCATGGAGAAGGCAATGTCATGTTGGGATGATAACTCATCCACTCCTACTTCAATGATAACCTTGCCTTTCTTCTTCTTTGGACATTGGCTAGCATGATGTCCCAATTGGCGACAACTTTAGCATTTCATCCCACCCAAATCTCTCTTACCTTTGCTTGATTCTTCCTTACCTTTCTTGTATTGTTTCATGCTTCTCTTCCTCATCATCCCAATGAGGACTAGTTCTTCTAATTACTTTTGCTACACCAAACATGGCATCTATTTGATTTCTACTTGCACAAGGTTATCCCAAAGCTTGTTATATTCAATGTTCCACCAAGACTCCAGTGCAGGGAGACGCGGGTGCGGGGAGATGCATAAGGGGGACGTGTGGGAGTACCCTCGAATTTTAGGGAAATTTTGGGGGTGCGGGGGGACGTCAGGGTATATAATTTTCAATATATATATATAATTCAAGTTCATATTCAATAATGAAAGCATAAATAGACTAATAGTAATACATTGAAATTTGATCCACACGTAACATTTAAACTCATAATTGAATTAAATAATGACATACATTGATCCATCCTCATCATTAATTTTGATACATACATCATTCATAGGACATACTAATAATTCATTCATACCATGAGATTCAATAATGAAATATTCAAATACATTGATCCATATCATTCATCATTTTACATTGATTCATTCTAGAATTTAAATTGAAAGCAAAACATACTAGCATATCAGTATTACTATATACCATATAATAGATACTGAAGTTTGAACACTAAAATAGTAAATTACTAAATTCAAAATTTATATAAATCAAAGTCTCAAACTGCAAAATAGTTAAGAGTGAGGAGTCAAGAATCAGTCTGAGGTCATCAATATCTAGTGCCACAACTCAAAGCTTGTTTCTCAAGAGCATTTGTCTAGGGAGACTATAACTTTGATATAAACTAACCATATATCTAGTGCCACAACTCAAAGCTTGTTTCTCAAGAGCATTTGTCTAGGGAGACTTAAACTTTGATATAAACTAACCAACGCCTCATGCATTAATTTATCGATTGTCTTATTTATAATGCAATGGATCAAATGATCCTTCACCAAATTAAGAATAGTTCTCTTTGTCTTGTCCTCTTTAACATGCAAGGCCAACAATTTTGGATTGGTAGGTGTATTGATCTTTTTCTCAACTTGCTGCCCAACCTTAGCCTCCTTCAAAAGTATTTGTAGTTTGCACTTACAAGGTATAAAATTGGGAGCACTCTCCAACTTGTCACACTCTCTTAGACCAAGAGTAGTCATCTTGCAAACCTGTAAGACACCTCAAAGAAATCAACAATGAATAAAGTAGAACAACCCTTCTAAGGTTCCAACGCTTCTCCCAAGCACACTGAGGTTTCACACCTAACACCTTGTACTAGGTCAAGCACGTCCACCAGCCACAAAACAATTGAGATCTAGCAGTTTCAGTCAAATCATCTCTAATACCATGTCGAAATTTCTGAAATTCTCTAATGCCATGTATAAATTTTGTGAATTTGACTTTTATTGCAAATTCAGAAATTTCACCTTAATCTTGAGGTTCTCTGGATTTATTTCCTATGAGTTTTTAGCCTTGGGAATGAATCTAAAATATATATTTACAACATCAAATATTTTACTCCTCTAAAGCCAAATTCACAAGGTAGCTCAAGAAAATAAATACTGAACAAGTATACTTCAATGCAACAAAATTTAAGCCTATAACAGATCTAAAATAACTTGTAACAATGGTAAATCTGCTCCTTTAGCTTCTATATTTTTGTTAAATCAGTTAACAAAATCTGCTCAATGTTATGTCAAATTAGCATGCATAGGCAACACTACAAAGTACTCGTACATCTTGAGAACAAAATCTAAAAATCAAATTTACATTCACGCAAAGTTTGGGAAACTGGTACAAGTCACGTTCTCCAAATTCTATCTAGGGAAATCATAGGAAAACACTAGCCACCAATTCCTCCTATCTAGGAATCACTCCCAACCAAAGTTGATTGCTCCACTAAAGATCTACAGTAGGGTAGCATACGCACTGACAAGTATTCATTGGCATCTACACTTGCATCCCACAAGTGTACAAGGTAATCTCCCTTTATCCTCCTCACATTAGGCACCCCAAGTTGTAATAAGGTTTACAAATGCCACAAAACCTTAGTTTTCTTCTCTCTTAGGCTACTATATCAACTGCTCCCATTGCTCCCCTGGGGATTATCTGAAGCCCTAGCTTCCCTTGTCTTCTTAGTGCAAAACTCTAACCTTAGTCTTTGACAAAAGAGAGCAAATGCAATGAAGAAAAGTAGAATGAAAAACACTATCACTCTAGCTGTCACTTGAGATAATGAAAAAGCTTTCTCCTCTTTTTTATTTATATGAAAGGTGAGGTTCTGAATAATCATAAAGAGGACAAGGCACATAAACAAGCAACCTAACTAATCACTAGATAGCAAGGTTGCAAACATTGGCATGAAGATAAAATTGGCAAGGGTATGGAAATCCAAAAAATCATAAAAATTGAAAAAATACCTTTAAAAATCGGCAAAATTAAGATACCACCAAAGTATTGGTAAAAATTGGCAAACATCGGTTTGGCCAAGAAATCGCGATTTTGTGAATTTTTTACGATAAAATTGGGATGTTTGCAACACTGATAGATAGGAACACATGTGAAGTGCTCTAACTCTAAGTGACACATGTAAAGCTTCAAGGTATGGATGTCAACCGAGCAAGGGTCGAAGGCTGAGTGCTTTTCAAGAAGGGTTGAATGCTCCTCCAAAGGCCTCTAATTCTCTAACTCTACCTCCTAAGGCATGTGTACCTTTGGATCTGCCCAACCTGTATGATCATTTCTCAAACCAAGCATCCTCATTTTCAGTACAAGCTGCCATGTAAGAAACCAAGTTTCCCCATGCCATCTAGTGTTCAATGGCCTCTTCAAGATGCCCAATGCTCCTCCTCCAAATGGGTTGTCATACCAAGTAAGCAACCACGCCCTCCATGTCTATGCTTGATGAAGAATGTCACCAAGCCACTTAGGTCTCCAACCTCCCAAGGAAGTACACCGCATAATCATCAAATCAAGATATAGCAATCCATGAGGAAGCTATCTCTAATGGGTATGTCCATCATGGTACAATAAAAGGTAATCAACATACCATGCACTCTACATTACATGAACTACCCTCAAGCATGGTGTAAAGTAGTAAACACTTTTGTAGTGACCCCAAATGCTAACAAAAACATGGGTTATAAAGTTGTTATATCTCAAGAATATTATTGGAATGGAAGATGATTATTGAGATTTGTTATGAGACCGGGCAAGTCCTTCCAAGCATTAGACGTGGATGAGTGAGTGAGGTGAACCATTTATAGGCTGTACCCACAGAAGAGTATTTACAATGAATTCAGCCACTCTTGATGAGGTTAAAGAGGACTTGAATGAGATATCCCACTCAAACAGAACCACTATATAGAACTGTCAGTACTGAGCATTCTACGTTAGCTTACTGCAGGCATGAAACAGTCAGGAAGTTCACCAAATAACCGTCTCATCAGTTGTTAGCTTGAGGACAATGATGCTGACTCTAGGATGCAACAATAGGGTGCATTTCAGGGTTAAATTTTTTGAAGCTGATTGGATGCTCTTAATAAACTGTACCAAAGGCCGTGAGTAGATGCAAACCACTTTGATACTTTAATTAAGTTTGGTAAAATTTATTTAAACTTCATTATCCTTTGCACTTCTGGACTGAGCCTTGCTGGTATAAACAGCTATGTACTTATACTATTCAACAATTGTCATCTTTAGATAAAAGAAACAATTGCATCATGTAAAAGGACTTTTTTTGTCAATACAGAAAATAATTTTTTAGACACGGCAGAAGCTTAGTATATCAGTTATTTTATCTTGATATAATGGTCTCTATTGATGAGACATCCTGATGTTCTTTTATGTGAATTTATGCATAGGGCATATGTTCTCCACATCAACGAACAGGGAAAAGCAGCTTTGTTGAGCATAGAACATTTTTTCACCTTTATCATAGCTTTCACCGCCTATGGATTTTCTTGGTTATGATGTTCCAGGTTTGGGATTCTTATTTTTTGAAATAAGTTCATTGTTTAGTTGTTGGGAACCAAGGATTTGTTTTCTCTTTAGTGGACTTCTTATGATTGTGTTTCCTATGAATTTCAGGGTTTAACCATCATAGCTTTCCATGATGGTAAGATTAACATGGACACGATTAAGGAAGTTCTTAGTGTGGGCCCTACATATTTTATCATGAAGTTCATAGAAAGTGAGTGTATGAGATATCCTTTCTTAGAATATTTACTGAATTTTATATTGAAGTCCATGGAAATTGGCATCTGGAGTCTATGCAAAAAAGGTGGTGAATAATAAATGAATCGCTATTGATATAGGTCTTCTTGATATTCTGATGATGTACGGAGCTTTTGCAACATCTCGTGGTTTAGCTATTGCAAGGATATTCCTGCATTTTCTCTTGTTTGGGGGTGCTTCTGGATTTGTTACCTATCTTTATGTGTGAGTATTTATTCATTAATTATATTTTGAACGTCTCATCTGTGCAATGGTTCTGGTTTATTGCTTATCCATGTTATAGTAATGATGAGAAGTCTTTGATTTGAATTTTGGAAACATCAGTGATAAATTTCCTTTGGAATTACAAGTTTGTTTGATAATTTGATATATAAATATAATTGCAGGAAAGTGCTTGAAGAACGTAGCAAATCAAATTCAGATTCATTCTATTTAAGGATCTATGCCCTTGTTTTGGGAGTTTACGCAGCTGTCAATATTTGTTTTAGTCTTATTCTTCGGATTCCTGCATTCCGGAATCTAACCAACAAGTGTGATGGGTGGTCTCTTATTCAGTTTGTTAAGTGGATGCACCAGGTTTGTTAGTCCATGTTTTCAAAGCATTTTGGAGAGATGCCCATGTTAATGAACAATCTGAGCTTTCCTAAAGTCAATACTGACAAATGCTAATTTGCAACTTTGGTTTGCTTGATTTCAGGAACGGTATTATGTTGGACGTGGTCTGTATGAAAGGGCTAGTGACTACTGCAGGTAAGAAACTGACCATGCTGGAAAATGTAGAAATCCTTGCATTAAGGAATTATTTTGCCCTTGCATGGGAGATTTTATACCTGGTTACTTAACATGTGATTTGGATTTCAAATGGCATTTTCTGTTTCAAGAAATTATGAGCTAGATTTCAACTGCTTTGTTGGAATAGGGGGATAATAAGAAAAGAATGGCAGAGCTTCTTATCTTCTATGACCATTTGTTCCCATACAATTTACTCCACATATGATTCAAGCTGCACTTATTTCCTTCTCATTAGGGACACATCAAAATGAAAGTCCGAATTTCCTCTGTAGATATATTTCCAAATATTTAAATTTTTTCCAGTGGTTTGTGTGTTTTATAAATTTAAGTAGTCTGTAAATCTGGTCTAAGAAACAAAGTGTAACCTCTAAAAGCTGGATAGTGCTTATATGCAAAATAGATTAATAGATGAATGATCACACAGTCAAGCCTATTTGTTTTCAGTTCTTTGACAGTGTTTGTACATATTAGTATACAATTCTTGGGATAGTTAATTATAGGAATGAATAGTTGTCCAAATGCACAAGACTATAGGAGGTGCATATGAACTCCTTCACTCTATATAGTGCTGCCATACGCTATTCTTTACCCTTCTTCTTCAACATAAATGACATTCATACAGTTTACTTGTATGCATTGACTGGTCACGGGGTGAATTTGGATGTTTCCTCTGACCTTAACCTAATTTTATTTATTAATTATTATATTTTATTATAATTATGTTTATGGTGTTGCCACCAACTTAAGGCATGGTTTGTTCTCAAAGCATAGTAAATATGGTTCTCCATAATTGAGCTTGTTTCCCTAGCAGCATCATCTTGTACCCAAAGTTGTGGGTGTCAAAACCAAGTGGAGAAATCGATAGTTTATTTGTTGAGAGCATGTGGGGCACCCTTAATGGGCTAAGGGGCAACTATGGCTTCAATGGTGTGGTCAAAGTCAAACGAAATTAGTTTCTCTCCTTGGAGATTAGTTCATTGGAGGCATTCCAAGCACACTTCTCTCAAGTCATCTGCTCAAGAATAAGTGCGAATTACCTCAGGTGGACGCAGGACTTAAGGAGGACTAAATGTGTGCAAGTGGGTTTTGTCTTATATCTGTTGAGTAGTACGAGTTTACACTGGATTGAACGAGTTTCTCTGTAATTTCGGCCTCAAGTAAATTTGCTTTCTGCGCATGGTTTAGAGGTAATTTCTGTTAGTTTTTTTGTAGCATCGGATGTGTTCTAGCCTCGAGATTTGGAAGAGAGGTTAGGACACATGCATTCTCCAAAAGTTAAAACCCATAAATCGTTTCTGGAAATTCCATCTAGAGATGACTTAACTAAAATAATTAATCAATTTTTAATATTTCCTAAGTTTAAACTTAGGAAATATGATTAATTAAATGGTATTAATTAAGTCAGATGTGAATCTTCTAGAAAAAGACATGGATCAAGTTCTAGTGAATCTTAACCATCGATTAAGTTTTAATCGTGGCCGTTGATGTCTCAACGAGAGATTATAAGAAGAAACTCGATGGGGCTTGGAGAATACACTTGCAGAGATCGAATTCACTGGCATGTCGATTTCCTGAGTAGTTGCGCTGAGTCGCTGGAGAGAGAGTTAGTGAGCTTGTTGCAGTGAGAGAGGGGTAGGGATAGTAAGGTCGAAGGAAGATTTTCCAGATTCGGTGAGTGCACAACAGAGAGGCAGTGAGTGCCATAAGGAGGCAATGCAAAGGCCACGCAAAGGCAGCGCATTGCTTCAAAGGAGATTCGCATTTTTGCTGGGAGACAGAGGTCATTCAGTGCCAGAAGCCAGAGAGAGTTTTTGGAGGCTAGGAGGTCTAGTTTCTAGACAACAACTGATCAATGAGCGAGAGAGAAGTTGTTTGTAGCTATGGGGACACAGTACTGCGTAGGCTGACGCAGTGACTGTGCAGAGGCAGCGCAAAGCAACTCATCTTGAACCAAGGTCAGTGCCAGATCACCAGTGGGAGTGAGAATTTTCTCACTAGACCCTATTGTCAAATTTTTCTTTGTATGGTTTGCTAGATTTAAGCAACCATAGATTTGTACTTAGATTTACTATTGCATAATATACAAACCCTCAGTTGCTGCACTAGTTTTCCTGCATTAGGTTTTTCCGGGGACTTAGTCCAAAAATAAGAGTGTTATTTGTGTGCATCTATCTTTCCACGCTATTTTCTTCCACAATATTTTTTATTTGTGAAGGCTGCAGTGTATTAGTTTCGATATTTACCGTAGAACACTGTAAATAATATTTTTAATTAATTTAACAAATAGTAGAAACTTAATCAATGGCTGAAGTAAGATTCCAATTTGTGGAATTTTCACAATTTATGTGTGGTTTCTTGCCCTAGTTAGGGCTTATTCTATGCAAATACAACCAAGTTAAAGATAGTAGAAAATTCTAGTTATATACCTCTGTTCAGTGCATGGAGTAAGGGATGCTGAGTCATCCTAGGGAGGCCTAAAAGTCTAGATCTGTTGACTGTGTTAGGGCCATAGAGGCTCAAGTTGTGCGAGTTGCTTTTTGTGGTCTATTAGGTTGAGTTTCATGTTCAAGGTGTTGAATAATAGTGCGGTTGTGTGGGATGTCTTGGAGTGAAGAATGGGATCATATCTGTGGAGAGAAGTGCTGAAGTGGAGTATGTGAAGGTTTGTCCAGAAAGGTTTTTTCGACAACAGTCTATGTGCCCTAGTACAATGAACAAGGAATAAACTTGTTACTGTTAAGAGGGCAGTTTAGTAAGCCCTAGATCAATGGAATGTGTGAGGGTTGGATTGATGCCCTAGATCAGAGAAGTCTGTTATAAGAGGGTTGTATAAAAGAAGCCCTAGTTCAATGAGTTCATTGATAAGTGGGAAGATTTATGGATGCCCTAAGTACATTGAATGCAGAGGTTACTCAACGTTGTGTGGGCTATTTTTGATGCCCTAAGTTGTGTGGCAAAGGAGCAACCTTGTTACTGTGTAAGGTTAGCCGTAGAAGACCCTATGAACTATATATTTTGGAGCAATAGAAGTATTGTAGTAGGGAAAATTGTAAAACCCCAAGTTCTGTCATCTTATGAGTAACAAGTGTGAAAGTTCCTAAATCTGGAATCCTATTACAACGACTGGAAAATCTTCACCTAATTGTTAATCTTTACTTAACAATTTCTTTGCAGTTATCTACAAACAATGAATACATCACACTGCAACCTACACAAATATGAAAGTGTTGTGGAAACAAATATAGTGCAGGAAAGAAATAAACACACAGTCGACACCATTATTTTTGGACAAATGTCCCCGGAAAACCGAATGCGGGAAAACTGATGCAACAACTGGGGGTTTGTATTATTATGCAGTAGTTTCTGAATACAAATCTTTGGATGCCTTACTGGCTATCCGATATAGAGAATATATGGCATAAATGAAGTGAGAATTAACCTCACTGTATCACTTGCGATTCGACACTGATGTAGCCTCTGAACGGCTAGCCCCAAGCTGCCTCTACGCAGTCACTGCGCTGCTTTTGCGTCACAACTTGTGGGGATTGCGTCACTCCTTTGGTTGATCGATCTGCTGGTTGGATGCTCAGATCTCTGACCCTTCGGTCTCACACCTTGACTCTCGACACTAGATCTGGACTGCTCCTCAGTGATGTAGGAGCATGAGACCTCGAGGAAAAGGACTTCAATTTTATTCCAAAAATACAAAAAAAAGTTTACAAGCAAAGGAGTGGGTTCCTTTACCTGACAATTTACAAGTTTAGTAGATAGGGTTTGACTAGTATTCAGGGATTCGAACTATTTAATATCCGATTCAATGTATTTTAGTTATAGTTGAGAATTTTAGGGAAAATATCATGCAGAGTTATTTTATCTAAGTTTAGGCAAATTCGATCCTTTGAATGGGATCAATTTGATTTTATGTGGACTATTTATGTAAGTTTGGACAACGTGAATGGGGATTTTGGCTGTAGAAGGTTTGAATGGCAGAAATTGATATTTTTTATATCTCTGAGTAATCTGTGCATGAATGTCAAATCCCGGAGGGTTTTACTTTCCTTCAAAACACTATTGAAATTTTAATTTCCAACTTGAGTTCAATTTAAGTTAAATCATTGAAATTTTGTGATTGCTTGCATACGGCACATGTTTTGACTTTTCTATGTCAATTTGGTTCGTGTATCCTTTCAATATCAAGCTATTGCAATTCGACTGAATTTGCAGAGGCGTCAAAATCCCATAAGCCTTCGTAGACAACCTTGTTACTTGCAACAACTAGAACTCTGCTGGTCGTTCAATCCATCAGTTTGTTTTTCGCAATATTCAGGAATAACTTATCAGGAGTGTCAAATCTGGCAGATATGAGGAAAATTGGATAGTAGTAGTGCATAAGAAGTCCAAGAGGAATCGCAACCATTGATTTGCGATCCAATGGTAATCGCATTTGTACGCTGTACGGGGTTTAACATTTCAAACGGACCCGAATATCTATTAAGCAGAGTTTTGAAATCCGGGAAATCGGACCGTCCAATCAATTTGAAATCTGAGGGATTTCGCACTCAGACATGCGTGGGGTTTAAATTCTAAAATGGACGCGATAGTTTTATAGTAAAGGGTTTAATATGGTATGGGTCCATCACTAAAGCAAATAAAAGAGGAAAGTGCGATTATTGGTTAAAGTTGTGGTTTTGCCTTTGCTGAAGAGGTTTAGTGTTTTGCCAATTGTTGTAATATAACTAAAAGAAGGAAAATACATGAATGATCGATAAAGATAAAGATCGGAGCTCGACATATATAACTCCTGATTTAGGAGAAATTGTCTCAAAGTTTGAAAGCTTATCATTAGAAGTTGCAACCAACCCACCCTTTGTGGTATCAGAGTAGGCTTTAGACACTGAGTAAGATCTCAAAGATCAGGAAAAGAAATCCAACATGGCTGTCAGAGTTGGAAGAGGAGGTGGTGCAGGTCGAAGAAGAGGAAGACCAGTTGCAAATGCTGAAGTGTTGGAAGCTATGCAACAGATACAAGCTAGATTAGAAGTAGTGGAATCTGCAGAAGAGGGGGAACCTGCAGAAGTTACTCCTGAAATGAAATTTTTTAAATCAGTGTTGGGATCCACATGTAAACCCAGACTTGAAGTTTTAGTTTTTACAGGAGGCTTAAACCCAGAGGAGTTGATAGATTGGGTTAATGACATGGATAATTTCTTTGATTATGAAGAAATGGAAGAAGGAAAAAGGGTGAAATTCGCTGTCACAAAATTGAAAGGACATGCAACACTTTGGTGGGATGGAGTGCAGGCAGAAAGAAGGAGACTTGGTAAGCAGAAAATAAAAAATTGGAATAGGATGGTGGCAAAGTTGAGAGGTAAGTTTTTGCCAAGTGATTATCAACTTTCATTATTTAGACAAATGCAGAATCTTAGACAGAGGTCAATGACAATAAAAGAATATACAAAGGAATTTTACAAAGTGAGCATAAGAGCATGACAAATTCAAGATACAACAGAGAAGATTGCAAGATATATAAATGGTCTCAGAATGGAGATACAAGATGAGATAAGTCTGCTGTCTCCTAAAACAGTGGAAGAGGCTTATCAGATGGCCTTGAAGGCTGAAGAAAAACTCATGAGGAAGCAATTTGCCAGAGGTAGAGGTACTTTTCAAGGAAGAGGAAGTCAAGGTGGTAGAGGAAGATCTACAACACTTAGAGAAGGAGCTAGCAGTAGCTCAAGTCAACATACACCCATAAAGGGTGATGCCAGTGGCAGAAGGAGTTTTTCCAGAGGAAGAGGAGGCAGAGGCAGAGGAAGAGAAATCAGATGTTATAGATGTAATAAGCTGGGACACAGAGCTTATGAATGTCCAGAGAATGTGGGGACAAATCAGAGGAATGTAATTGTTGCTTAGAGTGAAGAGGAAGCAACAAAAGTGCCAGAAGCAGAGAATATACCAGAGAAAGGAGAATCTTTGGTAGTTAACAAAGTTCTATTAAAACCAACAAAGGAAGTTGTTGAACCAACACAGAGAAAGACTTTGTTTAGAAGTGTGTGCAAAGTTCAAGGAAAATGCTGTCAAATGGTAATTGATAGTGGCAACACTGATAATTTAGTCTCTATAGAAGTGGTGGAGAAATTGAAATTGAAGACAAAGAAACATCCAACACCCTGCAAGGTGTCATGGCTTTAGAAAGGACATTAGTTGTTAGTGAATGAACAATGTGAAGTGGAGTTCTAGTTGGGCAGCTACAAAGACAAAATTATGTGTGATGTGATGCCTATGGACGTATGTCACATATTGCTGGGTAGACCTTGGCAGTATGACAGAGGAGCTATGCATGATGGAAAAAAGAACACATACAAGTTTTGTAAAGATGGTATAAATCATACATTGTTGCCTACAGAAGAAGAAGATGCATCAAGAAGACATGATCCGAAAGCTTTATTACTGAGTGGAAAAGTATACCTACAACAGATTGAATATCACGAGGTAAACTTTGCATTAATTTGCAAACCCAAAGTAGCAATTACTTCCACTAAAATTTAGGATTTACCAATTGAAATTCAAGAGACGCTAGAAAATTACTGTGATATCATTGTAGATGATTTGCGTGATGAATTACCATCTATTAGAAAGATCAGCGATCATATAGATTTGATTCCAGGAGCAAATTTGCCAAATAATGCAACATACAGGATGACTCCCACAGAAAATGAAGAAATTAGGAAGCAGGTGCAAGAATTGTTAGATAAAGGACTGATCAGAGAGAGTTTGAATCCTTGTGCAATACCAACAAAATGTGCACTGATAGGAGAATGTGCATTGACTCGAGCAATCAACAAAATAACAATCAGGTATAGATTTCCTTGACCTAGAATTGAAGATTTGATGGATTGTTTAAGTGGGGCAAGATATTTTAGAAAATTGGATTTAAAGAGTGGCTATCATCAAATTAGGATAAGGGAAGGAGATGAATGGAAGACAGCTTTTAAAACAAATGAAGGATTGTATGAATGGATGGTAATGCCATTTGGATTATCAAATGCTCCTAGTACATTTATGAGGCTTATGAATGAAGTACTGAAAGAATTTATTGGTAAATTTGTAATAGTATATATGGATGATATATTAATTTATAGCAAATCTAAAGAAGAACACATGAGACATCTGAATTATGTCTTAAGGAAGTTGCATCAGGAAAAGTTGCTGGTAAATTTAAAAAAGTGCTCATTCATGAAAAAAGATATATTTAGGCTTTGTTGTTTCTGTTGATGGATTGAAAATGGATCCAGAAAAGATAAAGGCAATCATAGAATGGCCTTCACCTAAGAGTGTTTTTGAGGTAAGAAGTTTGCATGGTCTTGCTAGTTTTTATAGAAAATTGATAAGGAATTTTAGTATGATCAATGCTCCTATTGTTGACACTATAAAGAAGGACAGACAACCATTTAGATGGACTGATGAAGCAGAGAAAAATTTTCAGTTGTTGAAACAAAAGATAACATAAAAGCCCATCTTAATTTTGTCCGATTTTAACAAACCTTTTCAAGTGAAATGTGATGCTAGTGGGGAAGCTATTGGCGCTGTGTTAAGTCAAGAAGACAAACCTGTAGCTTATTTAAGTGAAAAACTGAATGAGGCAAGAAGGAAATATTCTTCTTATGACAAGGAATTTTATGCCGTTGTGCAGTCTTTAAATAAGTGGAGACATTACTTGATGTCTAACGAGTTTGTGCTTTATTCAGACAATCATGCATTGCAGTATATTATGCAACAACCAAAATTGAATAAAAAACATGCAAAATGGGTAGAATATCTTCAAAGTTTCAATTTTATATTAAAACATATAAATGGCCAAGCAAACAAAGTAGCAGATGCCTTAAGTAGAAAAAGCATTTTAGTTCAAGAAAAGTCAAATTCAAGCATTGGGTTTTGATTTTCTTAAAGAATTGTATAAGATAGATTTGGATTTTAAAGAGGCATTTGAAGCATGCGATAATTCTATTTTGTTGGACAGAAGTAAGTGGCTAGACTTTTTCTTGCAAGAAGGTTTGCTATTTAAAAGAAATCAACTGTGCATACCAAATTGTTCTATGAGAGAAAATTTAATTAAGGAGAAACATAGTGGTGGACTTGGTGAACACTTTGGTGCAGACAAGACTTATGAACAACTGAGTCATTTTTATTTTTGGCCAAAGATGAGATCTGAAGTGGAGAAGTATGTGCGAAATTGTAAAGTTTGTCAGTATGCAAAAGGAAGGAGTCAAAACACAGGTTTGTATGTTCCATTACCTATTCCAAATAAACCTTGGGATATGGTAAGTATGGATTTTGTTTTGGGTTTACCTAAAGCACAGAGAGAGAGAATGATGCAATTTATGTTGTAGTTGACAAATTTCTAAAATGGCACATTATATTCCATGTTATAAAACCAGTGATGGTACTCATGTTGCTAATTTGTTTTTCAAAGAGATTTTAAGGTTGCATGGGTTAACTAAAAGCATTGTCTCTGATAGGGACACCAGAGTTGTTGGTCATTTTTGGAGGACATTGTGGAAAAAACTTGGTACTAAACTGAGTTTCAGCTCAACTTATCTCCCTCAGACCGATGGACAGACTGAGGTGGTGAACAAAAGCTTGGGTAATCTTTTGAGAAGCCTTGCAGGTGAACATGCTAAACAGTGGGATTAGATTTTGGCATAGGCTGAATATGCTTATAATGACTCTCCTAACAGGAGTATAGGGCAGAGTCCATTCCATATAGTTTATGGAATGCACCTAAGAGGAGTGTATGAACCAAGAAATTTGGGAAAAGCAGAGATGAGAAGTGCTAAAGGAGAAGATTTTGCTTCAAAAATTCAAGCAATACATGAACAGGTAAAAGAACAGGTAGGACAACAACATCAAGTACAAAAGCAGAGCATATTTGAAGAAGAGAGAAGTTAACTTTGAGGTTGGAGATTTGGTTCTAGCACACCCGAGGAAGGAAAGTTTTCCAAAAAGGGCGTATAACAAGTTGAAATTTAAGAAAATTGGACCATGCAGAGTATTGAGAAAAATTTCTGCAAATGCATATGAAATTGAATTACCCCCTGACATTGGAATATCTCCAATTTTCAATGTTGCTGATTTGTACAGGTATGAAGACAGAGACACAGATGATACAACTGAAGGCAAAGAAGAGATTGATTGGTTGAAACAGTTACCCACATCAAAGACATTTCAGCCAGAGATTATTTTAGACAAAAGATTATCTAAGAAGACAAGAGGACAGGAGTATTTTCAGTATTTGGTCAAGTGGAAAGATCAACCAATTGCAGAGGCTACTTGGATGGCAGAAACTATGCTACAGAAATTGGGTAGTTCTGTAGGGAAGCTCATGGACAGGAGCCCATGAAGAATTTTGTCCTCAGGAGTCTGATGCAGGAGCACGAGACCTCGAGGAAAAAGCCTTCAATTTTATTCCAAAAATACAAAAAAAAGTTTACAAGCAAAGGAGTGGGTTCCTTTAGCTGTCAATTTACAAGTTTAGTAGATAGGGTTTGACTAGTATTCAGGGATTCGAACTGTTTAATATCTGATTCAATGCATTTTATTTATAGTTGAGAATTTTAGGGAAAATATCATGCAGAGTTATTTTATCTAAGTTTAGGCAAATTCGATCCTTTGAATGGGATCAATTTGATTTTATGTGGACTATTTATGTAAGTTTGGACAACGTGAATGGGGATTTTGGCTGTAGAAGGTTTGAATGGCAGAAATTGATATTTTTTATATCTCTGAGTAATCTGTGCATGAATGTCAAATCCCGAAGGGTTTTATTTTCCTTCAAAACACTATTGAAATTCTAATTTCGAACTTGAGTTCAATTTAAGTTAAATCATTGAAATTTTGTGATTGCTTGCATACGGCACATGGTTTGACTTTTCTCTGTCAATTTGGTCCGTGTATCCTTTCAATATCAAGCTAGTGCAATTCCACTGAATTTGTGGAGGTGTTGAAATCCCATAGGCCTTCGCAGACAGCCTTGTTACCTGCAACAACCGGAACTCAGCTAGTCGTTCAATCCATCAGTTTGTTTTTTGCAATATCTAGGGATAACTTATCAGGAGTGTCAAATCTGGCAGAGATGAGGAAAATTGGATAGCAGTAGTGCATAAGAAGTCCAAGAGGAATCGCAACCATTGATCTGCGATCCGACGATAATCGCATTCGTATGCTGTACGGGGTTTAACATTTCAAACGGACCCGAATATTTATTAAGCAGAGTTTTGAAATCCGGGAAATTGTGACTGCCCAATCAGTTTGAAATCCGAGGGATTTTGCACTCAGACATGCTTGGGGTTTAAATTCTAAAATGGACGCGATAGCTTTATAGTAAAGGGTTTAATATGGTTTGGGTCCGTCACTAAAGCAAATAAAAGAGGAAATTGCGATTATTGGTTAAAGTTGTGATTCCGCCTTTGCTGAAGAGGTTTAGTGTTTTTCCAATTGTGGTAAAATAACTAAAAAAAGGAAAATACATGAATGACCGATAAAGATAAAGATCAGATTCCGACAGATATAACTCCTGATTTAGGAGAAGTTGTCTCAAAGTTTGAAAGTTTATCATTAGAAGCTGCAACCAACCCACCACTCAGCAAAATTACGAATCTCCTCTCTGGCTTTGTGTTGCCCAACGTGGCTCTATGCTGCCTCTCTGGATTTCACTCTGCCTCCTTTGCTTTGTATTCACCGGATTAGGAAAACTTCCACCGACCACTATCCCTACCCTTCACTGCAAGAAATTAGCTCGATTACTCCTTCGACAACTACTGCGCTGCTCTTTTGAGAAATCGATCTCTAGATCTCTCACCCGATCTGTCCTCCAAGTGCCCATCCAGTGTCTTCTTATAATATTCTTGTTGAACATTCAACGACCGAGATTAAATCCTAATCAATGGCTCATATCATCTTGACTCGATCTCCGTCTTTTTCTAGAAGATTCACACCCAGTTTAATTAATAACCTCTAATTATTTTAATTTCCCAAGTTTAGACTTAGGCATCCATTAAAAATAATTGATTATTTTAATTAAAACTTCTCTGGGTGGAATTTCCCAAAACGATTCCTAGGTCTTTGAGAATGCATGTGTCCTAGCCTCCTTGCAAATTCTTGAGGCTAGAGCACATCCGATGCTACAAAAATCAACAAGGAGATGCTTAGTTGGCAGATCCTTGAAGCCTTAGTTTAGTGTTTTGATGTGTGCCAAATTAGTGATAAGAAGGAAGATGTTGAAGTCCCTAAGAGTAGACATCTTGGAGGAGCAAGAGGGTTGCTAGAGGGCAGTTCTAAATGTTGATTTATAGTAGCATTAGACGTGCTCTAAGTCTTAAAATTTGCAGGGAGGCTTAGACACATGTATTCTAGAGAACCTATAAATCATTTTGGGAAATTCCACCCGGATTGTATTTTATTAATAGAATTAACTATTTTAAAAGGACCCTAAGTTTAAACTTAGGAAGATAAAATAATTAAATTGAATTAATAGAATATGGGTGTGAATGTTTTAGGAGAAGCGGATCAAGTCAAAAGTTAATCTTAGTCGTTGATTATAAATTTAATCTTGGCCATTGAAGTTTCAACGAGAAGATTATAAGAAGGGCTTGAAGGGTCATTTGGAAAACACACAGTAAGGATCAGGAGATCGAATTTATGAAGTGAGTAGAGTTTAGAGGAAATATCGATCAAGAGATTCTTTGTAGAGAGGGGTAGGGATAGTATTCGAAAAGAAGTCTTTCTCGGTCGGAGAATCATCAACTGAGAAGGCAAAGAGAGATCCAACAGAGGCAGTGCAGAGCAAGAGAGGTTGACATAGAGCCACGCAGGGCTACGCAGAGGCTGTACAAAAGCCAAGAGGGAATCTAGAAATTTGCTGAAGCAATCGATTGCAGAAGTGGAAGTTCCTGGGCAACAAATCGATCAGCAGAAGGGGTGACGCTGTACCCAGGAGGGTTGATGCTGGGATTGCGCAGAGGCACTGCAGAGGTTGTCAGGGGCAACTCATTCAGTGGCTGGATCAACCAAGATTTCCTGTGATAGTGTGAGGTAACCTTACTAATCTCTCCGTCAGTGATATTCTCTGTAACTTGATTGCCAGGAGCGGCATCCAGAGATTGTATTCAGAAATTACCACTGCTTTATAATAAAACCCTTGGCTGCTACACCGGTTTTCCCGCATTGGGTTTTTCCGGGGACATTAGTCCAAAAATAACTGTCATATGTGTTTACGATTTACTCATGTTCAGTTTTTGTTTCCGCACTTGTATTTTTCCGCAGTTTATTTAGTGAAGGTCGTAGTGTGTTTAATTCGATGTCGCTATAGCAATAAACTAAATAATTAATTTATTAGTTAGAAGAATTAATACTAGTTGCTGCAATAAGATTCCAGATTGAAGGAATTTTCACACTAAAGCCCTAAGTTTTGTCATCCTATGAGCAACAAGGAGATGGTTAGTGGGAAAATCCTTGAAGCCTTAGTTCAATGCTTTGAGGTGTGACAAATCAGTGATAAGAGGGTAGATGTTGAAGTCCCTAAGATAAGACATCTTGGAGGAGCAAGAAGGTTGCTAGAGGGCAGATCCCTGAGGCTATGTTTAGTAATTCTAGAAGTAGCTAGAAGATTGATAGTGCTTGTTTGATTGGCTGGAGATGCAATCATTTTGAAGTTGTAGAATTCTCGTGAGTAGCAGAAGGGGTGGCAAAGGACCTGCTAGAAGTGTTCAAGATATGTGGACCGAAAGGGCTGAGTAGTGCACACCTTCAGCAAGAAGTCAAGTGTATTTTGTTCAGGGAAATATTGGTAGTCAAAGTTGTTGACTCCAAGCACTAGTTTTCCTTGTATTAGGGTTGATTATAAGGGCCATGATCCCTATTACGAGAGCCCTATGTTTGTTGTATTAAAGTTTGTAATATAAGAAGTTTTGGGTTAAAAATTATCTTGTGCACTAGATCGATTCGCTGATATATGTTTTCCGCTGTGCAAAGTGCTAGTGTTGTGGTATTTCAATGTGTTTATAGTCGTGAATTTTGTAATGAATAAAATATTATAAATAATGATTAATTAGTTAATTAGTAATTAGATTGAAACGACATGTCTGATGAGACATGACCTTTCGTGAAGAGGCACCTGCCTAGGTATATAAGCGGGCCTCATTTGTAATGTTCATATCAATTCATTCTTCATACATTTTAATAATAATATTTGTATCCTCATGGATATTTTCATATTCCAAGTCTTTTGGAGTATCTAACTTGAGAAGGAACTTTGTTCACTTCATTTGGTATCAGAGCAGTTTGAGCCTTCGGTTGCTTAACTGCTGCACAGAGCCATGCTCTCCGATTCAGGTCTTTGACCATAAAAATCGTCAACTTCGTTGCTGTTGAAGCGTTTCGCTACCAATCTTGGAGTTTCTCCATTTTCACCAGTAGGCCCTTGGCTAGAATTAAAAATTTTAAGAAAAAAAAGGGAAGAAATATATATATATATATATATATATATATATATATATATAAAAGAGAGAGAGAAGGAAAGTTAAAAAAATGAAGAAATATATATAAAATATATATATATTAATAAAAAAAATAAAAGAGAGAAGGAAAGTCAAAAAAAGGGGGAATTATATTAAAAGGAAAAAAAAGATTTAAAAGAAAATAGTTCCAAAAGAAAAAAAAAATGGTTCTACATTATTGATAAAAAGTGCATGATAAAAAAACTATACGTAAGAGAAGGAAGAGTGGATAAGGTTATTTCGATTCTTCTTTAAGTGGTATACAAAGTAGTGGTTTTAGAAGCCCATGGTAATTGCCCATGGTATTTTCAAGGTAAAATAAGAAGAAAAAGAATATAAAATCTCTGTGTGAATGGTAAGTTTACTTTTACGTGGAGAAAATTAACCGAGTAAAATACACGTAAGTGGACATATAATTTATAGGTGAATAGCCACGTTTCACTAGGGTTGTAACTTTTCAAAAAAAAAAAGAGTTAAAAAAATCAATTGTTAAAAAAAAAAAATTATAAATAAAAATAAATATTAAGACTAGAATTTACTTAGTCAAAGGACTCATCACTAATGGAAGACTATATTTAAGGTTATATAAAGGGAGTATTATAAGGAATTATCATGGCTATTAATATTAAGGAAAAGTAAGGTTTAAAAAAAAAGAAACTATTATGAAAGTCAAACATTTTCTTAATAATTAAAGAAGATTTCATAAAAAGAAATCAAGGAAGTAATTTTCAGGTTATATAAAGGGAGTATTATAAGGAATCATCAAGGCAATTAATATTAAGAGAAAGTAAAGTTTAAAAAAAAGAAACTATTATGAAAGTCAAACATTTTCTTAGTAATTAAAGAAGATTTCATAAAAAGAAATTGAGGAAGTAATTTTCAAAAAAACGAATGGAAAAATATTATTAAGGATTTCTTAAAATATTAAGGAATCATTATTAAAGTTCGAAGGTTTATTAAAGGTTTAAGTATTGGAAAAGTGGAAAAGGAGATAAATCATTATATTCTAAAGATTTTATTTAAAAAAGGAATATATACATATATAAAAGAATTTGAGCCTCTTTTAAAAAAATAATATTAGTGAAGGATTCATTACCAAAGATTGAAGGAATATTAGTGATTCATTACCAAAGATTGAAGGAGTAATAAAAGTTTGAAGGTTATAGCCATTATTTAAAATATAAAAAGGAAAAAGAAAAAGCGAGATACATTAAAAAAAACAAAAAAGAAGAAGAAAAAGAAGAAGATGATTCCCACAAAGAACCGTGGTTTCTTTGCAATATGTCCTTTTTGTTCATAAGGATATCCTAATTGTCAAGAATCATTCAAAAATCAAAATGTTGTTTGCACAAAATGTTACAAAGTTTTTACGTTAGTTGAATTTCTAAGTGATACAGAAAAACAAACATTAGCAAGACATATGAAGGAATTAATGGCCACAACTGGGAAACAACATACAGATTTTAATAAGGAAATGAAGAAGACAGAATCCAAATTACAAGATAAACACCCATCATCACCCCTACAAAACGATGTAACCCCATGTACCGAGAAATTGCAGTTGAAAGATCAAAAGAAAGCCATAATAGCTGAATTTTGGCAAAACAAGAAAGTGTTACAACAAGAATACGAAGATCTTTCAGATATACATTACAAACAAGTAATGGAAAAGAACGAAGAAATTTCTCGCCTCAAGGACCATGTTGAAAAATTAATTGGACAAGTCAAGAAGACTAAGGCCGCAAAGAAGGAATTCAAGAAACACTTATCAGAACAAGAAGAGGAAAATTTACGTCTAAAGAACCTTAATAAAAATTTATTAGAACAAATCAAAAGTTTAAAAGATGAAGAGAAGAATACTAAGGATAAAGTCAACAATTCAAAAAACGAAGAGTTTTTACGTTTAAGGAATCATAATTAAAACCTTGTTATGCAAATAAAGAAGCTCAAAAGTGACAAGAAGCTACTTAATGTCGAGTTAGAAAAACTTACTCAAGAAGAAGTATCAAAGTCTTTAGTCCATGTTGAAGAAAAAAATCCGAACCCCGATTTAGTCAATATCCCAACTCAAGAAAATGAAAAACTAGATGAAGTAAATATGTACTCAGAAGTTGCAATTCCAACAACAAAAGATTCAAGTGACGATCCAAAAATTAACCTTTCAACATCCATAGATAAAGGAAATTAGGTACTTCAAATAAATCAAGGAGATGACATAAACAAGATAAGGGAAAATCAAACGGAAAAGTTCTCTATCGACATCCAAATCACGGGAGCAGACAACTTGACGAAGCTATTTATTTAGAACATTAAGAATATGCTGATGTTTTGAAGAATACTAATGTCAGTGTAATCCACTCAAGTGATAATTTATCACAATTTTCAAGTCGTCGTAAGATTCCACAGATGGTTGATTTAGGATGGTCCGATCCATTCTCAGTGCGACAATTTTGTTTGTCACTTAGAGGATCATATCAACTTGTATCGACAAGGATGACTGCCTCGAGACGGGAAGACATTCGTAGCAGGAAAAAAATCAAGGCCTTTCATCAATAAGCTTTGAGGACAAAGCTTTTTGAGGAAGAAGGCAATGTAATGAATAAAATAATATAAATAATGATTAATTTGTTAATTAGTAATTAGGTTGAAAGGGTATGTCTGATGAGACATGACATTTCGTGAAGAGGCACCTACCTAGGTATATAAGCGGGCCTCATTTGTAACGTTCATATCAATTCATTCTTCATACATTTTAATAATAATATTTGTGTCCTCGTGGACATTTTCATATTCCAAGTCTTTTGGAGTATCTAACTTGAGAAGGAACTTTGTTCACTTCAAATTTAGACAAACTTGTCGCTGAAGTGCCATGGAAAAATCAACAAAGTGGAATATGAGAAAACATTTGCACCTATCGCCAAATATGCATTCATTAGAGTAGTTATGTACATTGCTTCAGAGATGGGGTGGAGGATACATTAGATGGATGTGAAGACTGTTTTCCGCTTTGGGGTAATTGAGGAGGTGTATATTGAGCAACTTGAGGGCTTTGAGGTGTATGGGAGAAGGCCTCAAGTGCGACAGTTTTGTTTGTCACTTAGAGGATCATATCAACTTGTCTCGACAAGGATGACTGCCTTGAGACGGGAAGACATTTGTAGCAGGAAAAAAATCAAGGCCTTTCATCAATAAGCTTTGAGGACAAAGCTTTTTGAGGAGGAAGGCAATGTAATGAATAAAATAATATAAATAATGATTAATTAATTAATTAGTAATTAGGTTGAAAGGGCATGTTTGATGAGACATGACCTTTCGTGAAGAGGCACCTGCCTAGGTATATAAGCGGGCCTCATTTGTAATGTTCATATCAATTCATTCTTCATACATTTTAATAATAATATTTGTGTCCTCATGGATATTTTCATATTCCAAGTCTTATGGAGTATCTAACTTCAGAAGGAACTTTGTTCACTTCAAATTTAACAGACTTGTAGTTGAAGTGCCATGGAAAAATCAACGAAGTGGAATACGAGAAGACATTTGCACCTATCGCCAGATATGCATTTATTAGAGTAGTTATGTCCATTGCTTCAGAGATGGGGTGGAGGATACATTAGATGGATGTGAAGACTATTTTCCGAATCGGGGTAATTGAGGAGGTGTATATTGAGCAACCTTGGGGCTTTGAGGTGTATGGGAGAAGGTCTCAAGTATGGAGGTTGAAGAAGACTCTTTATGGATTGAAGTAGGCTCCACATGCATGGTATGCTAGGATTGATGGATATTTTCTTGGTTTGGGCTTCACCAAGAGAGAGGCAGACTCCAACTTGTATTATGTACTTGTTGAGGGTGAATTGCTCATATTGGTACTTTATGTGGATGATCTCTTCATGACAGGATCAGAGAAGCTCATAGGGATGTGTAAGGAGGATCTTGTTTCAAAGTTCATGATGAAAGACATCAACTTATTGCACCACTTTTTAGGATTGGAGTTGTGACAACAACCATGAGAGTTTTCCTTGGATAGGGCAAGGATGTAGTCGAGATAATGAGGAGGTTTAGGATGGAGGGTTGATGGCCTATGTTTACACCAATGATCACTAACTTGAAGAAGCTAAGTGCTTTTGAAGGCGAGTTGGTGGTGTTGCTGCCTCAATCCACTCTTGGGATTATTGTGGAGAAAATCTCTAACTCCACTTGGTGTGGTCTTGGGCGCAAGTCTTGAGTTGAGGCTGTCACTCAATTCTCAACTCCTTTGTTTAGGCTTACTTCTAGTTGAAGCCAAGGGGGGTGGACCCTACAAAATATCTAAGGCTCAACTAATTAATGTTAATGAGTTAAGTTCTAGGAGTTAAAAAGGGTAACCAAGATACAACCCAACTATTAAAGTAGCATAAGAATTCAAGACATAGTTGTTGATTCCGTGAACATAAACATCCACAAATATAAATATTGCAAGATAAGCAAAAGAGACTAGTGCCAAATGATAAGTACTTGTAAGCAAAAGATTCAAGTGCAAAAGATAAACTTGAAAAGTGAAGTTTGGAAAGTAAATTGCTTAAGAGATAAATACCCCACAAGGCAAATACTTAGGAAAGATAAGCATGCACGATAATGAATATACTTGAAAATTTAGAGACTTGGAATCAAGATGTTCAATAAATGATATATGCTTGCTTGCAAGGAAATAACAATTTCCTCAAGATAGATGAACTTTAAGAAACCACAATTGTGAGATGAATGTAGTGAATTATTCTTCGTCAATTTTAGCTTAAGTTAGTTGGTTAGTTCTAAGATTTAAGGCGAGTATCAAAAGAACTTCTTCCCTAGACCTTATCCTCGCCAGGGCCCCAATATCAGAATAAGGAGGCAATAGGGAGAGAAGGATCCCTAAATTGATCCTTCAACCAACCGAAGTTGGAGGTAAATTATTTATAGCAAAAATTGACAAATTGCTCTCTCATCAAATGACAAGTTGCTTGCAGATTAAGAAGTGCTTGGAAAGCAAAGCAAAGCAACCAAATGAGAGATTAACTAAATTAATGAAATTGAGAGATGAACAAGTGAGTTGCAAGAGTAAGTAAATCTACAAATTAACCCAATTGCATGAAAGTAAAAACTATATAAAACAAATTAGATGCAAGATGGAATTAGCAAGTAGATGAAACTAAACCAACTAGATTGCACAACTAAGGCAATTGCATGTAAGGAAATTACAAGTAAAACTAAATTGCATGGAAATAACTTTAGCTCGTCGATCTATTCTACTTTAGTTTAATTAATCAAAATGACCACTCAAGCATCACATGAACACTTTTCCCAAATGGGGAAAGGGGGATGCCTAGGGGAAGAATCTCTTAACTCCAAATAAAAAGTAGTTTTTAATTAAATCCCTCTTATAGCATGAGGGATGAGGAGTGAGTTGGAAGAAAGGCTTACAAAAAAGTCCCTTAAGGGAGCAAAATGCCTTCTTCCAAACAATTACAAGTTAGGAAAGAGATACAAAGTGGATGTTGCAAATAATTCCTCTTGAAGAGAAATTGAAAGATTTGGAGAGCAAATTTTACAACCTTCTCTTTTAAAGAAAAAAGAAAAGGTGCTATTTGAAATTAGAAGTGGACTCTTGATAGGTACAAGATTGAAAATAAACTTTTGATGAAGCTGCAGAGGGTAAATGTTGATGGTTTTTCAAGGAGTGGTTTCAAAGTTTTCTTGAATGTTCCAATCCCTCCAAGGTAGCAAACTGACCAACACTCTTCCTTTTGTTAAAGTCTGTCATAAATCAACAAGAAAAGAGAGTTAGCATGTGCTCAAAAGTAGATTAGAACTACCTTCTAATAAACGAAAATTCTAAGTCAAAAGAGTTAAATTTCTGTACTATTCGACCAAGAGAAATTCAATTTTCCTTAGCTTTTCTTGATAAATCTATTGCTGTTTGGAAAACAATATATATATCAGCTTTTAAGCTAGATAAAACAATCAAATTTCCCAAGAAAGGTGTCCAAAAATTTTAGAATTGATTTGAAGGAAAGAAAACAAAATCTTGGGGGAGCTATGAAGCCCTTTCAAAATCCCATTTTCAATTGATATTTGGCAGTCCTTCGGAGATGTTTGGATGTATGAGATAAAACCCTCTTTGGTGTTGTTGTTTCCTGAATTGTACACCTTATGCGACAACGCTCAGGGCAAGGGTTGTCACTCTGATCTCTGCCCTCTCTGTTTAAGCTATCTCCTAAATGCAGGCTAAGGGGGGTAGTCCCTATGGATGAATGGATGAGCAAACTCATTGGGAACCAACAAGTCCAGGAGGAAAACTGAATGGCCTAGCAACTTGAGTTGAAATTAAGCGACAAGTGAGATTATTAAGCACAATTTGATTAGATTGTTTAAGATATGAGTGATAGACCAGTGCCTTCAAGATTAATTACTTGCACAATAAAGATTGATACTCCAAGTTATCAGATGAATAGTCGCTGCAAGATGCAAAATCCATCTTAAATGAAGTGCAAGACCTAAATCTAATGTGTGATGCAAGATCTTGGTTAATTTTAATTAGATGCCTAGTCTAGTTGAATTCTTCTTCTCAATTATTTCGAAGCTATCTTGAACGCAAGTTGTAGAGAGAAGCGCAAGGAAGGAGGCTAAGGCCCCATTAATGGTACCCCCTGTGGGGTTCTAACCAATGTTGCATGACTCGTACTTGTATAAGACTCGTCTGGCCATTGACTTGTCGACTCGTATAAGACTCGGGAACACTCGTATAAAACTCGTATAAGACTTGTCAAAATGCAAAAAAACCTTAATGCAAATTCCATTCCAAAAAAAAAATTGCCTTCTGAGGTCGATCGGTCTTATACAAAACCCGTGGGTCTTATATGAGTAGACGAGTCTTATGCGAGTTTGCTCGAGTAAGGGTCTTATGTGCGAGTTCTATGCGAGTGACCCAACTCACTATAGAATCCGCGAAGACTTGCGGGTACTCGTGGGTCTTATGAAAGTGATGCTTCACTGGTTCTAACCATCTAAGTTCCTACAAGAGATTGCCCCGCAAGGGAGTTGCAAGGTCACTCGTGTTAACTGCGAATGAGGGTCTAGACTTCTCAAATTGTGTGAAGAAGGTGATCATGTCTCTTTTACAACCAAGGTTATGCTTAGAGGTAAATTTTAGAGATGCACTTCTAACTTAAAATGAATACTAATTAGATTTGCTTCAATGAGATTACAAATGTCTAAAATGCTCCAATATGACAATATCACTTGAAATCAAGATGATCACAATGTTATTCTTAACACAAGATTACAAGATGACATTAGCAAATGAATGAAGCACTTTAGAGAACACTTTATCTCAATGAAACAAAATTAGTAATATCAATTATCCAAAATATTATTAATATGTCAATTAGATCTCTTTCAAGTCTTCTTATGTTATTTAGCAATTAGGAACAAGAAAAATTTAGAGCACAATGATGAGAACAATATCCACTTATAACTTATGTTATGAGCCAACTAGACACAATGGAGAACAATAGCAACTAACACCAATAGAGATAAGCATGAAGAGAGATGAGATTGGTAATAGTGATATGTAATGTATGATAAAACCAACTAATGCATCTAATCAATAATGAAGGCTAGAGAGAAAGAAGCACAATGCAATGATGCAAGAATGCAAAGAGACAAAAGTGCAATAGTGCCACAACAAGATTATATCAGTTACTATAGCTATTAGATCGGTCAACTGAAGAATCAAATCAGAATTCAAATGACCAAGGTCAGTCACTAAAATAGCAAGAAATGAAAGCCAAACACTTATGACTATTCTTGAGATTATTGTGTGCTATTTTAGAGTGTTTAGGGCTTATTAATGTTATTTTTCTTGAGATTAGGCAGTGTAATCAAATACTTCAGATCTGATTGTAATGACAGTGAGTAGTAAGTCGAGGTTAGAGAAGAAACAAACCCTCGAGGCCCTGTGACCTTAGCTCAAGGATTGCTAGTGATGTAATGTTAATGTTCTAGACCACACACAAGCCTTGTAACCCTCCAAAGGTCTAAGCTACTTGCAACCACAAATGTTAGTCTATGAATCAAGCTTAAATGAGTATTCAATGCACCATAAGGTAGGAATTGCAACTTTTAAATGGAGATCAACAATAATCCCTTCCTCAAGTAGGCTTGCAAAACCAATGGAAAAGTAATTTGTATAACAAAAAAACCAATGCCACACCCTTAAAAAATTTGTCTAGGTCTACAAAAAGTGATAAGGAATCAAATGCAGTGGGATTTATTAGCCCTCCTAGATCTTGCGACTTAGTCAACTTAGCCTATTAGGCCTGCGGCTTAGTCATATTGGCTTGAATATCCATGTGGCTAGGGCTTAGTGGCCTCTTTTGGCTTGCAAATAGGGTTTCTAGCCTCAAAAATTCCTATGACCACCCTAGTAGCACCAGATAGGCTTGAAATCAAAACTTTTTAACCTTCGAAATTGGTCAATGAGCCTGCAATAGAAACTGAATTTAGGCTTTGAAATTATTTGCAAAGTCTCATAGATAAAACCCTCGATTTGCAGTCAAAGCAATCCTTTGAAGCATGCGACTCCCCTTCTAAAGATGAATCGTTCCACTTCTAGCCATGGTTAGCCTAGATTTAGGCCTAAGGAAGGCCTAGGCACCAAGAAACCCCCTTGCGGCCTTTTAGGTTGGGGAACGCTAGCCCTAGAAGTGAGATTGGCCCTGAAGACCTAGCCGCTAGGCTAGAAGGGATAAATTCTTCAAATATTTCGCTTCTCTCCAGATCTATCGACTACACACTTGCAAAAAAAACACTTGATGGACAATAGCCTAACCTCCAAGCTTCAAATCTGCAAAACCCAAGTTAGAGAACCCCATTAATGTATACAAGAAAGTCAAATATATACAAGGATTAGAGAGAAATATGTGCAACAGTTAGAAAATAATATACAAATTATTCACAATATTCACAAATTAATTTTAGCTTCGATTAGTAGATCAACCTTTGAAGCGCAATTAAATTTGAAATAATTTGAGTGGAGAATAAAATTTAATTTGATGCCGTGGCCAATTACTGCATAACAATCATTAGATAAGCGAAGGAGCGAAAGAAAGTGAAGTCACTTCAAAGTCTATGTACTTGGGGTTTCCAAGGGCTGAATAATCTGATGATTTCTTTGCACACTTAAAAGATAGATTGTTAGATCATAGGGGTTCGATCCACACAAGAAACCCATAAGATCTAGAGATACCTACTAGATCGACTAGATTTAGAGTGCTTGCTATAGCCCAATGCCTAATGCAAGATACCTGTACAAATAGATAATCCAACCATTGGCTAATGGAATAACAATCTTCAAAATAAACCAATTAGATAATTGAAACATATTCAACACATACCATAAATCATTGAACGAGAGACACTATGAGTTGAACCCCAAAGACTTTATTATTGCAAATAAAATACATCTTACAACTTGACTCACAACTTGCTTCAGATATTTCGTTACAACACATCTTATAATGAGGAGCTCAGTGGCTTCCTTATAGAAAAATGGGAGTACTAAACCCCTCCAATTGGAAATAATGGCTAGTTGCTTGATCCACGGCTTGATCCTCGTCAAAACAATTTTGATTCGTTGATCCTCTTCAAAAATTTCGATCTCCTTAGTTGATGGAAAAAAATTCCTTGATCTCAGTCAAAATTTGAATTTCTTTCGTTGGTCTGGAGGAAGAATTCAAATTCCATGATAAAGTTCTTCTTTCCTAGTCCAAAAAATAATATTTGAACTTTTAACCTCAAAACATCCCCTTTGACTTGATCACCATGGTCTAGAGGGTCAATTTTTCTTAAATATTTGATTCTCCATTGATGGATGACCCCAAAATATTAATTTCATTTGGACCACGAATTTTTGAAGGTTAAAGGGGATTTTTTCCCAAGGGTTGAAGAATTTGATGATTTCTTTGCACACTTAAAAGATAGATTGATAGATCATAGGGGTTCGATCCACACAAGAAACCCATAAGATCTAGAGATACCTGCTAGATCGACTAGATTTAGAGTGCTTGCTCTAGCCCAATACCTAATGCAAGATTCCTGTACAAATAGATAATCCAACCATTGGCTAATGAAATAACAATCTTCAAAATAAACCAATTAGAGAATTTAAACATATTCAACGCAGACCATAGGTCATTGAACGAGAGACACCATGAATTGAACCCGAAAGACTTTATTTTTGCAAAATAAAATACATCTAGCAACTTGACTCACAACTCGCTTTAGATTTTTCATTACAACACATCCTATAATGAGGAGCTTAGTGGCTTCCTTATTTAGAAAAATGAGAGTACTAAACCCCTCCAAGTGGAAAATAACGACTAGTTGCTTGATCCACGGCTTGATCCTCATAATTTTTTTTTTGATTCGTTGATCCTCTTGAAGAAATTGGATCTCCTTAGTTGATGGAGAAAAATTCCTTGATCGCAGTCAAAATTTGAATTTCTTTCATTGGTCTGGAGGAAAAATTCGAATTCCATGATAAAGTCCTTTCCTGGTCCAAAAAATAATATTTTGAACTTTCAACCTCAAAAAATCCCCTTTGACTTAACCACCATGGTCCAAAGGGTCAATTTTTCATAAACATTTGATTCTTACATTGATAGATGACCCCAAAATATTAATTTCTTTTGGACCCACGAATTTTTGAGTGATTTTTGATAATTTTCCACTTGGAGAGAATTTAATTTTTCTCAAATTAAATTTGGACACAATTTAATTAATTTTATGGCTAATTATTTTCTTTTATTTTTGGTAGAAAAATTAATTAAAAGACTGTAGAGGGGAATTACACATTTTCCACCCTCAAAGTGGGTCTAAAAAATATTTTGGTAATGGTGTTCTAATTATGAGGAACCATTCACCAAAAATATTCTTAGACAACACTTCTACATCAAGATATTACAATAATCACCCATAGAAGGGGAATTTAGAATAGACACATAATCCTTTAGACTCTAACCAAATTCTACGACACAAGACACATGATCTAGTATGATGAAAATACATTGACTCGATAACACTAGGCCTCACCTAAGATCTTTTCAACGAGCTCCACCCTAACTTTCGGGTGAATTTGGCAGAAAAATTATGCTAATCATTCGTGTCTAAAAACACAAATAATTAGGGAGGTTAAAAAACTCTCTAGAGTGAAACTCTTTGAGAAGAATCATAGGCTTACCTAGGTGTTGTTACATGGCTTAATAGTCATACTAGAATAATTTTTACAGTAATTTGCAGAATTTGGGACTACAATGGTGATAATGACTGAAATTTTTTTGACCACACTTCTGTACTCAACTTCTTGGAATTGTTGACATGTACATGGTTAACATCTGACTCTACTTGGGGATACGTTGCTTCAGTCAAGGAATGTGAGAATCTAGAATCTGCATCCAAGAAAACAAAGTAACATCAGGTAGATATCTATTCAAATACAATCAAAATCATCATACAATATCGAGTGCTGGAATAGACATTTCTACTCTAACAATTCAAAAATGGAAGCTAAATCAATGACATAATACATAAATGCTGAAATGGAACCTATTTTAATAACAAAAATGTAAACTAATTTATGAGGATAGGGTTAGAGATACAATACAAAGTTGCCCCGTGGCATCAGATGTCGTCAATGAAGTTCATGTTGAGAGCTTGTCGACTTTCAGGCAGATCAGTGGGTTGTTTCTATGATGTGCCATGTCGAATTCTAAATATGCTAGGACTTCGAGTTATCCAAATATCATGTTGTTCCCAGCCATCAAATGCATCAAATTTCTTCCTCTTTTCTTTTTTTCTTTTTACCTTTTCTTTTGGCACGCTATGCCGTTTATGATGATGTGATCGATGTATAACTTTCTACTTGATCTTGAAAATTTTCACACGGAAAATTTGAAGCATCCAAGATTTCTGTGACATGCTCTTCTTCTTTTTCCTGAACTTGCTTTGCCAAGGATGATGGTTCAATTTCGCAAACATCATCTAATTCCCACCAATTTCTTTCTTGCTCGGGTTATCTTCATTTAGCCATTTATCAATGGAATCAATGACTTCCTCGTAATAAGATGAGGTTTGCTTGGGAGGCTTATGATCCGTTGAAGGCTCTTTGTTCTTTTGATATTTACTATCTCATCTGTGTTGGAATTTTTGTACATGAGGTCTTTCCATTTTGTCTAACTTAACCTAAATAGCAGTCATCTGATTAGAATGCTCAACCTTCATAGCACTGATTTCTCTGGCATGATTTTCTTCCATGGTCCTTATTAACTGTGCTTGCTTTTCCTCCATGTCCTTTATTACGTTGACATGATTTTCCTCTATGGTTATCAAATAATTTCATGATTTTGCTCTATGGTTATCAAATAATTTTGCATGTTTTTCATTTCCTCAACATGTTTTTCTTCAATAGCCAATAACCTGTTATGAGAGTGATCTGATTAGCTTTCATATAACTCCCTTCTATGGCATAATCCCTTATGAATCTTGCTTGATTAAGTTCCATGTTCTCAATTACCCACATTTGATTTAGTTGCATATCCTTGATCATTTGAGTTAATCCCTTGATAAGATCATTTTCAACCCCTTTAAACTTATCTACTTAAACTTTCGCTTTTTTCTTATCTCCATATTTATCTTCAAAGGCTTAATGAAGATTACAAAAGAAGATTATAAAGAAGATTAATGAAGATTATAAAAGAAGCGTCGTGAAGAGATGAAGCCATGAGAACATAAGAGAGAGGCAACTGCAACATTTTTGGGAAAACAATTTTCTCAAGGAGAGTGCAAATTCTTTGGAGTGCGAGGCTCAGTTCAACTGAGGAGAAGGAAGAAGAATACAAGGATAATTTTGGGGTGTTTCTAGGAGGTTGATTTTCTAGGAAGTGAGAAGGAGGTGTAATTGCTGAGGAGGCCGATTTGCTAGGGCCATTTTTGAGTGCGCAGAGGCAGAGTGAGAGCTAGGCGTGGAGGCCAATATTTAGGTGAGAGGTGAGCTGATTTTCTTTAGGTTGAATTTCTTCAGAGGTCGATTTCCAGTTGGCCGATTTTTCTTGGGCCAAATTATTCTATTGGGGTCGAGTTGCAGGTTCTAGTCACTATTTTTCTTTGTAAATTCTCAATGGGTTGAAATACTGATTTTCCAGATTAATAAATGAAAGAGAACTTTTATGGGTGAATTATTTCTATTGCAATTTGTGATTGATCTCTCCGATTTATTTCCACTGCATATATTTCTAGATGTTAAAATACTGGTGATTTTATTTTTTGATAATTCATGATTTATTTTGTTAATTAAATAAATTGCTAGGAATAAATAATTGTCGCAAGAAAATAAATCTAGGTTGGTATTAGGAGATTTAACATGGTGTTAGAGCTTTATAGATAACTCTGAGAGAGAGAGATCCTAAACCTCTAGGGTTTGTAGTGGTGAGTTTATCTTTTTTACAACAAGAATTTTTAAAGTTTTGCATTTGGCTTTTGTGGCCATGGATGATTTGTGAAGATGACATCATTGAGTAGTTTGTGATATGAAGACATGTTGGATGGGGCTACTAATTTCATTTTTTGGAAGGAGAAAATTACCATGATTCTAAAAATGAATGGTTTGTGGGATCTTGTGAACACAAACATTCAAGTTCCTTCATATCCAAGCCTTGCAACAAAGCATAATCTCAAAGATATGAAAGCAAGGTGTATACTTTTGGATGGTTTGTGGGATCACATATTTCCTCACATATAAGGGAAGGACACTGGATGTCAGATGTGGGTAGCTTTGATCGGTCTTTATTAGAGCATAAATGAAAACAAAAAAATGGTGTTGCGAGAGAACTCAAACATCATCAAGATGAATAGATATGAGACCATAACATCTTACCTCACATGGACCCAGTAGGCTCATAATGAGTTTGCAACTATTGGGGAAACTGTGATTGACTCAGTTAGTGAAAGTTGCTTTGAAGGGTTGCGTTAAGAATTTTACCACCTTTGGTGATGGGATCCTTACTAGGCGAGAATTTCCTGATTGGAGCCGGTTGTGAGATGACTTCATCCAGAAAGAGATCTAGGAGAACTCATTGACCTGCGGACAACAAAAGGGTACTGAGGCGAAAGATGAGCTTGTTTTTGCTACACAAGCGAAAACGGGTAAAGGGAAGGTCAAACAAAACCAGAGTGGAGGAGGACCTTCACAGAATAAAAAGATGGAAAGGAGCAAAGTCAAGTGCTTTGCATGCCACAAGCTTGAGTATTTTGCACTTAGTGTCCAAACAAGAAGAAGGGCAAGGGAAAGATAATTGCGTAGCTGCTGCTGCTGCGCCTGCTCCTCTGCGCTGCAATTGGTTGTTGCCTCCTTGCCTCTTGCTGATTCTTGGCACTGGGATCAGATCATCCCCTTAGCCAATATTACCCCTCTCTGCAGCTGAAACACTTTTGGAAATTCTTAGCAAACTCGCCCTTTAATTCTAGCTTAGTCTCAACGCTCTGCCTTCGTGTGTGTGTGTGTTCTCCAAATGACCCCAAGCCTTTCCTTTATACTTTCTTGTTGGAAACCAACAACCATGATCTAATCTTGAATCGATGGTTAAGATTAAAAGAAAGCTTGATCCGTGTGACTTGAGTCATTTCCATCACAAGTTTTAATTAATTACCTTTAATATTTTAATTTTCCTAAGTTAGACTTAGGGTCCTTAATTAAAAGTATTAATTAATTAATTGTCTCCCAAACTGGATAGAATTTCCCAAATCTCTTTCAGGGTCTTGGAGATCTCATGTACTCTAGCCCCTCCACAAATTTTGGGAGCTAGAGCCCATCCGATGCTACCCCAACACTCAAGAAAACTCAACACTCCCTCTTCGCGAGGAATGTGCTCTAGTACAACTCTGCTTCACCCCGAAGCTTTGCACTGATCTCTAGTGTGGGTCATTGCGCTAATGTTGGACCTGCTGCCCTTCATCACTGCATTGCTGCTGCCATTTTGTAATGCTACCTACGACGCTGCCACTGCCACTGTCATTGCTGCATCTGTACTGCAGCTCCCTCTCAATCTGCTGCACTGTGCTGCCATTTGCTGCAGTGCAACTTCAGTTGCTGAGAGAAACAACTGAAGCTCCTTCCCAATCTTTGATAGATAAGTTAGTTGGGCTGCATTCTCATCACTGAAGCTCCATAGGCTGCTGCTCTGTGCTGTCATCTGGAGACTGCTGCACAACTACAACTCTGCACTGCGTAAGTAGACCTCCTCTGCGCTGCTGAAGTCACATCAACCCCTCTTTGTTGAAGTCCCCTACGCTGATGTTGCGCTGCGCTGTTCTCCTGAAGTCTCTACGCTGTTGCAGCTCTGCTCTGCGCTGCTGAAGTCACATCAGCTCCTGCGTTGCTGCTGCTGCATCTGCACTGCGCTGCTCCCTTCAGCTTCCAGCTCCGCCTCTGCTTCATCCGTGATTCTCTGCACCAACTGCTCCACTTGTCTCGCTATTGTCTTAAGGCTCTCGTAGCTCGAATGTGATCCAAGAGATGAACTGCTCAAGGATCTTGCAACCACTCTGTAGCTGCTCTGTAGATCCATGTCGCCCCATTTTCGTGGTTCATGAGCGCTCATGGCTACGTCATCTTCTGAACCATCGTTCGCCACAACAGCATTGGAAATAGAAGCTTCCTTGTCCTTCTTCTTCTGTTGACAATTGCTGGCGAAATGTCCTAGTTCACCGCACTGGAAACACTTGATCTTAGATAGATCACGCTTCTTCTTCCCTTGTTGCCTCTTTGATGCCAAGGCTGGATCTTCTTCTTCTTCCTTCACCTTACTGGATCCCTTGCTGTACTGCCTCTTGGTGAATCGACGGAGTTCTTCTTGACGAAGGATTGCCCACATACTGTCCTAGTTGGGAAGGTCCGCTCTGCCCAAGGCACTTTGGACAAAATTTTCCCAGTCCTCTGTGACTGCATTGAGTGCAGTCCTTACCATCACATCATCCTCTACCTTTGCTCCCATGGCAGACAACTGATCTTTGATCGCTTGTAATCTGAAAAGGAAGGGCTCTATTTCTTCTCCCTTGGCCATCATGAATGACCATAACTGATTCTCTAGTGGCCATCTTGATCACGTAGTCCATGAGGTGCCATCTGCTCAGCAAATTTGTCGAAACTCCTCCTCTCTATGCTAGAGATTTGGATCTAGGGTCCTTGGCGAAACACACACCCTCTGCTCTTCGATCCTCTGATCGATCTGCAGATTTCTTTGGTTGGAAACCCTTTGAGAAGCTGTTCTCCTCTCGCTCTTTGTCACCTAGTGCTTAGGCTAAATTTTGAATCTTCAGAAATTTAACCCCACCAGCAACTTCTGAAGATCTACAACACTGCTTCCAGCTCTTTGAAACAACAACAGCTTCATATCTGCATCACCCTAGATGCCCTCTGTTTGAGCAGACAATCCTGGCGCTGTCTCTGCGCAGTAAGTACGTGGGGTTGCGTGGAGACTGTGTAGGACTCCGTCACTCTGGCCTCTGCGTGGTTCTGCACCCTCTGCTGCTGCGCTGTTCCTTCCAGTCCGACTTTATGAGGCTGCTGCTGCTTTCTTTGTTGCTTTCTGCAGCAAGGATTCTTCAGTTTCTGCTAGTGATCCTACTAGATCTACAATCGCTATGATACTATGTGAAAATTTCTGAATATTACTTTATGCAGAAACCCTATTGTTAAATCTGGTTATACTTCTCCTACTTAATCAAGTTATTAATGTTGAAATCAGATTAATATCGAAGTAAACACATAACAAACTTTCACTGATTCAGATATAAGCTAAAATACATGCACATAGACAAAGTGACACACAAGATTTTCTGGACAACTATCCCCAGATAAACCCAATGCGGGAAAATCAGTCTTCTGGCTGCTGGAGGGTTTATATTATTAGGTAGTTTTTGAATACAACAAATCTAGGCACCTTACTGGTTAAGTTAGCAGAGAAAATAAGGTCTGAAGCGAACCTGCTGTTCCAGAGATTGAAACTTTCACTGATCCACACTTTCAAACAGGATTTACAAGACGCAACCAATTTCTGCCTCTAGAAACCCCAACGCTGCCCCCGAAGCCCCTGTGTCAGCCCTGCTAGGCTCTGTGTGGCTCTGCGCTGGCCTGGAGAGGGCTATGTAAAACTAGTCTAGGTGACGCAGTCCCTACGCTGCCCTAGAAGGCCTCTGCGTAACCCTGGAGGGCCTCCTGCTGCCCAGCGTTGCTCTTTCTTAGCCTGCGTAGCGGCTAAAGCTCTTTGCGCTGCGCAGATGCTGCGGCTGCCCCTGCTCCTGGTTGCTACCTCTCTGCCTCTTGCTGATTCTTGTCATTGGGATCAGATCATCCCCTTAGCCAATACTACCCCTCTCCGCAGCTGAAACACTTTTGGAAATTCTTAGCAAACCCGCCCTAGAATTCCAGATTAGTCTTAGTGCTCTGCCTCTGTGTGTGTGTGTTCTCCAAATGACCCCAAGCCTTTCCTTATACTTTCTCGTTGGGAAACCAACATCCATGATTTAATCTTGAATTGATGGCTAAGATTAAAAGAAAGCTTGATCTGTGTGACTTGAGTCATTTCCATCACATGTTTTAATTAATTACCTTTCATATTTTAATTTTCCTAAGTTAGACTTAGGATCCTTAATTAAAAATATTATTTAATTAATTATCTCCCAAACTGGATGGAATTTCCCAAATCCCTTTCTGGGTCTTGGAGATCTCATGTACTCTAGTCCCTCCACAAATTTTGGGAGCTAGAGCACATCTGATGCTACCCCAACACTCAAGAAAACTCAACACAAAGGATCTCTATCTGTTCAAGAGGACAGTTGGTGAAGACTCTCATACATAAGAGTGACAACTAGAGTGAGATATGGCATAGGAGGATCAAACAACTACACTACAAAGATCTCCCTTTATTGTAGAGAATGGTTGTAGGTTTTCTAGAGACCAGGGTGGAGTAGGATGGAGTGTGTAAAGGGTGTGCGCTTGTCAAGTAGGCCAAGGTTGCATATCCTCATACTGAGAGTAGGTCTAAGGGAGTGCTATACTTGGTGCACTCAGACATTTGTGGTTCTATGTCTGTGACGTCGATCACAAGGTCTTTGTACTTTGCGACATTCATAGATGACTCTTTTAGAAAAACTTGGATCTACTTCTTGAAGACCAAGGGTGAGGTCTTCGATCGGTTTCAGGAGTTGAAAGCTCTTGTGGATAACCAGACCAGGAAGAAGATTAAGGTGTCAAGATCGTATAATGGGGGAGAGTTACCTCTAACAAGTTCTAGGATTTTTTTATGACAACCGGGATTAAGAAGAAGCTCACAATACCTTACAACCCTTAGCAGAATGGGGTTGTCGAGAGGAAGAACAAGACCTAATGTAGGCAATGAGGGCGATGATCTATGATCAAGGATTGCATATGTTTTTGTGGAAAGAGGCTTGCAATTTAGTTGTATATGTGCAGAACAGGAGTCCTCACAAGATATTGGAGGACGTGATTCCTAAGGAGATGTTTATAGGAGTGATACTGGATGTCAACCATTTGTGCATCTTCGGTAGTCTAGTCCATGCCCACGTTCCGATAGAGAAGAGGACTGAGCTAGAGCTCTTATTAGAAAAGGGCATATTTGTGGGCTACAATGAGATGTCAAAGGCCTATCAAGTCTACATTTTAGGATAGAAGAAAGTTATTATAAGTCGAGATGTCAGATTTGATGAGGGCAAGGCCTTTAGGAGGTCTCATGATAAAGAGCCAACAAGGGTATAGGATTGGAAGCGAGAAGCTCCTAAGGCTAAACAAGGACTAACAACACCAGTAGCAAGGACTCGCCAAACATGTAGCCATGTACTTAGCCTCTGTTGAACTAAGCGCCATTGGACTCTGCTTTTGCTTAACCATGAGATAACTGCTGATCCTGAACTGAAGAAGCAACCCGATGTGCTTTTCCTATCTATAACACTCCTAGCACAATTTGAGTCTGTATAGCCCACTATTTGCACTCCACCACTCCTAACATACATGAGTCCATACTCCATTGTTCGTTGAAGATACCTAAGCACATGCTTTGTTGCCACCCAATGAACCCTTCTCAGCTCCACCATAAGCTGGCTTAGTTTATTCACAACAAGGCAAATATCTGGCATAATTGTCCAGATACATCAAAGAACCTATCCGCTGCTTGTACAATGTGGTATCCACCAATTCACTTTGTTATGAACATAAATATATAAAATATTATAGTTAAATAATTCATAATTAAATGATAATTAATAAATAATAATTAATATAATGAAAAGACATGTCTCAAGGACATGACTATTCATGAAAGGGCACACACACACACACATATATCACACATTGTATTCTATCATATTGATTTTTTCATACATTTATTCAATATATTATATTTTATCTTCAATGGATTATTTTATATTCCAAGTCTTCTTGGTTTGGTTATCACATTTGGTATCAGATCCTTGTTCATGATCCTAGTCATTTGCCTTTTGGCCACAATTAAAACAATATTTTTTCTAACCGACCATTTTGCACAATTTTCAGAGGCTCTCTAAACCCGATCTTTGACCAAAAAAGCCAACCCTTGGCCATTTACATTTTGGAAATTTCGTTGAAAATAATTATTAAAGAAAACCCAAATGTAAATTTCATTGAAAATAATTATTAAAGAAAACCCAACCAACCTTACCTTCCTAGGTGCCACCCATATACTAAAACTTCATGCCATACATTGAATTAAATTTGAAGTTGTGCTAGCCATATGTATAATGTACACATTAATTAAATATATAATTAAAAGCTGTGCAGTGAATTAGAGGTCGCAGTCTGTAATTTGTTTGTGCATCCAAATTCATATGGCTATACAGTCAAGACGTTTTACCTGACCGCCTTTATGAATTGTCGAATCCTTCAATCACCGCCATCGTTGCTAAATTTATCACCTGTTACAGTGATCAAATCTTTAATCACAGCTACTGCCGCGACTGAATTTGCCACCACAATGAATAAAAAAATATAATAATAACAAATATTCATGTATCACACACCGTCAATTGTGATGTATAGAACAATACAATTTAGCTATTTAGTTAATACATTGTGCAATGGTCTAATTCACAACAGTTGCAACACATTCAGTCACAATTCCCCCATCCATCATATGATTCTAATGTTTATGTGTTATTCTTGTAGTTACAAGACAAATCATTTCGTGCCGTATAGCCATTCATACTATTGCACAACAATCATTGCCATAGCACTTAATCCATATAGTTGTACTGATCTTGTTTTATCAGAGAACTATTTGTATTGTCACATCTCCTCATCTCGAACTTACTTTTTTTTTAAAAGGTTAAATGGACAGAGTCACTAGTTGAATTAAAAGAAATACCACACAAACACACTTTCCTTTTACCAACAAAAGAAAGTATAAGGTGAAATATATTAACTCTTTTATATAACTAAAGATGAAAGGAAAAAAAAATAATTATAAAAATATTATTCAAACATCCACTATTTGAAAAATATATTAAAAAAGATTATCAAGTAAAAGTAATATAAAGAAATTTTAAAAAGTGAGTTATTGTAAGTAATTACAAAGGTGATGTCCTGATTTTTGAATTCATCAAAAGGTGAAACTGTGAATTATGGATTTCATACATAAGTCAACATATAGGTTTAAGTGTCCGTTTTGTGAAATGGGTTTTAAGTTGCTATCGACTTCTAAAAATTACAAATGCTGCTGTCTAGTATGTGGCAAATTTTTATTATGAAAGAATATCAAGGTAATACATAGGTACAAATAAAAAGATTAGAGGCTGAATTCGTATAACTTTAAAAAAAAAAAAGCTATCGAAAAACAAATATCTCGAAGATATATTTTACAAAGAGTTAACAAAAAAGGACAGAGAAAGGACAGATAAATTTTCTGCATAAGGGACCGTTGTCAAAAGTTACTTGCATAGGTCAAGAAAATAAAGGATATGAAGCAGTATAATAAAAAACTAGAACATGTAACGGAATATCTCGAGAAAGAATTTCAAAAAGAATCTAATGGAGAAAGAAGAAGAAAATTTGCGTTAAAAAACCTTAATCAATGGTTACTAAAACAAAATAAAAGTTTGAAAGATGAGAATAAAGACATTGAGAATAAAGTCAGCAATCCAAAAAGTGAAAAACCTTCATGTTTGAAAATTCATAATCAAAATCTACTTAACAACTTTAGAAGCTTAAGAGTGAAGCAATTGTTGGAAAACAAATTACAACAATTGATCGAAAGGAAAGCATTAAAATCTTTTGATGTGAAAATTCAAGTTGAAGAAAGGGAACAACTACAGATCCCATTAATCTTATAGTTAATAAAGTTTGCAATCCAATTGAAGTGAAGACATACTCGGATGCTACAGTTAGAATGACAACAATTCCAAGTAAAGCTTGAGTGATCAACCAAGCAACATTAATGCATAAAGAAAATCATATATTTAAAGTAAATAAAGAAAGCATGATAAAGAAATTCATATCTCAAGGTTTCCTTATCGACTTCCAAATCATAATAGTAGACATCTCAACTAGTTGGCATAACAATACCACTCAAGACAAAAATAACTGACTTGCATTTCGAAAAATATTGATTCTTGCACAATTAAGTCTTATGAAAACAATTAATTTCGGATATCGAGTAAGTGCAAGGTTCCATAAAAGATTGAACTGCGATGGTTAGATTATTTTTCAGTTCGACAATTTTGCTCAACACTCTTATGTTTATATCATCTTGTTTCATCAAAGATGATAGCTCCAAGAATTGGGAAAGATGCAAAGACATTACAAGACAAAAAGATATCAAGCCTTTTCATAAATATGCTTTGAGGACAAAACATTTCTAAAGGGGAATGGAATGTTATGAACATAAATATATAAAATAATATAGTTAAATAATTAATATTTAAACAGTATTTTTATTTTTTGGTGAATTTGTAACTTGTTGGAGTAATTTGAGTGAGGTCTAGTGGTTGCCGTTATAATACCAAGAGTATATCCAACAACATGTAAGCCATATATACTAGGAATTTATGACTTAGCAAGTGCTGAGACTCCATGAGGGTTGGGGAGCCTACTCCTTGAGCTTTATCACAATGGGCCAATGATGCCCCCCATGGGATTTGAAACCGGGTGGAGGGTATAACATCCAATTGTGCCAACCACTTGGTCATCTCACGCGGAGACAATTAAATAATAATTAACAAATAATAATTAGTGTAATGAAAGAATAAAATATAATGTATTAAATAAATGTATGAAATAATAGATATGATAGAATACAATGAGGACATTGTATATATACCTAGGCAAGATGCCCTTTCATGAAGTTAAAATGTGCCATCCTCTTGTGCTAGAACTCACAAAAGTTCTTAATGTCATGCAGTGATGCTCGCATCGACTGACCCTTCAACATATATAGGTTCCCTTCTCTTCTTCCAATCACTTGGCCTATGCTTGAATTGGAATTCCTCAACCTGACAAGTATTTGTTTATTAGGGAGGTACACATCATGTCCCTTGTTCTCCATGGTTGAGATTGCTAGAAGATTCTTGGTCAACCTTGGTACATATAAAATGTTTGTCACCTCCATAGTCTCCCCTAGCTCTAATTGAAACTTGATGCTTGCAACCCCCTCTACTATACAGTTGGTTTTGTTGCCACGCTCCACATGTAGCTCTGAGTTCGGCTTTGACATATTGGTGAACAGATCACGTGATCTCGTAATATGACGAGAAACATCATTTCTCATGAACCATGCACCCTTAGTAATGCTGCTAGAAAGATAGGACACCAGTGAGAATTCCTTCTCAAACTTGGTGTCAAATTTTCACACTTGCTTGTTTGTTGAAGTTGCTACATGAGTCTTCCCCTTTGCTTTCTTCTTGTTTAGACATCGACTTGCATAGTGGATGAATTTGTGACATGCAAAGCACTTTACATCGCTTATGTCCTTCTCTCTAGCTCTTGAGGTACTTACCCTATCCTCTCCTTCTAGGGACTGTAGGTTGATGCCCCTGCCTTTCTGGGGAGCGTGGCACTCCTTCGGACCCTCCTGGAGCAAGGGGTGCACTCCCCAGGTTCTCCTTTGATGCTCTCCGGTCACTCCTTTGACACTCCCCAAGCACTTAAACTGTGACTGTGGTCTTTGAAAAGGTTTGCACAAATAATGCTAGGGAAAGATTAAGGAAATATCAATTTTTACTTCATTTTTTATCACTGTCATTAATTGTTTCAGGATGTTTGAGAGTAGTTACAACCTCGTTGGACTCCATATGGAGAAAAAAGAATTTCATATTCCATTCAAAATTCAACAAACTTAACAATTTTCAGGATTTAACGAAGTTATCAACTTAACGAGAATGTAACCTCAAAACGAGAACTTTAGCCCCAAAACCCCCTATTTTTTTGCAAAAAAGCATGAAGAAACACGCCGAAACGAAAAGTGTTGATATTGCATCAATATATATATATATATATATATATATATTATTTTTTTTCTTCGGTTTAAAATTCCAATTGTGTTTTAGCAATGGCATGAAAAACCAATTTTTTTGTGTAATAAATGTGAAAAACACCGCATAAACGAAAAGTGTTGATGTTGCATTAACATATTTTTTATTTTTTATTTTTATTTTTAAATTAGAATTAAAATTTATTATTTTTTATCGGGTTAAAATTCTTCTTTTATTTAACAATGACATTAAAATTCCATGTTGCATCAACTTTTTTTTTTGGTTAAAATTTCAACATTTTTTAGCAATGACATTAAAAATAAAATATCATGACTTTGAAAAGCCTTAAAATTCCAATAGTTTTTGTCGCTAGTGTTAAATATAAAATATGATGACTTCAAAAAATCCTAAAATTTCCAACGATTTTCCACCATGGTTTCTATATTTTTGGAATCTAAACATCTGTGATCCATCATATAAATTAGTAGAAGAATTTTAACCCGATAAAAAATAATAAATTTTAATTTTAATTTAAAAAAAAATGTTAATGCAACATCAACACTTTTCGTTTATGCGGTGTTTTTCACATTTATTACACAAAAAAATTGGTTTTTCATGCCATTGCTAAAACACAATTGGAATTTTAAACCGAAGAAAATATATATATATATATAAGCATAAGGTATCCTCTTATTTCAAGCCCCTTAATACAATTCGTAGTTCTCTAAAATCGGTTAAAGATTCGATTGACCCCAGAGATGGAAAAGGTGTTTACATCATTCCTTGTTCCTGTGGGACTCCTTACATTGGTGAGACTGGTCGATTGATTAATCAAAGGATCTGTGAGCATGCTGCTGATATCAAGCACAGAGGATCTCGCTCGTTCGCCTTAGCTGAGCATGCAGAAAAGACTAACCATCATGTTTGCATAGAAGATGCTAAGGTCATTGCTAGAATCGACCATTTCCATCATCGTAAGTTGAGAGAGGCCATTGAAATTGAGAAAAGGCCCGTTAATGTCAATAGAGATGACGGTTGGAATATCAGCAGGTGCTGGATTCCTGCCTTATATTCTTGATTATTTATTTATTTTTATTTGTATTTTTGTATATTTTTATTTTTGATTTATATATATATATATAATTTTTTTTTTAATTTTTAATTATTTATTTTATTTATTTATTTATTTTTTTCAGCTTTTATTTATGGATTATATTTTTATTTTTGTCCTGATTTATTTATTTAATTTTTATTTTTATTTTTAAAATTATTATGCTTAATAATTATTATTATTTATTTATTTATCTTTTAAACTCAATGTTTGATTATTTGATAGGTAGTTTGTTATTATTAAATTATATGAATAATAATTAATTTTATTTTTAATTATTAATAATAATTGATTATTATATAATCAAGGAAAATATACATATATACACCACAATTTGTTGAATTAATTACCATTATATTAATTAATTGGTTAATTAGTTGTATAAATATACTAAAGAATTTATAAATAAATAAAATAATAATAAATAAATAAATAAAAATTAATTAAATTAAATAAATAATGGAATATTTTATTTTATTTTATTTATTTATTTTTGATTTATTTTCATTTTTTTTTAAAGTCAAACTAGCCGTTATTCTAACAGCTAGTTGAACCATTTCTACATCTATTTATACTTAATGTCTGGATTTGATCTCTCACATAGTCTTGATGATGAATCACACTGGTTGATTCGAAACGCGTCGACCACGTTTTTGTGCATGTGATTATTACCGAAAGAATTTCTACTAATTTCCACCATGGTGTTAAAGATAAATATCGTGACTCTAAAAAGACCTTAAAATTTTGACATTTTTCAACCATGACATTAAAGATAAAATATCACATTTCCAAGTCATTAAAGATAAAACTTAAAATTTCGGCATTTTCAAGCCATGGAATTAAAATCAAATATCACGACTATAAAATTCCTTAAATTTTCAACATATTTCGAGAAGAAATACCACGGCTTAAGAAAAACTTAAAAAATGAATTCCTAAATCAAATGATTGTTATACCAAGAGTATTTTTTTTTTTTTTTAAATGTTAAAAGTATATCTCTTTTAAAATCTTAGCCTAACAAAAATCTTTGTCACATTGCAACAAAAACTTAAAAATCAACTATGAAATTGACACCTAGTGGGGGCAGACTTGATCTATTGCAATGAAAACTTAAAAATCAACCATCAAATTGACATATGGTGAGACCGGGTTGCTAATTAAATATCAACACAACCCTTGCAAAAGAAAAAGTAAAAATAAATAAATCTATCAATAAATAGAAAGTAACAAATTTTTTTTTTTTTAATAAAAAACGTTACAATTAAAAAAAAACAAAAAAATAAAAATAAAAAGTTTAAAAATAGTAAAATATAAAAAAAAATAAAAATAAAATAAATATATTAAAAAAAATAAAAAATAAAAACGACAAAAAAAATTCAAACATTAAAAAAGGGCAAAAAAATTCATAATATTAAAAAAAAGAAAAAAGAAAAATTTAAACATAAAAAAATTAGGAAAAAAACAAAAAAAGGGTAAAAAATAACAACAACAAGAAACAAATTAAAACAAAAGGAAAACAAATTATTGAAAAAGTAAAGTACACAATTTAAAAAAATTATTTAGAAACAATAAATAATAAAAAAGCTTATTAAAATATAAATTTAGAAAATTAATAAAAAATAAAACATAGTACAAATTAATTTAAAAATAAACATTAAAAGAAATTTAAATAAATACGAAAAAATTGAAAAAAACAAATTTTGGGATCGCCCTCAGCGTGGGCTTGGCACCAAAGGCTCGTCGATACTCCAGTTTCGCTGCTGGTGAACCTTTGGCATTGGAACCAGGCGGGGGGTCGATTCCCTGGCCTGCCCACAACACTGCTGTGGGCAATGTTGCTGGTGGGGGCCAATTCCAGGAATCAACTCCTTGCCCCTGTCGTGGTGCCAAAAGGTTGCAGGCAAGGTGGCTGGGCGACCCACTGCTGCAACCACCCCGTGGATGGCTCTTTGGTGTTGAGGCTAGGGTGAGTTCCCTCAGTTTTTTTTAATATTTTTTTAATTACTATTTTATTTTTTATTTTTTTAATTTATATTTTAATATGATTTTTTATTTTAAGAACTTTACTAAATATATATTTTTAAAATTTGTATAATATGATTTTAAAATTTTTTATTTTATTTTTATTTTTATCTTTTATTTTTCAAAATTTTCTAACACGTTTTTTGTTTTTATAAATTTTTGATTTTTGAATGGTTTTGCTTTAATTTTTTTTTTTTTAAATTCTATAATTCTTTATTTTTTTTTGTTTATATATATATTTTAAATTTTAGTCTCATTTTTAAAAAATATATTATGATTTTATTTGAATATATTATGATTTTAATTGAGTTATAATGTGTTAATTTGTTATTTTTTTTTAATCAATTTTTTTTTAAAATGTATTTGAATTTTTGTAAGATTAATTTTCTTTTGTTTTATTATTATTTTTAAAATTTTTATTTCTTATTTTGTTATGGTTGATTTTAAATCCGTTTAAACATTGTTATTTTGATTTAAAATTTTATGTGAATCATTACTTTTGGAAAAAAACTTGTATATTATCATCTTTACATGAAATTTATAAAATTTTCAAAAACTTCACTATTTTATTATTATTATTATTTTTAAATCTTTTATTTAGCATGTTATTTTTAGCGAAAAGTTTTCCAAATGTGTATTTTTTTAATTATATATTTATGCAAGTGTATTGTTTTTGTCAAGTGTTTTAAATTATTAATTTTTTAGTGACAATTATTTTGTATGTATCGGAATATAAAAAATCTGAACTTTAAAATATTATTATTATTATTTAAACTTTTCAAGAAAATTGAAAATTTCATTACAAACAAACATTGTAAAGAATATCGAAAAACACAAACTTGAAAAGCACCTAAAAACAAACATCTCGGGAAAATTAAAAAAGAATGCAACTTGAAAAATGATTAAATAAACAACATTTAAAAAAACGCACATAATTAAGACACAAGAAAATTTATAGTGTCAAAAATATTTTCTCAAAAAAAAAGGTTGATGCTGTATCAATGTTTTTCAAAATTAACATGAAATCAACAACATTTAAAAATATTGTTGATACTTAATACATAAGAAAATTTAAAGTGTCAGAAATATGCCCCCGAAAAAAAGGTCGATATTACATCAATACTTTTCAAAATTAACATGAAAGTCACCAACATTTGAAAAAAAAATGTTTATACACAAGAAAATTTGAAGTGTCAAAAATATGCTTCTCCAAAAAAAGTTTGTGATGAATTAACAATTTTCAAAATTGACATTAAAATCATGATTTGATGTGACCTGAATGTATAAGTTGGTAGGTTTGTTATTTCATGATTGATAGCCTTAGAATTAATATGATGTCCCTTAAATCCTTTTTGCAAATTAATTTGTTGTTGAAGGAGCAAGTGAAGAATGAACCTAATATTGTCTTTAATAACCCTATGAAAAGAAATAGAGGATTTGTGCAGGTTAGCCCGTATGCTTGTAGCCACACAATACACCCTCAGATTCACTTTTAACATTACAACATCCCTTTTAGACCCATGATAGAATAAAATAATCTCAAGAAAAAGCAGGTGAGATAGAGAGAAAGAGCCGGCCTCTAGCAAGGCTTGCTCAATCCCTTTTGCTACCAAGCCTACAATTAGGAATAATAATCACGGTAAAGGGGAACCCTGCCTGTTCCCCATTGATGGCCTGAAAAAATTAGAGGTTGAACCATTTATCAGGATATCATAATAAACAAACAAACAATATATCACCCAATTATCAAAGTGCACACAGAAACCCAAGTGGATTTGCATCAATCTCAAATAGAAGCAGTTAGCTGGATGATAGTTATTAACTTATTAGAGAGGTCTAGATTCACCCTCATTGCTATGATCTTTGCTATAATCTTATATATATACCGTTACACAGGGAAATTGGTCTGTATTCATCATAAGAGCCTGGGTTGTGGCTTTGTGGTTGGGGTCATCATCTATGATATGGATGAATCAAATCTTTCTTATTCTAATGCGTATTCATGTCCATGCTTGTGCGTGTAAATCTCATGCAAGCAGAAAGTTTCCTTTCAAGTTTTCCCATGATCCACCTTCATTGATCTGCAAGAGAAATCTCTACGCCAAAGGGGGATGCCGAGATACTGAATGATCACCTTTGCTTTGTTGTACTTGCATTTCCGATTCAAACAGTGTGGGGGTGCTTGTACCCAATAAGGAAAAACTCTGTTTTCTCCACACTCACAATTGCCCCAGCAGCTTCTGCAAAAGTATCCAAACGTAACATATGCACATACCCATTGTGCTTTTATCTTTAGATACATATAATAGAAAAGTGTATGAATTGTACAGGTGACAAATTCCAGTGTCCTGCTGTCTACATATTAGTTGAATTGCCGAGTTCACTATGCTCTTCAATAATTTCTCACGATCAGATCAATTTCATGAATGTGTGTCTTTCTGCCCTGTACCATATCTTTTATTTTTGTAAGTCCTGAACTTAGGCTTTATTTAGTTATTTCTCTTCCTGAATAAATAAAAATAAACCGTGGTTGACTTATCCAGATCCTTTTATTTGTCATGCTGACTATGCTTGTACCGGTGACTTTTAACGCCCACCTAGTGTTCTTTTCTCTGCTTTTTGAATCTGCTCCAACATGTGCCAAATGTCTTGGCCTAATTCCTTGTTAGTATGCCCATTCTGAACCAATTCCTCAATGTGTTTTAGATGCCGAAGTCTTCCATGGCTGTTATTCCATCATAGTTAATTTGGGAACAACAATTGAGGGAGAGAATCATTCAAATGGCATAAATCATATTCTCAAAACTCTTTTTTTATGTGATTACATGGAGTGACAACTTTTTGTATTTCATAATTAGAAAGTCGGAGACTAAATAAAAGTGCAAAGTCATACTAGGTTGACTTTATTTCAATGTGTACTTTTTAATCTAACTATCTAAATGACTAGATATGAGTCTAGTCCATTCAATATGTACCATGTTATCTAAAGTGTGTATTTATCACAATACCACTCGTATATTCTATTATCTTACTGTTTGTTGCCCTCGGGATTAACATTTGGCATGCCAGAATGTCAAGTTGCATTTACAAGTTCAACGATTCCTTGAAGTTGAGTTTGAATTCTTATTTTTATGTTCATGAAATTTCTAATATAAAGGTGATCTTAGTCATTTGCACTACTCTTTTGCATTGGTTGATTCTATTGACTAAATGCTTTTTGTTATTATTACTGAATGCACTCAAGAGAGGTTTATTTGGTCTGTTAGGTATATGCTTTACTGGTTGCTGATATTTGGATGCAAGTTTTCATTCGCCTATTTTCTTCAGGTATGTGATGTACATGGGTTTGTTTTTGGATTTGCCAGAAAAGTAGATGTTATGGCTTTATATTCTGTGAATTTTGTTTCCAGAATTAATTTGCTTTGTTGTGCAGATAAAGCCACTGGTTAGCCCGACAAGGATAATAGTGGACCTGGTCAACTTGAATTACTCATGGCATGATTTTGTATCCAAAAGTATGATCTCCCTCTTCCATTATGCTTTTCAATTTTTGTTGCCATCTTTCTACACCTGAAAGACGCGAGGACATGATACTTGACGTTATAGCATTAGTGTGAATGCAGACCCGCTCAAGGAGAAGTGTTAAATGATGACTAATTGTCATATTCTCTTCGTGGATGGTCCCCTATTTCTAAGGAGCTTTATTGCTAACCAAACATACCATATACAGCATCTATCATTGGTCAATGCCTCATGTTCATTGCTATTCCTTATTACTGAAGATAATATAAATGTGGTTTCATCCATTGACCTTGTAGTTGCAATCAGGATGATTGTATTTACAAACTTGGATCACTTCACAACATAGGGTAAGAAATGTAGGACGGTAATCATAAAATCAACTCTGTCCTCCACTAAACTAGTTCCGTTTCAGTTTATATGGACCAGAGGGGCGATGTATTTGTGAAATATCTCGCAACCCCTAGGCAAGTACCTAACAGAGTGGAAGAAATTATACGCGTGAACTTAGTAGCTACAATTTCTATTAGCTAGATATTGATGTGACTATCATGGACTAGAGTCTAAGTGGCCTAGTTCATGTTTGTGTTTGAATTCGACAACAAATGAAATCTGAAAAAAATTACAGAGCCAAAAATATTGATAAAATTTTCCCATTCAGGCACATAGAGGGGGTCACGTAAGGTCCTGAGGTAGGATTGGAGCTATTGCTCCAACATGAAGATTGCCAACTTAAATATCTCATGACGATGCTCATTTTTTTGCTCAAATGGCTTTGTTTAGGGATAGATCCACTCTTGAATTTCTAAGTTTGGGTTTTGTGGTTTTGATTCTTGAATGATTTGTTTAGGGCCTGGGCTGCGGGGGAGCCCCCCTTCCTCGTTTCTGCTCCCGAAGTGTGCTCCGAGTGGGAGCGATCCAGGAATGCGCTCCCGAAATTCGCTCCATGTGGGAGCAGATTTCGGGAGCGTGCTCCCAGAAAAAAAATCGCTTCTTGGCTTTTTTTGCAAATTTTTTTGGAGAGATGTTCCAAATGCAATATTTTTTCAAAGAAACAAGCGTTTTTGAGTTGGCCAGGCTAATATTCAAGCCTATGGCTCTAATATTGATATGCAATTCATGGTAATGTTAAGAAGTGACAGTCTCCGTTAGCTTTTATTTTCATCCTTTTTATCTTTATTTTCATCCATTTTATCTTCAATTTTCTTCCTTTTACTTAAATTTTTAACATTACCATGAAATGACTCGGGATGATTGAGAGTGATTTCGACCTCATTGGATTTCATATGGAGAAAGTAGAATTTTAGATCTCACTCAAAATCTAGCAAACTTATCAGTTTTTCAGAATTGGGGGGATTGCATTGTTTCCATTGGATTTTGTCATGTACTAGGGTATGGAACTCGTATTTAATCAAGAGCACCAAGCCCTCTATGTACCTTGATGTTAGTGACATTGGTTGTTGAACTCCTCTATCATGACCTTACTAAAAATTTACTCCTCTATAGTGACATGCTTCATTTTTTCTATCTTATGTTAATGCTTAGAGGGTGACATTAATGATAAAGATCCAAAGATAGGCAATGATTTTGATGATATGTAGGTATTTGTTGTAGGATTTTTTTTTGGATGCTAGAGGCCATCTAGAGCCTATTTGTTGATATATCTTCATTTTAGAGATGGATTGCACTCGGTGCTTTTTTGGTTATGTGCACCCTTACATGCTATATAAATGAAAACTTGTAATTTGTGGACCTGTGGTTGATGAAGATTATAACTACTAGATGAATGATGTTATATGGTTTAATCCATGTTTTTTATCACTAATTCATCATTCTACATGTTTTTGCTGACATATATGCATCAATATATATACAAATATATATTATATAAAATTTGCTCCCAAAATCGCTCTTGACCCAAGAGCTTTTGAAAATGTTGCTCCCTGTTCCCACTTCTGCTCGCACTCCTAAACAGCCATGGTTAGGGCCATAGTCAACTCACTGAATGCAGTACTTGAAGAGGCTGTAGAGTTGGATCACAAGTCGCAGGAAGAATGGCAACTGTTACATCATATATTGTATGGTGTGTCTGATGACCAATTTATGACACCATGTAGGATGACAACCATGGACTTTCTATTCGTGAAGCAATCTTTGTTATTGCACATGCTATTTTTTCTACCTTCATTGTTTACCTAACTTTTGGCCAACCAGGGGTAAGGTGACATTATTACAAGAGGACTTTGTAGTATCATTTTTGTGGTCTTCTGCTCACTTCAATTTATCAGATTTGTTGGTTATTGGTCTAAAATTAGTGCTAAGGGTTTCATTATGCTAATTTGGATTTTATTAACAAGCTTATCAATTTCCTGAAAAAATCAAGCTAATTAATTAAAAAACAGTTTTAAGGTTTGAAATTTAAAAATCAGAATTGAAATAACACAAGCAAAGATCAACAAATTGATAGCGGAGTTCACCCATATTGGCTGTGTGTTCGGGTTTATTTCAATTGACTAATTGATCCATTCAGAAAGATGCAAAGTACAATTATGCATCAAAAAATGGCCTTTAATCTACTCTCCCAATAAAGGGGCTTCTCCCTCAAAAAGGACTTCGGTGAGGCTCTCTTGGCCCATCATACTAGGCCAGGTTGGCTTTGTCTAATCTTTTCTCTCACTTTGCCCTAATCATTGTCGACATGATCCACACCTTGAGAGCCCATGATGGAACCCAAAATGGAGAGGTCAATATCAGAGTAGAAATTGTTGTCAGAGCTTTGAGAATGACGATTTTGATGGATGGGTTCTTGTCTAGCATTGACAAAAATTGAGGGTTCTCAATGCGAGGGTATTTCTTTGTAATGGTGGACCCTTCATTACCAACGACCAAGCTCATGAACTCTTGTGGCCTTTCATTCTCGCAAGGAAAGTGAGCATTGCCATCTATTGTCAATCGTGTAGCTTGGACATATCTCAACAATCGCCATGGTTCGCTGCTTGGTACCATGCTATGGAATTGTGTTTCTTAGTTCCTCTAACTATCCATTGCCTTTGTAACATTTTAAAGATGAAGGAATCTGTTAGAGAGCCTTCTGTGGAGCCCACGTCGTTAGAGTTTTGTAATGTAGATTTGTGCGGGGAGGACAATTGAGTAGACCGTCATTGAGGACGTGAATGTGGAAGAATGGTAGGATAATGACAACAAGGGCTCATAATCCCTCCAAGTCTATCCACTGATTCCTCTAGAAGAAAAAGCTTTGAAGCCAAGTCATAGGCCAATGGAGATTGTTGTGAAAATTCCTTAATTATAATTACTCGATATTATCCTCTTAACTGTTAGCAGTTTAATTGTTTATGACAATTAACGAATTATTCACAATTGCAATCATCACCAAAAATAAACTTTAGAAAATAAAATAAGGAATTGAGAAATAGATGGACACACATAAAAATCAAGTCCAATATTTTTGGACTAAAAAGTTCACGGAAGAACTCCGAAGGGAAAACTGGTGCAGCAAATGAGGGTTTATTTTATTATGCAACAAAATATGGAGAGTACAATAATCTAGATGCCTCATTGGCAATCCCTCGATAAATAATATGGCCAAAATAATTAGGAGAAAAATTCTCCCTCTGCAAAATAATTCGGCCTCCCTCTAGCTTGCTCACACTGCTTCTCTGATTGCTCACACTGTTGGCTTGATGCAAGTCGTACAATGTTGAATCTGCCTCCAACTGGGCCGTGTAGCCTCTCTACCTCAAGAAAATTTTTGCTATGCCTTTTGGACTCAAATCTGACCTCTAGCCACTGAAACGAACCCTTCCCGACAACTTGCTCTACTGGACTGGCTAACTCACACTACTTGGATGGCTTTATCTGCAGAAGATTTCAACCTCCCTTCTGGCATTGGAAAACTGTTGGGAAATTCTCCGGAATTCTCCTCGGCTGCTCCCTCAATCATTGATGCTCTCCTCTAGCTCAAACTCTCTTCCTTGCTGAATCACGACAATTGGATAACTCGATTTGCTAAGGAAACTCGCTCCCCTCTTGTGTTTATCTCCATCCCATCGACTTGGTCTTATAATATCTCGTTAGAGCTTCAACGATCATGATTAAATCCTCATCAACGACTAAGATCATCTTAGACTTGATACAAGTCATTTTCTGGAAGTCTCTAGAGCATAAGTCGATCTCCTTAATTAATTCTCCTTGATTAACCAATTTTCCTAAGTTAGTTTTAGGAAGTATTTAAATGATGGCTAATAAATTTAATTAAGGTGTTTCACAAGCTTATCTCACAAAACCTTTTCTGGGTTTTGGAGATCTTGTGTTTCTTAGCCTCTTAGGCACAAATCAAGATTATAACACCTGTTTGATGCTACCAAAACAACAAAAACACTCCCTCTTAGCGAGGAATGTGTTCTCTCCACTCCAACATCTCTCCTATGTAGTCAGACGACGCTGATGGTGTTTGACATCCGCAACACACCGTTACTGCCCACTAGGCTATTGCACATACTCTGATTCACTTGCTAACCTTGTAACTGACCCACTTTGTATCTGTGTTGTTGCTGACATTGCACTGTGCCTCCCTGCATTGTTGCCAACATTGCCTGCGCTGGATCTGATCTGATGTTGTTTTTGTTGCTGCAACTGAGAACTGATCTATTGTCCCTGCAACTCGCTTTTGAATCTATCCCTTGAGTCTCTTACTGCAATTAGCTCTGCTTTGTCTACTAAGTATTTGACTGCGCGCAACTCTCTTTACGCCCCTCTATTATCTAACTGCAACTAGTTTGGCGCTATCCCTCAAGATTTCACTGCACGTGGTGAACATTGATCCTGCTGCTACTGAATACTATGGGCCCCTGTAGCAAAGGTATTGATCCATGTGAGGAATAGTGTTCTTCACATAGATCCTTCCCAACCCTACAACTCTGAAGCACTATGCTCCTCCCCTATTTGGAGGTATAATTGTTATCAATGCAAACTCCAACTTGGAGGTTAACTCGTCTATCTTTGCCGAAGCAGTTGTCTGTTGCTCCCCATTTTTGTCCTTTTTCCTCTTGGGACACTGGGTGACGTAGTGACCAAACTCACCACATCCGAAGCATTTGACCTTCGACAGGTCCTTTTTCTTCATTTTGCCTCACTTTAAGTTTTGCTTTTGGCTGGGACCTTTCTTCGCCTTTCCCTTACTAGTAAGGGCTACATTCTCCTCCTCCTTCTCAACCTTCGACCCTTTTCTAGTGTTGTTATTAGTACCCTGGTTAAGACTGAGCCTTAGCTCCTCTTGTGTGAAGTCACTCCAAAGATGTTCCCAATCTGGCAATTTGTCTCGTCCAGTGATTCCTTCAACAAACATTGTCCATTCTCTGGTAAACTTATTCAGAGCTATTCGCACAAGTTCAGTGTCTTTTGGTTTCTCACCAACAACTCTTAGCTCATCTTAGACATTTTGAATTTCGGTGAGATAGGGAGTCACGCCTTCACCCTTTTGCATCTTTGTGGTCCTCAACTTCTCCTTGAGAATCATTTTACAATTCTCAGATGGATCTTTGTATAAATTTAAAACGACATCCCACATTTCCTTTGTTGTACTCTTTTTTGCAATATGCGGGGCAGTATGGTCTTGAACTCCATCGAGGACCATCCTCTTTGCCTTGGCCATATCCTTCCAATACTCGTGGAACTGGATAGGGTCTGCTTGTACAACTATGACTGCTGTCACAAACTCCTTCAGGACATGCTCATCCAAAATGAATTGCATCCTAGCCATCCAGACACCAAAGTTTGAGGCTCCGTCAAGTCTATCTTGATCTTTGAGACTTGCTGTGACCATCTACGCAAAGCTCAAGTAACTGGAGACTGAAACTGGAAATATCCTTCCCTTCCTTGCTTGGACCCTCTTTTGCTACTCACAATCCCTTAGGAATGTGTAGATCTGCCTCCGAAAATCCTTCTCCGGTTAATACTCTGCCTTTAGCTGCTCACTAAGATCACTCTCTATACCTTTCAGATGTCCTTCTCTAGTGACTGGCACACGAATTGTAATCTCTACAACTCGAACTGGCTAGTCTGGAAAATTCACACGACCTACTGTTTCTGGAAATTATGGATCTCCTCTTGAAAATTGGATCTAGAAACCCTTTGACAAATTCTGGAAATTCCCTCTATGTGATTTTCTCTTCCTGCCCCTGTGCAGATTTGCAACTACAACACCTGTTGCAAAACTTTTGGGCCCAAATTTGCTCAACGAATCAACTGATCTGCTCGTTGGAACTCTCTATCTTACAAATCCACTGCTTGCTGGAATTCTGCTCTAGGCAAAGCGAACTTTTCTTGTACTTTGCCTCTAGAAATCGATTTCTACCCAACAATTCGCACTGCTTGGTTGACCTGCGCAAATATGAACTCTGTGCTTCAGATCTCCCTCTAAAACCACACGATCCACTGATCTTTCGCCTCTAAGCCTCAGATCTGATCTTCCATGCTCTGATACCATGTGAAAATTCCTTGATTGCAATCACTGGATATTATTCTCCTAACTGTTAGCAGTTTAATTGTTTACGACAATTAATGAATAAGTCACAATTGCAATCTTAAACAAAAATCCAGTACAGAAAATAAAATAAGGAGTTGAGAAATAGATGTACACACATAAAAATCAACACCTTTTTTTTTGGACTAAAAATTCATGGAAGAACCCTAAAGGGAAAATTGGTGCAACAGATTAGGGTTTATTTTATTATGCAACAAAATATGGAGAGTGCAATAATGTGGATGCCTCGCTGACAATCCTCTGGCAAATAATCTAGCCAAAATAAGTAGGAGAAATTTTTCCCCTTTGCAAAATAATTTGACGTCCCTTTGGGCTACTTGTACTACCTCTTTAGCTGCTCACACTGCTAGCTCGATGCAAGTCGTACAAACTTGGATCTGCCTCCAATTGGGCCGTCTAGCCTCCCTCCGCCTCTAGAAAATTTTCTCTTTGCCTTTAGACCCAAATCAGACCTCCGACAATTGAAACGAACCCTTCCTGGCAATTTGCTTTGCTGGACTGCTAACTCACACTACTTGGACGACTTTCAATGCAGAAGATTTCAGCGTCCCTTCCGGCACTGGAAAACTGCTAGGAAATTCTCCGGAATTCTCGTATGTTGCTCCCTCAATCACTGATGCTCTCCTTCTCTGGGTCAAACTCTCTTCTTTGATGAATCACGACAATTGGATAGGTTGATCTGCCAAGGAAAGTCGCTCCCCTCTTGTGTCTATCTCCATCCCATCAACTTGCTCTTATAATCTCTTGTTGGAGCGTCAACGATCATGATTAAATCCTCATCAACGACTTAGATCATCTTAGACTTTATGCAAGTCATTTTCTGGAAGTCTCTAGAGCATAAGTTGATATCCTTAATTAATTCCCTTTAACTAACCACTTTTCCTAAGTTAGACTTAGGAAATATTTAAATGATGGCTAATTAATTTAATTAAGGCGTTTCACAAGCTTATGTCGCGAAACCTTTTCTGGGTTTTGGAGATCTCGTGTTGCTTAGCCTCTTAGACACAAATCGAGACTAGAACACCTGTCTAATGTTACCAAAAAAACAAATACATACAATTGTGTCAACATCACATCTTCGGATCGAATTTGTTGGGCATCGTCTTGGATAACTCCTCCCCAATAAGAACTTTTGGACCACCAAAATTATGGTTTAAATCAAAAAATAAATGAGGGTATAACTTCTTCACTGTTTCAGTTTTCATCCATCGTGCTTTACTTGAATGCATTATTTTTACACCCACTTGAAGATACTACACATCATCTCTTCACAAAGTCCTCACCATTCTATCAAGACTAACATCTTCTGGAAACCCATCAAGATATCCAAGTGCAAAATCTTCAACATAATGAACCTGAACATTCTTGCCTTGTTCCATAATCAAAGGAGGCTCATATAGTTTCAAGTTTTCAACAACAACCACGAAATATATCTGCATATATGGAGGTGACTCTAATCTGAAAGCATTGTTACCAATATTTTCCAATGGATCATACTTGATTGGCTTGAGCTTGTTACCTTCAATTTCAAGGCATTTTTTGCTAATGTATAACCAAACTTGATCACTAACTCGAAAGTAATGATCAACTTGATGCTTGTCATGCCTAGCCTCTAAAGGAGACCTTTGTGTAGATGTATGCATGGCCTATTTATAGGCAATGGGCATGTTGTACATAATACACATGTTCATCCTGGTGCCCACCTTATTGCATGGGAATTGCACATGTAGTTTCAGAGCTCTGCAATCTGGTATCATGATCCTAGCCTTCCAAAGTTTGAGATGTTGGCAGAGGCAACTTATAGCATGGAATGTTGGTAGATAGCTTAATTGGTCTTGCACTAGAAGGTCTTAGGTCTCTTTGGTTGCATGGTGTTGTATGAGTGGCTTATGTGGTGGATTGCTGTGTCTTGGTACTTTTTTATGGCAATATATTTTGGTTGATAGAGCTTTGGGGTTAAAATTTTATAGTCTTGAAGCTCCTTGCTCTTATTGTATATCATTGATGGATGCATTTTGTGATTTTAGTTCTTGGTGGTACAATAAGGATGCATCATGGGGCTGCCCTTGATTATGACTTTGGTTCATATAGGATTACTAAGATAGATCATGGTACAAAATTTTATGAAGCATACCTTTAGACAATAAACATAAATGGAGGGTAATTTTGTACTATAAAAAGGGGCCACTAATTTTATGATTTTAAGTGGTTTGAATGATTATTATAAGATTGTACATAGAGCCACCCTTATATGACAGTGGGGCACGTATGTTAAAAACTACAAGTTGTTCTGCCTCATTCATCATATAACCCAATCTATTATTTATACGTGTGCTTGAAAGGGGCACACATGGTGAGGAAAGATTATTATATTATGGAGGGGGAATTTTAAACTCTAAAGCATGCATAGCCCACAATTTAATGGTTTGAGGCCATCAAACTTAATGTACCACGATTTGGTGGCAGGGGTGTCACACATGGATCCATGGGTTCCCTAGTCAACCTCAACACAAATTAATTTGTGCCCAGGGAAAACAAGATTCATATGTCATATAGAATTTATGGGATATCTTGAAGGGGCTACCCTCCTGTTTCAATCATACGATTGCTCAAGCTGTGGGATTGATTACAAGTTGAACCATACTAGCCATCCCTCATGCCACAATCCAAGTCAGCTGTTTTAGAAATATGTAGCCATTTTCATGTGGGATAAAATCGCGAGGCTCTTCATGTGTCTCATGACTTATGAAACGATAGAATTGAGATTTCACTACATTGAGTCATACATTGTGAGGATGTTCTGCTTATGAACTGCTACATGAAAACATTACTTGGCATGAATCCACCTACTGCAGGGAGTTGCCATCTTTTGAATTTACTTCATGGAATGTCAAAATTTGAGGAGTCTCCTTTGCCTAGCTTACTAGCTTGTAAAACATCTTCTTATAGCATGAGTTGGATAAGGAATGGGCTCATCCTGTTGCCCATGCGATGGCACAATCAATTAAATGTAATGTTGAATTATTGTACATTGTTGGGGCCATTTGGACCGATACGATGGCCTATATGGGGCAACATCCCATTCACACTCACATAAGCTTATGCACACATGAAGTATCATGAGGGTTCACCTATCAAAGATAAGTGAGCACATAGAGTGGTCCACTTCTAGAATAAATAAAATATTATTATCATCATTATCTTTTGTAAGAGGTTGAGCTAGAAGCTCTATTTAAGAGAGCATCTCCCTCACTCTCGAGGGGAGGGTTGTATATGGGAGACTTCTTTCCCTTCGGGTTTAATGACAACCTGTTGGATGTGTTTGGAGGTTCTGCAACTTTCTCGGGGGTGAGAAAATTCTATATATCTTATTTGTTGTCTCTTTATTTGCTGAAATGTTTAAATAAATTCTCAAGGAGTAAGAACTCAGTATACTCTTGTTTTCAGTTCAGTTTGTCATTCGAATAGTGCTCATGCTTGCATTTCTTTCTCTAGTCTTGGATGAATGTCCTTGACATTGTTCCAGGTAGATATAATTTCCTTGATTGTTGGATGGTATCTTCTACAATACTTCCCATGAATATATTTTTGCAATATAGGGCAGCTTGGGGAAGAGAAATTTAGGCCTGTACTTTTCAGTTATTGTGCCTCTTTGCCATCTTTATAATAGCCTCCCATTCAAAACTTGTTATGAATCCATTTACCCGATGGATTAGGCACTAATTTTCGGTCCTCCCATTCAAAACTTGTTATGAATCCATTTACCCAATGGATTAGGCACTAATTTTCGGTCCTCCCATCCACTTTATTTCTGCAACTTTGCACTTCATAGAATTAATTTCCAACAACCCTAATTAGGGAAGCCTCCCTTGAGATGGAGAGGAGCCAACCTGAAGAGTAGGGGAGTGGGAGCCTAGGTGAAAATTGTTCCCCTTCCAAGTTTCCCTCGGTTTGTCACAAACATTGACCTTGCTTATCTAGTGTGACAAATCAAGAGCAACACATCCCAAAGCTTAGGATGCTTGTTACAGTATCCGTGGAGTAAGTGTATCACCATCCCGTTGACCACTTCCATTTGTCCATTGATTGCAGATGAAAAACAAAGTGTTCGACGCCAATAACAATAGTATTGTAACTGAGCTATTGTTTTGCCTATACCAAAATAGGTATAAGTGGGAGAAGTATGTGCTGCTTTGCTTACATGCACTCTTTCATCTCATGGAGTACACAATTTTTCAAGATGATATAGCAATTTGTCATGCACATGATAAACTAATTCTTCTACCTTACTACCTTAGTGTTTCATAAACACCCTTAAAATCTTCATCTCTGAGTATGCATTAATCACACAGTTGGTTGGAAAACATACTGGAAGCATAAAACATGAAACACAGAGTTTGTCCTTCAAATCAGCTTATCTTAAATGACTCAACTTAGGACACCTCGAAAATGAGGTTTCTGCTTGCTGAACGAGGAAACTGCAATATAGGTCTAAGAAACATGTGCTACGATTCTGTCTGTACGATTGTATGGACTGAACAAATCTATGTGTACAATTGTACATATATGTACCATCTGTTCGTCTGACTGTATTGAATTCATTGCGTGAATAGATATGCGACCTTTAATCACTGCTGGGCTACTCTTCTCACTACTACAATGTTTTATTCTTTCTCCAGTCTCTTTCTTCACCTTCAGATGCAACTGTGTTTGTGAAGAATCAATGTGTCTTTTCCCTCTACCTTTCCACGCCTTTATAGTTTTAGTGGAGAATCTATTTTTAAGATTGGTCCTAGTCTAAGCACAATTTTAAACTTAATTGCTAAAAATAGAAGTACTTTTTTGTTAAAGTGAATTAAAAAATAGAATTACTTTTCCAAACGTGGAATTATTTTTCAAAAAATATTTCGAACTACTCAGATGTTTGCACTGAACTTGTGCATAAGTTCCTATCTGAGCTATAATTATAAACAAACACTACTTTGGAAGGGGGAGGGCAAGTTACATTTGTTCCCAAACCCCCTTGTTGAGGATACTTTATTAATGTATGAGGTCCCCTTCCTTGATTAAAGCCCACTAAATAGTCAGTTAATAGTCACTCATTGTAAAAGGAGTCATCTTTATTAGTAAGACTCAAATTAGTTAGTAGGCCCTTATCATGAGTTGGCACATAGGTAGTTAAGATTCTCTATTTTTGATTATCAATAGATCTTAGGGTTTATCTATTTTCTTTTGTATTCTTGGGATTTGCACTATGTTTCATGTGATTGATTTGAAATTTTTGGGTTAAGTATACCACAATTTTTTCTATCATATAGTCAATTGTGCTAAGAAAATTCCCTTGTAATATTGTGTAATGAACTACATGCTCCAACAAATAACCCATGTCATCGTTTGTTAAGACATACATATAAGGTTCTATAGGCCACCCTAGAAGAATGGACTTCCGCGAACCACCCGACCATAGATTGGGCTTAACCAAATCTTTATTTCGGCCAATCACCCCCATGCCATATTCCAAGCATGAATGTCGGACTCATAACAAAACCAACCAGGGCTTCCTCAAGGTTTACCGTATATCCCACCAAGTGATTCCTAGGCCTGAAACCCTCATCAATACCACCAGGCTTTACCGCATTCCCACCGGATCACTAGGCCCTAAACAAGCATGGATGCTTCCGAATCTCTCCACCTAAACCGTGAGAAATTTGTCTGTCTCCACTCTCTAGGCTTTACTGTGTATCACGCCATAACCGGTCAAGGGATTCCTAGGCCTATCGAGAGCATACACCTCTAAGCTTTACCGTGTATCCCGCCATTACTGGTCAAGGGATTCCTAGGCCTAAGGAGGCTCCATCATCTAGGATTTACTGTGTATCTCGCCATTACCGGTCAAGGGATTCTTGGGCCTAACAAAGAGGTTCAAAATCAAGCCTTACCGTGTATCTCGCCATTATCGGTCAAGGGATTCCTAGGCCTTGTGATTTTTCTCGAGACCACCCCACTCAATTTCGATACCATCCGACAATCCAACTCAACCAAATAAGAGAAACCACCATCACACTATGGCTATCCGAAAATGGCAAGGCACGACTAAAATCAACTATCACACCAGGCAAGACCCATGCTATTGACAACAGGATAACCAAATACACACATGCATGGCAAAATTAGCAAGGAAACCATACATGCAACTTGATACCTGCAAGTAATCCTACTGTAGCTGCTTGATCCTGCTCTTCCTTGCTTGATCTTTGCTTCCCATTGCCTTCTTTGTCCCTCCTTTGCTTTCCTTGATCCAATGCTAGAGTGCTCCAATAAAACTTAAGTGTGAGAGGGGGAGAATGGAGAAAGAGCTCCACCCATGGATGCCTCCGAATCTCTCCACCTAAACCGTGAGGAATTTGTTCGTCTCCACTCTCTAGGCTTTACCATGTATCCTGCCATAATCGGTCAAGGGATTCCTAGGCCTAATGAGAGCATACACCTCTAGGATTTACCGTGTATCCCGCCATTACTGGTCAAGGGATTCCTAAGCCTAACGAGGCTCCATCCTCTAGGATTTACTGTGTATCTGGCCATTACCAGTCAAGGGATTCCTGGGCTTAACAAAGAGGTTCAAAATCAAGCCTTATCGTGTATCCCGCCATTACCGGTCAAGGGATTCCTAGGCCTTGTGATTTTTCCCGAGACCACCCCACTCAGTTTCAATACCATCCGACAATCCAACTCAACCAAATAAGAGAAACCACCATCACGCTATGGCTATCCGAAAATGGCAAGGCGCGACTGAAATCAACTATCACACCAGGCAAGACCCATGCTAATGACAACAAGATAACCAAATACACACATGCATGGCAAAATTAGCAAGGAAACCATACATGTAACTTGATGCCTGCAAGTAATCCTGCTGTAGCTGTTGGATCCTGCTCTTCCTTGCTTGATCTTTGCTTCCCATTGCCTTCTTTGTCCCTCCTTTGCTTTCCTTGATCCAATGCTAGAGTGCTCCAATAAAACTTAAGTGTGTGAGGGGAGAATGGAGAGAGAGCTCCACCCAAAAATTATCAAAAGCAAGGTTGCGGGGGAACGCCTCCCCTTGCCTTCGAACTTGCTCGCGGAGCGCGCTTCCTCGAACCCGCTTTCAGAGCGAATTCTTAGAGAGTGATATTAATGACAAAGATCCTTATACAGATCTAGAGGTAATGCCAAAGATACCTCTGGATATTAATGCTTAGAGGGTGATATTAATGACAAAGAACCTGATTTTCCAATAAGACTAAAAAATTAGACATTTCTTGTGGCAACAAGAGGCCCAAGCATTAGCTATAGATAATAGATTTAACTGTCTTTTCTAGTTTCTAGTAGTTTTTATAATTGTTGACTCTTTCATATTTATTATGATATTTTTTGTAAACAATATATGACAATTTAAGTTTGAAGTTTGAAGTCGGCAATTATAACTCATTGGTAATGAATTATGAATACGATGCTCCGTGAAAGTTGTTTCATTTTATTTCATTTCATGTTAGATATTCTTTGTTGTAATGGTTACACTTAGCTTACAAGTACAACTTTGGTGATCAATGATGATAAATGATATATATTGAATTTTGAAACCTTGAAATTTTCTATTATTTTCCTTCAATTTCCTCCTCACATGCAACGTGTGACCTATCACCTTCCTTTTCTCCTATTTTCCATTATTTTCATAAATAAAATGCCACTTAATGCCATTTTTCCTTTCCAAAGCCTTTGCCAATTTCCCTTAGGCATAATAAACCAAATGAACACCCACACTAGGATGTTTTGCCCAATATTTAGCTTGGAATATGTGTCCCATGACCTTGGTCTTATTTTTCCTTTATTAAGATTATTACATGGACTTTTAACCAGGGGCTATTACAACTTTGTGGTCCTTTCTGTTGAGTTGGTAGTTTTCAATTACTCGTACTGGTTCTTTGTGACTCATTGTATGAGAAGAAGAGGCTTGGAAATGCAAAGAGCAAATGCCAAGCGTCAAAATGAAAAACAAAGGCAAGGGATGAATATAAATTCAAAAGCCAATGAGCTCTACCCCCTCATATGATATGATCACCCCTAGTCCCATGCATATTGTGCCTATCAAAGTAAAATGGACTTGAAAGAAACATCCCAACCCTTATGAGCAATGAATTGCCCATACGGAAAAGGGGATTGAATGAAATTAATTAAAGCTTGCTAAGCATGCAAATCAAAGCAAAGTAAAAGGCTAAGGGGTGGGAAAACAAAGGTTGAGGAATGGGTGCTCATGTATGATGGTTTTACATAGTCCATGTATAAGATTATGATACCACTTATGAAGTCCACCATTACAATATCGTTTACCACATACACTTATCTTTTGAAGGGTCAACCTAGGAATCGTTCCCCCCCTTGGGGCTTTTTCTTCCATTTTCATTTGGGAGCACCTAATAGGGATAGTTGATGGCTCTCTGATACCTAGATTTGGAAAATTGGATAAGCTCATTTGCTACTGTGAAGTTTGAAGAATATAGCCAATGTGATACTACTTATGTGGCTTTTGCATTAAATATGTTTCACTTTTATTCTCACACAGGCTCTTGCATACATGTTGGTTGATCTCACTTGATTTATTGAGCCTTGTTTGATGATGATGCATACATGTACATGGCCCTTTGGAGGACATTGTTATTGCTTTGCCGGTACTTAATGGATGATGTTGCATACCCTTTGGAGGACATTGTTATTGCTTTGCCGGTACTTAATGGATGATGTTGCATACCCTTTGGAGTGAACTAGATGATGGATGTTGAGGCCTTGATGATGAACATTTGACCATGAGATGCCTTCGTACCTTGCTTAATACATTGCATTGCAAATTGGACCATGGACATTACACCTTGAAGATATGGCATTGCACACTTGAGCTTGACATGTCCTTGGAGAGGGCTTGAAGCCCCTTAACTATGCTGCACCCCTTGATGATGTTTGGTCTTGGATTGATGACGTTGGACTTGGCGATGATTGTACACCTTTGGAGAGGTCATGGAGCCCTTCTTCTTGATGATGTCATGATGATGAGATTGGATGTTGTACATATGATGGGACATCTCTCATGATGATAATGGGGCACTTATTTGAATCAACCTAGCACATTTGATAATGCAGTGGCACCTTTTGATGATGTGGCATGACTTTTTGACAAGGTGACATGACTCGTTGATGACACATTGTGTCCTTTAGGGAGAGACATGACTTTTGGAGCATTTATACCCCCTTTTTGAGATGATGTCACACTTATGAGTCAACTGCAGCCTACACTCACACAAGTGGCATTTTTTGAGGATGTTTTCATATTTTAGCATTGTAATTTCATTTTTGAGGCTATTTTGGGGACTTGCTTGAGACCTATCTGCCATGTATCATGGATTTCATATGCTTTAAGGGATTTTAGTGGATATTAGCGAAATGAAGCTAACTGCTTGGTTTTTGTTATATAAATGTTAAGCCCTATATAAGCCCCATTTTAACCATAAAACCCCTTATTAAGCCCTATATATTGAGTGATTACTGTGAAAATTTCTTAATCTAAGAAACCCTACTGCTAACTATCGATTTACTTCTCCTACTTGATTAAATACACACGTTATTAATTTGATTATTAAAAAAAACAACAAAGTGAATACAAATAGCAGTCTACACATACAAATTATTTACTGAATAACACACTCATATGACAAAGTGACACACAATTTTTTCGGAAAAATGTCCTTGGAAAAACCCAATGTGGGAAAACCGGTGCAACTAACTTTGGAGGGTTTTATTATTAAGAAGATTCTGAATACAACAATTTCTGGGCACTAGACATGGTTGGCCCTACAGAGAAAAGCACGACAACAATACCTCTTTCACTCGGAGACAAAAAATATGGCTGATTCACACCCTCAAACGGGATTTACAGAACTGGAGCCCTTTCTGACCCACCAGAAACCCCAATGCTGCTCCTTAGCCTTCTTGGCCTGTGTCAGCCTCTGCGTTGCTCTGGAAGGGCCTGCGTCACCCCTGAAGGGTTTACGTTGCCCTTGCGCTGCCTTGACTGGGCCTGCGTTAGCCCTTCATGGCTCCTGCTGCCTCTGCGTGGCTTTGGGTTGCCTCTGCGCTGCATGGTACGTTGCCTCTCTGTTGCTGTTATACTCTTGGCCTGGGATCAGATCATCCCCTTGCCAATACTGCCCCTTGCTGCACTGCAAACTCCTCCTGAAATTCTTAGCAAACCACGCCCTAGAATTTCAGCTTAGCTTTAGTGCTCTACCAATGTGTGTGTTCTCCAACTGACCCCAAGCCCTTCTCTTATACTTTTCTCGTTGGGAAACTAACGACCGTGATCTATATATAATCAACGACTAAGATTAGAAACTGCTTGATTTGTGTCACTTAAGTCATTCTCATCACATGTTTAATTTAATTCACTTTAATCTTTTAATTTTCTGAAGTTAGACTTAATGTCCTTAATTAAAAAGATTAATTATTTGAATATCTCTTAAACTTGATGGAATTCTTCTAAATGCTTTCTGGGTCTTGGAGATCTCATGTACTCCAACTCCTCCACAAAATTTGGGCGCTAGAGCACATCCGATGCTACCCCAAAATCTCAACACTCCCTCTTAGCGAGGAATGTGCTCTAGCAATACAACCTCACCGAAGTACGGCTTTGATCTCTGGCATCGATTTCTTCACTGATGCTTGGTCTGCTGCCCTTCATCACTGCACTACTGCTGCTCTCTGTACTGCTTCCCATGACTCCACCGTCACTGCTACATCCATACTGCAGCTCCCTCTCAAATTGCTGCATCGTGCTGCCAACTGCTGAACTGCAACTCAATTGCTGAGAGTAAGCAACTGAAGGAGCCCTGCCCAATGATAGACAAGTCAGTCAGGCTGCATCTCATCACTGAAGCTCCTTAGGTTGCTTCTCCGTGCTATCCTGAAGCCACTGCACTGCATAAGCATGCCTCCTCTATGCTTTTGAAGTCCCATCAGTCCCTCTGTGCTGCTGCCTTTGCACTGCGCTACTCCCTCTACATCGTCCAGCTCTGCCTCTGCTCCATCCGTGATCCTTTGCACCCATTGCTCCAGTCATTCCTGCTACTGTCTTAAGGCTCCCGTAGCACGGATGTGATCCAAGAGTTGGGCTACTCAATCATCCCGCCACCACTCTGTAGCTGCTCTACAGATCAATATCGCCCCACCTCTTCTCTCGAGGTACATGAGTACTCATGGCTACGTCATCGTTGGAGCCATAGTCTTTTTAGCTGCCACATCCTTGGGACTAGAAGCTTCCTTGTCCTTCTTCCTTAGAGGACAATTGATGGAGAAGTGTCCAAGTTCACCACATTGGAAACATTTGATCTTAAACGGGATTTACAGAACTCGAGCACTTTCTGACCCACTGGAAACCCCAACATTGCTCCTTAGCCTTCTGCGTCAGCCTTCCTGGCTTGCGTCAGCCTTTGTGCTGCTCTGGAAGGGCCTGCGTCACCCCTGAAGGGCTTACGTTGTCCCTGTACTGCCCTGATTAGGCCTGCGTCAGCCCTGCATGGCTCCTGCTGCCTCTTCACTGCCTTTGCGTGGACTCTGCTAGACTGCGTGGCTATGGATTGCCTTTGCGCTGCTCAATATGCTGCCTCTTTGTCGCTGTTCTACTCTTGGCTCGGGATTAGATCATCTCCTTGCCAATACTGCCCCTTGTTGCACTGCAAACTCCTCCTGAAATTCTTAGCAAACCACGCCCTAGAATTTTAGCTTAGCTTCAGTGCTCCGCCGATGTGTGTGTTCTCCAACTGACTCCAAGCCCTTCTCTTATACTTTTCTTGTTGGGAAACCAACGACCGTGATATAATCTCTAATCAACTGCTGAGATTAGAAGTTGCTTGATCCACGTCACTTAAGTCATTCTCATCACATGTTTAATTTAATTCACTTTAATCTTTTAATTTTCCTAAGTTAGACTTAGGGTCTTGAATTAAAAAGATTAATTATTTGAATATCTCTTAAACCTGTTGGAATTCTTCTAAACGCTTTTTGGGTCTTGGAGATCTCATGTACTCCAGTTCATCCACAAAATAAGGGAGCTAGAGCACATCCGAAGTTACCCCAAAATCTCAACAATTACATTTATATTGTTATATTGTTATGTAGGCTAGAACCTTTCATGGTCCCTATTTTATTAAAATTGTACCCCTTGTATCATACATATGTGTTGAGGGAGACCTATGCTTAGGATCATCAATTGTCTTGTACATAATATTCATTGTTAAAGAAGGTTTCGCCCTTGAAGAGTACTGTAATTATTGGTTTTTTATCACTTTTAAGGTATAAGGATCATAACATTTGGTATCAAAGCTTATGATCCTAGGGTTTTGCTGCTTAAAACAGGTCATTGTGGCATGTTCGCTATAATGTTTTCTCTGGGAGGTTTCAAATGGTGAAAACTTTGAGAATATTGAGAGAACATTTTGGAAAAACCTTGGTTAAAATTTTAGTTCTTCGTTTTCTATATTTTCGGAGATATGTTCCAAGGAAGTCAAGGTTTTTGAATGTTGTTGAAATTTGTCTCCAACAAGTTAGTTCGACAATTTCGTTATAACTTTTTTTCTGTGAGATATCTGACTGTGAAACTTGGACTAGGTTGAGGCGAAATCATGGTGAACATCTGGTTCAGATTTCATATCTTGGTTTGCTATAATTGTAGATATATGCTCTAAGGAATTCCAGGTTCCCGAATGCTCTTGAAATAAGTTTCTAATAGGTCAGTTTGACATTTTTGCAATAATTATTTTTTGTGTGATGTTTCATATAATGAAACTTGAACCATATTATGGAGAAATCTTGGGGAACTTCTTGTTCTATTTTAAGAATTTGGTTCGCTATAATTTTAGGGTTATACCCTATGGAATTTAGGTTTTGTGAATAGTCCTGAAATAAATTTTAAACAAGTTAGCTTGGTGTTTTTGCTATATTTTCTTGTTTGGTACTTTTCAAACTATGAAATCTTCAGGGATTTTAGGAGACATACAAAAGTACCTCAAGTATTGATTTCATAATTATATTTGAATTTTGAATAATTGGACACATGGCACACCATACCAGTTTGCTCATGGGAAGAGGCAAAAAGTAAACGAGTCTTGGGAAAGTTATCATAACTTTCACTTGACACATCAAATTTGGTTCACATTTGAGGAATTGTAGAAAAGACATATTAGAATATTACATAACAAATTTTCATATCTAAAAGGGCTAAAATCTTAGAGATAATAAATAAAACTTCAACCATTCTGATATTCTCCAAATTAAGGTATGTAACTTACTAGTGACTTAATTGTTGATTAGATCCCTACTTTTTTTTGGTGACTACAAGTTGTAAAAAAAGGAGTGCTATTATCATTTTCCAACATGCCTCCAATGAAAGCTACTACACCAGTTAAATCTACTGAAGGCTCATCCTTTACTCCTAAAGAATGTGAAGATTTATAATTTAGGTTATTTTAGTGAGAGAAGAAAGTAAATGAAATGGATGATAGTATGTTGAAAAAGGTGGATTTTGTAGCATTGGAAAGTGTTTCTAGTATCATATTTTGTGAGGAGGCATGGACATTAGTATTCCAAAAAACCCATAAATCGTTTGTGGAAATTCCACTCGGTTCATGTTTTATTAAAATAATTAATTATTTTAATTTGGTCTCTAAGTCTAAACTTAGAGAAATTAAATAATTAAAGGGTATTAATAAACAAGAGTGAGAATCTTCCAGAGAACAAAGATCAAGACATGTTTTAATCTTAGCCACTGCTTAGAGATCTAATTTGGGCCAATCATTCATCAACGAGAAGATTATAAGAGAAGGCTTGAGGGTCATTTGGAAAGCAAGCTGGGCACACACTCAGTACCCGAAGGAAATCGATTTTGAAGGAATAGAATTTGATTTCAAAGGGAGAGATGCAGAGGCAGAAGATGGAAGGGGAAGTCAACAAGAAAGGCAAGAGGAGGACGCAGAGGGCCATAGAGGACAACACTCAACAGCATCACTAAGTCCCCACACAGAGTGATGCAGTCCAGTGCAGGGACTGCGCAGAAGATCATGCAAAGGGAGTGAGGGTGTCTTCCGGATGTTAGAAATTCTCCCAGAGGATTCGGGGAATTTATCTTAGGTGTATTCTAGAAGCCTGCTCGTCAAATTCTTGTAAAAGATTTTCCTTGCTGAAGAATAATACAAACCCTCATTTGCTGCATCGGTTTTCCCGCATTGGGTTTTTTTGGGGACAATTGTCCAAAAGTAACTGTGTTCATGTGATTGTTTCTATTACGTTATATCTATTATATTTTCTGCTTATGGTTAAGTGAATATTGCAGTTGTGTTTATTTCAGAATTTACTGGAAGAAAATCTGTAAATAGCTTATCATAAATAAGTAGGTGAAATAAATGTATCACTGCAGTAGTATTTTAGTTTGAAAATTTCACATGGTATCAGAGCAAAAGACGAGTAACAGAAGAGGAGGTTCTGCAATGGAACGAAGGTTCGACAATGATACAACATTAGCTCGGAAGGGTTCACATAGTCCTCTAGAACGCATGGAGGAACATAGGGAGCTAGAGGACTAGAAGAGGAATTTGCTTGTGTGTCAAGCATGGCCTCTCCAAAGATCTGGTATATTGACAGTGGAGCATCTGATCACATGACGAGAGTTCAAGAATGCTTCTCAAGCTACCAGGAGGAGCAGATGAATTTTAAAATCATTATGGGAAACAAGGCAAGATGTACCTCTGTTGGAAGAGGCACCATAATATTTCAAACAGAAGCTGGTAACAAGCTTCGGGCCACCAACGTACTACATGTACCAGGATTAGGGATGAAATAGCTCTCGGTGTCTTAGCTTCAGAACAAGGGTTACGATGTGTACTTTATTAGCAACAAAGTTTATGTCAAACACCCAAGTTGGAAAAAGAAGGCACAAATTGGAATCAGGAGCCATAAACTGTACCAGTTACAACTTGAATCCCTACTGGCACTGATAGGCAGTACTGATGAAAGAGATTTGAATGAATTATGGCATAGAAGAATGGGGCATCTACATCATGGAGCCTTGAGAATTCTCAAGAAGATTGTCGGGAGCTCCAAAACTTAGCACCAAGCGAGACGATGTCTGAGAGGGTGCGTATTAGGGAAGAATGCCAAGGTAGCATATCCGAAAAGCAACAATAGGGTTTAGAGTGTGTTGGGATTGATACACTCAGACATATGCGGACCAATGTCCACAAATGCTCTTAGTGGTGCAAAGTACTTTGCCACCTTTATCAATGACCATTCCAGAAAGACATGGATCTACTTTCTGAAGACCAAAGATGAGGTCTTTGAGTGATTCAAAGAATTTAAGGCTTTGGTGGAGAATCTAATATGAGAGTAGATCAAGACATTGCAATCGTGGAGAGTACATTGACAAGGAGTTCACAAGGTTCTGCGCAAAGGAAGGCATCAAAAGAGAATGGACTGCTCCATATAATCCGTAGTAGAATGGGGTCACAGAGAGGAAGAACAAGGCTATTGTGGAAGCTGCGAGGGTAATGCTGTATGATCAAGACATGCCCAAATTTCTGTGGGCTGAAGCTTGTAATACAGTCGTGTATGTGCAGAACAGGGTGCCTCATAACGCATTGGGTAAGGTTACTCCTGAGAGAGTGTTCATTGGCAGCAAGCCTGAAGTGAGCCACTTTAGGATATTTGGCAGTATAGCGTTTTGCCATGTACGCAATGAGAAGAGGAAGAAGTTGGATCAGACTGCTAAAAAGGGTATCTTGTGGGATATATGCGAAGGCTTACCGCATTTATATTCTCGAGAGTAGGAAGATAGTAGTAAGACGAGACGTGAAGTTCAAGGAGGAGAGAGCCTTCAGAATATCCTAAGAAATTTCTTCAGCTACTTAGTCTAAGGAGGATTCGTTGGTCCAGCCACAACGACCTACGGATGATGGCTCTAGTGCCTCTCCAAGGCACAAGGATCCTAAGGAAAGCTTTTTCGAGGAAGTTTTAGAAGAAGAGCAGGTGAATCCACCCACCACGAGTGGAAGGACAAGCATAAAACTACAAGAGATTCTGAGGTATGCAAATGAGTTTGTTGGAGCTCCTAGAAATGAGAAGAGGGAACACAGGAAACTAGACTGGTACCAGGCATTGGTAGCACAGGTTGGAGAACCCTCTACTTTTTAGGAGGCAACTCAGCATTAGGTGTGGGTAGATGCTATGGTGGAGGAGTACAGCTCCATCATGACAAATGATGTCTGAGAATTAGTTCCTAGACCTCCGAACAGGTAGGTTGTAGGTTGGAGATGGATCTACAAGATTAAGTATGCTGCAGATGACAGCATAGAGAAATTCAAAGCCAGGTTTGTGGCTGAGGGGTATGCACAGAAGGAAGGGATCGATTATGAAGAAACCTTCGCCCCTGTAGCTCGGTATACTTCAATTAGATTTGTCATCTCTCTTGCAGCGCAGATGGGATGGGAAATTCAGCAGATGGATGTCAAGACTGCGTTCTTGAATGAGTTGATAGAAGAGGAAGTGTACATAGAACAACCAAAGGCCTCTGAGACACATGAGCAGAAACCTCATGTGCGCAGGCTTAAGAAGCCTTGTACGGACTGAAGTAAGTCCCTAGAGTGTGGTATGGGCAAATTGAGAACTACCTGCAAAAGATGGGATTTGTCAAGAGTGACGCAGATCCCAACCTCTACTATCTGAGAGTGGGGGATGAGGCTTTAATATTGGTGTTATATGTAGATGATCTGTTTCTGATTGGATCATTTGGGCTCATTAAAGACTGCAAGGAAAATCTGTCTACAGATTTCGACATGAAAGATCTAGGGCGAATGCATTATTTTCCGGGTTTGGAAGTTTGGCAGTAGAAGGGCGAAATCTTCCTTCGACAAGGAAGATATACTACAGAGATTCTAAAGAGATTTCAGATGGAGGATTGTAGACCCATGGCTACACCAATGATCATAAACTGGAAGAAAATCGACATGTCTGAGGATGATGAGGCTGATCCTACCTTGTATAGGAAGCTCATAGGATCATTGATGTACTTCGTCAACACTAGACCAAACATCTGTTATGTCGTGAATACCCCCAGTCAGTTCATGGTAGAACTAAGGAGGGCTCACTAGGCAACAACCAAACATGATCTCAGATACTTGAAGGGGACAATCGAGTTTGGATTGAGGTACACCAAGGACAATGAAATCCAGTTGTGTGGGTTGACTAACGCAGACTAGGTTGGAAGTCCTGTAGATTAGAAAAGTACTAGTGGGTACTGTTTCAGTGGCAGATCATGAATGACTTCTTGGTGCAGTAGGAAACATAAATCCGTGGCGCTGAGCTTAGTCGAGGCTGAATATATGGCAGCTAGCACAACTTCGTGTAAGACCATATGGCTTCGTAAGTTGCTCATGAACTTACTGAAGAGGAGGATGGAACTGACTAGAATTTTGTGTGATAATCAGAGTTGTATCAAGCTCTCTGAAAATCTCGTGTTTCATGATCGGTCGAAGCACATTGACATCAAGTGCCACTTCATCAGAGACTATGTCCAATGGGGAGCTGTACTGTTGAAGTACATTCCTACAAGGGAACAGGTGGCAGATATCCTCACGAAAGCTCGAGGTAAGATTTAGTTTTCTTACTTCAGAGAAAAGATGGGGATGGTCAAGAATCCATTCCAATAGAGGAATGGATAGGCTCGAAATTCAGAGGGAGTTGCAGTATGGATGAGGCAGTGACAAAGATGGTGTCATGGGCAACAGTACAGAGGGTAGCAGCGTAGCAGATGAGGGGCAGCAGTCGAGACATCAACAACACATCAGATGCTTCAGGTCAGAGCAGATGCTGTTGATATTTTGCTTGAACTCTTTCCTCGCTAAGAGCGAGTGGTGCTTTTTGTAGCATTGGAAAGTGTTCAAAGTCTCACATTTTGTGAGGAGGCTTGGACATCAGTATTCCAAAGAACCTAGAAACCGTTTGTGGAAATTCCACTCGGTTCATGTTTTATTAAAATAATTAATTATTTTAATGTGGTCCCTAAGTCTAAACTTAGGGAAATTAAATAAATAAAGGGTATTAATAAAACAAAGTGAGAATCTTCTAGAGAACGAAGATCAAATCATGTTTTAATCTTAGCCATTGATTAGAGATCTAATCTCGGCCGTTGATTCATCAACGAGAAGATTATAAGAGAAGGCTTGAGGGTCAGTTGGAAAGCAAGCCGGGCACACATTCAGTACCCAAAGGAAATCGATTCTGAAGGAATAGATTTTGATTTCAGAGGGAGAGTTGAAGAGGCAGAAGAAGGAAGGGGAAATCAGCAAGAAAGGCAAGAGGAGGACACAGAGGGCCACAAAGGACAACATTGAGCAACAACACTGAGTCCCCATGTAGAGTGACGTAGTCCAGCGCAGAAGATCACACAGAGTGACACAGAGGGAGCTAGGGTGTCAGAAATTCTCCCAGACAATTTAGGAATTTATCTTTGATGTATTCTAGAAGTCTGCTCATCAAATTCTTGTAAATGATTTTCCTTGCTGAATAATAATACAAACCCTCATCTGATGCACCGGTTTTCCCGCATTGGGTTTTATTGGGGACAATTGTCCAAAAATAACTGTGTTGATGTGATTGTTTCTATTGCGTTATATGTGTTCTATTATCTGCTTATGGTTAAGTGAATACTGCAATTGTGTTTATTTCAAAATTTACTGGAAGAAATCTGTAAATAACTTATCATAAATAAGTAGGTGAAATAATTGTATCACTGCAGTATTATTTCAGTTTGAAAATTTCAGAGATTTTTCATATTCTTAACAAAAATTTATAAGAGAAATGGAAAAGAAGAGGAATGAATAGAAAAGAAGATGAATGAAAATAAGAATGTAATAGAAAAGAAGATAAATGAAAATAAGAACGAAATAGAAAAGAAGATGAATGAAGATAAGGAAGAAAGACAAAAATCCATGTTTTCCATGGAAAATCATCTCGAGGAGAGGCCTTTTAAAAGGGATGTGGAGATCCAAGGAAATTAGGAACATAAGGAGAAACATGATGTTGAGAATCAATCTCATAAGGGAAAGTATGGTATCACAACTGGAGAGCACAAATATTGAGCTGCAGAACCATAATCATGAATTTTCAATCTAAGATCCACATCATTAGGGCATCAAGTCAACACCAAGGAACTACTACATTTTGAAGATTGATATGAGGAAGTTTGATGATAATGATCCTATAACATGGATATTTCAGATGGAGCAATACTTTGATCTACACCAAGGTAAATATTGCATTCATTTTTTTAGAACAAGATCAACATATATGAAATCAATGGCTTAGTGAAAAGAATAAAAATTTTGTTATATCTTGGTCCATTTTTACAGAGAAATTGATAGCACATTATGGGTACATTAAGAGCAATACATTCGTTAGTCAATTGGTAAATTTTCGACAAAAAGGTCCAGTTATAGAGCATAGTCAACAATTCCAAAAGTTTAATCTCAAAGTAAAGAATATTTTAGAGGATAATCTGTTAGATCTATTTATGGGAAATTTAAAATAAAGCATCCAACATGAGGTGCATCTCTTTGAATGTAAATCTCTAGAGCATGCTTTCAGTCTGGCAAGGAAAGTTGAAAGTAAAAATATGACCTCTCGAAAATCTGTCACTAATAACTATAGCAAAGAGCATTCTCCCTCTCCTAAACTGACAAGGTTGACTCCTCAACAAATGGATAAAAGGAGAGCAAATGGACCATGTTTCAACTGTGACAACAAATATAGTAAGGGGCATAAATGTAGTGAGAAGAAATTATTCTACTTTGACTTTGAAGAGGAAGAAGATCAAGAATTGGAATAGTCACAAGATCTAGAGCTACAAGAGACTACTCCGACAATATCCTGTCATGCATCGGTTGGAATCAATAATCAAACCCTTGAGATAGAAGGATATATCAAACATGAAAAGGTAATGGTGTTGATTGATTCGGGTAGTACCAATAACTTCATCAATTAGAAATTAGCAAAACTTCTCAATTGTTTCATATATCCAGCACAAGAGTTTCAAGTAATGATTGCACTGTAAATTGTTCAAGGTGGTGCCATAGTATTAAGCTCAATATGGGGGAGTATTTGTTGGACAATCCCATGTTTGCGATACAAATAGGTGGTGCTGATGTTGTATTAGGGGTCCAATAGTTACAAAAATTAGGAACAATGACCTTTAATTTTCAAGATCTCTTCATAAGATTTACCTCAGAAGGAAAGGAAATTGAGCTTAGAGGTATCCAAGGGAAACCCTCTAAAGTGATGAGCTCTAGTGGAATGACAAAATTATTGAAAAAGGGGCACTTGGGTGTAATGGCACAATTATATTCACTAAATATTTAAACGTCGATATCATCTATGTCAGGAAAACTCCATAAAGTTGTCAACAATCATCTCAAGGCATTTGGATTAATGCCTAAGGGTCTTCCACCAAATCGAGATCATGACCATTCTATTCATTTGCAGCCGAGAAGTGTACCGAAGATAAATTAATAAGGGAAAATCACACTAGAAGTAGAAACAATCCTTGAAACAAGGATTAAGCAGCCGAGTAACCCAACAATTGTGGATTACATCATCAAATAGAAGAACCTATTAGTGGAAGAAATGACATGGGAAGATGATTTATTCTTGTAGAATCATTGGTAGTTAGTCAAATGTTGACGGCAACACTTGTTTGAAGCGGAGGGGCATGTTAAACCCTATATTAGTCTTATTTTAACCTTAAAACCCATTATGAAGCCCTAGATATTGAGTGATTACATTTCTATTATTATATTGTTATGTAGGCTAGAACCCCTCATGGTCCCATTTTATTATAATTGTAATCCTAGTCTTAGGATCATCAAATATTGCCTTGTACATTGTATTCATTGTTCAAGGAGGTTTCTTCTTGAAGAGGACTGTAATTATTGGTTTCCTATCATTAAGGCATGGGGATCATAACAATAAATAAGGGAGTGTTAGCCTTCGTTTCGGAGATTGCTACTTGTGAAGATTCATTACTTCTTGTCTAGTTCTCTTACATCCCCTTGGGATCATTGAGTGATAGTGCTTTTAGGCATAGTTCTTGTGAAAACTTCATCTATTGCAACAATTGGAAATTATTCTTCTAACTGTAAATTAAATTGTGCAGTTTATTTGCTACGACAAACAACAAATAAAATCACAACTGCAATTTTCACCATACAAATACCGTGGAAAAATCGAAAGCTGAAAATTGAGAAACTCTAGCGCACACAAAATTTTGACACCATTATTTTTGGACAATCGTCCCCAAAAAATTCCAAATTGGGAAAATTGATGCAATAGTTCAGGGTTTTATTATTATTATGCAACATAAATTCTGAGTAATATAAAATGACGCCAACTGGCATTTCTATCTAAGAGAAATGCTGGCCAAAATATTTGAGGGAATTTTACCCCCCTCTCCAAGAAATCTCGACTCAAACGAGGCTAAAAAACTGACCCCTGGAATGAACTGCATCACCCTCTGCGGAAACCCTGTGCAGTCCCTTGTACGCTCAACTCGGAACTGTCTTTGAATCAAACGCCTTTCCTTGTCTCTGCTATTGGAAGTATCTATTGAGGCCCTCTGGAAATTTTCTCGGCCTCTAGCACTTGAAACAACTTGCTCCTTAGCTAAATTGAACTGCTCCTCTTGAGGCACTGCGCAACCCTTGCGTCACCTCCTAGAGAATAATTGTGACCTCCTCTTCTGACTCCTCTAGAATTGGAAACTCCTACGGAAAAATATCTATGTTGCCTGTTTGCCACTTGCTACCCGATCACTGGCTCAATCTCACTGCTAAATCACCTACTACGGGAAAATTGAACTGCCTAGATCACTGAGTATCTGCAACTCTCCAAGTGCTCATCGACTTCCTCTTATAATCCTTTGTTGGAGCACCAACGACCAAGATTAAAACTTAATCAAGGGCTAGGATCATCTTAGAGTTGATCCGTGTGAGTTTCTAGACGATTCTCACCTTGACTTAATTAATTATGATTAATTAACCGGTTTTCCTAAGTTTAGACTTAGGAAACATTAAAAAATAAGTTAATAATCTAATTAAGTCTTTTCTAGGTGGAATTTCCCAACACGATTTCTGGGTCTTGGAGATCTCATGTATTCTAGTGTGTCCACTAAATTTCGTGGCTAGAACACATCCTTTGCTACAAAAACTAACACTCCCTCTTAGCGAGGACAATGTTCTAGTGCTGCACAACCTACCACAACACTTTGTTTCTGTGTCATCTCTTGTCACGTTGCTGATGTCTGACTACTGCTGCCCATCAACCACTGCGCAACTTTGATGTTGCATCTGTGTTGCTGCTGAGACTACATACTGCTTCCAACACTGCAACTTCCTCTAATCTGTTGTTGCTGCAACTGCAATGAATGCAACTCAGAAGCATTTGAAATAATGAATCAGCTGTGTTTAGTATGATGCATTTGTCACCCGCGTCTCTAACTGCTACTAGATATTGCACTGTCCATTGAAGACTCTACGCTGTTGCTGACTATGCACTGTACCACTCTGCACTGCTACCAACTCTACACTACGCACCCCAGTATCCGACTGCTACTAGTTTGAACTGCCATTTTGGTTCTGATTGCATCAACTACCACTGATCCATCCTGCCACTGAATACTGTGAGCCCCATAGCTAGGTAATGATCCATGACTCCACAGTGGACCGTGCCCATCTTTGTAGCTCTCTAGGGGTACATCTCCAAGTCACCCCACCTCACTCTTGGTGGTATGGATGCCATCATTGCGAAGTCTTACTCCAACCTAGAGGACAACCTATCTATCTCAGCATGTGCCTCCTGCATCGTCCTACTTCTCTTGCTTGTCCTTCTTTCTGAGAGGACACTGGGTACTGTAGTGGCCAAACTCGCCACACCTTAAGCACTTGCCCTTAGATAGTGTTGAGTTTTCTTGAGTGTTGGGGTAGCATTGGATGTGCTCTAACTCCCAAAATTTGTGGAGGGACTAGAGTACATGAGATCTCCAAGACCCAAAAAGGGATTTGGGAAATTCCATCCAATTTTGGAGATAATTAATTAATTAATATATTTTTTAATTCAGGACACTAAGTCTAACTTAGGAAAATTAAAATATTAAAGGTAATTAATGAAAACATGTGATGGAAATGACTCAAATCACACGGATCAAACTTTCTTTTAATCTTAGCCATCGATTCAATATTATATCATGGCCGTTGGTTTTCCCAACGAGAAAGTATAAAGGAAAGGCTTGGGGTCAGTGGGAGAACACACACACGCAGGCAGAGCACTGAGACTAAGCTGGAATCTAGGGCGGGTTCGCTAAGAATTTCCAGAAGTGTTTCAACTGCAGAGAGGGGTAGTATTGGCTAAGGGGATGATCTGATCCCAGTGCCAAGAATCATCAAGAGGCAGAGAGGCAACAACCAGGAGCAGTGCAGAGAAATAGGGACAACAACAACAACTATGCAACATAGAGAGCTTCAACCACTACGCATGCCCAAAAAGGGTAGTGCTGAGCAACAGGAGGCCCTCTAGGTTTATGCAAAGGCCTTGTACGGTAGCGTAGGGACTGCGTCACCCAGTCTGGGGTTACACAACCCTCTCCAGGCCAGCGCAAAGGCACGTAGAGGCTAGCAGGGTTGACGCAACGACTTCGGGGGCAGTGCTGGGGTTTCTAGAGGTAGAAATTGGCCGAGTCTTGTAAATCCCGTCTGAGGATGTGGATCAGTGAAAGTTTTAGTCTCTGGAATAACAGGTTAGTTGCATATCTATTTTTTCTCTATCGGTTAACCAGTAAGGTGCCCAGATTTGCTGTATTCAGAAACTACTTCATAATATAAACCCTCCAGCAGCCAGAAGACTGGTTTTCCCGCATTGGGTTTTTCCGGGGATAGTTGTCCAGAAAATATTGTGTTTCACTTTGTCTACGTGCATGCATCTTTGCTTAGATCTGAATCGGTGAAAGTCTGTTATGTGTTTACTTTGATATTAATCTGATTTCAGCATTAATAACTTGATAAAGTAGGAGAAGTATAACCAGATTTAACAATAGGGTTTCTACATAAAGTAATATTCAGAAATTTTCACATGGTATCAGAGCGATTGCAGATCTAGCAGGATCACCAGCAGAAGACTGAAGAATCCTTGCTGCAGAAAGCAGCATAAGCCACATAAAGCTGGACTGGAAGGGACAGCGCAACAGCAGAGGGTGCAGGACTACGCAGAGGCCCGAGTGACGCAGTCCTACGCAGTCTCTACGTAGGCCCATGTACTCATTGCGCAGAGGCAACGCAGAGACAACGCTGGGACTATTTTCTCACGCAGAGGGCAGCTTGGGTGAAGCAGATTTGAAGTTGTTGTTGTTTCAGAGTGCTAGAAGCAGTGCTGCGGAGCTTCAGAAGTTGCTGGTGGGGTTAAATTTCTGAAGATTCAGAATTTAGCCTAAGCACTAGGTGACAAAGAGTGGGAGGAGAACAAATTCTCAGAGGGTTTCCAGCCAAAGAAATCTGTACATTAATCAGAGGATCGAAGAGAGATGATTCGTTTGGTTTTGGTAGACTTCCAAGAGGGGAGGTCAGTTGTCAGAGGGAGCAGAGGGTCCCTGTTTCGCCAAGGACCCTAGATCCAAATCTCTAGCATAGAGAGGAGGAGTTCCGACAGATTTTCTAATCAGATGGTACCTCACGGACTACGTGATCAGGATGGGTAGGACGGTATGTCCAACTTTGCATTCTAGAAGGCTAGAATTCTGGTAGTCATGGAGGCATACGGTCTAAGGGACCATGCAGAAAAAGTCCTGGCCACACGAACCGATGCTGCTCTCTTAGCGAAGTATGAGGAAGCTGCGACACATGCCAAACACTTGATAATGGATGGGGTTAAGGATCATATAGTTACACATATAGCTGACTAGAAAACGACATAGGAGATGTGGAAAGCCTTGACTGCCCTATATGAGGGAAAGTCCATCCAAAGGAGAATGCTTCTGGAGAATCAGCTGTGGTCATTCATGATGGCCAACGGAGAAGAAATAAAGCCCTTCCTTTTCAGATTACATGCGATTAAAGATCAATTGTCTGCCATGGGAGCAAAGGTGGAGGATGATGTGATGGTAAGGACTGCACTCAATGCAATCAAAGAGGAATGGGAAACTTTTGTCCAAAGTGTTTTGGGCAGAGTGGACCTTCCCAACTGGGACAGTATATGGGCAATCCTTCGTCAAGAAGAACTCTGTCGATTCACCAAGAGGTAGTACAACACGAGATCTAGTAAGGTGAAGAAGGAAGAAGAAGAAGATGCAGCCTTGGCATCAAAGAGGCAGCAAGGGAAGAAGAAGCGTGATCTATCTAAGATCAAGTGTTTCAAATGCGGCGTACTAGGACATTTTGCTAACAATTGTCCATAGAAGAAGAACCAAGAAGCTTCTACTTCCAAGGCTGCTGTGGCGGACGATGGTTTAGAAGATGACATAGCCATTAGCGCTCATGAACCACGAAAGTGGGGCGACATGGATCTGTAGAGCAGCTATAGAGTGGTGGCGGGATCCTTGAGCAACTCAGTGCTTGGATCACATTCGAGCTACGGGAGCGTTAAGACAGTAGTGGGACAAGTGGAGCAGTTGGTGCAGAGAATCATAGAAGATGCAGAGGCGGAGCTGAAGGCTGAAGGGGGCAACACAGTACAGATGCAACAACAACATAGCACCAACAACGCAGGGACTGATTTGACTTCAACAGCGCAGACCAGAGCTGCAACAGTGTAGAGGCTTCCGAAGGACAACGCAACACAACTGCAGTGTGGGAGATTTCAGTGCAGGGGCTGATGTGACTTTAACAACACAGTGGGGGTCTGCTTACGCAGTACAAAGCTGTAGCTGTGTAACTATCTTCAAATGTTAGCAAAGATCAACAGCTTATGGAGCTTCAGTGATGAGGATGCAACCCAACTGACTTGTCTGTCAAAGATTGGGCAAGAGCTTTTGTTGTTTCTCTCAGCAACTGAAGTTGCAGTGAAGCAGATGGCAGCGCTGTGCAACAAATTGAGAGGGAGCTGCAGTACAGATGTAGCAGTGGTGGTGGCAGTGTCATGGGCAACAGTACGGGAGAGCAACAACAACACAATGATGAAGGGCAGCAGGTCCACCATCAGCTCAGAGACCCGCACCAGAGATCAGCTCAGAGCTTCGGGGTGAAGCAGAGTTGTATTAGAGCACATTCCTTGCTAATAGGGAGTCTTGAGTTTTCTTGAGTGTTGGGGTAGCATCAGATGTGCTCTGGCTCCCAAAATTTGTGGAGGGACTAGAGTACATGAGATCTCTAGGACCCAAAAAGGGATTTGGGAAATTCCATCCAGTTGAGATAATTAATTAATTAATATATTTTTTTAATTAAGGACCCTAAGTCTAACTTAGGAAAATTAAAATATGAAAGGTAATTAACTAAAACATGTGAGGGAAATGACTAAAGTCACACGGATCAAGCTTTCTTTTAATCTTAGCAATTGATTCAAGATTAGATCATGGCCATTGGTTTCGCATGGAGAAAGTATAAAGAAAATATTTGGGGTTAGTTGGAGAACACACACATGGAGGCAGAGCACTGAGACTAAGCTGAAATTCTAGGTCGGGTTTGCTAAGAATTTCTAGAAGTTTTTCAGCTGTGGAGAGTGGTAGTATTGGCTAAGGGGATGATCTGATCCTAGTGCCAAGAATCAACAAGGGGTAGAGAGGTACCAACTAGGAGCAGGGGCAGCTGCTCAGTACAAAGAGCTTCAGCGGCTACGCAGGCCCAGAAATTGCAGCGTTGACCAGTAAGATGCCCTCCAAGGTTACACAAAGGCCTTCTAGGGCAGCGTAGGGACTGCGACACCCAGTCTGGGGTTACACAACCCTCTCCAGGCTAGCGCAAAGGCACGCAGCGGCTAGCAGGGTTGATGTAGGGGCTTCAGGGGCCATGTTGGGGTTTCTAGAGGTAGAAATTGGTTGAGTCTTGTACTCCCTTTTGAGGGTGTGGATCAGTCAAAGTTTCAGTCTTTGGAACAACAGATTAGCTGCAAATCTATTTTTTCTCTGTCGGGTTAACTAGTAAGTTGCCCAGATTTGCTGTATTTAGAAACTACTTGATAATATAAACCCTCCAGCAAATAGAAGACTGGTTTTCCCGCATTGGGATTTTCTGGGGACAGTTGTTCAGAAAATCTTGTGTGTGACTTTGTCTATGTGCATGTATCTTTGCTTAGATCTGAATCGGTGAAAGTTTGTTATGTGTTTATTTCGATATTAATCTGATTTCAACATTACTAGCTTGATTAAGTAGGAGAAGTATAACCAGATTTAACAATAGGGTTTTTGCATAGAGTATTATTCAGAAATTTTGACAGATAGGTCCTTCTTGTTCTTTCTCTGCTCCCCCTGCCCCTAACTGGGACCCTTTAATGCGAGGGCCATATTCTCCTCCTCCTTCACTACCTTCGATCCGCTGCTACTACTGCTGCCACTAATGGAGCTCTTTAGCAGAGCTCGTCTCAACTCCTACTGTTGCAAGTCAGACAACACCCTCTCCCAGTCTGGTAGCTTGTCTCTGGCCAATATGCTTTGGACGAAGACTTGCCAATCCTCCGAGACACTGTTTAGTGCCAACCATACTACCTCTGAAGGTTGAGGTGCTGGCCCAACCGCTGCAAGCTCGTGTCGGACCTCCTGAATCCTAGTGAGATAGGGATCTATGCCTTCACCCTTCTGCATCCATATGCATCTCAACTTTTCTTCTAGGAGCATCTTCCACTGCTTGGAAGTACCTTGTTATTGTGTGGAGAGAGCATCCCACATCTCTTTGGCTGTTCTCTTGGTCGTTATATGTGAGGTTATATGGTCCCGGACTCCATCCAGGATCAACCACTTCGCTTTTGCCATTTCCTTCCTATATTCTTTGAGCTGACCCACATCGTGGGGAACTACCACCACATTATCTATGTAGGCTTTAGGGACATATTCATCTAGAAGGAAGGACATCCTAGCCTTACAGATGACATATTTGGAAGATCCATCCAACCTATCTTGATCTCTAAGCCCTGCAGTGGTCATCTCATAAACTGTTGAAAACCCTCTCTTCTCTTTTGCTTGGTCGGCTGCTCTGCTAGTCACACTTGCTTCTGGAATGTGTGGATCTACGAGTTGCTACTGCTAATTTGCCTGGAAAAAATGCATTTTTGAGACTCGAAGTTCCCTGAGAGAAATTTTCCCTCTACTGTGTGTGCTTTTCTTTTCCACCTGACGATGATTTTGCAGCTGCAAACTGTTGCAAAACCCTTCAGCGTGCAACCAAGGAATCTGCTCAGCGAAAATCTGAGTTGCAACTGCTCCCTTTGATTGTTGGAATTACTAACCCTGACAAATCGACTTTTCTGCAACCCTGCAACTGAAAAACGAATTTCTGCCCCAGTAATTTGGCCTGCCTGTCTGAGCATTGCGTCGCCTTTAGGAATTTCAACGTGTTGTTCCCTTTGAGCAGCGAAATTCTCTCTTCCGCTTTTGATCTTCCTGGCTGATCAAACACGCTCTGATACCATGTTAAAATTTCATCTATTGCAACAACTAGAAATTATTCTTCTAACTGTAAATTAAATTGTGCAATTTATTTGCTACAACAAACAACAAATAAAATCACAACTGAAAGCTGAAAATTGAGAAATAGAAAGCTGAAATTGAGAAATTCTAGCACACAAAATTTTACATCATTATTTTTGGACAATCGTCCCCAGAAAAAGCAAACTTTGGGAATACCGGTGTAGCAGTTGAGGGTTTTATTATTATTATGCAGTGGAAATTATTAGTACAATTAAATGACGTAACACTGTCGTTTCTATCTAAGAGAAATGCTGGCCAAAATATATGAGGGAATTTTACCCTCCTCTCCAAGCAATCTCGACTCAGATTGGGTTCAGAAACTGACCCCCGGAATGAACTGCGTTACCCTTTGTGCAAACCCAGCGCAACCCCTTGTACGCTCAGCCCAAAACTCCCACTGAATCAAATGTCTTGCTTGTCTCTGTTACTAGAAGTGTCTGTCCAGGCCCTCCGAAAATTTTCCTAGCCTCTGGCACTTGAAACAACCTGTTCCTCAACTAAATCGAACAACTTCTCTTGAGGCATTACACAACCCCTGCGTAGCCTCCTGGAGAATAATTTCGGCCTCCACTAGAACTTGAAACTCTGGAAAAATATCTATGTTGCCCCTCTGCCTCTTGCTACTCGATCATTGGCTCGATCTCATTGTTGAATCACCTGCTACTGGAAAATTGAACTACCTAGATCACTGAGTATCTGCAGCTGGTGTGTCTTATTTAGTGCCCATCGATTTCCTCTTATAATCCTCTATTGGAGCACCAACGACCAAGATTAAAATTTAATCAAGGGCTAGGATCATCTTGGAGTCGATCCGTGTGAGTTTCTAGACTATTCTCACTTTGACTTAATTATTTTTGATTAATTAACCAATTTTCCTAAGTTTAGACTTAGGAAACATTTTAAAAAGTCATTTCTAGGTGGAATTTCTAGAAACAATTTCTGGGTCTTGGAGATCTCGTGTATTCTAGTCTCTCCACCAAATTTCATGTCTAGAACACATTCGATGCTTAAAAAAATAATAGTTCTAGGATATCTTGTCCAAGTTCCACCTCACAGAGGCCATTATATGGCCCACTGCCCTCTATGGTTTTGAGATTTGGGGACCCATTTTACTACAGTCGGATTGGGCCATGAGGGAGAGTCCAGACCTTGCTTCTCCGGTAGATCATTCACTGCAAATACACAGTTCCACAAACCATAATTCAAGTAGAGTTTGGGGTCCAACCATTTTGCCTTGAGCTCCTTTTCCGATTGGTCTCTTTCCTCCGTAGAGTTAGGGCATACAGGGACTCTGCTACCAAGAGAGAGATTTGCACCTATCTTGCACTTTGTTCTTCAGAGGCCAGTGCTTCAAATACCCTCACAAGTCGTGCTCATGGATGGCTCGCAGAGGCATCCTGGCTCCTTCAATCGATGACCATCTCCCCAAAGCACCTTCCACCAGTTAGTTTTCCCTTAGATGGACCAATACATCTGTTATTGACTCGATACATACTAAATAACGACATCAGAGAGGATATTTACATATTATACATTCAAGTCACTTGGACATCCCCCTTGGTGGGCCTTGGCCCAAAGATGTCCTACCTAGAGCATTTTTGGAGTTGCAGGATGGCCTCATTGCCCTCCCCCCTTATACTCGCAGGCACTGTATGCACTCATTTAAGATCCCACTAAGACAACTTCGAGTTGGGTCACATCGACTTCAGATGGAGATAGATCATCATATACCACAATATGATAGGGTCTGCTAGTTGTGCCACCTACAGGAGCCCGAGTTCGAGATGCATCCCATTTTTTGGTGCACCATATACTATGAGATCAAAGGACTATATCATAACTTATATAGAAATTTCGTCAGATCCCTCTTTACCTTATTCAGGTATCCTGACCATAGATGCCTAACCCTCTTCATTAGGAAGATATTTAGACACATTTTAGATCCTACACACCCCCCCTTATTGAGGGACGATTCAAATGATCACATCATACTTTCATTCATCAGGAAGATATTTAGACACAAATCTTAGATCCTACACACCCCCCCTTACCGGGGGACGATTCAGATAATCACATCATACTTTCAGGTTGATTCGGATGATTGGAGAAACAATGACAAGTTGAGTTTTAAGATATTTCACATGGTAGAGCAATGAGACCTGAGGTTTCTCCTTAGCTGCCCCCCGTTTGGTTGGGCAACCAGTACCCTCGACATTGTTGTGGAGGTGTCGAAAGGCACATTAGTTCACTCACACCAAGAGGGCCGAAGGGTTTAGTATGAGACGATTCTTGAACAGGCCACTCCCCTTACAAGTTCCTCCCCATCCCCAATGGAGCAACCATAAACTTATCCAAAGCTTCTTTCCTTTGGCCTCAGATGTTAGGATTATCTCTTGCTCCTTAATCCCTCCTAGGATCATGTAGCTAGGCTCCTCATTGTATATAAGGGACTCTGATAGTGTGTCAATGCCACTATTGTCCCCTTCGCCATCGACTGTCAAACTCGGTCATTCTTGACATCATTGAACTCTAGCCATGGACTTATTTGTTGATTTTTGTGTAGCTTGGGAGGTACTCCAAGCCCTAGTGTTCAAGGTTGGATGTCAAAGCTCCACAAGTAGGCTTGTGGGCTTGAGACCCAAGCTTGGGGTTTTGCACCCATCGATGTTTGGGCCAAAACCATGATGAGTTTTTGACATGTGATGGATGAGGATGATATTGCTCGTCGAGACGAAGCCGACACATCGAAAATCATCTAATTTCGAGTTGTCGTTGAGGAGAAATGATTTTTTGAAGTTGACAAGTAATTATTGGTTTTCAAGTCATGTTGGCTTGATGTAAAATTCATCCAATAGATGTGTCTCTTCATCTATTCATAGGAGCCCCTCATTTGGGTCATCCATTTTGCAACATATCCTCCAAGACAAGGACTCGGTAGAGAGAAGAAAGGCTCTAGTCTAGCCGCAACAAGAAGGGTCTTGGACAACGTGGGATAGGTATGCTACAGGAGGCCGAGGAATTGAGGGTGTGTACTGTCTAAGGGTTGGTTTAAGGGTTGAAACCTTGCTGTTTCAGGGGCCGAGAGAGTAGGGAGCTAGGTCGAGTGTTGGAGGAGTAGAACGCTGGTGTAATAGGCTTGTTTGGGTGTCATGGGAGAGGTCTATTGCTACAACAAGCTGTTGTGCTAGGCCTCAGGCCATAGCACACAACTATAAGGCTGCGTTAAGGGCTGTCAAGGGTGGACATGACCTTAAGAAGGCAACGTGGCATGAGAGGAGGCTCTCCAAGGTGGACCGCAACCCTTAAAGGGTTAGATTGCTAATTGTGAGGTGGGTTCAGGGCTGCAGTGCGTGCCCTAACCAGATTTGTAGCAACAACAATGGGCAAACATAAGGTAAACAGTGTTTTGTGGAGGGATGTTTGGTCAAAGGAGTTAACTAGTTTGGATCAGTGATAGGGCAGCTTGTGGAAGTCAAAGAGGAAGGGCATATCTCATGGTTAGATGCCCTAAACCAGTGATAGTTTCCACAGTGATTGGGCAACAGACTCTGGGCGAAAGTTTGTTGTGTATTGGGTCAAAGTTGTTGACCATTGCTTGGATCAAATGATGGTTAACTTGAGGAGGCATTAGGAGTTGCTTGGAGGAGCTCACGTGGACTGTTGGGAGGCCTACCAAGCAACCAAGGTGACATCAAGCACATCAGATTGGAAGGCAAGAGGAAAACAACATGGAGAGTTGCAGATGGACCCTTGTATGATGGATTGATAGTGTCCTAGGTGAGGACATGATTTGTGCCTAGATTTGTGCAATAACTCCTCTATTGCAGAAGCAAAGGGTGGATTTGTGGAGTTTGTGGGCAGCCATGTGTAAGGGTCTTTGAAGTGTGGGGATGCCCTAACTAGGTGCAGATGCTACAGCGTGGACTTGGTCTCTCGTGGACTGTTGGAGGGCAGTGTTAGAGTAGACCAAGTATGGACGAGATTGGGCACTTATGGTCTGTTGGAGGACAACATCATAGTGTCCAAGTTGGTGCCGAAGTGCAACACCTAGATGGAAAAAGGTGACTGCTAGCCTGGCAGTTGTTGAGTTCAAGGGTCTGATCAACCAGAAGTAGGTTTGTGGAGCTCGAGATTTATGTGTGGAGAAGGACTTCTATAGTAGATGATGGGAAGTCCTCCTAGCCCATGTTCATTGTGGGAGATGGACATCTTGCAGTGATAGGTGGTAGCCCTCCGGGCCCTATGTTGGTCTTCATTGTTGCAGCGCAAGAAGACCATAGTGGGTTGAAGTCCCTGAGTAGTTGAGGAGTAGCAGTGGGTAAATTGAGAGTTGTTCAGAAATGCAACTGTGAACAACTAGGCAAGAGTCTCGATGTGTTGACGCGTTGATGGATGAACGAACAACTAGAGAGAAGACTGGATAACTGAGCTTCAGTGGCCAGTTGGACTTGGAGCATTGATAGAGGCAGGAGCTGCAGATCGGGAGCTGAAGGACCGGGCAAGTACAACGTATGACCCAGAGGGCTGAGAGATTGCAGTACAGCCAGATGGTCAGTGTATCTTGTTTGTATCTTGTACTAGTGGATGTATGAGGGCCATTATCCTTGGTACGAGAGTCCTAGACTGTTGTATTATATGTTGTTAATATAATGAAGTTGGGTTGAAAATCTAAAAATTTCTCTATATTCTGTGCATGTGTGATTTACTACTTTATATTTACACTGTGCAAAGTATTTCATGGTTGAGATTCTTATTTTGGTAGCGTCAGTGATTTTAAGACTCTAACCTAGACATAAGGTCGTGGAAATTCAACATCACTTAGTGTTCTACATGATTAAGCTAGATACATGCTTATGATGTTGCTGTATTATTGTCTCCTTTTTTTAGTTCACTTTATCCTAGATTTAGCTTTGGCATTTTCTAGGAGTTGGGTTTGCACTCCCACATTGTACTTGTACTACTTGTATCCTTTAGTCTTGTTGACCTATTTATGGTCATTTGTTGGACATTAATAAATTATCTTATATTATCTTATGTAACTCTCTATTGATGAATGACTTATATGCTATCTTGGAGAGATGATCTGGGGATGCATTTTTCAAGTTTTCAAGGAAAGGTACTTTTCTTAAATAGACTTTGCCTTGTAAACCCAAGGAGGGATTCTAGTGAGGAACCTTTGTTTGAAATCATTTTTTAAGCTTGCTAAAGGTCAGAGGAACGTAATCTAGGATTTGTAATGGACTACTCTAGTTATCTTTCCATAAGAGAACTTTGGGGTTTGTAGTGGACTATCCTAGGGTTTATCCAAGATTCATTATCCATTTTCTTTCAAAAAGTTTATGGTTAGACTCAAGAAAACCAAAAAGGTAGTAGCACTACTTTAAACTCTCATTAGTGAATCTCTAAAGTAAAAAATCAACTTTTCTTTACAACTTTGATTATTTTGCTTTTATTTTTAAATCTGTTTACAAAGTATCAATGTTCAGCGATAATTAGTCTAGATATCCAGGGTTTAGTTAGCATTTAATCATCAAGAAATATATTTTATTGTCATTTATTGTATTGCTAATTTAATTTTCATCCATCTAGGGCTTGACTTCTTACATTGTTAGGGTTGTTATGTGCCTTTTATATTTCTTAAAAGAATTGTTTATAATAACCTAGTTATTTTGGCATGCTTATTTGTTTAAAGGGATGAGCTATTTCTGTTGTCATAACTTGATATATTGTTGGAGATTATCATCTTTCATTTTTCACTTCCATAGTTTTTTTTTTTCCATTTATACTGTTTGGGGTACCCTCTTGGACTATTTCCAGTCAACAAACTTCACAAGTAGTCTTGGATACTTTACTCACATAAATCTAGAAATTGGTTTGATGAAACCCCCTTGTTTCATCTTGAATAATCAATTTAGTGGTGGTATTTTTGAGTAATTAGTATGGGAGGCTGTTGACTTCATCCCATCTTGCTATAGGATTTCTTGAGGTTGCTAAGGAAACCTCCATCGTATTGGATTTCATCCTTCACTAAATGGAGCACTAAATGGAGGGAAGTGGTTACTAAGGTGACAGTCGTAACACTTCTATGTTACACTTGTATACCCCCTTGTGATGGACTTTGCACTAAGCTACTAGATTTTTGTTATAACAAGCATTATAAGGATCTATCATTTTGTGAGAATCTCATGTTAGTTGACACATTCGGTAAGGCTTATATGTCTATTACATTTCTTATTGGTTTCTTCCTTACATGTAGTTTCTATGGCTTGAATAGATTCTTTAATCTTATTTGTGGGCTAAGTATGGTGGTGAGAGGGGCCTTTCTTTGGTGTCATGGGACTTGTGTACAAAGCCCACGGATTAGAGGGTGCTTGTTTGATTGATATGGCTATGTAGGGAAGTATCCTTATACCCAAGTTGGTGGTGCAATGTTTATAGGGCTCGACTTTGTGTGAAGTTTTGTCTTGCATTTGCTGATGACAACCCCACATATTGGCAAAGTTCATTGTGCATTTGTTTATATGATATTGTCTCCTTGCCTCACCACTTGCTAGTCTTCATGAGCATTTGATTAGCTTGGAAATTTGGCCAGGTTTGTTTTATTGCAGTTGGGTGAGTGGAACAAGTAGGTTGGAGTTTAGCGTGCCAGCCCATTTGGAGCTAGAGGTTGCAAGGTTCATGTATTGTGGAGATGCCTTGCTTCCAAGCATGTCAATTTAGTAGGAAGGGCTTTTTTTATTGTAGGGAGCTATGGGATGCGACTTTTCAAGCATAGAAGGATTGGTGCCATCAAGCTTAGGTGTATTGATTGCTTCCCTTTGATTGTCTAGTAATTATGTCCTTGAGAGGACTCATGTTGGAGGTTGATACTTTCAAAATGAAGATTGGTACCTCCTTTTTGGACGGATTGGGATGGAGTTTTCGTCACCCTCTATTGCAATATTGCTCTTGAAAACTTTATTAGATATTGCATCATTAACATTTGCTATTAGTGATCCTTAATGCAAGATGGGTGTCTTCTAACACAAATGATAGATGGGTTGGTCGATTTCATAGATCGTGGCCCATTTGGCTTTCTTATAAGATGAGGTTGTCTAGTTAGTTATTAAATTTTGTAATCAAATGGTGTTTTAAACATTGTAAATAGTTTTACTTTCACAGTGAATAAAATGATTATGTCCAAGATCAATAGACCATGAGTGCATATAGAGGATATGATATCAAAAAGGCATTCAATCGAAGAATTTGAAGGGAAAGAGGGAGATTGAGAGAGAAAAGTGAAAAAGAGAAGTTTTAGAGATTAGAAGAGCATAAAGAATAGTGCCTTGATGATATAGATCAAACCAACCATAGACGTTAGCAGATATACTTGCTGAAAGAGCCAGGAAACCTAGAAAATCTGCAAAAAGTTTTGTGACATTCGCTGGACCTTTTGATAACCTCACTGAAAAGCACGATAAGGAGAGACTTCTGATGGACTCGGAGGGAGAGAAGTGCTCATTGTGTTGTGAGGAAGGTAATATGTGTACATGTAGCTACTTAATCTTTTGCAAACTTGGCAGTGAAAATTACTTTGGTTGAGTTCCTTATGGGTGAAAATTACCAAATTGGAACTGGCGTGGAGGATCCTTGATGACAAAACTATGTGAATAGCCAAGGTTCCAGAAATCGCCAAGAAACAAAAACTTAACTAAAAACAAAAACCCAGATCCAAATGCTAGGTGGACGGTATACGTGGTGTACACGTGGAATCCACATAAGCTACCTTCATGATTAAACTAGTGACATGTCATGTTGATGTGGAAAGTGGATGGTGTATGAAACTTGATGTGGCATAGTGATGTGGTGTCCACAACAACATGTTACGTGGCATCTAGAAGTTCAGAAACCCCTTTTTTCACTTAAATAATATTTCACTTTTTCTTCGTATGGTGGATGTCCAAATATCTGGGAATCCAAATAAATGGACATCCAGATGTGAAGTTCAGGAACTGGGATCCATCTTTTTGAATTGAATGAATTTTTGAAATCTTCTGGATAGCTGATGTTCTAGTTATATGGGAATCTAAATATCCAAAAAGTTGTCGTCTCGACCGTAGTCGAAGTCTAGAAATCATACTTTTTCATTAAAGGTAACTTTTAGAAATATCTAGATTCGGTTATCCAAATGTTTAACCCTTGCCTGGATTTGGTTGTGACTAGGCAATTGATGTCTCCAACTTGTGGATGTGGTGCTGAATGGTGGTGACGCATGGGCACAAGTTTTCCACATGTCAACTGTACAATTGGTGATGTGTCATGGTGCTGACATGTCAACTTGTTGTTTTTCCATAACGCTGAAGAATCTAGGTTAGGGTCTTAGAATCTCAGGCACAATCAACTCAAATGCACATCAAACTGTGAAAATTTCTGAATACAACATTACAAAAATGCTACTACAGTATCTTGATTTACTTCTCCTACTTGTGATTTAATTATCCAAGTTATTTTCAGAAAATATTCAGAAAATACAAAAGTAAACACAACTAGCAGCCTACACACATACAGACCATTTATTGAATAGTACACTCATTCGACAAAGTGACAGATTTTTCTGACAAATGTCTCCGGAAAAACCGGTGCAACAGATATGAGGGTTTATTATTATTAAGCAACAGTTTTTGAGTACATCTAGGGTGCCATAGACTCGGAAAACCCAACAGAGAAAACCTCGGCAATCAGAGAAAATGTGAGATTTACCTCACTCTCGCAAGTCCGGGCTAATCCGGATGAGCAATTGGTGAAACCCCAGTTGGCTCTGCACAACAACTACGTAAGCCTGGCTGAAGAACTGTGTCACCCTAGCTCTGCGTGGATCTACCTCTCTCGGATCTTGGTTTCAACACTCCTGGCTCAAAAACCCTTCTCTCGACAAAATTCAAGACTTTTCCTTGGAGATGTTGCGCTGCCTCTGCGTAGGCCCTGCGTGGGCCTGCATCACCCTCTTGAGGGACTGCGTAACTCCCTCTAATGGTTGTGCTGCCTCCACTACGTCTCTGCTACCCTTGCTTTGTATTGTACTCTTGGCCCCCCTGACCAATCACTGCATCTGCCCCTCGCTGCAACTCTGAGTCACTCAGATCTGATCTTCATCTGAGCACTGCTACGTCAAAAGAATTCGATCTCTTAGACTCTATGTGTGTGTCTCCTACTGACCCCAAGCCTTTCCTTTATACTTTTCTTGTTGACACATCGACGACCGTGATTTAATCTCTTATCGACGACTTAGATTAAAAGACTGCTTGATCCGCGTCACTTAGAACATTTCATCACATGAGTTTAATTAATTCACTTTAATTTTTCTAATTTCCTAAGTTGGACTTAGGGTCCTCATCAAAAAAAATAATTTTTTTAATATCTCACACAGCTGATGAAATTTCTCGAAACGCTTTTTGGGTTTTGGAGGTCTTGTGTGTCTTAGCCCCTCCACAAAATTTTAGGGCTGGAGAACACCCGATGCTACCTCAAAATCTCAACACTCCCTCTTAGCACAGAGTGTGTTTTAGCAATACATCCACACCATATCTCGTCATCGGTCTCTGCGCTGTTGATGCTTGGCCTGCTGCCCTCCATCCACTGCACTGCTGCTTTTTGTATTGCTGCCCATGTCACTGCCACTGACACTGCTACATCTGTACTGCAACTCCCTCTCAATTTGCTACATGATGCTTCCCATAGCATTGCAACTCAGTTGCTGAGAAGTAAGCAACTGAAGGACTCCTGCCCAATCATTGACAGACAAGTTGGGCTGCATCTCATTACTGACTGCTCTGCACTATCCTTTTGAAGCTGCTGTGTTGCTATAGCTCTGCACTGTGTAAGTACTGCCTCTCTGCCCCGTTGAAGTCCATCAACCCCTCTACGCTGTTGCCTTTATGCTGTTGCTGCCTCCGCACTGCACTGCTCCCTCTAGAATGCCTCAACACTACCCTCTGGTTCACTGTGATTTTCTGCAGCCATCTCTCTACTTGTCCCGCTACTGTCTTAAGGCTCCTGTAGCTCGTATGTGATCCAAGAGTTGGGCTACTCAAGGATCCTTCCAGTCATCTATAGCTGCTCTACAGATCCATATCTCCTCACTTATGTGGCTCATGAGCACTCATGGCTACGTCATCATCACTCCCATCGTCCTTTGCTGCTGCTGCCTTGGATTCAGAAGATCCTTTGTCCTTCTTCTTAGGACAAGTGCTGGCGAAGTGTCCAAGTTCGCCACAATTAAACCACCGGACCTTAGATAGGTCCCTCTTCTTCTTCCCTTGCTGTCTACATTCCTTTGATGCAAGGGCTGCATCATCTTCCTCTTCTTTCTTCACCCTGACAATTCTGCTGTCGTTGTTTTGCCTCTTGGTGAATCTCCTGATTTCCTCCTGACGGAGGATTGCCCATATGTTCGCCCAGGATGGTTGCGTTGCCCTGCCCTATATGCTCTGGACAAACGTTTCCCACTCCTTGGTGACTGCATTCAAGGCAGTCCTTACCAAGAGCCCTTCATCTGGAGTCGCACCCATGGCAATCAGTTGATCTCGGATAGTCTGAAGTCGAAAAAGGAAGGGATCTATCTCCTCACTCTTCTGCATCTGGAACAACCGCTTCTGATTCTCTAGATGCATTTTCCTTTGAACAGAGCTTCCCTGATACATTGTCTCCAAAGTAGTCCACATCTCATTTTCCGTGTTCTTCTCGGCAATATGTGGCACAACGTGATCTTTGACTCCATCCATGATCAAACGCTTAGCTCACGCTTGATTTTCATTGAATTTCTTCAGAGGATTTGGATTGGTAGGCACAACTAGGACATTCTTTGCATGGTTCTTGATGTCGTACTCATTCAGGACTGTCAGTATCCTGGCTCTCCAGATGACGAAGTTGGACATGCTGTCCAACATGTCCTGATCTCTCAGTCCATGAGAGGCCATCTAGCTCAAATATGACAGAACATATACTCCTCTCCCTCTTTCTGCTGCAACTCTCAACATAAATGCAAGATATGGGTTTCTTGGCGATTAGAAACCCTCTATAGTAGCTGCTCCCTTTCGACAACTGATTTCCCTCTTGGAAATCTTCAGCCAAAAACAACTGAACAGTTCTTTACGATCACCCTCCTGATCGAATCTTAGATTTGTTTGGCGCAGATCTGCTGAGTAATTGTCTTCCTCCCACTCTTTGTCAACTTAGCTAGGCATAATTATGCATCGGCATAATCTCCACCACACCAGGAACTGTTGAAGATCTGAAGCATTTCTTTCGGACCACGGCAATACTGCACAACCCAAAAAATTGGACTGTGTCCCTCTGTCTGGCTTCTGTGTGAGCAAACTAGCTCAATACAGCCTTTGCGCAGCATAGGCTGCTCCCACGTCCCTTTGGAAGGCATTGCACTGTCTCTGCGTCACCCAACTGGGACTGTGTCAGCCCATGCGTGACTTCTGCTGAGACTGCGTCCTCCTGGTGTTGTGCTGCCCTCTCTGGATTCTCTGTCGCTTCAGCTGCTACCTTGCAACAAATATGTCTTCAACTGATTTGTTGGAGATTCAACTTGATCTGCAATCGCTCTGATACCATGTGTAAATTTCTGAATACAACATTACAAAAATGCTACTGTAATATCTTGATTTACTTTTTCTACTTGTGATTTAATTATACAAGTTATTTTTAGAAAATATTCAGAAAATACTGAAGAAAACACAACTAGAAGCCTACACACATACAGATCATTTACTGATTAGTAAGCTCATTCGACAAAGTGACAGGTTTTCCGGACAAATGTCCCCAAAAAAACCCAATGCGGGAAAACTGGTTCAACAAATATGAGGGTTTATTATTATTAAGCAACAGTCTCTGAGTACATCTAGGGCGCCATAGACTTGGCAAACCCAACAGAGAAAATCTCGACAATCAGAGAAAATGTGAGATATACCTCACTTGCAGCAATTTGAGAGGGAGCTGTGGTACAGATGTGGCAGAGTCATGGGCAAAAGTACAGAGAGCAGCAATAGTGCAGTGATGGAGGGCAACAGGCCAAGCATCAACGCGGGGACCAATGCTAGAGATCAGGGCAATGCTTCAGTATGAAAGTATTGCTAGAGCACATTGCTTGCTAAGAGGGAGTGTTAAGATTTTGGGGTAGCATCAGATATGCTCTAGCTTCGAAATTTTGTGGAGGAGCTAGAGTACATGAGATGTCCAAGACCCAGAAAGCGTTTGGAGAAATTCCATAGGTTTGATAGTTATTCAAATAATTAACCTTTTTAATTAAGGACCCTAAGTTTAACTTAGGAAAATTAAAAGATTAATGTGAATTAAATTAAACATGTGATGAGAATGTTCTAAGTGATGTGGATCAAACAACTTCTAATCTTAGCTGTTGATTAGAGATTAGATCACGACTTTTGGTTTGCCAACGAGAAAAGTATAAGAGAAGGGTTTGGATTCAGTTGGAGAACACACACATTGGCAGAGCACTGAAGCTAAGTCGAAATTCTAGGGCGTGGTTTGCTAAGAATTTTGAAGTGAGTTTCCAGTGCAGTGAGGGGCAAAGATTGGCAAGGGATGCTTTGATTCAAGGCCAAGAATACAACAACGACAGAGAGACAGTGTACTAGGAAGCGCAGAGGCCAACCAAAGATACGCAGTTCAGCCAGAGCCACGCAGAACGCGGCGTAGAGGCAGCAGGAACCCTTCAAGGGTGACACATGCCCAGCCAGGGCAGCGCAGGGGCAACCTAAGCCTAAAGAGGGTGACACAGGCCCTTCCAGGGTAGCGCAGAGGCTGATGTAGGCTAGAAAGGTTGACACAGAGGGCTGAAGGACATCGTTGGGGTTTCCAATGGGCCAGAAAGGGATCAAGTTCTGTAAATCCCTTTTGAGGTTGTGAATCAACCATATTTTTTGTCTGCGAGTGAAAGAGGTACTACTGCAGTGTAATTTATCTGTAGGGCAAACCATTTTGGTGCCCAGATATTGTTGTATTCAGATTTTGGATAATAATAAAACCCTCTAGAGCTAGCTGCACCGGTTTTCCCGCATTGGGTTTTTCCGGGGACATTTGTCGGAAAAATCTGTTACTTTGTCATGTGTGCGTAATGTTCAGTAAATGATCTGTAAATGTGTAGGCTCCAGTTGTGTTTACTTTGCTGATTTAACTGAATAATTCAGAAAATTAACTTGTAATGTAAATCAAGTAGGAAAAATAAATCAAGGCACTGAAGTAGGATTTCTATGTTTAGAAATTTTTACAGAGACTTGATGGTTGAGAGGGAGCATGAATTACCTCTCAACATGCAACCTCATAAGAAGCCTTAGAAAGTTGTGGAGCAGCCACAATTGGAGAAGCAAAGACGAGATAGGGTGGAACCATCCGCTCAAGCAGAGACCCCGAGTAGGGGGGAATTTTGAGCCAAGTGTGTAGAGGGAGCACATGCAACCATACTTCCAAGTGAGAGGTGGGGCGATGTGAAGCAATAGTCCCAAGAGTGTAGAAATTTGGGCAGGGTCCATTGAGGTGTTCTCCTCTTGGATCATTACCTTGCTATGGGGCCCACAATATACAGTAGCAGGATGGATTAGTGGCAGTTGATGCAGTCAGGTGCGCAGTGAAGAGTCAACAACAACGCGGAGTGTTCAGTACACAGTGGAGTGACAAATGCAGAGACTAGCAACAGTCAGATACTGGGACGTACAGTGAAGACTTGGCAGCAGTTGAGAGTCAACAACAACGCAGAGTGTTCAGTATACAGTGTAGTTGCTAGTAGCAGTCAGAGACTTGGGTGACAAATGCATCATACTGATTACAATTGATTCAATTTGTTTATTTTTTGGGTGATTTTCAGTTGCAGATGTTGCAGTAGCAACATCATCAGTGAGAAGTGTTGCATGCAAAACATTCCAAAGGTATTAGATTGGGATAGAGTTGAATTCCTTTCTTGTTGAGAGGGAGTGTTGAAAATGGCAATAAGAAATGTTGAAAATGACACTATAAAAGATTCTATTATAATTTTCCCTTGAATTAAATTAAAATAAAATTGTAATTTCACATCACATGACAACTTGTACGAGTTAACTAAGTTAGTTTGACTTAGTTGGTTCAGTTAATTCGAGTTTGACTTTTTAGGAATCTTGATTGAGTTTATTTTGCGTTGTAATTAATTAACTCATTTTATCTGAGTTAAAGTCAGTTTAACTAGTTCCCACTGTTGGAGGAACTAGTGAGAGGTCTAGTAGTGAGTAGTCTACTCTATGATCAATCGGTTAAGTGATAAATCAGCCATAAATAACTCATGCATGTCAGATTAGAGAAAGCCCAGTTGAGATTGGAGTTCAAGGGCAATGTACTATCAGTTGTATAATCATCCAAATTGTATAGGTGGTGCATGTAGTCAGAGGAAGGCCCTAAATGTATGGCGCAATTCATATTGTGAATTTCCCTAATTAATAGGGCTAATTACCCAAGGAAACAACACAAGGAAATAGGGATCCAAGCAGGCATAAAATTGGTTAAATATTGGCCTAGGCTTGTCTAGGAAGCAAAAAGAAAGATAGAGATAGTGCAGAGGTTTCTCTGGTTTGAAAAAAAACATTGTAATCTTCTCATATTTTCTGACTAATGCAATATACATAGAGCGGGGTTTTTCGCTGAGGCTTTCCCCAGGAAATCATTGTGTAATGTGTGATTGAAATTCTTTCTCTTGTATGCTTTGTGATTTCACGATCGTAATTGGTTTCCGCAATTGGTAGAGTAGTTTAAAGTCTATTGTTTTAGCATATTGCAATTAACAGTTTGAATCTATGTGGATTTTCTACAATTTGTCCAAGGTGTGTTTGCCCAAGAGTGGGTTTTTGGATGGACTGTCCCCTGTTTGTAGCCGCATAGAGACCGCGAAGCACATCTGCTAGGATTGTCAGTGTGCTCATAGATGCTGCAGGTATTTGCAGGATCAGTAGTTAATCCTGTTTCAGGGTACGGTATTTTGGTGGGCTGCTTTGTTTGGTGATTGTGAATCCCAGATTTATTCTGCCTTCACGAGTGTTTGACACTACTGGGGGATTTCTGCCTTATTCAAATGTAAATCTGTTTTTGAGCTTCAGGTTAGCTCATTGTCGCATTTTGTTCTATGTGCCATGACTAAGTATGCCAACTACTTCTATCTAAGGGTTTACGGTTGATCAAGGCTGCTCATTCCTTAGATCCCCTTGTTTGTTCTGACTTAAATTCTGTCCTAGTTTCATTACATAAATGGTTATGATATTCATTGTAAATACGAAATACCCTTCCCTTCTTTGTTTTTTAAATTATTTTTCTGTAAATATAAGATATATTTTTCAAAAACAAAAGGAGATTGTCTGATGAATTGGCCAGTAAATATGGAGAATTGAGTAGTTCTTTTCAATTTTTACTAAATACAAATTTATCTACATTTTTGTTTATGATTGGGCTAAAGAATAACATGATTTATTTGTGCAATACTACTGACAACCTATAAATATGTGTAATCTGTCTTCATTTTGCAGACAATCACAATGCCTTGACAATTGCTTCTCTATGGCTTCCTGTTCTTGCTGTAAGTATAATAATCTATTGACAATTTTTTATTGTCTAAAAGGCCATTGGAGGCACAATTCCTAGTGGTGCAGTTCGCTGGCAGTTTATGAAACAAATTTAGTCAGAATAAAACATCAGCTTATGCCCTTACTACATCTGCTGCATGTCATTTGCTTGTGTAAATTTATGTTTCGACATTTTTTAGTACATACCTTTCTGTATTCCAGGAAGCTTTATTAGTGGTTAAGGGAATTGCTGTTTTGTGTGATTCTGTAGATATATGCATTGGATCTTCAAATCTTTTATACTCTTTTATCTGCTGTTATCGGAGGACTCATTGGAGCACGAGATCGACTGGGAGAGGTGCATACAGTCTTTTCTAAGTATCTTTCAAATTGTGAATATGTGCCAGGGTGCTTTATTTGGAATAATAATTTGGCTCTCCTCATGTTGCAGTTAATTTCCTATTAGAGTTTGTTCTGTAGTTTTTAATTGTTAGTCTATCCACATTCTATGTGGATACTCCTGTGTGGTTCTTATCCATGATTAAAATCTGTAGGATTTGTCTCTATCGTCATAAAGTTGTGCTGTTTTAATTTGGTCATCTGTGGAAAAAATAAAATTTCTATCTTTTCTTTCTTGCTTTCTTGTGTTAAGTCATCTTATATCTTTACATGAAGATTGTCTGAGACATTTGTATAATGCTTTCTATAATTTACAGATACGATCTATTGAGATGGTACATAAGCGCTTTGAGACTTTCCCTGAAGCATTTGTGAGAACCCTTCAGCCACCAATGCTCAACACGTATGCTTTTTAAGTGCTCGTTTCAATTTTTCTTCTTGAAATCTTGAAGCTGTTTCTGATATAAGTTTTGTAATTGAGTTCCCATGCATGATATGTAGGAAAAACTAAAGTTCCGCAGTTTTAAGTTTTTTTGGTTTGCTCTACTACTAATCAAGATTTGCTTTTAATTTTTTTATTGCAGGCTTCATAGTGGTTATCTTAATGATCAGGTTAAGTATTATACGCTACATTTGAATTTTCAAACCAGTATGAAAAGTGATTTCCAAGTTGTGTTCGTTTACTTTCTTTGTCTGTGATCCCAGAGAATAGAATTGTATTTATATCCATATTATTTCTGTCTTTGAAAGTTTGATGTAAGCTTCTTATGATGCTCAATGTATTGCATATTTTCCTTTTTCTGACCTGTTGGTGTTCTTTTTGGGTAGCATATTTTCTTACATCTATGTCACATACCTTAAGGTACTTGATGCAGGAGCATCCACAAGTCAAACTCACCTTTGACCTCCTTAGGTCATAATCCATTTACTAAGGGAGTTGGTTCCTTAATTTATTTGCAAGGGAAGTTGGGTTCCCTAAGTTTTTTGAATTTGTAATAATTAAATCACATATAGTCTAGAAGGAATCAAAATTGTTAGGGAGTTAGCTGAATGTCATAAAAGGGATAAATTAGATAAATTTGGGATTCAGTTAGAGAGAGTAGGAATTAATTATGGGTTGTTAGATTTGAACAAGAATTCTATTAAAATAATTCTCTTTTTTTCTTTTTTTCTGAAGTTATTAAAGAATTATCTTATGTAATAATCGGAGTTTTAGAGAGGAGTGAGATAGGAGAGATTGATAGATCTGTGTAAAGGGATGGTTCACGATTGTGAAAAAATTAGTTTCTCCTTCATTCAAATTCAGTATTCAATATCGAATTCCCTTGTGTGTTTTATAAATTGTCCATGTACAAAGTTACCTTGTTATAGGTTCATACACAGAGCGTGGAGCCGAGGTGGAGTCTGGACTCCAGACTGCTGTAAGGACCCTCGAAGCACATTTAGTCAATTTTTGAGTTTTCTTGCCTTTGTGTATTGACAGGGACAAAACTTTTCCCCTTCAAATATTTGGCGTCTATGTCTTGGCCATCGACCATCGAATTGTTGAAACTCTTATATATTGGCGATCAATCTTTAGGTGCAATCTGACAAAACTCTGTTTACTAAGGGAAATAGAGACTAGAACTTTCCCATCAGTTGTTGTCCTGTCTGTTGCCACCACTTGACTGAGAAGCAAAAAGAGTTGAAACATAGTGACGAGCGGTGAGCAGGGTTTGTCAATTGTTGGAGCCGACAGATGGAAATAAAGTCTGTCAACCTTTCCCATTTATTGCTAAGCACCCACTGCCGATGCTTTATTGCCAAAGACTGTCAAGCACATGTCAGTGACATCTTGTTTACCAATTAACGTCATCGTTTAACGAAAATTTCTTCCATCAAGTGCTGTCCCGTCATCAGGATCGAGATTATAGAATGTTTGCATAGTTGTTGTTTACGAGATTGCTTGGTGGTCCAACAAGCAATAACTAGTAGCGCCTTTTGACTTTGGCACTTGGATCTACCGTTAAGTCACGTGGATCACTGTGGTTAGCGCTCAATGATAAGAGAATTGGTGTTCACTCAGATTGTTTCAATTGAGAATTAAAAAAGGGGATTTTGGGTATGTTGTAAGACTAAGTAGGTGTCATCAGTGGTATTATAGCAATGTAAAAAAAATGGCAGATCGAGAAGGAGTAGCGAGAGTAGCTTGAAGAGCAAGCAAAGGACGACTTGTAGCAAATATGGCCTTACAAGCGAAAGTGAGGTGGTTGCAAGTGAGGATGGCAGCCATGGAGACTGCACAGAGGAGGGGAGTTGATGCAAAGGAGAAAATGTAGAATATGTTTGCCAAGATGTTCACGAAACCAAAAATGGAGGTACCAATGTATGAAGGTAATTTGAATGTCGATGAATTAATGGATTGGATTAATGCATTAAACAAGTATTTTGATTATGAAGATGTTGAGTGGGAAAAGTGAGTCAAGTATGCAGTGACCGAACTCAAGGGCCATGCAACTCAATGGTAGGATTGTTGTTTTTCCAAGGCACAGCTAGAACAATATTTTCTTCAGCAGGTAATTACTTCTAATGATTAATTTGTTAGAATTTATCCATTCTTCAAAGCAACCTCAAGCAATTACATAGAGGAAAATAACAACTATCAAACATGAAATGAGTAGCGAAATCCACAAAGAAACAATAAACAAGAGACACAAAAATTAGGCCCGAGGCTATGGAAGAACCCACAGAGGGGAAAACCCAAAACTGCTTTCCTTATGAGAGAGAATCCAATGTCCAGCAAAATATCTAGAAACACAATGATAATCATGATATCTGACCAGAACAATACCAAGAAACAAACCTCCACATTTTCCACAGATTTTGTCCTCCTTTTTCCTCTTCTAGCTCACAGAAAAACAAAGATAATGATCCAAAAACGAATTTCCCAAATGAGGAGTAATTGACAATATATATAATCATCATAGGGTGTGTAATTGTTGAGAATTTGAGGTAGCATCGAGTGTGCTCTAGCCCTAAGATTTTGTGGAAGGGCTAAGACACACAAGACCTCCAAAACCCAGAAAGCGTTTGGAGAAATTTCATTTGGTGTATGAGATATTAAAATAATTAATTTTTTTAATGAGGACCCTAAGTCTAACTTAGGGAATTAGAAAAATTAAGTGAATTAATTAAACACATGTGATGAAATGTTCTAATCTTTTAATCTGAGCCGTCGATTAGAGATTAGATCACAGCCGCTGGTTTTACAAAGAGAAAAGTATAAGAGAAAGGCTTGGGTTCAGTTGGAGACACATACATTGGCAGAGCACTGAAGCTAAGTTGAATTTCTGAGGTAGGGTTTTGCTGAGAAATTTAAAACAAGTTGCAGTGCAGTGAGGGGCAGAGATCGGTGAGGGATGAGTTGATCTAAGGCCAAGAATACAACAGGACGAAGGGGCAGTCATTACCAGTCAGCGCAAAGCCAACCATGAGGATTAAGTTCAACTAGCTCCACGCAGAGACTGCGCAGAGGTTGCGTAAGCCCAGCCATGGTGACACAGACCCAGCTAGCGTAGTGCAGGGGCAACACAACAACAGCCAGGGTAACGCAATCCCAGCCGGGGCAGCGCGGCACTAGTCAAGGTGACGTAGTGGGGACTTTGGATAGTTAACGGCTGACACAGAGGCTGCAAAGGAAGCGTTGAGGGTTCCAGTGGGCCAGAAGGGGTTTGTGATCTGTAAATCCCATTTGAGGGTGTGATACAACCATATCTTCTGTCTCCGAGTGAAAGGTACTTATTGCGGTGTAATTTCTCTGTAGGGCCAACCATGTTTGGTGCCTAGATTGTTTTATTCAGATTCTGCATAATAATATAAACCCTTTAGAGCTGCAGCACTGGGTTTCCTACATTGGGGTTTTCCAGGGACATTTGTCCAAAAAATCGTGTAATCTTGTCACATGTGTGTATTGTTCAGTAAATGATTTGTAGATGTGTAGGCTGCAGTTAGTGTCTGCTTTAGTGTTTTTCTGAATATTTAAGTTAAATAACTTGTTAATGTTAATGAAAGAAGTAGGTGAAGTAGATCTAGATACTGCAGTAGGGTTTCTGTTTTGAAAATTTCACATGGTATCAGAGCATTGCAGATCAAGCTGATCCACCAGCAGAGTGGCTGAAGAAGATTGTTGCAGAGAAGGCAACTGAACCAGCAGAGTTCCTGAGAGGGCAGTGCAGCACTAGGAGGACGCAGTCCCAATAGAGGCCACGCAGAGGCTGACGCAAAGCCAGTTGAGTGACACAAAGGTAGTGCAGGGCCTTCCAGAATGACGCAACACCAACCTGCGTTGCGCAGAGGCTGCGCTGAGCCAGCCTGCTCACGCAGAGGCCAACCAAAGGTACGCAGTCCAATTTTGAGGGTGTTATGCGTGTTTGCTGTAGTCTGGAAGCAAAGCTTCAGATCTTCAGAGGTTACTGGTGTGGCAGAGGTTCTGTCGGTGCAGAATCGTGCCTAACAAAGGTGACAAGAGTGAGAGGAGAATAGTTACTAAACAGATCTGTGCCAAACAGATTTGAGATTCGATCAAGAGGGTGATCGAAGAGAATTGTTCAGTTGTTTTTGGCTGAGGATTTCCGAGAGGGAAATCAGTTGTCAGAGAGAGCAACTACTATAGAGGGTTTCTATTCGCCAAGAAACCCAGATCCAATATTTCTGTTGAGTGTTGCAGCAGAAAGAGGGAGAGGAGTATCTGTTTTGACAGATTTGAGCAAAGATGGTGTCTCATGGATTGAGAGACCAACACGGGTTGGACGGCATGTCCAACTTCGTTATCTAGAGGGCCAGGATCTTGACAGTCTTGGATGAGTACAACATCAAGGACCATGCTGAGAGAGTCCTAGCTATGCCAACTGATGCAGATCCTTTGAAGAAATATAGGGAGAATCAAGCGTGAGCAAAGCACTTGATCATGGACGGAGTCAAAGATCACGTCGTGCCACATATTGCCTGGAAGAACACGGCAAATGAGATGTGGATAGCCTTGGACATGATGTATCAGAGAGGCTCTATCCAAAGAAAGATGCTTCTGGAGAATCAGATGCGGTTGTTCCAGATGCAGAAGGGCGAGGAAAGAGATCCCTTCCTCTTTTGACTTTAGACTATTCAGGATCAATTGATTGCCATGGGTACAAATCTGGATGAAGGGCTCTTGGTGAGGAATGCCCTGAATGTAGTGACTGAGGAATGGGAAACGCTTGTCCAAAGAATCTTGGGTAGGGCAGCGTTACCATCCTGGGCGGATATGTGGGCAATCCTCTGACAGGAGGAAATCAGGAGGATTACTAGGAGGCAAAGTAGCAGCAGTGAGACAGTCAAAGTAAAGAAGGAAGAGGAGGAGGATGCAACCCTTGCACCAAAGGAGCTGAGGTAGCAAGGGAAGAAGAAGAGGGACCTATCCAAGGTCCGGTGCTTTAATTGTGGCGAACTTCGACACTTCACCAGCCATTGTCCTAAGAAGAAGGACAAGGGATCTTCTGAATCCAAGGCAACAACAACAAAGGGGGACGATGGGAGTGATGATGATGTAGCCATGAGTGCTCATGAGCCATGGAAGTGGGGCAACATTGATCTGTAGAGCAACTACAGATGGAGTGGTGGGATCCTTGAGGTGCCCAAACTCTTGGATCACATACGAGCTACAAGAGCTTGAAGACGGTACTGGGACAAGTGGAGCAATGGGTGCAGGAGATCATGGTGAAGCGGTGGGCAGTGCTGGGACGTTGTAGATGGGAGCAGTGCAGTGCAGAGGCAGCAACAACGTAGAGGGGCTGATGGGACTTCATCAACGCAGAGGAGGCAGTGGTTACACAGTGCAGAGTTGTAGCAACGCAGTGGCTTCAGGAGGACAGCGCAGAGCAACAACCAAGGGAACTTCAGTGATGAGATGCAACTTGACTGACTTGTTTGTGAGTCATTGGGCGGGGGTCCTTCAGTTGCATACTTCTCAGCCACTGAGTTGCAATGCAGCATTGGGCAAAACGATGCAGCAATTTGAGAGGGAGCTGCAGTATGGATGTAGCAGTGTTAGCGGTAGTGACATGGGCAATAGTACAAGAAGCAACATCGCAGTGGATGGAGGGCAGCGAGGCAAGCATCAACAATGCAGAGGCCGATGCCGAGATCAGTCAATACTTGGTGAGGATGTATTGCGAGAGCACACTCCTTGCTAAGAGGGAGTGTTGAGATTTTGAGGTAGCATCAGGTGTGCTCTAGCCCTAAGATTTTGTGGGAGGGCTAAGGCACGCGAGACCTCCAAAACCCTAGAAAGCGTTTGGAGAAATTTCAGCTGGTGTATGAGATATTAAAATAATTAATTTTTTTAATGAGGACCTTAAGTCTAACTTAAGGAATTAGAAAAATTAAAGTGAATTAATTAAACACATGCGATGAAATGTTCTAAGTAACGCGGATCAAACTGTCTTTTAATCTGAGCTGTCGATTAGAGATTACATCACAACCATTGGTTTTCCAACAAGAAAAGTATAAGAGAAAGGCTTGGGTTTAGTTGGAAACACACACACATTGGCGGAGCACTGAAGTTAAGTCGAATTTCTAGGGAGGGGTTTTGCTAAGAAATTCGAAACGAGTTGCAGTGCAGTGAGGGGCAGAGATCGATGAGGGATGAGTTGATCCAAGGCTGAGAATATAACAAGATGGAGGGGAAGTGAGTACCAGTCAGCGCAAAGCCATTGAGGAGGATTCAGTTCAGACAAATCCATGCAGAGACTGCGCAGAGGCTGCGTAAGCACAACCAGGGTGATGTAGACCCAACTAGCGCAACGCAGGGGCAACACAACACTAGCCAGGGTGACGTAGTCCCAGCCGGGGCAGCGCAACACCAATCAGGGTGACACAATGGGGACACTGGCCAGTTAAGGGCTGACGCAGAGGTTGCAGAGGTAGCAATGATACATCCATATCTTCTGTGTCCGAGTGAAAGGTACTTATTGCCATGTAATTTCTCTGTAGGGCCGATCATGTCTGGTGCCTAGATTGTTGTATTCAGATTTTTCATAATAATATAAACCCTCTAGAGCTGCTGCACTGGTTTTGCCGCATTGGGTTTTTCCGGGGATATTTGTTCGAAAAATTGTGTAATCTTGTCACATGTGTGTATTGTTCAGTAAATGACCTATAGATGTGTAGGCTACAGTTAGTGTCTGCTTTAGTGTTTTTCTGAATATTTCAGTTAAATAACTTGCTAATGTTAATGAAACAAGTAGGTGAAGTAGATCTAGGTATTGCGGTAGGGTTTCTGTTTTGAAACTTTCACACTAATGGGTGCCTGTAAGGGTCCCAACCAACCTGACTTTTAGTAGGGTCGACTTGTCATCTTTTAGGAGGCATAAACATATTTTTAAATTTCCAATTTCGTCTTAATGATCAACCATGGCTACCATATTTTTCAATGCTCCTTCTTAGCCAGGGAGGTACTTTTCATTCTCTTGCTCTCAATACCAATCTCCCCGACCAAACCATAGGTTTGACGGCCCACAACCTAAAGTAGATATTATCAATTTCAACATAAGGAAAGTTGATTGCATCAAACCATACAACATTGTTCATGAGGCCATTACACAATCCAATCTCTCACGGAGATGACTCATCCTTCTCGATCAAATCATAGGTCTCACGGAACATCCAAGGAAGGGATTACACCATCAATCTCCTTGATCATACCACAGGTCTCGCAATAGGAGAGATGAAAAATAATATACCATCAATCTCCTCTTAGGAGTGATGAAAACAATATACCATCAATCTTCTCTTGGGAGAGATGAAAACAATATACCATCAATCTCCTCTCAGGAGAGATGGGGACAATACACCATCAATCTCCTCTCAGGAGAGATGAAAACAATACACCATCAATCTCCTTTCAAGAGAGATGAAAATAATACACCATCAATCTCCTCTTAGGAGAGATGAAAAGAATATACCATCAATCTCCTTACGAGGAGAGATGAAAATTTATACCTCATGATTGAAACCTGAAGGGAGTATTTTTTGTGATGCTATCAAACCAATGCTCCCTCTCAAACGGATCCTCAACCATTCCAGGCTTCTTATACAAACATCAACCTGCGTAAAAACATAAAAGTAGCCATGATGGATTTTAGCACTTGTTTCAGTAACAACATCTCACTATTCATCCAACTTTAACTAGAGTTTTTTACATAAGAAAACATCAACAAACTATCAATGCTCTTCCTTTGCTTAACGACCCAAATCAACACATTAGAAACAAAGTCTTGCAACTTTTTCTTCATCAAGAAAGTATCCATGGACTCATAGTTCATCATGCCACATTTTCAGCAAGTATTTTATTAGGCTCATGAAATACTTTAAGTCAACTCCCTCTTACACTGAAGAGGTTCTCACTCTTTGTCAAAAACATATCATCAACCAATGGCATAGTTCACGAACTCATCTTCAGTAGATCAACATCTTCCTTCATGACTTCAAGCCATCTTCATATTTAAGTTCACGAGTCAAAACATGCTTCAATCATGCTGATCTTGTCTGCTCCCTCTAAATCTAGAGCTTATCCAATCACGAGTCATCTTGTCACTTTGTTCTTCCATCCATTTTCAATGGATGCCACACCTTCCCAGTCTTCAATATGTACCTACAATGCTCACTAAGAGGCTAAGGAAGAATAAATATGACCAAGCAAGATATACAAAGACAAGAGACTCATAATGAAACAATAATATAAACAAATAATAAAGTACTTATCTCTTGAGAGTGTGTAAGCTCCCTCTTAATCTTAACCTTCTTGCAACCAATCAACCTTGTCTATATCATCAAGACCATGGAGGTCAATCATCAGGGGAACAATCCATATCATCAAGAAGATAAATTTGTTTAGGTCATTCGAGATTTATCATCAGTGATGCAGGGCAAACCCTGCAATACCCAGAATCTCTCCCAATACCATGCATATAAAACGCAATTCCTATTTCATGTCAAGAAAGTCCACTTTCTGGCAAATTCAACTTATGCGGAAGCTTCTTTTTCCATCAAAACCCATTGCATACATTCGAATGATTATTTGATTTTAAAATCAAATTCCCAAAGACTTTAACTAATATGAAATCTGGCTTCATCACAGCACTATCAACCATTTTTAATTTAAATGGTTCACCAATCACTAATATGTTCTTACCATCTGAATGTCAACAACATATATCTTGTTCAAGACTGTTCAAGAATCAAACTACAACTCTATGGTTATTCAACGCATTCTTAAAACTTTACCAGCTGACAATATAAGCCATCGCATCAACATTAACAATGCATTAAGCCCAACGCATGTCCATTTAATTCAAAAAACTTCAATTTCACATACCTTGTAACCTCTGCGCCTTTCATCAAGGTTTCCTTGCAAATTTTCATCGCTCTCTGAATGCTGTTCATCAATCAAACCATCGCTGCATTATTTGAACTCCTCTGCGTTATAACTTAACCCATTCGATTAGTTAAACCACTGCAATTTGCAAACATTCCAACTGTCCACTTCAATTCGGAGTTCCGCTCCTTCAGCATTCGATTGCCAACGCTTCAACAGATCCAGCATCTCGCACTTCTGAATCGGATGAACCTTCAATTGATATTTCTTCTGCGCTAATACTCTATCACGGTCTATTGACTCTGCTCTTGGTTTGAATATTTGACCAGACTCAACCCAGTCTTGCATTTAGCATCCTTCACTTTTCAGAACTTTCAATGGAAATTGCGTTATTTCAAAACGCTGCAAACGAGACTTCAATATCATCGATTACCTGTCACAACACTGAACTGATAGAACTGCAATTTCTAAAACACTGAACTTTTATATGCCAGAGCTCTGCGTTTGTTGGCCATAACATTTCTTCTTCAAGGCTTAAATTTCTGATTTCTTTGAAGTTGAATTACAAAGACTTTAATTTGATTCACCCAGAAATTCATCGCTCTGCATCAAAGCTTGAAATCGGCTTCTATACATCGATTATCAAACTGTACATAAACAGAAATTGATTCCAGCAATCCAAATGGATTTCTTCCTTTCAAACATACTTCTCTCTATGCTGAAGATTGTGTTTCAACAACATTAACAAACAAAACAAATTGCTCTCTATGCTGAAGATTGTGTTTAAGCAACATCACAGATTCTTCATTGGTAACTTTCAAAGTCAGAATCACATTGATTCTTGCCAATCGAACCAGAATGCTTATATAATGGTTTTAAACACAAAACCGACCTTCCAATCTTGTCTATCTCCGCTTTACTTGATGCTACAAATCTGCTCAATCCGATGCCAATTCACAACAACATCTCAACTTAAAATTCAAACATGCTTGATCTCAAAATTTCAGTTCCAGCTGTATTGAAGTCAGACTTCAATAAACTTCTGTTTCGTTCCAAAATCTACTTGGACTTCATATATTTGTTAACAGAACTATGAAGTATTAATCCAACCCAGTAAAACATTCGATTTCATTCTATTTAAAACAGAACCATATAACTCAATAATTCAAGAGGATTCAAAACCCCTTTTTATACCATAAACACGTGATTCACCCGATGTCTTAAAAATAATTCTCCTTCTATCAGAATCGATTCATTTTGATTCTAAATTACTCAATCAATTCCACACAGAATCAATAATGAGACATGAACTTTAGAAATCAATTTCTACATTAATAAACAACACTTACATCAACATTCTTCTTCTTTGGCCTGATTTTCAACCATTGGCCCTTTACAATTGCCCGCAGGCTTACAAGCAAAAGCCCTGCTTCTACTCTAATCAACCTCCACTCTCTCTCTCTCACTCTGATTTCAATGCCTTTGAGGCTTGATAATTTATACAAATTTAAAATGATCTAATTTAAGTTCAATCCCTTCAACTTCTCAACAAAATCCTAAAATCACTCTTGAATCCCTAAGGATCCTCTCTCACCCAAAATTAATGAAACTAATTTCTAAATTAATATTTAGAAAAATCTCTCAAACCCTTTATATCATCAACTGATCAAATTCTCTCATATTCTCAATTATTTACAATATTTAATTAAAAATACTTAAAACCCACTCAAGTCATTCATAAAAATCTAGCTCTTCTAAAATCTTTAAAACCCCTAAGTTTTAATAAAATACAATGTATTTTATCTTTGCCTAATGCTCCTGCATCAGACTCCCAAGGTTGAAAATGATCATGATCTCCTGATCATGCATTTTAAATATTTTTCCACCTGGATCCCACACTTTGTTCTGCAATTCATCATCCATTGTTTCTTGTTGCTTTTCTCCAGGTTTCCATATCTTGTTCTGCATCCTGCCTCCAGCTATTCTTTCATACTCTGCTTTTGTCCTTCCCTTGCTGAAATTCTTTTGTTTTCTTAGTGTTTTATGTTGCTTCTGAGACACCTTCATCATCAGTCTCCTAATGCTTTCAATCTCTATGTCCAGCCTTTCCTCTGTCTAGAAATTTCTTTGCCTACTGCTGCTACCTCCAAATTCTATTGTTTCAGCTGTTGTAGCTGCTTTTTCTATTACTGCTCTTCTTGCTGCCAAAATATATGTTGCTGCTGTCAATTTTGCCTCAGATGCCTCAGGTTTTACTCCTGCAGATGTCACCCCACATGTTGTTGACATTGGTTTTACTCCTACAGGTGCTACCCCACATGTTGCTAACATTGGTTTTACTCCTGCAGGTGCTACCCCACATGTTGCTGCCTCCCATACTTCTTGTCCCTCTGCAACATTCTTTTGCTCATCACGTGCAAATTTATCTTCAGAAAATAAATTATCATCTAATTCTTTTCCTGCAGTAACATATCCCTTTATCTATGTTTGTATACTAGTAAGCAAAATCAATTTTAGCAAACTAGTATCTACTCCTTTCTCAACTTCAAGAAAATTTATTCTAGTGCCTGCAACTTCTTTCTCTGGTTCAAATGTCTCCAGCAAACATTTCAGCCATTTATTTTCAAGTATTTCATCAACATGCTGCAAATTAGTTCCAGCATAACCTTCGTTTTCCCTTTCAACAATCTTCAGTAATTTTCCATCATCACCTTGATTGATTCTGGCAATCAAATCAAGTTCTTCAAACACTGTAGCCTCATCTTCTATCACTGTAGCAGTTCCAAAATTCTACCCCACAGTTCTCTCTTGGCTATACAGACAAACCAATTCTTTCTTGTCACCCATGGTAACGAGCCTCTGCTTATGAGACATGACTGTCTCACCTTATTTTTGCAACAATTATTCTTCTTCCAAGACAATTCCAAGTGATGGACTGTCCTATACATCACTTGTAAACACAATCAAATTGTCAGCTTCAAAATCACAAGACCCAATGGTCTCACTTGTTGATTCAGTCACCAAGTTTTCTCTCTGCAACTCCAAGTCTTCTTCAGGACTCAGAAAATCTTCACTAGCTTTCTCCTCAGCTTTCTCTGGCAACACTTTAGTATGCTGCTATGAGTTTTCTTCCAAATTCTTTGTCAGCACATCAGTATGTTGTTTTGCATTCACCATGAGACTGTTAGCTAGTCTCTCCTTCTTTCCATCCTCTGCTCCATGACTGTCATTCATGAAAACTTTCTTATCTTGCTTCTTCAGCAAATTATCCTTTGTGTAAGTTCTCTGCCTCTCCAATTCTCTTCTCTGAAGATCTAATTTCCTATACAATTCAACAATTTCATTAGGAGTAGAACTCGAAAACTTCACATAATTTTATATACCTTCACCGGTTCTTGACCAATCATCAGCTGGCCCTTCTCTCTCTGCACCAATATTCTGCTGAATATTCTCATGAGACCCTTCTATCTTCATGCCTTCCTGAGATCTTGCTATCTCAGTATTGATCTGAATGGATTTCAGATTCAATTCTCTCTCTTGTTCTTTAACAAACTGTAAATCTTTCTCATCTCCCTGTACTATACCTACAAACATACACAACTCATTAGTTTTAAAACCGCAAGACTTTTCAGTCTCGAGTTCTTCCTCCAACACTTCCCTTTGAACAGATCTGCGTGTGGAATTTTCAAATTCCATCTCTGGCTCAAGAACTCTAAGTTCCTCCTTCAATAAGACAATCACACTTTGCCTCAACTTCATCTGCAATGGTTGCCAAATCACTCTCTTTCCCTTTAGTGGAAAGATCCATCCTCCTTTCTGATATTCCTGCTCTTGCATCCATTCCTGTAGTACCTGTAATTGTACCTTCATTACTGTAATTTCTCTTTTTCTGAATTTATCAGTCGTCTCACCTCTGTGGCATTCCTATGAACCTCTTCTCTGATCCTCCATGATCATCTTCTCCATGAGTTTCTCACTCACCAGGAGTTGCACTAGCCTCTGCAATAACAAGCTCTCCTGCTACCACTTACCTCACCAATCTACTCCACTGGACCCAGTCTTTTGGTAAGTACTAGTTCACTACCTCTGGAACCTCTTGAGCACTCTCTTTTGCTCTCTCTAGGCTATCTCTTTAACTCACCTTCTCTTTTGAGAACACTTCATCTGTCCTCCTTATCCAACCTTTAGCTGGATGTCAGGTTCACTGCCATCATCTTGTCTGCAACCATAAACCTTAATCACAAATTTCAAATCAGAAAATTATCTCACCTTTAAGATTTTGTATGATCTTTTCCTCCATTTATTTTTGCAATCCTGTTCATTGCAATTGTGTAGCTTTCATATCAGATTTAGAACACATTAAAATAAAACACACTTCAGTTCTCAATAGAACCTTCCTTGCACTCATTCAGAAAAACAAACATCTTCAATTTCAACAGAGCCTTCCAGCTCTGATACCACTTGATGCAGGGGTAACCCTGCAATATCCAGAATCTTTCCCAATACCATGCTCATAAAATGGAAATTCATGTTTCATGTCAAGAAAGTCCACTTTCTTGCAATTTCATAAACTTTTGCGGAAGCACAAAAATTAATCTTTGAATAGATTACTCTTACCTTGAAGAAATTCCATATTAATGTTCTACTTCACCTTGTTCAATGCAAGTCTTGGTCTATCCATACAATACTTACAAACCTGATTTCAAATGGCGCCAGTGACCAAATCTGCTTCAAATTGAATCTCGCTTATTCAATTCTTATTTAATCAAAACTTAACTGGCCACCATACAAATGTTAAGCACTGGCTCATACCAGCAGCGTGCATTTCTAAAATCGGCTGAACTTCCAATCCACATTTCTCCGGCAATTTACCATGTTGCAACATCTTCCATTCTGTAATCGAATTGATCCTTCGATTGATATCTCCTCTGCGCTAATACTCTATCACAGTCTATCGACTCTACTCTCGGTTTGAATATTCGACCAGACTCAACCCAGTCTTGCGTTTAGCATCCTTCACTTTTCAGAACTTTCACTGGAAATTGCGTTATTCCAAAACGATGCAAACATGAATTCAACATCATCGATTACCTGTCACAGCATTGAAATGATAGAACTGTAATTTCTGAAACGCTGAACTTTAATATGCCAGAGCTCTACTTTTTTTGGCTATAAAATTGCTTCTTCAAGGCTTAAATTTCTGATTGCTTTGAAGTCGAATTACACATACTTTAATTCGATTCACCCAGAAATTCATCGCTCTGCATCAAAGCTTGAAATCGGCTTCTATACATCGATTATCAAACTATACATAAACAGAAATTGATTCCAGCAATCCAAACGGATTGCTTCCTTTCAAACATACTTCTCTCTATGCTGAAGATTGTGTTTCAGCAACATCACAGATTCTTCATTGGTAACTTTCAAAGTCAAAATCACATTGATTCTTGCCAATCAAACCAGAACTCTTATATAATGGTTTTAAACACAAAACCGACCTTCCAGTCTTGTCTATCTCTGCTTAACTTGATGCTACAGATCTGCTTAATCCAATGCCAATTCACAACAGCATCTCAACTTAAAATTCAAACATGCTCGATCTCAAAATTTCAGTCCCAGCTGTATTGAAGTCGAACTTCAATAAACTTATGTTTCGTTCCAAAATCTACCTGGACTTCATATATTTGTTAACAGAACTGTGAAGTATTAATCCAGCCCAGTAAAACATTTGATTGCATTCTATTTAAAATAGAACCATATAACTCAATAATTCAAAGGGATTCAAAACCCCTTTTTATACCATAAACACATGATTCACCCAATGTCTTAAACATAATTCTCCTTCTATCAGAATCGATTCATTTTGATTCTAAATTACTCAATCAATTCCACACAGACTCAATAATGAGACATGAACTTCAGAAATCAATTTCTGCATTAATAAACAGCACTTACATCAAAATTCTTCTTCTTTGGCCTGATTTTCAACCATTGGCCCTTTACAATTGCCCGCAGGCTTACAAGCAAAAGCCCTGCTTCTACTCTAATAAACCTCCACTCTCTCTCTCTCTCACTCTGATTTCAATGCCTTTGAGGCTTGATAATTTATACAATTTTAAAATGATCTAATTTAAGTTCAATCCCTTCAACTTCTCAGCAAAATCCCAAAATCACTCTTGAATCCCTAAGGATTCTCTCTCACCCAAAATTAATGAAACTAATTTCTAAATTAATATTTAGAAAAATCTCTCAATCCCTTTATATCCTCAACTGATCAAATTCTCTCATATTCTCAATTATTTACAATATTTAATTAAAAATACTTAAAACCCACTCAAATCATTCCTAAAAATCTAGCTCTTTTAAAAACTTAAAAACCCCTAAAGTTTAATAAAATACAAAGTATTTATATTTGCCTAATGCTCCTGCATCAATCAACATTAAAGGGATCCACATCTACATCATCATCATCATTGTCATCAAAGGAATCCATGTCTACAAGGTGTCTAGACACATCATCAAGGAATCCGATCTTGTTCATGTCGACAAGAATCTATATCACCATCAACTTCATTAACATTATCATGGAGGCAAACTTGTACATATCGTCAAGGAGTTGAACTTGTCCAAGTTATCATTAAAAGACTCCATATCATCAAGAAGTTTTTGTCATCATTATCAACGTGAAAGCATCATCATTATCAAAGAGGAAGCACCAAGGAGTCCAGATCATCATCAAGGATTCGATCCACATCATCCACATCATCAATGAGTCATACATCATTGTCAACAACGAGTACACGTCGTCAACATTATGAAGTACACATCATTCATGATTAAGGAGTCCACATAACAAGACATCATATATCAATATTATCAGAACAATCCACATCATCCATGACATGAAGGAGTCTAAGTTAACAGCAACAAGGAGTTCACATCATTAGCTACAAAAAAATATATCATCAAGAATTATACATCGACATTAAAGTGTTAGGGTTTCTTCTATCAATTGGACATAATGGTCCATACTATCAAGGAGATAAACTTGTCCATGTCCTCATTAAAGAGTCAATTTCATCAAGAAGGACAGATCATCAAGAGGCTCGTATTATTCATATCATTAGGGAATACTTAATATCATCAAGAAGGAATTAGGGTTAGGTCCATTAGACTGCGATTTTCTTCTCCAAACCGAACCTATTGTTTTACAAATCATAAACAGTTCAATGTCAGTGTTAATTGAAACAAGAAAAGAAACACAAGATACTTATGTTTTGAGATCAAGACAACTCCCTCTTGGTCTTAAGTCGTTTTAGAATCCAACTTGCAAAGCGGCGTCAACATCAAGATGTCAGATATTTTAGCAATCAATTCATAAGCCTAACATTTTCTTAACCTTTTTATATCGAGGTGGTGTTAACAACTATTGGCTAGGGTTAGCAATTTGAATAGATAGGGTTTAACTTCAAACCCTAACGACTTTTCATGTTTACAAACCTTCAATATGAAATATTCCTAAAAATCACAGATCCTCAACATATGTACACATCACATTTTCATGTGATCACCTTATCATGCTATCATTTCTATCTAGGACTACATCTTTCTTAGGCTTCCTTCTTCAGTCCTTTTTGTTATGATATAATTTGCAACCTTTTAAAATCAAGAGAGACCCTTGTTGTCATTGAACAATAGTAATAATTTAGTAATCCATTTGACCATCCAAATCTAGGGCATATAAATTCTAATCTGCATGACTTCCTTTATTCACAATCACACCTTTCCATGGATTTTCTTTCAAGAGCTTCTTCACAAAAAATCATATTATATACTCCAATCAATAATTATAGGAGATAATACCTCTTACTTACAGAGATATGTTACAATTATAAGAGCATATATGAAATCATTACCATAGGCATTATGTCGACTTCTTTACCTTTGTATGCTAATATATATATATATATATATATATATATATTCTTGAGTTAAAGATACATCATCTCTCTCTCTCTCTCTCTATATATATATATATATATATATATATATATATATATATAAGGAACAACTTCTTGAGTTAAAGATACATCATCTCTATTGTTATGGATAGAGATTTCTTACTCCCATCAAGGTCACTTTGTATGTGATATCAAGGTTACTCTGCCATATAAACAAGGTTATTGACACCATGTATCATTGTTTATCAATGTTACTATCATATGAACAGGGTTACTAATACCATTGCCATAGCTTCTTCATATTAGTAGTCTTCTCACATCAAAGATTAATTCTTTTCATTGCTTCATAAGGATTATAGTCATAGGTAACAGGGATATTGATCTTTGTATTACAGAGGTCAGGGAACAAAGATTATTTACCTTTCATAGTCTTCATTATGCAAGCCACTGTATGTCAATGTGAATCTTCCCACAAATATAACACGACCATATCACAGAGATCATGCGAGCCTTAGCTCTCTAATGTATATGAGTTACAATATGTATACGAGCCAACGAGCCATACCACAAAGATATGCACATCATAAAAGCCATAGAGACATACCAAACTTTGAGCCAAACGAGCCACATAGATGAGGAGTGATCTATAGAAAATAACAATACAGAGAGTAAGAGTGATTCCTAGAAACATATGCAATACACAGAGAAACATTGCATTGCATGAATTATCCGAGCCTTAAAACATATGCGATATGTAGAGAAATATGACGAGGAAAGCAAGTCACAGGAATAAATGTGACTCATGAGGGTTACAAGCCATAGAGAATTATACTGTATATGCAAAACGAGCCACCGAGAAACATAATGCGAACCACTGTGTGTACCAGACGAGCCAATGGTGACAATAAATGCAAGCCACAAAACATGATGCATGCTACAATAGAATATTAGTCACAGAGATAAGGAGCGACCCATTGTTGTATCATCGTGCCACATGAAATGTAATGCGAATCATAAAGTATAATGCAAACCACAGAGATATAGGATGCTATCCTTTTCAGATCGACGATCTTTTGCTATATGATGATGCCTATAACAATTCATCTAATGCTATGGTAGTGTGAGTTCAAACCACAAGGATTAGCCATCTAGACCTTCTTATTTAGAGGCTCGGTCTAAATTGTAGAGAGAATCTCATCCTAAGTTTCAGAGAGAATCTCGGCCTAACAGTCATATGTAATTCAGCCTATCTGAGATTTGTGATTCGGACTAGAAATAGTTCGACCTTGAGACTTAGATGATCTGTCATAGAACTCAAACTAGACACAAAAATGAAGTGCCTTAGGAAACACATATACTTCAACTACTCAATGATTGGCTTTGATACCATGTTGTTTTTCCAGGGCACAGCTAGAACAATATTTTCTTCAATAGGTAATTACTTATAATGATTAATTTGTCATAATTTATCCATTACTCAAAGCATCATCAAGAAATTACACAGAAGAAAATAACAACTGTCAAACATGAAATGCACAGTAAAATCCACAAAGAGACACAAAAATTAGGCCTGAGGCTAGGGCAAAACTCATAGAGGGGAAAACCCAAAACAACTTTCCTTATGAGAGAGAATCAAATGGCCAAAATATCTATAAACATAATGATAATCATGATAACTAACCAAAATAATGCCAAGAAACAAGCCTCCACATTTTCCATAGATTCCCTCCTCCTTTTTCCTCTCATAGCTCGCAAAAAAACATAATTAATGATCCAAACAAGGTTACTTGGGAGCAGGAGCAGGGACATTTTCAAAAGCTCCTGGTTCGGGAGTGAATTTTTATATAATATATATTTTTATATATTTTGATGCATATATATCAACAAAAGCATGTAGAATGATGAATTAGATATAAAAAGCATAAAAGCACAGATTGAACCATATATCATCAATCATCTAGAAGCTATAATCTTCATCAACCAAGTCCACAAGTTAGTAACATACAACATATCGAGTCTCATGTTTCATCAATCTTAAAGTTTCAAGCTTTCAAAATTCAATACATGACATTTATCATCATTGACCACCAAAATCATATAAAAATTCTAACGTGAAATGAAATATTATAAAATGAAATGAAATGAAACAACTTTCAACTTTCACGAAGCATCATATTCATAGTTCATTACCAATGAGTTATAATTACCAACTTCAAACTTCAAACTTAAATTGTCATATATTGTTTACAAAAAATATAATAGTAAATATGAAAGAGTCAACCGTTATAAAAACTACTAGAAACTAGAAAAGACAAGTAAATCTTTTATCTATTGCTAATGCTTGAGCCTCTTGCTGCCACGAGAAATGTCTAATTTTCGAGTCTTGTTGGAAAATCTGGATCTTTGTCATTAATATCACCCTCTAAGCATTAATATCTAGTGGCATCTTTATCATTACCTTTGGATCTGTATAGGGATCTTTGTCATTAATATCACCCTCTAAGCATTAACATAAGATAGAAAAAAAATAGCATGTCAAGTCAAGATTTTGCTTGAGTGATGGGTACATTTTTAGTAGGGTCATGATAGAGGAGTTTGCCAACCAATGTCACTAGCATCAAGGTACATAAAGGGATAGTTGATCTTGATTAAATACAAGTTTCATACCCTAGTATATGACAAAATCCAATGGAAACATTGCAATCCCCCCAATCCTGAAATCCGGAAAAACCGATAAGTCTGTTGGATTTTGAATGAGATCTAAAATTCTACTTTCTCCATATGAAATCCAATGAGGTCAGAACCACTCTCAAACATCTTGAGTCATTCCATGGTAATGTTAAAAATTTAAGAATTTAACATTACCATGCATCACATATCAATACTAGGGCCATAGGCTTGATCATTAGGCTGCCACACTAAAAAATTATTGTTTCTTTGAAAACAAAATTTGTTTGGAATGTTTTTGCAAAAAGGCTAGGGAGTGAAATTTTTGCGCTCTTGGGGTTGCTCCTGAAGGGAGCACTCTCCAAGAGTTCCCCCACAACCTTGAATCCAAAAACGAATTTCCGAAATGAGGAGCAATTGACACACATATATAGTCATCATAGGGGGTTGAATGAGTGCCTGTATGGGGCCCAACTGACTTGAATTTTAGTGGAGCCGACTTATCATCTTTTAGGAGGCATAAATATATTATAAATTTCCAATTTTGTCTTAATGAAAATATCCTACCTGTTGCTGCTTAGAATATACAAGCACTGTGAAAACGGCTCAAGGCGAGGGATGTCACTCTGATTCCCGCCCACTCCATTCTATGTTATGAATAAAATATTCATAAATAACATTGGTTAAATAATAATATTGAAATAATAATTTAAATAATAAATTAAATAATGTAATTAATTAAATGGCCCATTAATTATGAAAGGGAAAAAGGTCAAAAGGTGTGACCACTCACCTTCACAGCTAGTTAATGCCTATATAGGCACACTATACTTGGGTTCTATAACGAGCCTAGTAGTATTGACTGATTTTGAGGTCTTTTTGACGGCGTTGACTGAGCTGCTTTGTGATCTGTTTGACATGCGGTTGATCGAGTGTTACCTCGCACGTGTGGGCCACATTGTTTGATTGTTTGGCCGAGTACTTCTGGGCAGTTTGACCGAGCTGATTTGCTACTATAGAAGGTTGAATTTTGGCCTGTTTCACCAAGTTTGACTAGTTTTGTATTTTTGGTTTGTGTTGACCATGTTTGACTTGTAAATATCATAATGTACTTTTGCTGAATTGAACAATTTCTCCTAGAAAAGATTGCTGGGTTTTCTCTCGAGTTTGGGTTTTCTAGGGTAATATTTTGGCATCTATTGTGCATGGCTATTCTACTATGATCTTTACTTTTTTCGTTGCATTTACAGTTGATTTTTCTGAGTGTAATTACTTAATGATGTTCAAGGGTGTGCTAAAGTAATATCATATATCATTGGAAGTAATTTTCAGTTGTAGAAAATTGTGTTTGTCTAATTAGCAATAGAAAATCAACATGGGATCAAAGCTTTGGTGAAGAAAGGCCTTCGAGATAACCCCTTGAAGATACCTATTCTGCAGTCTAATCTATTACTAGATCCTTGACTAGATGGCTCCCTCTATCAACCCTGAAGATAGGTTGGAAGGTGCAACAAATTTTAGGGCTTGGAGGACTAGAATGGATCTCATTCTTGAAGAAAATGATGTCTTGGAATATGTGAAAGGCAAGATTACTGAACCTCAAGACGATGAGGTTAAGGCCAAGCACAAGAAGATGAAAATTAAGCTCAAGAGAATTCTTGTTGAATCCATCAAGGACCATTTGATTCCATTTGTTGCTAGGATGAAGACTTCAAGGAAAATATATGATGCCCTAATACTAAGTAGGGCTATATGCAGTCATCAACATTGGTCAGAAGATGACCTCGAGGATTCAACTTCATAATATTTAGATGTCTAGATCAGATACTGTGGCTTCCTACTCCATGAGGTTCTCTCAGTTGAGAGATCAACTCAAGGTCATTGGAGAAAATATTGATGAATTAGAACTTGTGACTGTGACCCTTAATGGGTTTCTAGATTCATGGGATTCATTTGTATCAAGCATTTGTGTTCGAACATAAATTCCAAAGTTTGATCAACTATGGGCTTCTTTTACCCAAGAGGAGTCTAGGCTAGTATCAAATGGTAAGATTCAAAAACCTCAAGATGGTGAGTCCCAAGCATTTGCAACTGATACGAAGAATGGTAAAGGGAGAAGAAATTTTGGAAAATTTTATAAAGGGAATACATGTAGCATTAGAGAAATTTTGAGGTCTAAAATGGGCCAACTAAGGAATATTATAAAATAATAGTGAAAATAATATAATTTAGAGTATATCATCAAATTTTAGAGGGAAAATAGAAAAATCTACTTTTTCAACCCATATTCTCAATTTATCTCCCTACGATTTTACTCAAATTTCAAGCAGGAGCACTTGTTGGATGCAGAGTTTAATTCCTCATGAAAGGAGTACCCCTGTTTCATACTTTCAATGGACCCTGCTGCATGAAAAATGAGAAATACATGAAAAAATGTTTTTCATGTATTTCTCATTTTTCGCAGGGTCTATCGAAAGTATGCAACATGGGTACTCCTTTTAAACCATGTTTTTCATGTATTTATCATTTTTCGTGTAGCATGGTATTGGTCCATCGAAAATATGCAACATGGGTAGTCCTTGGATGAGGAATTATATTCCGCATCCAACGAGTGCTCTTGCTTGAAATTTGAGTAAAACTGTAGGGAGATAAGTTGAAAATACGAGTTGAAAAAATAGTTTTTTTATTCTTTTTATTTTTTATTCCTTTCACTTTTTAACTCCAAAAATGGTTAATCATCTCCCATGGTTGACAACATCATCTTGAATCGTATTGGTTCTTATAAAGTTGATTTTGGTTGTACATATTTTTTTTGAGCCCAATTTTGACCTCAAAATTTCTCTAATGAAGAATTACGCTCGTTCGAGATCAGAAGAATAAGGATATGTCAAAAATTCAGTGTTTCAATTATCACAAGTTTGGTCACTATAAAAACAAGTGTCATGAAGGGAAGAATGATAGGAAGAGGAAGGGAAAGCAACATGCTTTAGCAACCAACATTGATGATGATGAGCATCCACATCAAGAGTGATCGAGGAATGACGATATTAGTGATATGGATTACTTTTTCTTTTTTGTCCTTACATGCATTGTTGCAAATCACGATGACATTTGGTTAGTGGAAAGTGGTGTCTCCAGAGTCCAGACATATGATAGGTGACCATGAAAATATCACATAATTGGTAGAGAGGAAGTCAATGTAGAAAGGGGAACTTGGTGACAATACCAAGTATGCAGTCAATGGTGTTGGGTCAACATCTTTCCAGTTGCAGTCACTATAAAATATTCATATAAATGATATGTTGTATGTACTAGGTTTGAAAAAGAACTTGATCTCTACTTCATCCTTGGAAGAAAAAGGGTATAGAGTTGCATTTGTTGATGGACAAGTCCTTGTATGGAATAACGACTCAAGCATGGATCTTGCAAAGGTGATTGGTATTCAAAAGGGAGGCTTGTATAGACTCCTGGGACGATCAACCCTAGCATTGTTACATGATAACACCAATCTATGTGAGTTATGGCATCGAAGATTTGGTCACATACACTACAAAGCTTTGCCAACATTGAGGAAGATGGTTATAGGTCTTCCAGAGCTCCAGGTAGAGCATGAAGGAGTTTGCAATTGTTGTGCACTTGGCAAGAATGTAAAGGGATATTTACCGAGCCATGACAGTATGTCCAAAGTGATATTGGATCTAATACATTCATATGCATATGGATCAATGACAATATCATCTTTGGGTGGTTTTTTGTACTAATAATGTTCATTGATATTTCTCCCAGAAGACAAGGATCTACTTCATGAAGACCAAGGATGAGGTCTTTAACAGGTTCCAAGAGTTCAAGGTTTGAGTAGAGAACTTGATAGGGAAGAAGATCAAGGTTCTGAGGAGAGTATATTTCCAAGGACTTCATTGCCTTCTACAAGGAAGTAGGGATTAAGAGGGAGTTGATAGTTCCTTACAACCCTTAGCAGAACAAGGTTGCCGAAAGGAAGAACTGGTCCATTGAGGATTCTAGTAAGGCAATGATTCATGATCAGGATTTATCCAAGTTCTTATGGGGAGAGGCATTCAAAGCGACAATTTATGTTAAAAACAGAAGTCCTCATCGGATCTTGGGGAATACGAATCTTGAAGGGGCTTTCATAGGCGAGGAACTAGGCGTTTGAGGATATTTGTTTGTCTAGTCTATATTCATGCACCCAAGGAGAGGAGGACAGAGCTAGAGCCTTCTGGGAAGAAGGGAACATTTGTTGGATAAAATGAGACATCAAAGGCTTACAAGATTTATGTTCCAAGACAACGACAGGATGAGGTCACCATGATGTTACCTTTTTCGAAGATGCATCCTACTGTAGATCCAAAGGATATCACAGGGATATTGATGATTATGAGCAAGAGGCTCCCAAGGATGTGGGTTCATGCCTTTCTGTACTTGCGGAACATCTTTTAGATCATTATGAAGAGCCAGAAGGGCCCATTGAGCCAATGGACCTACTTAAGGTTATTGTTCCAAAATCAGAGTAGAGGCCAACATGGCTTCAAAGTACATTGCAGGATGCAGAGGGGCATGCAACTCTTGGTGGCACATTCAGGGAAAGAAAACATGCTAAGTACTCAGTATATGAAACACTGAGAGTCGCATCATTAATTCTGAGCCATCCAACTATGAGGAGGCAACAGGCCAATGAGTTTGGAAGGATGCCATGATCGAGGAATATCAGTCCATGATGAAGAATGATGTGTGGGAAATTATGTCAAGACCTGAGGGAAAGTCAGTGGTGACTTCCAAGTGAATCTACAAGATTAAGCATGCGGTAGATGGCAACATAGAGGAGTACAAACTTCAAAGTGAGATTCATGGCAAAAGGGTTCTCTTAGAAAGAGGGAGAGGACTATGAATAGACATTTGCTCCATTTTCCAGGTACACTTCTATTAGAACTATTATTTCTATCAATGTTGCTTGACTCGTACTCGTATAAGACTTGTTTGGCTATTGACTCAATGACTCATAAGAATCGAGAATGATCTGTATAAAACTCGTATAAGACTTGGAAAAATACAAAAAAAAAAGAATCGAGAAAAAAAAAATCGAAATTTGCTGTTAGGGACGAGTCTTATATGGGTCTGTACGAGTTTGATACAAGTTGTATGCGGTTCAATGAGTCAACGGAAGTCTTATGCAAGTAAGTGCGGGTAAGGGTCTTATGTGCGGGTTCTATGAGAGTGACTCGTTTTAGCATATGACTTGTCAAGACCCTCGAGTCTTGAAGGGTCTTATAAGGGTCATGCTTCATTGATTTCTATTGCTTCTATTAGGGGTTGGAAATTGCATCAGATGGATGTGAAAAGTTAAAACCACTTTCCTCAATGGAGTGATTGAGGAAGAAGTGTACATTGAGCAACCTCCGGGCTTTGAGATACATGAGAAGGAGTCTCATGTTTGTAGACTGAAGAAGGCTTTGTACTGACTCAAGTAGGCACCTCGAGCTTGGTATTCTCAAATTGATGGATACTTGACGAGTCTTGGTTTCACCAATAGTGATGTCGATCCCAATATTTACTACAAGGTTGTTAAAGGTGAGCTTGTGATCTTGTTGTTATATGGGGATTACTTGTTTATGATAGGAACATAAAATCTCATTAATCAGTGTAAGAGGGACTTGACCTCTAAGTTTGAGATGAAGGATCTAGTTTTGATGGATTAATTCTTGGGATTAGAAGTGTGGCAGAAGCCAAGTGAGATCTTCCTTGGTCAACGAAAGTATATTACTACGATGCTTCATAGATTTGGGATGATGGACTACAAGTCCATGGTGACCAATTTGAAGAAACTGAGAGGCTATGACTTAGATTTGGTGGATCGCTCTATGTATTGACAATTGATCGGATCCCTGATGTATTTGGTTAATACCAGACCTGATATTTGCTTTGTAGTGAATACTATGAGCCAGTTTGTGATGGAACCTGGGCATGTACATTGGATTGCGGCAAAGCATGTGTTGAGATATTTGCGTGGTACAATTAGTTATGGATTGAGACATGTCTCAAATGGTGAAGTACAACTGCAGGGATGCACATATTTTGATTAGGAAGGAAGTGCCGAAGACAAGAAGAGCACATCAGGATGTCGCTTTAGTTTAGGGTCTGCTATGATATCCTGGATAAGTAGGAAGCAAGGATCTATTGCACTCAACACTGCAAAGGCCGAGTATATTGCAACTAGTCTGGTGAGTTGTGAAGCAGTGTTGCTTTGAAAACTGCTCGTAGGATTGTTTGATCAGGTGCTAGAGAAGACCATGATATATTGTGACAAGCAAAGTTGTATGAAGCTTTTGGAAAATCTATTTTTCCATGATAGGTCGAGGAGCATTGAGATCGAGTAACCACTACATTCGAGACTGTTGATTTTTGTAGCATCAGAAAGTGCTCTAAGCCCCAAATTTTGTGGTGAGGCTTAGACACTGGTATTCCAAAGAACCCAGAAATCGTTTGTGAAAATTCCACTCAGTTAATGTTTTATTAAAACAATTAATTATTTTAATGGAGACCCTAAGTCTAAACTTAGGGAAATTAAATAATTAAAGGACATTAATAAAACAGAGTAAGAATAATCTAGGAAAGGAAGAGATCAAGTCATGTTAGAATCTTAGCCGTTGATTAGAGATCTAATCTCGACCGTTGATTTCTCAACGAGAAGACTATATAGGAGGGCTTGAGGGTCATTTGGAAACATACACATAGAGTGAATCTTGAGATCGAATTCCTCTGGTGGAGTAGTGCGCAGACGAAGATTAGATCAAAGTGATTCAGTGTAGTGAGGGGCAGAGTAGCTTCCGGAGAGAAAGATTTTCTTAGTCGAAGAATCAACAGCAGAGAGAGTGGAAGATGTCCAATAGAGCTAGCGTAGAGCCAGTTAGGGTGACGTAGAGGCTGCATAGAGGTTCAGAGGGTTTCCGAGATTCAGCTGTCGGATCAAATCTAGAAGCCAGAAGCTGGGGTGTGAGACCGGGAGGCCCAGATCTGTGATTGCGGGAGTTAGATAAATCTATTGCTGGGGTGACGCAGTGCCTAGAGGAGGTGACGCATGGCCTACGCAGTCACTGCATAGAGGCTGCACAAAGACCTAAAGAGGAAGTTTTTCCAGTAACCGGATCAACTAGATTTTCCAGTGATCGTGTCAGATAGAATTCACAGTTTCTTTCTGCCAATATTTCTCTCTGTAACTGAATAACGCTTGAGGTATTCAGAGACGTATTCAGGATTTGCTACTACTTAATAATACAAACCCTTAGATCTACTGCACCACTTTTCCCGCATTGGGTTTTTCTAGGGACTTAATCCAAAAATAATTGTTTCTTATGTGTGATTGATTTCTTGCTCAGTTTCCTTGTTTCAGAATCATATTTTATTCAGTGTAGGCTACTTCAGTAGTTACTTCAATAATTCAGATTTGAATTAATTCTGTAAAAGTAATTTACATAATAGGAGTACACTCAGTGTTGCAGTAGACTGTAGGATTCCTAAGATTGTAATATCTAGGAATTTTCACATGGTATCAGAGCGTTTGATGTGAAACAGGAAGAGCAGATTTGAAGTGAAGGCTGAATTGATGCAGCAGTAGCAGCTCGAATCCCTAGAAGGATTGTGCAGATCTAGCCAGGAGGGCTGAAGTTTCGAGGTTGTCTCTCTCTGAGTGAGTCGACAGAGAGGTAGGAATTTCGGTTCGAGATTTTGTTGAGGCATAGGGAACTACGCAGAGCCTTCACGCAGAGCAAGAGGGACGCAATTTTTCTGCAGGTGGTTGCTGAAGCAGTGAAGCGTCAGAAGAAAGAAAAATCACATAGCGGGGAATTCTTCCTCAATGAATTTCTAACCGAGGAATTCAACATTTTTCCAGCATTTGAGCAGCAGATCAAGGCAATAAATCTACGAGCTCCAGAAGGAGTGCATAACCCTACCTAGGCTGCGCAGAGGGGGAAAAAGAGGAATTAGTTCGACAGTTTTCGGCTGAGATGACAACTTATGGTCTTAGAGATCAGGACTGGTTGGAGGGTTCCTCCAACTATGTAATCTAGAAGGAAAGGATTCAGTGCCTTTTAGATGAGTTCGATCTCAAGACGTTCGTGGAAAATGTGGTTGTTGTACCTACAAATCTGGATCAACTTAAGAAGTACAGGTTCGATATGGCAAAGTGCAAGAGGCTAATCCTTGATGGTGTCAAGGATAACATAGTGTCACATTTAGCTGGCAAGAACACCACCAGGGAGATGTGGGAAGCTTTGTCTTTGTTGTACGAAGGAACTTTTGAGCAACGGAAGATGTATTTGCAGCAGAAGCTCTGCATGATCCAAATGTAGAAGGGGAAGCACATTGCTTCGTTTCTTACAAGACTTCAGGAGATTCGAGATCAATTGGTAGTCGTGGGATCCACTCCAACTGCAACAACTATGGTGAGGCTGACCCTTAACGCAGTCACGGAAGAGTGGGAGGTTTTTGTCCAAAGCATTTTAGGCAGGGCTATGCTTCCTAGTTGGGAGCTGATGTGGTCAACACTTCAAGAGGAAGGGCTGAGGAGAGATCTAGCGAAGTGCAAACTTGACGGCAGCAGTGGGAGCGGATTTAAGTGTTCGGAGGAGGAGGAGAATGCAACCCTCACGTCGAAAGGGCAGCAATGGAAATAGAGACAAAAGAAAGATGTCTCGAGGGTGAAATGCTAAATGGGCCACTTTGCATCACAATGTCCTTTGAAGAAAAAGGATAAGGATGAGAAGCACGATCCAACAGTTGCAGCCACAAAGATCGAGCAGGATGAGTTTTCTATGAGTGCCCATGCTTCTCCTGGTAAGAAGTGGGGTGACATAGAGCTGTAGTTCACCTGGAACTTCAATGTTAGGCAGGATCCTTGAGGAGCCCACCTCATGGAACCTTGCTACAGGAGCCCATAATCAGCAGTAGCGAGATGGAGGAGTTTCAGTGAGAGCCGAGGAGCGATGGAGACGACAATGCAGTGGGTAGCAATGCTCATTTCGGGAGCGGCGCAAAGCAATGACAATGTAGCAGTAACAGCGCAATGTAGATCAATGCTGCGCATTGCAGAGCAGCAACAACGCAGTTCATCAGAGCGACAACACAGTAGTTCCTAGCAGTCAGAGTCTTCAGCACCGAGGTGCATCCACTGAACACTTGTTCAATTATGAGTGAGTACAACTGTTTCTCTCAGCAGCTAAGTTGTAGTGTTAGCAGTGGCAGTGTTAGCAGCATAGCAGATGCAACACTTGAGAGGGATCTATAGTACATATGCAACAGTGGCAGTGGCAGTGGCAGTGTCATGGGTAGCAGTATAGTGGTAGCAACAACACAATGGTTGATGGACTTCAGCAACGCGAAGGATGCTTTAGGGTCTCAGAGCAGTATGCAACGTGCATATTGTTAGAGCACCTTCCTCGCTAAAAGGGAGTGTTGATTTTTGTAGCTTCGGAAAGTGCTCTAAGCCCCAAATTTTGTGGAGAGGCTTAGACACTGGTATTCCAAAGAACCCAGAAACTGTTTGTGAAAATTCCTCTCAGATAATGTTTTATTAAAATAATTAATTAGTTTAATGGAGACCCTAAGTCTAAACTTAGGGAAATTAAATAATTAAAGTACATTAATAAAACAGAGTAAGAATAATCTAGAAAAGGCAGAGATCAAGTCATGTTATAATCTTAGCCGTTGATTAGAGATCTGATGTCGACTGTTGATTTCTCAACAAGAAGAATATAAAGGAAGGCTTGAGGGTCATTTGGAAACAGACACATGAAGTGAATCTTGAGATCAAATTATTCTGACGGAGTAGTGCTCGGACAAAGATCAAATCTAAGTGATTCAGTGCAGTGAGGGGCAGAGTAGCTTCCAGAGAGAGATTTTCTCAGTCAGAGAATCATCACCAGAGGGAGGCAGGAAGACGTCCAAGAGAGCCAACACAGTGCCAATAAGGGTGACACAGAGTTTGCACAGAGGTTCAGAGGGGTAAAGAGATTCAGCTATCGGATCAGATCTAGAAGCCGGAAGCCGGGGTGTGAGACAGGGAGGCCTAGATCTATGATTGCGGGAGTCAGATCGATCTGTTGCTGGAGTGATGCAGTGCTTAGAGGAGGTGATGTAGGGACTACGCAGTCACTACGCAGAGCCCTCCAAAGGCAACTTTTCTAGTAACCGGATCAACTAGATTTTCCAGTGATTGTGTGAGGTAAAACTCACATTTCTTTCTCCCAATATTTCTCTCTGTAACTGAATAATCCTTGAGGTATTCAGAGATGTATTCAAGATTTGTTATTGCTTAATAATACAAACCCTCAGATCTTCTGCACCGGTTTTCCTGCATTGGGTTTTTCTGAGGACTTAGTCCAAAAGTAATTGTGTCCTATGTGTGATTGATTTCTTGCTCAATTTCCATGTTTCAGAACCATATTTTATTCAATGTAGGCTGCTTCAGTAGTTACTTCAATAATTTAGATTTGAATTAATTCAGTAAAAGTAATTTACATAATAGGAGAAGTACACTCAATTGTTGTAGTAGGATTCCTAAGATTGTAAGATCTAGGAATTTTCAGAGAGACATGGTACAAAAGGGAGTAGTGAGGCTCCAATACATTTCTACGGACTAATAGGTTGTTGATATTCTGAAAATTCCTTTGTCTCGGATGAAGTTTGTATACTTCAGGGACAAGCTTGGAGTGGTTGAGAATGCCTCCCTCGTTGAGAGGGAGTTACGATGTTGTACCATCAGGGTAGATATTATTCCTAGGTCAAGGGTATTGACCAGGTGCCATGTAATGTGGCTAGGGAGAATGGCCCAAATAGCGTCAAGGCCTAGCGTGCTCCCCTAGTCAGAAGGTCCTAACTATATTGCCAAGGGTTACTTGGCTAGTGGGTAGAGTGAGTGCCTCAAAGCATCGAGCAAGTATTTTTACTATTCAGGTGCCATGTGACAACATGGGGGAATGGTGAATGGGCCCAGGGTTTCACCATTGATCAGGGAGAATTGACATGGTTCCAAGTGACCACTTGGTTAGTTGGTGACCGAGGACTAGTTTTGTTTTTACTTTGGTCAAGGGGTAGTTGACTATATTGCCAAAGGGTAATTGGCTAATGGGTGACTAGATCATTTGCATGATGCTGATGCAGGATACTTTCCACATGGTTCTAGAATAGAACATGAAGTGGATGGATACATTAACAGAGTAGGCTCATTGAATCTTTTATTGGGTTGGAGAAATTATTAGCGAAATGGACATCTGAAGAAGTCAAGGTGAATACCTCCCTAGCTAAGAGGGAGTGTTGAATTTTGGGTAGTTGTGGGAGGTATTCCCCAGCTACGCAAGTTGGCTCATGAAAGAAAATTAAATTAAATTTGCTCAAGTTGGCCCCAAAAATACAGGTCGGCCCAGCAAAGATTTAAGAGACGTGCCACTTGGGCACCCAAATTTCACTATAAAGAGACACTTGAACTTATCATTTCCTCACTCACATATTTCTCTCTCTCACACGCGGGAAGCAATCTGAGGAAGAGGCTGAAGTTTCTAAGGAGCAGAAATTTTGAGACAGCTGAAGTTTGACCAGCATTTGACCAATGTTGACCGAGACTTTCTGAGATCTGTTTGACCAGTGTTGACCAAGCTACTCTGTGATCTGTTTGATCTGTGGTTGAATGAGTTTGACCTCACACATGTGGGACACATTGTTCGACTGTTTGACCGAGTATTTCTGGGAAGTTTGACTGAGCTTATTTGCTGCTACAGAAGGCCGAATTTCGGCTTGTTTGACCAGGTTTGACCAATGCTGTATTTTTGGTCTGGGTTGACCAAATTGTAAATTATCAGTGTACTTTTGCTGAACTGAATAATTTCTCCTAGAAAAGATTGCTGGGTTTTCTCCTGAGGTTGGGTTTCCCAGGGAAAAATTCTGGTGTCTACTGTGCATGTCTATGACTCTATTCTACTGTGATCTTTACTGTTTCCGTTGCATTTACAGTTGAATTTTCTCAGGGTAACTGCTTAATGATGTTCTGGGGTGTGCTAAAGTAATATCATATATCATTGGAAGTAATTATCAGTTGCAGAAACTTATGCTTGGCTAATTAGTAGTAGAAAATCAACAAGGATCTGATCAAAATGAACATTGGAATAATGGGTTTGTTTTCTGGGGATTGGGTGTGGATTTTTGGTTTCCTTGGCAGCATTTTGAGTCTTGACTCTTGTCTACTCTACCTCTTGTAGCATCAATGACATTGCTAGCCCTGGTTCTCAATGCAAGATGGGTGTTTGTTGATTTGAAGGATAGGGGGGTGTGCAGACTTCACTGTGTTTGGTTCATTTGGCTATCTTATAAGCTTAGGTGGGTGTGCAGACTTCAGAGCGTTTGGTCCTTTCAGCTATCTTAAATGCTGAGGGTATTTTCTTGGCTTGTTATCTACTACGGGAACTCCTTTAAAGCCAGATTGTGAAAGAGTGGGCTTTCCAATTGTCATTGCGCAGTGTATCATGACTTTGAGATGGTGAAACACATCTTTTGGGAGTGTTCATTCACTAGAAGCTGTTGGGGATTTATTCATGACCATTGCTCTATTCTCCTCTAGGGTCGGATTCACTTGTGTGCTGCATTATTTGGTGATTGCAGTTATCTTGTTTGCTCATCCTTCATTTGGATATGGAAGTGCTTGGGAGTTTCTGCCTTGTTTCCCCTTTGGACGATCCAGTGTATGTTTGTTTATGAGACTGAGACTAGCTCTCTGGAAGTGTGTTTTGCTAAGTGGTGTGTTGAGTTACGCTATAAGTACTGACCAAAAGAGCTTTGTTGATCAAAGATTCTCATGTTTTAGACTATGTAGCCTCTGCAATGGATATAATGTCCATTGTATTTACATATCCACATTTTGGTTTGCTGTTTGTAAATGTTTCTCTGCGAATATAAGACGTTTTCATTCAAAAATAAAGAAGAAAAGAAAGAATGCATAGTGTACTTAAAAAAATCCCATTATTATGGTAAGAAGGTTGATGTTATATAATGTCTTGGATAGAGTGTAATGGCTAATATTATAATACAATGTCTTTCTGGACTTATGGGTTTCCTGTTATGTCATGATTTGTATATCCACCAAATAAGTCGAATATCTTCTGGGGCTACTCAAATAACCAGGGGAAGCATTTTTTATGGTTCATTGCTTGTAGATGAATTTACAAATATATATAACCTAGGCAGTGTTTCTTGGAAGGGTACTTATGATTGCTTTGGTCATCTAAATATCATCATTTTTCCAATTTCCACTTTTATGCTGTTCAGGCATGTGCTTTGCTTGTATTATTTTAAATCATGGAGCTCTGTTGTGATCTAAAGGGAAATTTTATGGTAAATGTGTCATACAATAACAGTGTGAGTTGCTTCATGATAATTGATATTTGCTCCAGGCATCAACAGAGACAAACAAATTCTATGCTGCAAAGTTCTCACCCTTTTGGAATGAAATTATTAAAAGCCTCCGTGAAGAAGATTACATTAATAATCGGTAAGCTTTTAATCTGAGCATTAAAAAAATTGACACGCTTGCATAGTATCGAGAGACAGCTTGCATTTGTAAGTAAAGATAATTTCTTACAATTAATGCCATTGCTTCAGGGAAATGGAATTGCTTCTTATCCCAAGTAATAGTGGGAGCTTAAATTCAGTACAATGGCCACTATTTCTTCTCTCCAGTAAGGTATATTTGTTGATCTATACATTGTTTTTCAAGGTCTTCTTTTATAGCTATTATTGAATGCAAGGCTGGAAAGGATCCTTCTTTGGTTGTTTTATGAAACATTTTTTTCATTATTAAATTCATGAAAAAGAGTAGATTGTTTGTGGGTCACTGATTATTATCTAAAATCAAGTTAGTTGCTAATATTATGCCATTACCATGACAGATTTTTCTGGCCATAGACTTGTCGGTGGAGTCTAGAGACATGCAAAGGGAATTGTGGGACAGAATTATGAGAGATGAATATATGTGCTATGCTGTTGTTGAATGCTACTACAATGTGGAGAAAATACTAAAATCATTGCTTGAAAATGAAGGCAGGCTATGGTATGATCAAATGATGAGCATTAGTGATTTATAAGGCTAGACAAATTTATGCTTCGTTCTTTTATGGACAATGATGACAATTCTCTTTGCACACATCTTTAGGATAATACAGAATTGTATAAGAGTAGTCATCAACGCCCTTATTTAGGCACTTTGTTTTTTCCTAAATCAAAGATGTAAATCTTTTAAATTATCTTGATTACAGGGCTGAAAGATTGTTTCGTGATGTAAATGATAGTATACAAGATCAATCTGTTCTTGTCAATTTCCAAATAAATAAGCTGCCTCTTCTGCTCTCAAGAATAACAGCACTGACAGGTCTTCTGGTAAGTTTTAAGTTTTGATCATTAAAAATGGATACCTTTTATCTGTGGCTTCTTTTAGGTTTTTGCTAATGTAGTTTTTCATATTAAGTTGGGTAGTGCAAAGAATAATCTTCCCTGTGCTGTACATTTGTCTTCCCATATTTCAGACTATACAGATATAACAGTTTTTTCTCAGTTCCAATGTTCTTTTTTATTTTGTTTAAATTATGAACTTACATTTAATTCTAGTGAATTTCTTATATCAAATTCTTTAACTATGACTAGACATTTTCAGACTCATTGTGATGGTCATTCTGTGGCCAAAGAAGCATGTGTGCTTGATCATGAAGGTTTTAATGTCATTTATATTCATTTGAATAGCATTACTTGTTTGGACAATCTCTTTCTATGGTAGAGACATTATGCCATCATACCAATGGCTTCAAGTTTTAGTTTGCATTACATCTGCTGCCACATGCCACTGTAATCACTAACAAATTTTATTGATTTTGCCTGCTTGCCAATTTCACCACCAAATGCTAAAACACTGTGGGTAAAACTACCAAGAAAAACTTAGAAGAATAGTTGCCTCTGAACCATCCTTTAAATTGAAAAAATATCTTGGTACATGTTCCTCCAAAGCCATGCCCAATGTTATCAGAACCGAACCTGTGATTGAACTGGACCGGAAACCGTTCGGAAGCGGACTGGAATCTGTAAAAAACCGGTTTACCAAAAACACATAAAATTTTCATATTTTAAAGAAAAACGTGTATATATTTATGTGCAACATTTATACACAAATATGCAAAATTTCTCATTTATATAGCAAGTAATAGTGCATATAACCAATATAACACTTAGTGCAAAACATTGCTGAACCAAAAAACATCAAAAAGCAGGCTCTAAAAGGCCTTTATAGTCCAAAATAACATGATAGCATGATACTACAGTCTACAATACGACAACTGCAACCTACAAGTGCTAATTGTCAATGTCATCATCAGAATCATCATCTTGATCATCCTCCTCATCCTCATTTGAAGAATGAGTAACATCCAATTCTACAATCATTGCCTATGTTGGGATCTTCATCATCAATATAACCCTCTAAGCATAAAAATAAGATAGAAAAAACATAGCATGTCAAGTCAAGATTTTGTTTGAGTGATGGGTACATTTTTGGCAGTGTCATGATAGAGGAGTTTGACAACCATTGCCACTAACATGAAAGTACATAGAGGGCTTGGTGCTCTTTATTAAATACTAGTTCCTTACCCTCGTACATGACAAAATTCAATGGAAACGTTGCAATTCCTGCAATCTTGATATCCTGGAAAATTGTTAAGTTTGCTGGATTTTGAATGAAATCTAAAATTCTACTTTCTCCATATGAAAGCCAATGAGGTTGGAACCACTCTCAAACATCTTGAGTCATTTCATGGCAATGTTAAAAATTTAAGTAAAATGTGACATTCTCTTTAATCTTTCCATTCTCTTTAATCTTTCATGGAAAGATTAAAGAGAATGTCACTTTTACTTTAAGAATTTAACATTACCATGAAATGCATAACATTAATAGGACCATAGGCTTCAGTATTAGGCTGAGGACCATATGCTTGAATATTAGGTTGGCCTAGGGGAGAATTAGAAGTGGTCAACCAAATGAAAAAATAAAAAAAATAAAAAAGGTAAATTTTGTATGCTGACCTGGGAAGGTACAAACTGCCAAAAACCGGTCCAAACTGGCCGGTTCAGACCGGTTTTTGGCCAAAAACGGCCGGACCAGCCGGTTCCACCGGTTCTGGTCCAATTCTGATGACAGCTTTCTGCTGAGCAGAGAAGCCCCAGGGGCCTTGACTATTGGTGCATTACAGTAAATCCATGTATTCGGCCAAAACATAAAAGTCTAACATATTTCATGACCATTAGTATGAGAAAGGGATTTTGAAAGAGTTTTTCAAATCATTGTTACATTATATGGAATTTGAAATTTAGTACTTCTAAATGGTGGTAATGATGAAAGCTGCTTTTTGATAGTATTATTATGGCCATAGACTTATTGGAAACAAATTTTCCCACTAGTTGCATAAGGTTTATATTAAAGAGCTCTATCAAACTTTAATTGGAAGAAAGGGCCCAAGTCATAGTAATCACAGTATCCATGAAAGAAACAGATGTCAATGAAGAAGCTAAATGTTTATGATTATGACCTTTTCTGGTTTGTGATCATTGGAATCCAGCCATTGAATATTTTGCTGAAATTGCTATTTTGATTGCTGAAATTGTTGTTTCTACTGAAGCAACAGATTCAGTGCCCTTGAATACCGCTATTGCAACGTGATTTTGCAATGCTAACTATTGGTATCTGCAATTCCATTATCCAAAAATGATTCTAGCTGGATTTTAGTTTAATAAATGGCAGTTTCTCTTCTCATCATTTTAATATGCTGGAAAAGGACAAATTCATAGGATGTTAGACTACGATGATCTTAATTTATATTTGAATATTTTCCTTTATAAAAGCATAATAGGTGCAATGTTTTTTCTTTGAGCAGGTACATGAAGAGACACCTCATCTAGCAAAGGGGGCTATGAAAGCTATGCAAGATCTTTATGATGTAGTCACTCATGATATCTTGTCTCCCAATCTAAGGTACTGCTGGCTCTTTATGAGTTGTTTTTGAATGCTCTCCTCACTGTTAAAATCACTGAGTTTGACTGCAACTTGTTAGTCAAACTCTGGCCCTCAAATTACTTTTGTGTTTTGTGGCTTGGTGAGTTTGACTCTCTGGTCCAACCACAAAACTTGTGCCAACACAAGTATATATGTTAAAGCAGAAAAAACAGTCATTTTAAATATTTTTTTTTTCTGAGCTACTGTATTGGAGTTGACTCTTGCACACTGGCCTCTGCAAGTCAATCACCAAGCTGAGTTTTTCAACATTGGCTTATCTTTATTCTTTGTTAAGTGGAATTTTGAAATTCTGTGATGTCATCATACTTCTTGTATGTTCCACATCATTAATCATTGGTTTTGTCTGTTGAATCTGTAGAGAGAATTACGACACTTGGGGAATTCTCATAAAAGCAAGGATTGAAGGACGTCTCTTCTCACAGATGGAATGGCCTAAAGATCCTGAAATTGTATGTGTTTCTGGTTTGCCACTTTGTTTATAATTCCGGTGACCTTGAATGAAAGAATGAAAGCAGTTTTGAGTTTGACACAATGGTAGTAGGAAGTAGGCTAGTGTTAAGTTTCTCTAAAGGACATAACTCCTTGTTGCTAGCCACTATATTTGTGTAATTTCCACCAAGATCATTGTTAATCGGAGAGGGATCTGTAGTTTGTTCAAATGAGTATATGATATCCATTATTTGTCAGACATCTAAAGTTTGTGCAAATAGTTTTTTTGTCCTTCTTTTAGTCTTTTTCATGAGCAAATTGATTCTCCTTTTCAGACAAAGTATCGCAAGAAAACCATTACCGTTTCCTTTTGTTTCCTGGTAATTGCTTGTTGGTTCATAACTGTGTTCTGAAAAGGACATTTTTATTGAGACACAGAAAATTAAATTTATTAATTGAAGCTTCTTTAGTTTTTATTAAGAAGCAAACAGAACAATGCTACTTGTATTAAATGACTTTAGCTCATTTCATGGTTGGTTTTGATGATTTTTCCATTTGAACTTGATAGGTACCTTAGAAGTCCCTGATATATATTTTCTAGAACAACTTCTATTTCCAAGTTGACAATGGAATGAAAATCCCGTCAATGAATGCCCTCAGGCTTTTTCATTTTTTTTATGGGTTGATGTGATTGACTGCATGTTGTGCATCTAAACTTCAAATTAATTTATTTGATTTACCTTTTTGAGTTCTAATTGCAGAAGGAACAGATCAAGAGGTTGCACTTGCTTCTTACTATCAAGGACTATGCTGTGAATATCCCAAAAAACCTTGAGGCAAGACGTCGACTAGAATTTTTTACAAATTCATTGTTCATGAAAATGGAACCAGCAAAGCCTGTGCGAGAGGTGATGCCTTTTAGGTATGTTCACAGAACTGTACTTGTGTTCTGGATGTTAGTGCGTGCACAGTATATCTCAGGAATAACATGCCATTTTCTTTGCAATGTAGTGTCTTTACTCCATACTACAGTGAGACTGTAATGTACAGCATGTCTGAATTACGGAAGGAAAACGAAGATGGAATTTCTATTCTTTTTTATCTTCAAAAGATTTTCCCAGGTAATGTATTTAGTGCTTGTTAATATCCAAGAATTAAATTCTCAACGCTTTTCATAATATCTCATGTTTTATGATGATAATCATTGTTTTATACATGCACATATAGATCCTTCCATGATTGCTTATTTATTTATGGACACAAAGACAAGAACTGCTACACACATACAAGTGTATCTGTATATGTAAACATATACAGATATGCATATCAACTTGTATGAAATGTTTAAATAGTCAGATAGGATTGCCAGTTTAGAGCTAGAAGAGAATGTGGTAAAATGGAACTAAACAAACTATAGATGAACGCTAGAATGGCTGAATGTGTTCTTGAATTCGATGACAATGACTGTTGGTAGGTGTTATTTTATATACCAAGCAGTAGAAGTAGTATCAATTTGCTAGTTTGGATCTATCCTACTACTTCGCTAGGGGATCAATTTCTCGTTCAATTCCCTTTGTTCGTGTACCCATCCTTGTCTTTGTAGTAAGATAGGCTGCACACATTTATGAATGACAATGGTGGAGAGAAAAATAGTACTGTTTATTAATAAAGTAAGATTGATACATCTGATTTACAAGGAACCACCATAGGTGACATCAATAACTCCTCTAGTTGGTTGGGTGGTTTAACCACCTCACATCAATGTTTAAAATTACAATGTATTGGTCAGAAGTCACGAACACAGTTAATGTGAAAACCATTAATGACTCCAAAACATAAAGTACTCTGGGTTTTAAGGTTGGGTGTGACTTTATTATCTTATTGAGTGTTAATGTTTGTTTTTTTTTCTTTTTTCTATAAATAATGCATCTTCTATCGACAGAAAATGCATCTTCTATTGACAGAAAATGCATCTTCTTTATCTGTTTGCATTTTTTTTAACAATTACAAAGGCAGAAAGTGGAAGGGCATACACAATGGACTTCATAACATCTTTTTGAGAGCTACTAAAGTAGAACAAAAGCAGAGTACTTAGTGCAATCGAAATATTGGGCATATTTGATCAACAAAACACCCTTAGCCAAAAGATGGTGTTGAATCCAATTCTTCCACATTGAATTGAAAGCAAATAAAGAACTAGCCTCCTGCTTGAAAACAGATTTTACACCTGAGCTTTCATATTACAAATAACATGACTCTTTGTAGGCAATGCAAATGACCAGGGAAAGCATAATGAACAAGAGTGTGGCTATTCTAAAATATAGCAGCTCATCATTGCACTCTGCCCAGAGGAAGCAGTGGGTGGTGATCCCCAAACCAACTTCAACAATCCTTAGCAAACCGCCATTCCTAGAAGATATGCTTAAGGACATAAGTCTCCTGATAGATCAATCCTGGCCAACTTGGCCCGAGATGGATTTCCTGGATAAATGGAAAACCAAGCAAATACCCTCAACTTGTAAGAAAGCCATATAGTCCATCCACTATGCAAAAGCACCCAATGCTCCTTTGGGTCCTTAGATACCCAACAAGTTCTAAGAACTAGATAGAGAGGATGCCTCAAATGAACTGGGAACAAATGACGGGAGACATACTATAGCAATGGATGACCAAAATTTCATCCTCAGTGCCTCTGGAAAGGTCGTGGCATGCCAATGTTCAACTTGAACAACTTGGACTCTCTAATTTGGACACACAATTCCATAATTGAGAGATGATCAATGATAAGAAGCCCATACTTCTAAGAAAGAGGTTTCCACTACTTCCAGGAGCATACACCATAATCCCATAGATCATGCCTTAAGAAGATGCCCTTCCTTCATGGTTTGCATGCTTGGAATCGTGGCAGCTCTAAGATACAAACCACGGTCCCTGCCAACTCAAAATATATTGGTAAGTTAAATCCCATTTGCATAAACGAAATGACCCGAAACTCTAGCATGATTCTGCACTGACATCAACCAATGATGAAACCTATGGTTGGATGCATGGGTATCATGTTGTTTGTTGTATCAAAAGGCATTTTCTACAGCTCAATAGGAGGGAGATGTGTAATTCCTTCAATGCTCAACATGGACTTGACATAGTCATCTAAAAAATATATTAATAACAAAATTGACATTTCAATGTTGGCCAATAAAATATTTCATTGCCCATGGGCCATGCTAAGTAAAATATTTTTATATCAAATTTATATACAAGTAAAAAGTTTCTTATATAGCTAACAGGTGCTTTCTACATTGTAGGATGAGGGAGATGTGTAATTCCTTTAGTACTTAATATTTTCAAAATATGGCGATATTTAGCCGAGATTTTCAAAATATCGCGATGTTTTGCCGAGATTTTCAAAATATCATGATATTTTAAAATATGAAAATATCGCGATATTTACTTGCTGAAATATCATTTGCCTGAAAATCAGGTGATATTCGCGATATTTCGTGAAATATCGCTGATATATCGCTGATATTAATCAACACTGATTTTTCAATGTCCACTTTGAGTGTCTTGTGTCACGACCTCAAGACACTGTGCCCGTGGATGAAGCTTCCTTGGCCGCTACCTTGAGTCACTATGCTCGCCGCTGACGTCCTGATCAGCCCAATCTAGCCCAAGAACCCTAGCTGCGAGCTCAACACGCTTAGCCCGCGGCTATGGCAGCTTATCCGCTACCTTGCCACGCTATGCCCGTGGCTCTGACTCAAATTCTGCAGTTTTATGCCTGCGCCTATGGCCTAGAAGCCCTAGTTCAGAGCGAGCCTCTCGCCTATGATCCCGAACCTTGCGCGAGCTTCTTCTGTCGAACCTGTGCGAGCCAAGACAAAATAGACAAACCAAGACAATGGATACAAATTGAAGATCACTTGAGCAAGTTTGTGAGAATGAGTTTGAGGTCGCCTATATTTATAGTTTTTGTGTGGGTTCGCTTGGGGTTAAGGCTGACTTGACTAAATTCCACATGTGGTTAGGCCGACCCATTTCATTTCACTTTAATAGATAAAATAATTCATAATCTAACTTTCGCTTAACCGATTAGGGCGATCTATAGGTCGATTTTGGTCCTCTCAAAAAGAGGAATCTAATGCAATTATAAACTCGACCATCAGGTCTATGGTGGAATTTGACTGCAATTGCATAATTTTAATACTCCCTCTCAACCAAGGAGAATCCACTTGCCAATATATGTTCATCGATCAATATGCCATTCTGGTATCTTCATGCATCATCACATATTGTCACTTATCATCTCTTTCATGTCGTCGTCATGCTATGGATCTTTCTCATTACAAATCATCAATTTTCTTCTCATGCTTATTCCAGCTTATCTCTTGAATGTTGCTGCTCATGTGCTGAACATTCTCGGATCTAGAAGAAGAAGAAGAATTTGTCACTGGAGAGGAGCTTAGGCTACCACCCTTCATCCATTAGGCTATCATTTGAAATCTCTACCAGTGGGCTTCTACCCGGAATATCATCATCAATCATCATTGGAGAGTATATCGTCAGGGAGCACTTCTCAACCTGTAACCGCATTAGGGAGCACATCTTGACCCAAAATCTCATGGGGGAGCTATACCTCTACAACCCCATATCTAGCAATAGGATATCCATCCATGTAGAGGAGCCCATTTCAACCCTGGTATCACATCGGGGAGCTCAATCTCAACTCTGAACCGCATAGGGTTAGCTCAACCCATCCTATTGCCTATTGATCTTCCCATTGATGACCCAGAATATTCATGTGGTAGAATACCTGCTTCATAATTGACTTGGGTTATACACCCCAAGTACATTCTCGACTCGTTGGCCAAACGAGGAGCGATATTCTTGACAAACCTTGCTTGTGGGTATGATGCCAACTGGGGTATACTCTGCAAATACCAATAAGGGGAGCACCATTCTCCGACCCTATGAAGATAGGGAGGAACATCTCTAACCCTATGGGTAATAGATAGGGAATACACCCTATTGTCCAGAGTTCCCTCAACCCTAGGAGCCCTCTATCTCAATTTTGTTGATTTTTGTAGCATCAGAAAGTGCTCTAAGTCTCAAATTTTGTGTGGAGGCTTAGACACTTGTATTCCAAAGAACCCAAAACCATTTTTGGAAATTCCACTCGGTTCATGTTTTATTAAAATAATTAATTATTTTAATGGGAACCGTAAGTCTAAACTTAGGGAAATTAAATAATTAATGGGTATTCATAAAACAGGGTATGAATCTTCTAGAGAACGAAGATCAAGTCATGTTTTAATCTTAGCTATTGATTAGACATCTAATCTGGACCGTTGATATGTCAACGAGAACAATGTAAAGGAAGGCTTGAGGGTCATTTGGAAAACACACGGAGACACTGAAATTTTTGTGGTGTGGTTTGCTGAGAAATTGGAACTAAAGATTTGAGCAGTGAGGGGCAGAGATAGCATCTGGAGAGAAATATTTTTTCTGTCCAGTGGAGCATTAGTCAGAGAGAGGCAAAGGTGATCTAGCCTTGCCAATGTTGAAGGGAAGGGGTTGACGCAGTGACTGCGTAAGCTCATGCAGAAGCAGCGTAGTGGTAGAAGGAAGGGTTTTCAAAATTTGCTGGTGGATTAGTTTTGGAGGTTGAGATCCGGAAAGTGGCACTAGGAGGCTGTTCCTCAACATCCACAAAGGCAAAACGATTTGGAGGAGGGCTAACGCTGAGCCTGGAAGGGGGTGATGCAGTGGCTAGAAGTTCCAGTGTTGGATCTGCATAGAGCCTGCCCAGGGCAGATTTTCCTTCATCTAGATCAACCGAAGACTCAGTGATTGAGTGAGGAATTTCTCACAAATTCTTCTGCCAGGATTATTCTCTGTAATTGAATAACCCTTGAGGGTATTCAAAGATGTATTTAGACATTGCTACTGCATAATAATAAAACCCTCAAATTTGCTGCATCGGTTTTACCGCATCGGGTTTTTCTGGGGACATTAGTCCAAAAATAACTGTCATATGTGTGAATGATTTCTTTGTCTAGTTTCCTTGTTTCTGAATCAATTTTAGTGTAGGCTGCTTCAATAATTCAGATTTGAATTAATTATGTAATGTAATTTACTTAATAGGAGAAGTACACTCAGTTGTTGCAGTAGGATTCTTTAGATCTTTTTGTATCTTGGGATTTTCACAAATTCCTCGTCGTGGGAGCTCAGACAGGGAGGAAGAGCTGGCTCAATGTCCTCGGTCAATGCTGCTCTCAACATACTCACATCTATTATCTGCTTATCAAAATAGTTGTTGATTCCTATTCATACATGACATCAAATGTTATGTTATGTTAGAACATACATAATCATATAAATCACAAGAAGATACCATAATCATCCTCCCTCTCACGGAGGTGTCAATCACACATGGATACCATAATCATCCTCCCTCTCAAGGAGTTGTCAATCACAAGCCTAAGCTTGTCTCAAACAACTGCACTATCTCAGTGAATGGAGAAATCACAATCCCAACTATATGTATATGGGATTCTCTATCATCACAGTGTATCCATGTCTTATCCAGATCATGCTTAGACAACTCTCTAAGGAGCTTCTACATCCTGTCTCACAGCTAGCCATGCTAACAGAATTGTACCCAACCTCGGTCGTGCTATGGACCTCTCGTCCAAGATATCATGGCAGATCTCATATTAAGGCGACGTCCAAATGTGCTCATCAATAATAATCCCAAACATCATCAGTTCATCCATGCAGCGACATATCATGGGAGAAATATTTCAACCTTTAAAAGTAGAACGTTTCATGCAAATATTTCAAAAGGATGTTTGGTATCTATTTTGAATGAAGCAACTCAATCATGTTCTATACACATAATATACAGATGAATGTTCAAAACAGAAGATCAATTCTTCAATCAACCATCAGATGCCATGCCAAGTTCAACAACATTTGAACTTTAAATTGGAGAGTCCAAGGATTTACATTTCCATTACACAAAGACATTCGATATACGATTTCTTTCCCAAATTTCAGAAATCGATTCATCATGCCATGATACGTTATTTCGAGCTTTAGAAGCCATTTCCCTCTTAGTTTGTCAGAGGCTCATCACCTGTCAAGGGTAGACCATCAATATGTAAAACCAAAGCCATAATCAAAATTAAGGTCATTCCTTGGAACTCATTATCTTGACTTCATCAGATAACTATCAGGTATGGACAAATCTGAATCGGGGAGCTCGCATCATGCAACACTCTCGGTAAGCATAATGTCTTACCAATCCAACATACTCAGCCTTACATAAATCAATGTTGTGTCAAAAATTATCTCATCAAAGTTTAGTAGCCAGACCAAAACTATTATCAAAGACATTGATATCATAGTATCAATTATTTCAACCAGTGACAGGTAGAGCTCAGGTGGAGCTCATATCAAGTCTTGACTTTATTTACTGTGAAGTCAACAGGTCAATCATGCCATTACAAGTCATTTTCGTTACTAGATGTTAGTGCATACATCAAGGTTAAGTCATGCATGTTCCATCTTCATACTGAGTCACAACAAGCATTGTGCTAGGAACAAGAGGGCCAATACAGAACCATAATTTTGAATACTCACATAAGACACTGAAGGTCACTATTTCCACATAGCATTGTCATCTGGGAAAATCAACTATTGCCAGATCAAATCATGTCAAATCCAAATGTGCGGTGATGGTAAGATCTATAATTCTAGACATATCTCAATCATTAAACATCATGTCAAAAGTTCCAAACATAGTTTATCAATTAGCCAAATCACGTCGAACTTTTTGTAGCACAGACATAGTGACATACTCATATGAATGTCTCGGTCACTTGCAAACACAAGTTCGATTTAAACATACAAACTTTTCTTGTTGACAGGTCTTACTACTATCTGCAAAACTGACATCTTCTAAGTGACCATCTGATTTCATGCTCAATTCCAACAATTCCAGAAATCAATTTACAATGGCAGGACATGTTAGAGATCCCTTGATTTAGACCAAAACTTCAAATATGAGACTGATAGGCATGGTCACACCTATGTGCCTTCCATTATGCGATTGAGGCTCAGACCTTTGTTGTAGATCATCAATGTTAGATACTCATAAATCATAAAAGAGCATGTAATTTCATTTTCATTCATGTCATCAACTTGTCTTTACAGGAGTCATGCAACAACAGATCTGTTAGATCATAAACACATATCTATCATGATCATCAACATTATCTCATCAATCTTTCATTGAGGGTTGGATTTCCAAGATAGGGCAGTGGAAAGGTGAGACATCACACTTCAAAGATCATGAACACACTATCATTTTGTATCAAGTCAATCCATTAGTTTCACCATATGCCATCAAGGCATGACCACAGGTAGTAAGAGATCTAGAACATCAATCTCATAGATGTACCTCTATCATCATGGTCATCAATACCATGCTTTACATGATCAATAGAATTAAGTTAGGTTTATTCAATAAAGCAACAGAGTGAAATCTCTCTTTCCATGAGCTTCCATCATGCTTATCACAACCATTATCCATACCATATCAATGAGGTAACCTTCCATAAGAGATCCAACATGTCTTATGCATATCAAGAGTCAAGATTATCATTTACTAGAGTCAGAATCACAATCTCAAAAACATTAGATGTTAGCCAAACATCAAGTTATGCCACTATATCCAAGATCAACAATAAGTAGCCTCATAGAATCAAGATGGTCATCATGATCAAAAGTTAAAACATTCAATACCAGGTGCACCATTTCATCACAGGAAACATAAATCTCAATCACTTTCATATGTATGCATGAGCTATTTGCGAAGGAGACATTCTCAACATATCGTAGGGTTGACCCAACCATCAATGCTACAACTGAAATACAATAAACCATGCATACTTAATGGTATTACCTGTGCACCTTCACCTAGGCAGCTTGTAGTGCTCAAGTGCCTCTTTACTTCTTCCAGATCTACCATCTTTCCTGCATTTCAAAAGATCCTCAAGAGGGATCCACTCATCACATCTCATCAAGGAGGTTAGAAATATCTAGGTGCTCAAATATACATGCAGGAAGTAATGACTAGAAACAATAATCATAATAGTCAGATCCATACAAAGAAACATCAAGAGTCTAGGAGTACTTATCATCAGTGAGAGGTGATCCTCTCCCTCTTGAACCAACCTTCAAGAGCCATCCATAAAACAATGTTGCCTTCAATCAACAACTTTATCAACAACTAGGTCATTTGTCAAATCGATCCCAAGTGCTTCACATAGATCACATCTCAAGACTCTTACCATAAACCAGGTTTTCTCTCAAACCCTCACTATCACATCCTTATCCACTAACTACCTGGGGTTTTCTTTATACCCTGGATTTTTTTACGTCTCTACCATCCTCTTCTTGCTTCCATAAAAGTGTTTCCATGGGGGGTGATCTTCATGGCTTTCCTTTAGCCTAGCTCTGATACAATGTTAATTTTTCAAAGAGCTACATTGTTCTTTGCTTTGATAGTTACATTTCTTTAATAACATGTTAAATTCACCCCAAATCATTATATCATTATACAAATCTATATTATTAACCATCAACATGAGTAACTATATAGAAAGAAAAATACCATCATCATCATCTAAGCAACAAAATGTAAAGGAACAAATGAAGTAAAGCATGCACACATAGAGAGACCAGGATTGGTCCGAGACTAGAGAACTCACTATGGGGAAAACCCTTGCAAATTCTTCTTCTTAGATTGTCATCGAATAATTTAGCAAACAAGAGTACAATCATCCATAGATCCATATCGTCATGATGTAGAAAACAATTGGCATATGCACAATATAACCATAAACATACTTCTGCTGAAGAAGCCTGAATCTGAGAACAAAATTGCACTGACACTGGCTGCAACATACTGATGAACCTTGCTGAAACTGAGTGAGAACTGTAGATACATCTTGCAATGGAAATATATAGAGTAGATCTACAAATCTGCAAATCCACAATCCTACGAAACCCTGGATACAACTGATCACTGAAGCTCACTGAAAATAACTGTCCAATCCTAGATCTAAATCCAAGACAATGTCAAAGCTGACTGCAAACACCTACATGAGCATTGGTGGTTGGATCCAGCATAGATCTGCCCATAAACCTTTAGCTGCAACCTAAAGATGTTGTGCCCGCGACTGAAGCTTCCTTGGCCACTACCTTGACTCATTTTTCTTGCGACTGAGGTCATGATCAGCATGATCTAGCCCAAGAACCCTAGCTGCGAACTCAACACACTCAGCCCATCGCTATGGCAGGTTAGCCGCTTCCTTACCACGCTATGCTTGTGGCTCAGGCCTAAATTCTTCTGTTTTGTGCCTGCGGCTATGGCCTAGAAGCCCTAGTTCAGAGTGAGCCTGTTGCCTGTGATCCCGAACCTTGCCCGAGCTTTTTCCGTTGAACCTGTGAGAGCCAAGACAAAATAGACAAACCAAGACAATAGATGCAAACCGAAGATCGCTTGAGCAAGTGTGTGAGAATGAACTTGAGATCGCCTCTATTTATAGTTTTTGTGTGGGTCCGCTTGGGGTTAAGGCTGACTTGACTAAATTCCACGTGGTTAGGCCGATCCATTTCATTTAACTTTACTAGATTAAATAATTTATAATTTAACTTCCGCTTAACCGATTGGGGCAATCTATAGGTTGATTTTGGTCCTCTCGAAAAGAGGAATCTAATGCAATTATAATCTCGACCATCAGAGCTGTCTATAGTGGAATTTGACCGCAGTTGCATAATTTTAACACATCATTCCAGTTGCCAACAACCACTACTCAACACATGTAGTAGCATTGCTAAGTAGTTAACCCCCCACGTCATTTGTTAGTGCATTTTTATACTATGGCACCCCAAGGTTGTTGCCATGCCCATGACCTCCCCACTATCCCTAATGTCTACATGTCGTCACTCTTGTAAACCAATGTTGCTGAAATTGGCATTGAGATAAAATCAACAAAGATCCGGAAAATGAAAAAATCATAAAGAATGGGAAAATATCGGTAAAAATCGGCCAACATCGGCAAAATTATTACTTTTTTTCTAATGGAAAATAAAAAAATAAGCAAAAGTAACTTAAGTCGATTTTTTGGATTGACTCGGTAATTTGTGCTATTTTCCCCTTTTTTTGGACTTAAAAATTGATGATATTTTCAGCCAATAAAATTGGCATCTGAAAAAAATCACAATTTGGCGATGTCATCACAATTTTCGTGATGTTTGCAATGCTGCTATAAACCCTCATACATCCTCCCTTGTGACAATTTATTTTGGCTTTTGAAGTATGGACTTGTTGGTATTGAGTTGAGAAATGCAAAAAAAAATCTATTTGAGAAAATTGGTTTTGAGAAGTAATTAGGAGAATGAATTTTAGCTTTAGAAATATGGTATTGTTGGATAGAGATAAATTGATTTTCATATGGCATACACGTTTTTAAGAAACAATCTGTATTTCTGGCATAAGGGAAAGGAGAAGTAGTTCTTCATAATTTTGACTGATTATTTGCTATTATGGTAATGTCTGTATTTTTATCTCAACGGTGTTTGTATTTGTGAACATGGTTTCCATGTTCAGAAAACCTATAAACTCCAGATAACTGTTTTCTCATCTTTTTATTTTATTTTTCCCTTCATGAGATGATGCATTTTATTATCATCTTTGGCTGAACAGGAATTTTTGAACATAAAGAAGCTTTTATTTTCTAAATTGATATAAAATTTTATATGAGAAATTAAGGTAGACGATCTTATAATTAAATGCATTGGCTTTCCCTGTGTATTAAAAGTACGTGTGTTTGTTGGTAATGAGTTGGTTAACATTCAATATTGAGAAAGGAAATCTGTTTTGTTGGGCAAGCAACAAAATGTGTAGGTGTAGAATTGGCGGCAATATGTTTAGTTGGGTAAGCAACAAAACATAAATGAGGTGTTTGTTTAGATTTTCCATCTACTGTCCCTCCTATTATAGGATGTCTGTTTGCCGAGCCAGTTAATGGTTTAAATTTTACATTTTTCCTTACATGTCAAGTACATCAACTTTCAGATGAATGGAAAAATTTTCTAGAACGTATTGGTCGAGATGAAACTACACTGGATTCAGAGCTTCAAGACAATTCCAGTGATCTCTTGGAGTTGCGCCTATGGGCTTCATATCGTGGCCAAACATTAGCAAGAACTGGTATGTTAATTGATGAGAAGATTGAACAATTTTTCAGGATCAGAGCAATGCAGCAAAGACAATTTCGCTGTGGAATTTCCTTTCTGGTAACTTTTTGTCATCTATGAGGTTTTTATGATTGAATAAGTTCTAAACTTGCAGTTCGAGGTATGATGTACTACAGAAAAGCTCTTATGCTACAAAGCTATGTGGAGAAGCAAGTCTTTGGGGGTAATGTCTTTATTTTGATTCTTGAAATGTCCTGCAATTTTTTTATTATATGATATATTTTTCCATCTTCATTTTCCAACATTTGATATTTTCAGACATTGAGGATGGTATGTCTGGAGTTGATTTGACAAATACACATGGATATGAGCTATCTCGTGAAGTGCGAGCTCAAGCGGATCTGAAATTTACCTATGTTGTGACATGTCAAATTTATGGGCAACAGAAGCAAAAACGAGCTGTAGAAGCTGCTGATATTGCCCTTCTAATGCAAAGGTAATTTTGAAAAGGAAGAAAATCTATATTTTGCTGTTTTTTGTTTTGAATTTTGTGATCCCGCTGGTTTGAAATCTGAGCTTATAATTAGGATTGTTCTCTATCAGAAATGAAGCGCTTAGGGTGGCTTACATTGACATTGTGGAGACTCTCAAAGATGGGAACACTTACAAGGAGTTCTATTCAAAACTTGTCAAAGCTGATGCAGATGGAAATGACCAGGTAAACTGGATTGCTAGCTGGTATTTTTATGTAAAAACAAATTGTAGAGGATTTGGAAAACACTAAATGCCTGCACAACTATGGTAGGGAAAGAGTAAATGGGGTTTGACTTGGTAAATAAAATGTTCATATGACATAAGCTTCATGTAATCAGTAATTCTTCTGATAAATTTTAAAAAATACATGTTCAAAGTGTTTGAGGATTTAAATACCATCTGGCAGAGGGCACTGTTTACTTCAGATTGGTGTTCCTTTCTCAGTTGTGAATCGGAATAGCATAAGAATGGTAGAAATACATTGGCACACACAGATACACTTGCAGATTAATATTCTGACCATTACAGCCCAATTACAGTATCTAGAATGGATTCTGGAACAGAGAGAGAGAGAGAGAGAGAGAATGCAATGGTACCGAGCTAGGTGCATGTTGACGGGTGGATCTTTCCCAACAACTTCTGCGCATAAGTTGTCAATACAAAAATGTATATGTTGAATAGAACTCCAACTAGAACAGTTGAAGGAAAGCTTCTGGAACAGGCATGGTCATGTAAGGAACATGATATCCATCATTTGCGAAATTTTGGATGCAAATCCTTGGCATCTTCCTAAAAATTTTTCAAGAAGCTGGATGGAAAAGAGAGGAAACACACTTTTGTTGGCTATAAAAAATCAACAAAAGCTTTTAAATTATGTGATAAGAGGATGCTTGTTAGTTAAGATGTTTTTTTTGATGAACTTGCTGATGGAACAGCAAAGAACGTGGGTAGCAAGAACTCCACAATATTGATCTTCCATTAGATTCTCTGTCCAATTTATTTTTGCAACACTTTATGGCTTGAACTAGGCACACATGGCATGGTCCTTGAAAATTGGTGAGCATTTGAGAGTAAGTGGCTTTCATAGGAGTGTTTAAGATCCTATCTTGCACTTCAAGGAAAGTAGTACACATATCTTTATCTTTGTTTTTTTTTTTTTTTTTTTTTTCCTTTGGAAAAAACTGTAATTTTTTGTGCAACTTTTATCAAAGGAACAAAATTACATTTTGCAGATGCTAAGAGCATTCATTATGAGCAGTCTCTCGGCTGAAGAGCAGAAAAAACATAAAAATGATAAAGTACATAGGAGAAGTTAAGTGTTATAAAAATCACTGAACCAAGGTCCTGCTCTTCCCTAGAACCAAGGCCCTTCTTTCAATAGTTTATCTCGATCTTCTTGGGTATCAAACTGAATAATGAAAAACCCTTTGAACACAAGTATATATCACAATTTTTGGTCCATGTCGAGAATACCCACTGATACAAAGCTTCAAATCTAGGCCAAAACCCATTAAATCTACAGATCACAACCCTATATTGTGTTGAGAAATCTAGGGCATAGAGATGAAGTGATTTCTCTTCTATTAGTAACTGCTTGTGAGTACTTTTTACTTCTTTAGATTAGGATCTCCTTTTAGTTAGTTTATTAGTGTTCTTCTTTTTCAAACTAGCAATGTATAAACCAGTGAAGCATGACCTGCATAAGACCCGCAAGTACCCGCGGGTCTTCGCAGGTTCTATTGCAAGCTGGGTCACTCGCATAGAACCCGCGTTTAATACCCTTACCTGGGCAAACTCGCATAAGACCCGGCTACTCTTATAAGACTCGCGGGTTTTGTATAGGACCTGCATTAGACTCGTATAAGACCCATCAAACCTCAAAAGGCAGTTTGTTTTTGATTTTCTCATTTTTTGATTTTTTGATTTTTCATTTTTTTTTGGAAATGACTTGGAGTAAAATGGAATTTGGAGGGAAGAAAATGCTTTATAAGCAGGCGAAGAGGCCTTTCACCTTGCCAAAGAAAGATGTTGGGCCAAATATAATGGGCATTCTTGTCACTTTCCTCCTGCTGACCCTAACATATACATTGATGTGATTGATTGTAACAGAGAACTATTAGATATTGATTTGCCAGACAAAGCTGACTCTGAATCCGAAAATCTGGACACTGAAAAGATGCCAGATAGAGCTCAAGAGACACTAACTCCATTTGATATTAAGAGTCATGTAACTGAGATTCAAGAGAAAGAAGGGCCATTTGGACTTGGGTATTATGTTTGTGGCTCTTGCAGCTATACACATATTTGTAATGTTGTCGACCTTTATACTGTTGAACCTCAGTTACTTGGTCATTACACACTGACATTGGTAACTGCAGGATGGGATAGTGGAAAAGGTTTATGCAAGGAGCATTCCACTCCTAGCCGTTTGATGTGCAAGGAAGAGAATAGTTGGGAAAGCAAGAAGGCAACTGGTTGGAATGAAAGTGAAATGAAAGGAACAAATTCCCAAGCCATATAACCATGCTTGAGAAGAATGGAGCTGTAGAATATACAAGTTGTTTAAACCTATTGTGTCAGGATGGGGATTAACTATATAAATAAAACAACCAAGTTGGGAACTTGGAATTAGAAGTCAATGAAAATTGCCAGGTTAATTACATATATTTCTAGCATAAAAAGGGAAATTGAAGGGGCCATATTATTTTTGCTAATTTGCAAGACTGTTATTTTTTGCAAATTCTAGTATAGGTTGGAATTTTAGCAATGCCACATTAGCTCATGCAGAGCGATGTGATATAATTGGAGGTAAGCAGTTACTGGGTTGAGTGAATTTTAGCATCAAAAGAAGCCTTCTGTTCCAAAGCATTGGAACTCTAGACCACAAGTTGTTTGTGAGAACTCTATCCTGAATCTGCCTGCAATAATGAGCTTGCTTGTTCACCATAATTACCTTAATATTGGGTGAATGCGAGCTGGATGATTTTACAACCAGACAAGTTACTTTGGAAATGCAAGGGTAGTAAGATGGAATTGAAGATCAAAATATAACCAATCAAGTTACTTTGGAAATTCGGGGATAGTAAGATGGAATTGAAGATCAAAATATAACCAATCAAGTTACTTTGGAAATGCAGGGGTAGTAAGATGGAATTGAAGATCAAAATATAACCAATCACCCAGACCGTCTCATGGATTTGAGCACGGAAGTAGTGATATTTACAGATTGTGCAGACTGAAATGGGTTCATATGCCATATAAAGGAAGTAGTAGAGTTGTGTAGAAATGCAATGAAAACAGCCAGGCTAATTTGACAGGCTTGAGGGAAGAAAATTGTGAATGAATGGCTTGGAAGAATTACATGCATAGAGAGAACCTGATGGAAATTCAACACTGCCAATAAAAATTGCATACATTGCGGGCTGAGGACCTGTACTTTTATATATATGAGATGATATGAATTATTGCATATATTGTGGTTTTTATAACTTAGAAGGATTGGAATTGTCATTAGTTTCTTTTTTGTGCTTAAAATTGACCATATTTTAAGGTTTTTTGCATTTTGACGAGTCTTATACGAGTATTATATGGGTCGTTCCCGAGTCTTATATGAGTCGAAGAGTCAATGGCTAGATGAGTCTTATACGAGTACGATTCGTGCAACATTGGTATAAACCATACAGAGATAGGAGATACTAAGTATAAGCTATCAGCTAGGGCCAAAACCTCTCATTCTTTGAGAGGAAAACCCGAACAAATTCTTCTTCTTATAGAGATTTCAATTGACGAATACCAAGACCAAGGCCCTTGACCTAGTTTCCACTCCAAGACCAAGACACCAAGCCTTCTTCCTCTTCCTTGAGTCAACAATAGTCAAACCCTTTGCTTGTTGTTACTTTCTCAGCCTCCTTGCTGCAATTTATAGGTCTTCAACTTCGACATTCTCGACCTTTTTACTGCAATTTTATAGGTCTCTTTCTTGGCCTCCTTACTGGAAATTTATAGGTCTGCAATTTTGCACTAGTGGAGATATTTTTAGCCCAAAACAATCTTGTCTTCTAGTCCCTCCTTCTTTGCTTGGGGAGAGGCTTCCTTGATGAGACTTCACACTTCTCTAACTGTGCTTCGCTAATCGCAAACTTGCTGTACCTCACACTTCTCTAACCGCAGACCCCTGTACTTCACACTTCTCTGAATTTTCTGTGTTTTGAGATTAGGCCGAGCTGCCTATTTATAATGGTTGGAGTCTCATAATTAGCTGACATGACTTTTGTTGAACCGATGTGTCCTTTTTATGAAGATATTATTATTTCTTTGAAGTCGACCTGTAGGAGGATGCTTGTGCTTGTCTTGGAGGGTTGTTTGACAATTCTATTGACTCATATACACATGTATCATGCCCAAGAAGGGTCCTTCATACATGACATTGCCTAAATTTGACTTTTATGACTAGATGACTCAATCCTAAAGGCTCACAATGGCAACCATCACTAAAATAAAATTCCTTGCCCATGAAACCCATGAGAGAAGCATTACAATAATTTAATTTTTCTTTCTTTTCATCATTTACATAAAATCTCAATTACACATGTCATTGTGAAGACCGAACCTAGTTACTTTTCAACACTCCCTCATAACTAGGGATGGTACTTTGTCATTCTCAATTTGAAGAATTTCTCATACGAAGAATCAGATTGGTAACCCATCTGTATAGCATCATATCAACCAAATTTATCACATAGCAAAGCCTTCACTAACAACTCTATCTCTCCACGAGATCTGAGCACAATGATAGCGAGACCAATGATGTATAAACACCCTCATTATTGTCTCTCTCGGAACATTCCCCACTTGGGTTCTCAGGGTGTGTTCCACCAAGACTATTCTTATCTTGGATTCCTAGTCCTTAAAGAATATCAGCCTTATCTTGAATGCCCTAATACATCCTCAAAGAGCATCAGATGCCAGATGCTTACCCAATCCTCCATTCTGTCTTCCCGAGTGAAGACAAGAATGATGTGTCTATCTCTCCCTCTTAATTAGGGAGGACCTATCTATTCCAATAAAGGAAAGTACTCATTCCTACAGAAGGGATATACCTAAGCTCCCTCTTGGCTTAGGAATTTCCTAGTTTCTTCCAAGTGAGAAACTTGTTTCCAGGCTCCCTCTAAATTAGGGACCTACATCAGCTCCTCAGGTGGAGATGATGGGACAACTTGCTACTTGAAAAATTCCTCACAATGTCATGAACTTCTATTCATTATCTAGGAGTCTTCATGGTTGCGGCTTCTACATAGGGCATTGACCATCCATCACTTTCATCCATGAGTCGGACATGTCATCATCGGAAAGTGATCCATCAATCCATATCTAGTCTTCCTTTTTGCCATGCTGCTTTCTTCATGCCATGTTTACTCAAGGATCTTTCATCCTAATACATGTGCAGCGATGTTGGAAGACATCCATAGATATTCCCTTTGACCGCCCTGCATAGACCTATCTAGATATTCAAAAATAAAGGAATGAAGATTAAAATCAACATTACTTTTGTGATGGTTTTTGATCATGACATCTACAAGTTCACATCAACATCCTGCATACATATCGACACATCTCCAATAGATATATATTGTCAAGGGTCTCTTTCTTTTTCAGACTCCATCAGAGTCTTCATATCTTCCATGGAGATATCCGAGTCAAATATTCTTGGTCTTTCGGATGTTGATTGCCTTTACCATGGTTGCATATTCCATGATCTCTTCTTTCCTTTCTTCACACATTCCATTCCCAAGAGCTTCTAATCAAAGTTCCTCAATTGTAGTCAACCACCTCAAACTTCGTACGAGGACATATTATGTTGATTTCATCTAGTGAATGTGTGACCCGTGCATTCCTGCATCCCTTTAAGGGAGGAGATCCTTTCTTTTGATCATGCTCTTAAGATAAAGCATTGGTTCATGATACCTGCAACCATAGGACATGACTTCCACAATATCAAATGTAAGGATACATGCCTCATTTTTTTTGTCTTTGGGTCATCCAAACTTCCTGCAACAACTTCCTTGATTGAAAGAGCTTCAATCCCTTGATCTACTTCACTATTATGTTGTCATACCATCATCCCATGAATTCCACAAGATTGGAATTCTTGATGAAACACTTGCTTTCCCTCATGATCGGTGAACCTTTCAATGAAGATTCTATCGCAGAATTTGTGAGGATCTAAAGTATCCCCATCAACAGAGGTTTCCATTTGACAGATGTATGATGAACCTTGTACTAGATGACCTTGCCACTTATGTTCCCAATGAGATTCCCAAGAGCTATATCCTTGACTTCCATAGATTCCAACCATCTTTCATGCTACTCAATCATGATGTGCCGAGCTCTTGCTTTCAGTGCTTCTATGATGCCTTGATGCATCGCTTTTAGTGAATCATGATGGCCATATCTTATAGCAGAGGACTTAGGAACTTGAAAAGAACTTAGGTGAGGAAGACTATCTCAGTCATGTGAAGATTTCTGAATACAGAAACCCTACTGCAATATATTGATTTACTTCTCCTACTTGTTTTATTATTTAACAAGTTATTTAACTGAAATATTCAGAAAACATCAAAGTAAACACAACTGCAGCACACACATACATACATATCATTTACTGAAGCATAGCGCACATATGACAAAGGACACACGATTTTTTGGACAAATGTCCCCGGAAAAACCCAATGCGGGAAAACTGATGCAACAACTCTTTGAGGGTTTTATTATTAAGCAGAATCTGGATACATCAAGGGCACCAGTAGTGGTTCGCCCAACAGAGAATTTCATGGCAGATGTACCTTATCACTCGGAGATAGAAAATATGGCTGATTCAGCTGAAGAATCACTCTTCTGGAAAATACCAAATACGAGCCCTCTCTGGCCCACCGGAACCCCAACACTGTGTCTCCAACCTCTGCGTCACCCCTCTGGGCTCAGCGCTGCCTCTATGTCCCCTTGAAGGATCTGCGTTAGTCCCTGTGCTGTCTCTGCGTCAGCCTGGTTGGGCTGCGTCCCTCCTGCTGGGGCTCGGCGTTGCCTGGTATGCATCTGCCTCTTTGATTATGTATTCTCGGTCTCAGATCAGAGTAATCCTTCGCCGATCTGCCCCTCACCAGCACTGCAAGCTCACTCGAAAATTCTTAGCAAATTGCGTCACAGATTTCGACTTAGCTCAAGTGCTAAGGCTCTGTGTGTGTTCTTCAACTGACCCCAAGCCTTCCTTCAATACTTTTCTCATTGAGAAATCAACGGTCGTGATCTAATCTCTAATCAACAATTCAAATTAGAAAAAGCTTGATTTCATGAAAAATGACTATAAACTTCATATGGTTCTGTCACCTTCACCTCTGGATACCTTAGGGAATCTTCAAGAAACCACAATAGTTCATAATATTTTAAGAATATTCTTGCAAAATATTTTTGGAATATGCTTGAGGAATCTACCTTGAAAATCATGCCTCGGGTAGGCCTCATTCCCCGCATGCTAAGATTTGGCTCTCCGTTCCATTGTGTGCTGGTTTTTCGTGGGCTCAAATGGTAGGTTTAATATATTGTTGGGTGGCGGAACTTCCAAGGTTTTCTTGTAGGGGGTTTGGTTGGCATGTTTAAAATATAGCATATGGTTGATAGGGGTCTGTAACAAAAATCTTGTTCACTAGAGTTGGTCAATTTCAGACACTTTGATGTGTATAGACAATTTATATTTTATTATTCAATAATGGATGATTTACAAGCCCTTGGGTGGTTCTCCTTTATAGGAGTTGACTGGCCACAAGGTTAAAGACACGTTTTTTGACATAAGTGCCCTTTCGTAATTAATTGGGCAAGTTAATTTAAATTAATTAATTATTAATTAATATCTATTTGTTATTATTTTATTATTTATTTTGATATATTATATAGTTATGAATATTTTATTCATAACATTGCCTCTCTCTTAAAATGCTTTGTCCTCAAAGCATATGCAATGTTGAGTGTTGTTGGAGAAAACATTATGTTTCCCATGATGAATCTTCTTCTGGTAGTCTCTTCCATTTGATAAGGTACTTCTTAATAGTCTTGGATCGTAGTATCTTCTCCCTGGTAGCGAGTTTGCCTTCAGGTTCTAATATGATCCTTCTGTCTTCATCAGTCTCAGGTATCTCTGTTTGAGCTGTTTGATTTTGCCCCAATACTTTTTTGAGACTTGATACATGGAATGTGTTATGGATTCGACAATTCTTTGGTAGCTTCAATCCATAAGCTACACTACTTATTTTTTTGATTATTTGGTATGGTCCATAATATTTAAGAGATAACTTATTTTTTCCTTTTTGTTTTAAGGGTAATTGCTTATAAGGCCGAAGTCTGATGAAAACCCAATGTCCTTCTTTGAATTCTCTTTCTGTGCGGTGTTGGTCTACTTGTTGATTAATTCTATTGCTGGCCGTTGTTAAATTTTCCTTTTACAAGTTAATAATTCTTTGGTTTTCTTCTAAGTGGCTCCTTATTGATTGAACCTTAGAATTGTGTAGTGCAAAATCCTTCCACCTGGGTGGTTCATAGACATATAAGGCTTGGAAGGGAGTCATTTTAGTTGAAGTATGATAGGTGGTATTTTACCACCACTCTGCCAGGTGTAGCCACTGAAACCATTTGTTTTGTTTGTCGATGACAAAACAATGGAGATATGTTTCCAAACATTTATTTACAACTTCAGTCTGATCATCTGTCTGGGGGTGATAAGCTGAACTCATGTTGAGAGATATTCTTGCTTGATCGCATAAATCTTTCCAAAAATTTCCTTTAAATTTTGCGTCTCGATCACGTAGTTTGTAAATGGTTTTACAAAATACTTCCACAATTTGCTTGGTTATGTTAGTTTTTCTGATTGCCATGAAGTGGGCATATTTGGTGAGTCTATCTGCTACGACAAATATCTTGTCCTTACCATCAGACATAGGTAGTCCTTAAATGAAATCCATCGAGATTTCCTCCCATTTTTGATTTGGAATGTGTAACGGGTGTAGTAAAACAGGAGTTGGAATATTTTCACCCTTATTTCTTTGACAAACATCACATTCAACGACATACTTTTGGATTTCCTTACTCATACCTTTCCAGTAGAATGATCACCGAATGTTGTAGTAGGTTTTGAAGAACCCAACATGGCCAGCTACAGGAGAACTATGAGATTCCCTTAGAATTTTTATTCTAAATTTGGATGATGGGGTTAGATAAATTCTACCTTTGTACCATAAGATGTCGTTTTCCATTCAAAATTGGTTTATTGACTTATTTATTCAATCATAGAACCACAGTTCAAATCCTTGGCATATTCAGTGCGTATTTTGTTTAACCAGTTAGGAACAACTACCAAGGTGGCGCATGTTGTGTTGTCATCATCTTTCTGTGAGAGTGCATTAGTGACAACATTTTCCTTTACCTTTTTGTGCAATATTTCTAGGTCGAATGCTGAAAGTTTCTCCATCCACTTTTGTTGTTCTGTTGATAGTTTTTTTTGTTGAAGTAGAAATTGAAGACTATTGTGATCGATTCAGACCGAGAACTTACTTTCGAGTAGGTACTGTCGCCATTTAGTTAATGCATGTATGATGGCAAGCATCTCTTTTTGGTAAGTTGACTTCAAGCTTTCCCGTTTGTTGAGCTTCCTGCTTTTGTAGGCTATATGATAGCTGTCTTGCATTAATACTGCTCCAATCCCAAATCCTGAAGCATCACATTTGACTATGAATGTTTTGGAGAAATCCGGGGTTGCTGACATCACTTCTTTTAGATTCTCGAAGCATTTTGCCTGGTTATTCCATTGGAAAACGTTCTTTTTTAACGAGTTTGTCAGTGGCGCATTCAAATGTGCATAGTTCTTTATGAACCTTCTGTAATACCTAGTTAAACCTTGAAATCCTCTCAATTTTGATAGGTTCTTTGGTTTGGGCCATTCTTTAATCGCTTTAATTTAGCTGGTGTACAATTTGACTCCTTCCCTGGATATGACGTGTCCCAGGTATTCAACTTCCTTTTGCCCAAAGGTACATTTTGATAACTTGGCATAAAATTGATTCTTCTCTAATAAGAAAAGTACTTCCTCTAGATGCTTGAGGTGCTCCTTCCACGTTTTGCTGTAAACGAGGATGTCTTCGAAGAAGTCTAATACAAATTTTCACAAGTATGGATGGAAGAGTTCGTTTATGGTTGCCTGGAAGGTGGCTGGTGCATTTGTTTAAAGAAAATGGCATTACCTTAAACTCATAGTGCTGTTCATGAGTTTTGAACGCAGTCTTTTAAATGTCTTCTAATCTCACTCGAATTTGATAGTTGCCTAATCTCAAATCTAATTTTGAGAAATATTCTGTGCCATGGAGTTCGTCTAGCATCTCGTCAATGAATGGAATATGAAATTTTTTTTTAATAGTAATTTTGTTTAATCCTCTGTAATCTCTACACAACCGAAAAGATTCACCTTTCTTCTTGACTAATACTACTTTAGCAGCATATGGACTTCTACTTTTTGTAATGAATCCATGTTTTAATAGATCTTGCAACAGTCTTTCTATTTCTGTTTTATGATGATGGGGGTAGCGATATGGTTTTACATTTACCGGTGTCGAATCTGGTTTGACTTCAATGATATGTTCAATTTTCCTTTCAGGGGTAATTTCATCGGCAATTCTTGAAATACCTTGTCATATTTTTGGATTACGAATGTATTTTCAGATTGTTGGTGAATGCGTTCCATCGATAATAACTCTAACTGTTGGCATTGTGCGACGAATACCGGGGCTTCCTTGGGAATAAGCTTCTTCATTTGTTGAGCAGAAATGATTTGGGTAGGTGGGGCTTGGAATCCGAACAACTTATACTTCCTTCCATCCATTTTGAACTTAATGAACTGTTTTTGGTGATTTGCAAAATGCGTCCTTAGTGTTTGCAACCATTGTACTCCTAAGACAATGTCTACACCTCCTAAGGGGACTATATAAAAACTGTACTCCATTTCATATTCGTTTAGTTGGATTATAACTTTATGACACTTTTGTACTCCATCTATTCGTTTTCCATCTGCCACTAGAACTTTTGAATCTGTTGTGGAATAGGCAAAAATGTTCAGTCTTTTTTCGACGTTGACATCTATAAAGTTGCATGTACTTCTTGAATCTATTAACACAATAACATTCTGCTTCTTAATATGTCCTTTAAGTTTTAATGTTTGTGGTTGAGCTATCCCTGTGATAGCTTCCAAAAAAATTCTTGGCATATTTCTTTGTCTAGATCTAGATTAGGAGCCTTGTTTTCTTCATTGGATCGTTCGTCAGAGCTATTCTTTGAAGACTCCTCTTCTTGTTTTGCTTCATAAATGTAAAATTTTTGTGTAGTGCACCTGTGCCTTGGGGAATATTTATCTCTACATGTCCAACATTTGCCATCTTTTTTTCTTCGAAATTTGACTATTGTTTTCCTGCATCGCGCATCGGTGGTGGAATGTACTTACTAGTGTTTTCTGAAGATGACTTACTTGACTTCCATTTTGAGTAGTTGTTTGATTTCTCATTACTGGCATATGGTATTTTATGGAGCTTATATTTTCGCTCAATGATTATTGCTGCATGTTTAGCTTCTTCAATGGTTTTGGGTTTATATAGTTTTAGTTCTCCCTGAATATATTCTTTAAGGCCACATTGATAAATTTTTAGCAGTTTTTTGTCTGAGAACCTTTTGAGCAAGCCATTTACAAAAAATTTCCAATTGAACGAACGAGCCTCACATCTGTTGGACCACCATAGGAACCAATCATATGCTTCGGCTTCCAGGTTGTTGGAGGCGGTCATGACATTCTCTTGTTCACCTACTGGTAGGTTTGCTCCGAAAATGGTGTCAATTTTATTTACCCATATAATGGCCCCCTTATGGTCCTTACCATCGTACTTAGGTAATTCTCTTTTAATTTTGAACTGGTCTCTTTTGGGAACTTTGTATAGTACTGACATCCTTCGAACTGTATATGCGGTATTCGTGGCCCTTCGTGCATCGACGAAAATTCATGACTTTGAAAAATTTCACCTTTCGGCGTCTTGGGACTTTGTGTGACTAAGGGATTAAAAGGTGGATTGGCTCCTCCCATAAATTGACTCATCATGCTCTCAATTTTTTTTGATATTATCTGCCATTTGGTCTTGAGTACTAATTATCTTCTCTTGGCCTTTTCCGAATTCATCTTGCTTTCTTTCGACATTGTCAAGGCGCTTGCACATTCTGTAGAAATTTCTCATTTCCCACCCCGGTTTTCAGTTTCACCTTATTACACCAAAACAGTTAAATGCCCTTTCCCATATCCATACATTTAACAAGCTGGAAAATAAATTTTGCTGAAAACACAAATTCTGGAAAAATTACAGAATGCTGAAAATACAGAAATAAAAATCAGCAGATGCAAACAGCCATTCAACACATTTAAACACTGATTTTTGGTCAATGTGACCCTGGAAAAACCCCCTACAACTCTTGGGGAAAACCAGTTTGAGAGCTCCTCCTTATTTCTGAAAAATGCTTTACAGTGAGGCAGAAATTACAGCAAAAATTTCAGCAACCAAACAACTGTACTTATCTCGATTTCCGTGCATTCACTCCGCCTTGGAAAACGTGCAAAACAGTAAAAACCAAAAACAGAAATTTTACAGCTTTTATAACAGCATTAAATGCTGAACTGGATTTCTCGAAATATGTGCCCAGCTGTACGGCCGTACTGTTGTACGGACTTAACAGCAAACCCTTATCCTCGATTTTCGTGCTCCTTTGCCTCGAAATCTGTGCCGAAGCTGTTGTTCTGCTGCTGTACGGATTTCTAGAAATTCGTGCCACCAACCAGCAGTCTCTCTCGATTTTCGTGCCCAGAATCTGCCCAGAAATAAATGCTGAAGCTGTTGTACGGTCTTCCTTGAAAACTGTGCCTCTCCCTCGAAAAATGTGCCCAACACTTGCTGTACGGATTTCTGTCTTGGAAACCGTGCCTCTTTGCTGCTGTACGGATTTTGCTGAAGTCTCTATCAGCTGCCCTATTTCTCCTCTCTGCTCAGAAATCTCCCTTGCTCTCCTTCTCTTGCTCTCTCAATCTGCTCATGAAAGAATGAATGACATTTTCCTCCTTTTCCTCCTTTAACCTAACCCTAAGTGACTTTTGGGGAATCCCTAAATCCAATGGCTGAAATAGATTGAGATCTAGGGCTGAGATTAAATGCTCATTAAATCTCACTTTCTATTTTTTAATTCACCCCACTTTAATAAAGACCCACTTAGTCATTTATTTCCAAAGTCACTTTTCCTTTCTAATTTTACATTGACTTTATTAAAGTCACTTTAAAATTAGACTTTAGTGACTTTATCACATAAAGTCACTTTTAAATTAGATTTGACTTTATAAAAATTATAAAGTCACTTTAGGAGAAAAATTAAATTCTTTTGGACACTTTTCCCTAGGCCAAAGATCAAAGCCTTAGGGAACCACCTGTCCTCTGGTACCAAATTTCAACACATTCTATCAAGTTCTTCTTGAAATTTCTTTGAATTGTCGTTATTATTACTCCCCATCTACGCTTTATTTTTTTTCCTAGCACACCAATTTTTATATATATATATATAATTTTAAAATAATTAAATTAATTAAATTGTAGCTGTATAATATATCAATCCGTAGTTATACAACTATATGATTATTATGACATATAAGTTATGTAATTATTATGATATGTTATATAAGTTAAAATTTAATTAGATCCGAGTATGACGAATCAAGCCGTGATCGGAAGGTCACGCCGTTTGACTGTGGCCTTGGAAAGGATTGCAGCTACTTTATTCGACCGATGTTGATAGGATGAGTCGGGGAGTGGATGGAATATGCGGCGGAAGGTGACAACGTGGAAAACAGGATGCACGAGGTGTGGAGAGATAGGGATGACATAGTCAAAGGCATAACAACAATTTTCGAGCTGGTTGCGCTTTGGTATGACGAAAGCACACATAAAGTGGCACGATGACCGTGCAGGATGAGGAACCAGCCAACAGCGTAGGTAGCGGGGGATAGCAGATTGTCGGGACAGGAGGATGCGATAGAGTGGGAGAGCGAGTAGTCGGGAGGTCGACGAAACAATGTGGTGCGAAGGCATAACAACAATTTTCGAGCTGGTTGCGCTTTGGTACGACGAAAGCACACATAAAGTGGCACGATGACCGTGTAGGACGAGGAACCAGCCAACAGCGTAGGTAGCGGGGGATAGCAGATTGTCGGGACAGGAGGATGCGACAGAGTGGGAGAGCGAGTAGTCGGTAGGTCGACGAAACAATGTGGTGCAATTGAACATAAATGGAGAAGTCTGATGGAAGGCAAAGAACCATTGTCAAGGCTCTGATACCACTGGAAGAGAAATCTTGTTCATTGGAGTTCGCCATTTTTAGACACATTGATGTGTATAGACAATTTAAATTTTATTATTCAATAATGGATGATTTACAAGCCCTTAGGTGGTTCTCCTTTATAGGAGTTGACTGGCCACAAGGTTAAAGACACGTCTTTTGACATAAGTGCCCTTTCATAACTAATTGGGCGACTTAATTTAATGTAATTTATTTATTAATTATTAATTAATATCTATTTAATATTATTTTATTATTTATTTTAATATATTATATAGTTATGAATATTTTATTCATAACAGGGTCTTGGGGTCAAACCCACGAGACGCCTTTTCATTTGTTTTAATACACATATATGGCATATGGTCCAAATTACAATAACCATATATTATATGGTTATAACCAATGTTGCACGACTCGTACTTATATAAGACTTGTCTGGCCATTAACTTGTCGACTCGTATAAGACTCAGGAACGACTTGTATAAAACTTGTAAAGACTCGTCAAAATGCAGAAAAAGCCTTAATGCAAATTCCCTTTTCCTCCACCTCGTTTCAAAAAAGAAAAAGACCTTCTAAGGTTTGACGTGTCTTATAGGGGTTGTCAAAATGCAGAAAAAACCTTAATGCATATTCCCTTTTCCTCCATCTCATTTCAAAAAGGAAAAAGGCCTTCTGAGGTTTGACGTGTCTTATAGGGGTCTAATGCGGGTCTTATACGAGTAGCCGAGTTTTATGCGAGTTTTCTCGAGGAAGGGTCTTAAGCGTGGGTTCTATGCGAGTGACCCGACTTGTTGTAGAACCCGTGAAGACCCTCAGGTACTCACGGGTCTTATGCGGGTGGTGCTTCACTGGTTATAACAACCATATAAGAAATGTTTTAATTTAAGTTGGTTTGGTTACCCTTAATATGGTTATATGAATAATCATATATATATATATATATATATATATATATGGGGTTTAATAGATGTTTAACTCGTAACCACCATAATTGGCTTGAATCCATGGGCTAACGATAAGGTGTTGGACTTGTGGTTGGGAAGTCTCGTGTTCAAACTTTGTGCACTCCAACATGGCTCTTTGACCTAGGTGCGTGGGCCTTTTTGGTTGCCACCGTGGTGCCATGTGGTGCCATTCCATTGGGCCATGTGGCATCATATTATTGGTCCATCTAATGCCAACTCAAGCAATCACGTGTTGCTATGTGTCCATGCGTACACTTGCCATGTGTCATCCATATTGCAATGTCAACTTGTTGGTTGGGCTGCGAGATGGCAACTTGTGGGAGTACCACGTGGCACTCTTGGTTGAGTTTGACTTTATTTTTTACTGTTTAGTTCAAACTTCAAATGAACATAACTTCCTCATACGAACTCAAATTGAGGCGTTGCTCGCACTGTTGGAATCGTCTCGATGAGCTCTACGACTTGATGTCGGTTTTGTTGAGATTTGAGGACTTCGAATTTTGGGCCTTTTTGGATCCTCTTGGATCAATATTTGATGTAATTGTGTATTCAATTTTGAGCCTTAATCTAACAATCATTAGGGTTCAATATTGATAGTTAATATTTGATATATCATTTGGCATCTTGTACATCTCTTATATATCAACATATTCCTTTTGGATTTGTAGCAACATGATTATTTGTCGTTGTTAGTTAATAATAAAAATAAATTGAAGTAAATGAATTTATTTTCTATTTTTTAATTCCTTCCATAGATCCATCTTAACCCTAGATCTATCAAGTGTTGAGAGGGATCAAATCTCTTGAGGTGCAAGGGTTTGCAGCTCAAGAGATTTGATCTCTCTCAACTCTTGATAAATTCATGGTTAAGATAGATCTACGCTGGTTGCATAGAATGAAGGTGATTTTGTTATGTATAAAAAAATAACTTATAATTATGTAAATATATTAATTATGTAGAGGGACACAATCAAAGATAATGATCCCTCGTGAAAAGGCACCCAAGGCTATATTTAAGTGAGAACCTTCATTGTAAAAAATATCATCATTCAACAACCAATTCTATATATAATATTTGCATATTTGAGATATGTAATTCCATGCTGATCATGGAATGAATTACACACCTCCTTTATTGTAATATTCCAAATTAGCATTGCTAATTGGAATATTTCATTTTTGTTTAATTTTGCCGCTTTAGCTAGAGATAATAAATAAAGTGAGAAATAAGAGGGGTCACCTCACTTTATAAAATAAAGTGCTTTTCCTAGTTGATTGACGTTATAACTTAAAGAGGGGGCCTTGGGGGTCCACACGAGTATGAGGGGAGGCCTCACGCTGACCCAAGGTTAACTGCGCAGGCCAAGGAGAGTGAAGGACGCAGTCAAGGTTTTGGAGGGAGTTTAGCACTATAAAAGGTGGGGTTTTCACCTCATTTGGATGGTTGATTTGATATTGATATTGAGAGCTAGACTTCTGTCTACTTCAGCACGCCGGTTGTTTAGTCGGTTTGCAGCACTGTTTAGTGCAAACTGAGTGTCTCCGGTCGGAGATCTCACCCTTGGCTCCGGGGGACTTCGAGTGCCTGCTCGAGCAAGGTTTCTTTCTTTCAGTTTCAGTGGTGATTTGTAGTAGTTTTCTGGTGGACATTTGGTAGAGGAGTTACCCCTTTCTTGAGACTGCGCAGGCTAGGGCAAAGGACGCAGATCCAAATAGAGAGGACGCAGATCTGGATAGGGAGGACGCAGATCCAGCTAGGGAGGGAGCCTTAGAGATCCGAGTAGAGAAGGGCCAGCAGTCTGGATAGGAGGGCAGTCGATGATTAGGAAGGGTGTGAGTTTCGATAGAGAAGACGCAGAATCTGCAGATAGGAGGACGCAGTCCAGCTAAGGAGGACCTTGAGATCGATGAAGCGGGGTTGTTATGTGGGATTTTGAGGCATTTTCGGTATTTCATTACACAGGAGTTTGTTCCTTTATTAGGCTCATTGTGGGTAGATTGACCCTTTCCTACGGCCATTCTCTTTGGCTTCGTTTGTCCTTTGGCAGAGACAGCGTTTTCACTGGTGAGGGTTTATTTGGCGTATTTTCGGAGGTGGAGCATCTGCTTCACGATTTCTGGGTTTTGTCCGGAGGATTGAGATCAGCTACCTTTCCAGTTTTCAGCTCATTCCAGTGAGGGGATCAGCCCCTAGTTCCAGTGCATTGCAGCAGCAGTTTTCCACAGCAGTTTCTTCAGCCAGCTAGGACGCAGTCCCTATTGCAGCCATCCTTTATTCTGAGAGGGTCTCCACTTGCCTAGGGCAAGGATAGGTGCACTCATTCTGATTATCTTGTACCCCTATATATGTATTCTCAGATTAATAAAATGGCTTAGTGTTCTGGCATTTTATGTGTACTTGTTCCATGTTCTGGTTCCGGCATTTTGTTTTATATATCTGTCTGGCATATTTCTGTGTATTACTGGTTATTTCCCGTTGGGGATATTACATTTATTTTGAGCAACACACCATTAAAATATTCCGGCAATACAATTCTTTGTAAGATTGAAATATTTTACTCAACATGGGCATTGAAATATTTTATTTATGGCCCACATTGTCCACATTAAAATAATTTATTTTGCTATTTACTTTTGTGCTGATGTTTTGGATGTAATGGGGTCAAGACCCTCGACATTTTTTACCAATGTCGATGTTTGCAACATTGATATAAAATACCCTCAACATTTTTTTGCCAAGGCCCTCAACTTTGACAGGCTTCACAAATTTAGATTTGGCATTATCACTAGATAATAGAAAATCTACTTCAAGTTATGTATTTAAGCTGGGTTTAGGTGCTATTTCATAGATGAACAAGAAGCATGGTGTGCTTGCTCTATCTTTCACAGAGTTAGTGTACAAAGGTGCCGTAGGAGCTGCATGGACATTGGAAACAATGTGGTTTAGGAAAGTTCTTGATGATATAGGTGTTCAATGGAATAAAACATCCCTCTTATTTTGTGATAATCATGGTGTATTGAATCTAGTTAGAAACCTAGTTTTATATTAAAAAATAAAACATATTGAAGCCCAATATTACTTCATCTGAGACGAAGTTCAAGGCAGGGAAATTGAAATTTTATATCATGCTTCACAGGATCAACTAGCTGATATTTACCAATCCTGTGTTGAGGAACAAATTTGTAAAATTTCATGACGTGTAGTCTAAAATATTAGTTAATAAGATAAGATAATTTTATTAATGTCCTCGGGTGACCAGAGAGTAGGGCTAGTGATTAAAAGGGCCTGGGAGAAGGTGTGTGTTGGGGGGGGGGGAGCGTTTGATAGGGAGTCATGACCAATGTTAACTTAAGCTTCTATATAGACATGGCTTTTGTACTAGTTATGCAGTCATTGTGGACTTTAGACTGGTGAATAAAACACTTGGGAGTTATTTGGTAGTTAAGACGTACTCCAATAATTTTGGTTGTTTTACCATTGTGTTCAAAGAAATGTATATAGTCATTATCCTTGTTAAAGGTATCATCTCACATCACGCACAGGATTATTTCGTAATTTTATCTTTGCTCAACATAACACTCCTTGATGGTTGAGCCAGACATGCTGGAGTCGAAGTTGTTAGTATGCCATTCTCTCCTTTTGGTGGTGCTGGTTCTTTCCTGGCTTGCTGAGCAAGAAATAGTGACTTGACTATTACCTTGATCTCAGTCGCATAGGCATGCTTAATTTCCAATAAAGCTTCTAATGCTTGGGGACATGTTCTTCTACGATCTTTTGTTTCTGCACCCCATCCTTTCTCATTGTCTGCTGGCTTATGACCTGTTTCCTTGCTCTCCTTGGCATTCCTCTTCTCTTCTATTTGTTTGGTCACTGAATAACTGGCTCGAGTGTCTTATCATATAACCACTTTTAATAGAAGTAGCCTAACCTATAATATCAAATTTTGGTTGTCATTATTGACTCGTCTTAAATTGACACTTTCTCAAGGCTCTTTCATGCATATACTTCTTAATAATAGTGATCATTTCAAAATCACAAAATATGCAAGTTTGAGTTGTCCTTGTGTATGTTACAGGTATTATATTTCACAATGCCATGGCTTGAGGGTGTTTATGGTTAAAATAATACATTACGATTGCTTGTGGAAAATTCATATTTCATTTAGTAGCCTCTAATATTTGTTGTGGCTTGTATTTATGTTCTTTCTATTTCTTTTCCAATGTTGAAATTCAGGAAATCTATTCAATCAAATTGCCGGGGGATCCAAAGCTTGGAGAAGGAAAGCCTGAAAATCAAAATCATGCGATAATCTTCACTCGTGGAGAAGCTATTCAAACAATTGACATGAATCAAGTAAGCACACTTTTTGCACTTAATACATTTTCAAAGGTATTGAGATAGAGTGTTAGTGTAATTTCTGTTCTATTAAAGAGACTTGGCAGAACGATGACTTTCTTTGTTGGATGGAATAGATTCCTCATTCCAATTTTTTCGATGCAAGATGCAAGGGGTAAAGATGGAATAACTTTGTTTCATATTTCAAAAGGAAGTGATTCCAATGTTGATGGATGGAGTTCCTTTTTTTAATAATATGTGAAGGAGCTTAGATTAGAAAAGGCCATGCATTACTTGCAGCATGTCTCGAGTTTTTACTAGATAAGATGGAAGATAATAATTGGAGCTTTTCTAGAGCTGGAAGTCAGGACTGGCGATGCAGTAGTCTTTAATATACCGAATTTGGTTTTGCAATAGAATCAAATTGTTCTAGTCAAACTGTATTTTGGACTAAAAGCGCATAGATGCTGATTTCCTTATTAATGGTATCATAAAATGTAGGTTTTGGAAGGCATTCATCTATGCCTAATGTAGAGAAATAACTAGTTAAGGATAGGAAATTTTCATCTCAGGGATGGGTCACAGTTGATTTAGAGACTCAAGTCAGTCCTAAAAAATATAAAACTAAAGAACATGAGCAGCCAAGTAGAGATCAAATTGGTATCTCGAAAACCAGTTATGTTAATGGTTATAGTTTCATCATTGTGGAAATGAAAGAGAGACTTTGAATGCATTTATTTGTTGCTTGACTCTTCCTTGGTTCTTGTATTAAACTGTTGATGATGGACACACGTGTTAATGTGCATATCATATTGTGCTGGTATGGTTCCTTTTTTAAAGACTATTATAAATTCAAAACTCAGTATCCACATCTTAAGCATGGTTTGATGTGGAAAAGTGTCTGGCTGAAATGCCTTTCAGAAAAACATTTTCTGAACCCCCATTACTTTACCACCAGGGAATATTTAGGGGCTAAATTTCGTCCATGGGATAATTTTCCAAAGAATTGTTTGCCAATTTCCATGTTATTCCCCCAAATTTTACAGCTTAAAAGTAGTTTACCCTAAGCACCAAAAATTTCTAGAATATATATATTTTTCAAACATATCACCAAACATTTTATGGTTGGCATTTTAAGAATTGGTAAGATTCATCAAGGTTTCTACTTTTTAAGAATTGGTAAGATTCATCAAGGTTTCTACTTTTTAAGATAAGTGTGGATCCCTAAAATTTTCCCTGTTTCCCAATAGGTATCATCTTAGGAGAACGTAAGGATGCAGCTTTTTATGTTCGTTCTAATTATGAATTGACCTAATCGAAAATGAACATTTCTTCTGTTTATGAAATAAGTATCAATTTTATGCATGCAAGTGTGAGGAAAGTTATTCTTATGGGTTTTGTTCTCTCTAAGTTATTGCTTAAGTCATGATATGTAAATCAGGACAACTATTTCGAGGAGGCTCTCAAAATGCGTAATCTTCTTGAAGAATTTCATGGTGATCATGGGCTTCGCTCCCCAACAATCCTTGGTGTTCGTGAGCATGTATTTACTGGAAGGTATATTTAATTTTTAGAATCTTTGATTTCAATATTTACTTAATAACATATTTTTGCTTTCTTTGTTTGCTTAAAACAAAGGAATTGAAATTTTCTGATCAGTCTAACACCGGTAAACATATGTGCAGTGTATCATCTTTAGCCTGGTTCATGTCTAACCAGGAAACAAGTTTTGTGACTTTGGGTCAACGTGTCCTGGCAAATCCTCTAAAGTAAGTAATTTCTTTTATGTACTTTTGTTTTTTCCATATTCCAATGGTGCTTATATTTTCGTTGACAGTTGAAAGATGTTGTTGTGAGGGAATGATTAAGCCTGATCTGGAATTCTATGCTTTGGGTTTCTGTGAATTTCTGGTATTTCAGGGTCCGTATGCATTATGGACATCCAGATGTCTTTGATAGGATTTTTCATATCACACGAGGAGGCATAAGCAAGGCATCTCGTGTCATTAATATAAGTGAAGATATTTATGCAGGTACTGTTGAATTTTCAGTAGGAAACGTATTTCCTGTGTCTTCAATTCTTAACCTGTAAATGCAAATTTCCTTTTCCAGGTAGAATTCATTTTGAATTTAGGAAGATTTCATCAATAATCATAGAAGAAAAGAGGTGCAATCAACAACAGTTAAAGGACATAAGCAGTTTGAATATCCTATGAACAAATATCTGAAGCATGGGTATTCAATACATGCTTCCGTCAACTACATCTCTCAAGTTGATGCAGACTGATATGGATAATCTTCATTTTTTTTTGGTTTATCCAAAGGGATCCACATTATATACATTCTGAATATTCCGTGAAAACTGTTTCAGTGTTTTTTAACAATAATGGGTAGTCATATTGATGAATAAACATGGCTACAGTGGCAGAGCCTTACAAAGATAGTGTCAACTTTTTCCTTATGCATATGTAACTATAGTTGGAGAGTGCAGGATATGTTGTTCATCAAAAACCTAAAAATACAAAAATATTGATGTCTTCCTGCCCTAAAAGTTGCAGGTATACATTTGAATAAACTGTCCTAATAGTAATATTCAGAAACATAGCATAAATAACTGAAAAGGAAATCTTTATTATGTGGTGACTGTGACCTCCTGGCTGGTGGTGTCAGCCTCCTCGTGAGAAGTGACTGTCCCTTGATTGGCCAAAGTTAACAGGGAGAGCTTCCAGTGGAGGAAGGTTTACATGAATTGCCAAGCAAGCAAACAGGCCTTGAACAGTAGAGGGGGAGATGCCAAATTCATTCTTGTGTCCTCGATGTGTGATGAGTGTAGCACTAGATTCTAACCCCTGGTAATGCAGAGCAGAATGTGCTTTGCAGCATCGACATAAATGTGGTCCTTAGCTTTATCTGACTCACTGTGCCTAGCCTCAAACTGGGATCTCCAGGTCTCTTATTGCCCTATGATTGCAGACAAGGAGGCCTTTATGCAGTGAATTCCAGTGAGCAAGCATTCACACAATGATGCACTTACCTCATGTCTTCAACTGGCACAGTGAAATACACACAATGCTTCACGAAACCCAATGAATTACCCGCGTTGGGGAGGAAGGATTCAAAACATTTTGCCAGAGAGATTGAAACAAAATCCAAGAGAGATACCAAACAAAAATGATGCAATGAAAGATTGAGGAGGACCCATGCATGGAACATATTTGTTGGAAAATGTAACTAGGTTCGGTCTTCATAATATGTACTATTGATTTTACATATTTGATGTAAAAGAGAAAGAAAATTATTATTGGTATTTTATTTAGCATGGGTTTCATGTTCTAGGTCAACTTGTTTTAGGTCTAAGCACCCATTGTGTGCTTCTAGGTTTTGTCAGAGTCAAGGAGTCAAAAGAGTCATTGTCATATGTAATAGACCGCATTAGGCATCATGTATCAGGTCAAAAGAATTTATTTGAGTCAAAATTGTGTCAAAAGTTCCTCCAAGACCAAGCTGGCCTGCTAGAGAACAAGTCGGCCTCATGAATGGTAATCCGACCCCCTAAGAATCCTATTTATAAGAAGAACTCAACCTCATTTGAAGAACCATTCAAGCGAGTTTGATCATAAGGAGAAGAACAAGGAAGAAGAGCAAAGAGCAAGTCAAAGACTAGAAGACAACAAAATTGAAGTTTTTGGGTCAATCTTTCTCACACGTGCGAAAGGCAAACTAGGGATTTTGCAGCATCAAGGATGAAATTTCAGTTATCCAAGGAAGACTGAAATCTGTGATCAAAGAGAAATACACATCATCCATTTGTCTACTGAAGAAGAAGCAATCCAAGCGAAGAAGGAAAAAGGTCAAAACTAGCCCATTCTCCTGCACATGCAAAGCTGCAACTATTGGAGGAGGGGCCAAAAATTACATACTTGCTGTGAAGGCTGAAATTGTTGCTGGGAGTCGAAGTTGCTGAAGTTGCTGGAAGGACTAAATTTGTTGCTCATCTAAAAGGAAGGTTGACTTGGTCTTGGAGGGGTCTTTGTCTTGGGTTTAAAAGGTCTTGGAATTTGTCATTTGAAGATTGTATAAGAAGAGAAGAATTTCTTGTGGGTTTTTCTCTCTAGGAGTGGTTTTGCCCTGGCTAGCAGCCTACATCTTGTGTCCATGTGTACTATTGATCTTCATGTTTTAGTAGTTGTTTGATAATAAGAACAACATAATAATAAGAGGAGAAGAAGCTAATAATAAAGAAAAGAAAAAGAACATCACAAGCGGTTATCAAAGTAAAGAGAAATCACCCTAATTTAGCTTCCCTTGATTTCTCAACAATATTGGTGATTGAATGCCCATATTAGGTGAAATAACCTCCAACAAATAGGAGTATATTTGAAATAACATGTATTGTGTTGATTTTTCTACAAGAACACAGTAGAATACTATTTTTTGCCAGATAATTACTACATAATGATTTTCACACAGTATTCTTATGCCACTGATATCATCGAGCAATTCAATTTTGTTGATATGTGGTTGTCATTGATGTCAACACAAGTAGCACCAGGAGATGCCCCACCTTTTGTCGGCCAAAATGATGTGGCAACACATGATTTCTCGAGACCTAACCATCCTTTTTGGATTCTCCTCGTTGCGCTGATTCCGGTCGCATGTGGCACACCATGTGGTTCTTCACGGTTTGTGAGTTATGCCTATTAGAAGATGAAGGACCCAATCTGTGGGTAAAAAGCCCAAAAGGATGATGATGTGGTAGCTATCCTTGGTCAAGTCAAATTGTTAAGCAATGTGGCTCTTCTCCAACGAATAGAATATTTGCAAAAAAATATTCTTGGGGGTTTATACAAATCTATTTTAAATCATAAATCAAAAGAAGGGGTTTTAGGCCTAAGAGACAAAGTTAAGTTCATTATTCCCCTCAAAGGGGTTTCTTCCTCCAAAAATTTAAATATTTAAATTAGCACTCCAAATGTGGAATTTAGATGCTTCATAGGATCGCTTCCATAGCTATAAAATAGGCATTGAATCTCTCCTCAATATAAAGCAATTCAACGATTTTCATCCTGTGATTAACTTTGAATTATTGGCCCTTGTGAAGATGTTGAAGATCAAACGAGAAGGTTTAAGGTGTTTTGATTTGTTTTTGTGGGATTCGATGTCTTCTACTACGGGAACGAGGACTTCGACCCTCTTTAGGGCATCAATCCTAACACAACAAATATGCTTTTGTGATTGTGGAGGCTCAAGGTCAATGAAGAATTTATCCAATTAGCCCTTGTGGTCATTAAAGAAGGATCTGATTTATTTGCATCTGTTTTGTTCAAGGATTTGTTGGTCTCTTATATCTCGGTTCCTTGAGACAACATCTCTTTCTCAGTTCTATGGTATTTAAGACCAACGAGGGTCTGAACTTCATTCAAATAACTCTTGTTGGTAACACAATTTTTTTTTTGTTTTTTGTTTTTTATTTTTGTTCAGCGCAAAACCTTTCAAATATTGTGACGAATTTAAGGTGTGCTCCTGAAGCAGATTAATCGTTTTAATTAGATCAGCGAAGAGCATTGAACAATCATTTTGAAAGAAACCGAGAACTGGCACAAAGTTACTAGCCTATTCAACCTGCTTCGTGTAAAAGGACCAAGGGCTGTATGATTTGAATTTTTTCCTTCTGAAGGATTCATTTGTTATTGATCATTCTTGAAGTAGCACCTGAAACTCATTATCTTTGTTTTCAGTCGTTAAGACATAATCTATACTACAAGGATTGCGACACACTTTTCAGAAGCAACTTTAAAAGTGTGAAGAGTTCATATCTCGAGGCATTCATATTAGGGCACTTTCAAAAACTTCAAACCTAATAAAAAGCAGTGAGTAGGTGTGAACTATTGGCAACTCCAAGCCTACGACTCCATTTTAAGGACAAAAGTTTTGATGCTATTCATACACATTCACACTTATAGGGATATTGAAGCTGATCTTTGTTTTGCTCTTATTTGTGACCTATGTTCTAGAAGACTTGAAGCATCACAAGAAGTTCAGAACTTGTTGATATACAGACAAAAGTCCTAATCTCTTAGGTAGGATTTAAAGAAGTTTGTTTGAAGAAGCTAGGGTGCCTTAACAAAAAGTTCTGCTTAATAAAGTATTAAAGTGAAGTAAACAAAGTTCCTTCTCAAGTTAAATACTCTAGAAAACTTGGAATATAAGAATATCCATTGAGGATACAAATATTATATTAAAATGTATGATGAATGAATTATGGTTGATTACAAATGAGGACTACTTATATACCTAGGCAGGTGCCTCTTCAGGAAAGGTCATGTCTCATTTAGACATGCCCTTTCAACTTAATTACTAATTAACTAATTAATCATTATTTATATTATTTTATTCATTACATTGCCTTCCTCCTCAAAAAGCTTTGTCCTCAAAGCTTGTTGATGAGAAGGCTTGATCTCTTTTTCTGCTACACATGTCTTCTCGTCTCGAGGCAGTCATCCTTGTCGATACAAGTTGATATGATCCTCTAAGTGACAAACAAAATTGTCGCACTGAGAAGGGATCAGACCATCCTAGATCAATCTTCTGTGGAATCTTGCGATGACTGACAACTTGTGATGAATTGTTATTACATGAGTGGATTGCACCGGCATTAGTAGTCTTCGGAACATTAGTTTGTTGATTTTGTTCTGAATACGTAGCTTGATTGAATTGTCTACTCCTGTGATTCGGATGTCAATAGGGAATTGTAGTGATTTGATTTTCTCTTATCTTGTTTGTGTCGTTTGCTGGATCTGTGTTACTGACTGGATCATTATTTGATGTCTTTTCATCAATTTGAATTTCTACATTTGAAGGTTTTGACGATTCCTTTTCGACAAGTTGTTGCACCTTGTTTTCTAACAACTTCTTGTCCTTCTTTAATGTCTTAATTTGTGTTAGTAATTTTTCGTTGTGGTCCTTGAGGCGAGCAACTTCTTCATTCTTGTTAGTGGTGACTTTGTCAATTTCCTTTTGCATATTTTGGATCGCCTTTTTACTTTCTTGAAGAATTACTTTTGAGATTTCTTGTATGTCTTCAGGCGTCACTGAATTTGGCTTCACAGTAACATCTTGTAGTATTATTTTTTTTTTTGTGGGAAAATGTCAAAAACTTCTTTTTTGTATTTAGGATAAAGGATCCTAGAGTTTCCATCCAGGGTGAACCCAACACAATGTCACTATTGTTAAAAAATAAGGATTTCACGATGAATTGCGAGATAAAAGTATAATCCCCAATACTTAGTTGTAGATTATTTATGTCGTATTGTTTGTTGCTTGTGTCAACAAAGTTTGTTTCAATTATATTCGATTCAGGAATCACTAATTGGTTAGCCCATGTAGGACTAACATAATTACTCCCTTTAGTAGGACTGATAGAGATTATAATATCTCTTCCTGCGAGCGATCCTTTAATTTTAAATAAAATATCAACACATTTACTAAAGGTTTTAGGAAACCTTTCATTACTGGTCTCCATTTTTTCTTCCTTAATTATTTTCGAATTCTTCCAGAAATTAAAAGTAACTCCTTGAATTTTCTCCTTTAAAGTGTACTTTTATACTTGAATTTTCTTTTTTAATATTTTTTTTCTTTTTATATTATCAATTATAAAGTACCTTAGTGGTTGTACAAATACACTTTGGTCTTTATAAAAAGTTCCAATATATATCACCCTCTTTTATTACTTGTAATTTTTTTTTTCTTTCGTAAATATATATATTTTTTAAACACTTCTTAAATCCACTTATATTCTCTTAATATAGTTATCTGTTAATTTTCTTTTACCATAGAATGTACAGACACGAGCATGCGAACACGACCCTTGAATTGAAAAAAACGTGACTCGAACTATGCAGCTGGAAAACCGTGACTCGAAATGGGACGTGATGATTGGAATTGGGCATAAGTTTCCGAAGGTGTCGAATGATTAAAGCTGTGAATTTTAGGGTGCCTTGAGATAGATTGGAGTGGGGTTCTGTTTGCGGCAAGGGATCTAGTGGCAGCTGAGGAAAGGTGGCATATGCAAGGGCTGATAGCGGTAGCAGTCGAAGCGTGGAGGAAGGTGGCACGGTGGTGGCGGTGGCAGTGGCAGCGGTGGGAGGGTGGATAGAATAGCGTGGGAACAGTGGTATGGCGGAAGGAATTGGCAACGAAAGGCTGGCAGATGAGGACTGCGTGGACAAGGCAGTGCATGGGGACGAGGTAGCGTTGAAGGGTGGTCAACTTGCGAAGTGGACAGTGGGAGTCGAAGGCAGAAGGTCAAAGGTGGGGGCAGAGGAATTTGGTGGAGCGGATGAGTTGATGGCGACAGTGGCTATGCAGGAAAAAGGTGGTCGAATAGCCAGTGAAAAGGGCGGCTGTAGCTGCGGTGGAGGGACGTCAACAGAAATCAACGGAGGTTTTTTTTTGTTGACTGTCAGGCATTCATCGTGTTGTCGGTGGCTGTCGTTGCGGTGGAGGGCTTGTTCGCTCGAGGGCTTACATAAATGCGGCGGCGGTTGCAGGTTCATTGTCAGGCAATGCTGGCAGATTGCAGCTGGATGTTGTCGAGTGGCTGGTAATTGCAGATAGCCACGGTAAGTTGTTCCTTGTTTTTTTTTTCTTTTTGTTTTTTGTTTCAGCGTGGCAGTCGTTGGTGCAGGGCGTTGTGGGCAGATGAATCTGCTCGAGTGGTGGTGGGAAGGCCTGGCGATAGTTTGGGATGCAGCTACGCAAGAGGTATTATATTTAAAAAAATTATACCAATTTTTTTTTTTAAATATAATTTCTCTTAAATTTTTTCTAATTTATATATATATATATATATATATATATTTTTTTTTTTTCTCTATTTTTCTTTTCTTCCTTGTACATATTTGCTCCTTTTTATTTTTTAGTATATTCTTTTTCTTTTCTTCTTTTATTTTATTTTTTTTAATGGCCAAAGGCCTAATAGCGAAAATGGAGACACTCCACAAACTTGTAGCAAAATGCTTCAACGGCAACAAGGTTGATAGATTTTATGGTCAAGGACTTGGATTGAAGAGCGTGGCTCTGTGCAGCGCTGAGCGGCCAAAAGATCGAATTGCTCTGATACCAAATGAAGTGAACAAAGTTCCTTCTCAAGTTAAATACTCCAGAAAACTTGGAATATAAGAATATCCATTGAGGATACAAATATTATATTAAAATGTATGATGAATGAATTATGATTGATTACAAATGAGGCCTGCTTATATACCTAGGCAGGTGCCTCTCACAAAAGGTCATGTCTCATTTGGACATGCCCTTTCAACCTAATTACTAATTAACTAATTAATCATTATTTATATTATTTTATTCATTACATAAAGGTTGTTATTCAAGCACTTCTATAATGGGGGATAGTTCTATAAACAGTTAAGGTTTCAATGTCCAAAATCTTCTCTTGCATGTATTACCCTTGGTTGGGATGGGGTGCAGTCATGATAATCTAATGTTGAACAATATATTGTCAGAAGGTAGAGATACAATGTCACTCCTTTTAGCAAATTGGAGTTGTTGTAATGAACATTATTAAAGGAATTGTTTCAAAGATTATTCCAGATGTAAGTACATGAATTTATCATTTCAATATCATTATTTGTTACAGCAGTCTGGCAGACCATAAAGGGCATTTATGTAGCATTTGTCAGCAGGGATGATTTTGTAGTATTTGTAGAAGTATTCAAGAGTTCTCTCACTTCCAGAAGCATTTAATACTTAAAGATTTACCTCTTTGCAACAGTAAGGATTCAGTGAAGTAGTGGATTTGCCAAGAATTGCAGAAAGGTTTCTAGATTAAGGATTTTGTAAGGGTTGTCATTGTTACATTTACTTATTGTAAATGGGCCATTGTCCTTGGTACAGGAGCCGACAATAGTTGATTTTATCTATTATCATTTTTAGGGTGGTTGGGTTGTGCTAGGAAAGTGGTTGAAGTCACATATAGGTTGGAGCCCAAAAATACTTCACGGAGGTAGGGTGGTGCTAGGGCAAGTTGGAGCTTGCTAGGGTGTTGGAGCATCTTTTCAGCTGTTGATAAAATTGGGGCGTTGGAGCTGGAGAATTGAACATTTTTCTAAAGTATTAGGGAGTTGGGGCTTCCCTTTTCAATTGGAGCTGAAGCATTTGATGTACTCATAATTATTAGAGAAGCATTCAGTGGTTTTTGTCCCAGAGGTTTATTGCTTATTTATGTTTTGAATTGATGTCAAAGATTAATTAATGCTTTGAAAAGATTAATAAGCTACTAATTGCTAAGAAATACTGATTCACCGCCCTCTCAATATTTCCAATAAATTTCAGAAAATATCAATAGTAAATGCAGCGGAAACAACAAAGATCATAGAAAGACAACAATGCACAACAATGCAAAATAGAGATGATATTTTTATCGTGGGAAACCCAACAAGAAAACCCAACTCTTTTTCTTAGGATAAATTATTCTTTAGCAAGGTTCAAATTATCAATTTGTCTAGAAATCTATTTCAAGTACAAATCCAAATACTAGTCAAAGCTTGGTCAAAGTAGTAGCAAGTCAATGCTGGTCAAACTAGCCAAAATGCTCAGAAGTCAACACTGGTCAAACATTCAGCTTGCGATCAAACTTTGGCCCTACAACTCCTGTGGTCAATTGAGGTTAGCTGCAGTCAAATTCGTATGCACATGTGACTGTCGTGCAACTCAGTCAACTCTTGTCAAACATGGCCCAAAATATTTTAGTCAACCTCTGGTCAAACTCAGTGAAATAGAGAGAGAAACAACTCGGTCAAAACAGTGAAATCATCCCCCTTTTCTCCACACATGCGGCTGTCCAAGAGACCTCAAAAAGATGAAGAAGAAACTCGCTTGGTGGAGAAAATGAGAAGTCACATCATCTATATATACTAGTCAAATGGGGGTAAATTAACTTTAGGGACACACCCTTTCATGAGCTAGGTCGATTTGCTGCCCCAAAAAAATAAATTTTATTTTAATTTTCTTAGGTCGACTTCGAGACCTCTTTGGCATGCAAGACTACCTCTAGATGCTACTCAAAAATCAGCACCCCCTCATAGCGAGGGATGTTTTCTCATTAGTTGCAATAGATTTCCCCTTAGTTGGAATTTCTCCTCCATAAGGAAAGTTCATGAGCTTGCTATGTGGATTCATGTCTATAGATCACTTCATCTTGGAGTAGGCAATGTGACTCCACACATGCACATCTATAGATCACTCCATCCATTCATCCCTTGTTGAATGTGACTCCACACATGCACGTCTATAGATCACTGTATCCTGGGCCATTTATCCTTGGCCAAATCAACATGGCTTGGCCAAAGTCCTTTATGGCTCCCTAGTATACCTAGGGGGGATAAGATAGGGTACAGAGGGAGGTACTCAAGAGAATATTATGATGTAATAATGTAAGAATGATAAATAAATGGGCCATAGTTAATAAATAAAGTGGTTAACCCACATTATGCAAGGGGCCACATGTATCTAGGGAATAAAGTGATAAGCCCATTGTATTGGATGTATGGTATTAACAGACCCATTGTAACTACCCATGGTAGAGACTCTCCATTGAGAGAGGTCAAGGATTATTGTATTGGCAAGCATATGGCTTGTGGAGTGATCTCCTTCCTTAAGGAGTGAATGTATGGTGTTGCCCTACCTCAAGGGTTTTGATATTAATGAAGATCTGAAGTTTTATCTTCAATGGTGTTATTTCTTGGGCATATTTTCCATTTCTATACATTTTCTTGTCAGATCCACTACAAGTGGTATCAGAGCACTTTCTTAGGCAGAGTTTGGGAGATTTGTTTTTTCATTTTTTGCAGGAAATTTTTGGGCGGCGAGTTTGTAGAGCAGATCTGAAAATTTTGGCACAAAATTTTCCGAAATAGATAGCAGATCTGGATTAATTGGGAAAAAATACCCAATTTCAAAAAAAAATAGTCGAATCGGAGTCCGGATGAGGGTGATATTGCTGATTTAAATTCAACTGTGTTGCAGAAATGTTTCTGATGACAATTTGTGTACGACGACTCTCCTGAAATTTTTTGTGGATTTTGGTGCAGAATTTGAGACAAACAATTATAGATCTGAGCTCCCCTTGAAAAATCACCCGATTTCAAAAAAAAATCAGTCAAATCAGAGTCCAGATGAGGGAGTTATCACCGATTTAAAATCAGCCATTTTTTCAGAATTTTTGTGACGGCGGGAGAGTTGCAGCGTAGATCTGTGTTTCTAGAGTACCTAGATCAGGATTTCAGTCACATGGATAGATGCAGAATGACTATTCCATTTCCAAAAACGGGTTATATTAAGGATTCTGAGTTATATTGACCGAGTAATGTCCATTTTAATTTTTACCATAGTAAGTGATTTTCTTCAAAACCCTTACTTTGTTTTAGGGGTTCTCGCAAGATAAATTTTATAGGAAAAGATGATGGCCCTACTATTGAAGATTTTTACAATATCACAAGGCTCAATACCAAAATTTTTGGGTATGCTCCATAGGGCTTTCATATGAAAGATGAGGCAAATAAATGGTGGACCTCACTTGACAGCTCAGTGAGGAAACTTCTCGAGAAAAAACTTGAAAAAGTCATTTTGAACAAGTGGTCTCAAGCTGGAAAGAAGGAAACTAGGAGCCATATAGAATTATTTTCTACTAATCTTTCCATATTACAGGTTCATGGAAGTATTCAAAAAGAGAACATCATTGTGTCTATCATTCCTAGTTGCAAGCATAATTGTATCAATGTTAATTTGGCTAAAAAATTGCAAGTTCCAGCAAAACATATTGAAAACGCACAGGTTGATAATGAAGATGTTGAAATTTATAAAGATTTGAAGATTTCTATGGATAAGTATGTGTTGCATTCCGATTTTTATGCTTCAGATATGGCTGCTATGGATGTTGTTTTGGGACACCCTTGGATGGAATCCGTTGGTACTGTCAATTTTAATCTGCAAAAGAAATTCATGAAGCTTTGGTATAAAAAGAAGAAAATTACATTGTAGGATATTTGCACGAGGAACCATGCAGAGACTAGGGAGGAAGAACTACAATTATCCAATGACACAGACACATCAGATGATGAGCCTTTGATGGTAGACAACCAAACACAGACATCAAAGCATGTATCGACAAAAGCACCAGATACCACTCCATCACCAATAGTGGAGGAATTAGTGAAAGATATTCCATCAGTTCAAGCTTCAACATATCACCACCCGCATCACCCAGCGAGACAACAACTAGCAAGGTGGCAAAGGATTAACAACAAGGACAACAAGCCCTTGACGACACATAAAGAGGTGCGACGATCCACCCACAACACATCAACATAGAGGAACCACCAGAACCCACTTCCATCTCAAGAGAGCGAGGCACCAACTAGATCGAGTGTTCACCTTTCTCTGGGATGGCTAGACGCACACGAATGGTACCAGTGAAATACTCTTTTGAGTAGATCTTATTATTTTTGTTCTTCTCATGTTTCGGGGACAAAACATGTTTAAGGGGGGTGTAATGTAGTATACCTAGGGGGGATAAGATAGGGTACAGATGGAGGTACTCAAGGGAATAATATGATGTAATAATGTAAGAATGATAAATAAATGGGCCATAGTTAATAAATAAAGTGGTTAACCCACATTATGCAAGGGGCCACATGTATCTAGGGAATAAAGTGATAAGCCCATTGTATTGGATGTATGGTATTGACAGACTCATGGTAACTACCCATGGTATTGCATGTATGAAACCTATATAGAGGCTAGAGACTCTCCATTGAGAGAGGTCAAGGATTATTGTATTGGCAAGCATATGGCTTGTGGAGTGATCTCCTTCCTTAAGGAGTGAATGTATGGTGTTGCCCTACCTCAAGGGTTTTGATATTATTGAAGATTTGAAGTTTTATCTTCTATGGTGTTATTTCTTGGGCATATTTTCCATTTTTATACATTTTCTTGTCAGATCCACTACAAACAACTCGGTCAAAACAGTCAAATCATCCCCCTTTTCTCCACACATGCGGCTGTCCAAGAGACCTCAAAAATATGAAGAAGAAAATTGCTTGGTGGAGAAAATGAGAAGTCACATCATCTATATATACTAGTCGAATGGGAGTAAATTAACTTAAGGGGCACACCCTTTCATGAGCTAGCTCGATTTGGTGCCCCAAAAAAATAAATTTTATTTTAATTTTCTTAGGTCGACTTCGAGACCTCTTTGGTATGCAAGAATACCTCTAGATGCTACTAAAAAATCAACACCCCCTCTTAGCGAGGGATGTTTTCCCATTAGTTGCAACAGATTTCCTCTTAGCTGAAATTTCTCCTTCATAAGGAAAATTCATGAGCTTGCTATGTTGATTCATGTCTATAGATCACTTCATCTTGGAGTAGGCAATGTGACTCCACACATGCACATCTATAGATCACTCCGTCCATCCATCCCTTGTTCAATGTGACTCCACACATGCACGTCTATAGATCACTATATCCCGGGCCATTTATCCTTGGCCAAATCAACGTGGCTTGGCCAAAGTCCTTTATGGCTCCCTAGGTAAATCTATTGATCTCCTCTGGTCAAATTAGCATGACCCAACCAAAGTAGTTCATGGCTTTTCAGGAGAGGATACGTCCCTGGACCATTGACCCCTAGCCAAATCAACATTGCCTAGCCAAAGTCCTTTACGGCTTCTCAGGTGAATTTCATCTATGTCCTCTGGTTTATCAACATGGCCTAGCCAAGTCCTTTTGGCTCCTTAGGGGAAGATCTGTCCAATCCTGCAATTGTCCTAGGCCATTCACCCTTGGTCAAATGACCCAGCCATGTCCTTTTGGCTTCTCAAGTGAATGTACCCATCTCCCCTAGTCAAATCAGCATGACCCAGCCAAGCCTTTCTAGCTTCTCAGGAGATGGTCAGTCTAATCCTGCAAAGACATCAATGCTCCCTCTCAACGAGGGAGACATTCTGCATCACACCAAAGTTGTCTCTGAAGTATACAAACTTCACTTTAGACCGAGGCTTGGTGAGATGTGTGCAATCTGCTTGTCTATGGATATGTACTGGAGCTTCGCTGCTCCCTTTTGCACCATGTCTCTGATGAAATGACCCGATCAAATAGTCCTGCAAGAAGCCCTCGAAGCCACATCAGTTCATGACTTGTGACACTGGCTATGAAACACTGGTTTGGCAGGAAGCAGACTTTTGTCTCACTTAGTACAATAGAGGTGAAGCAACACCCTAAGGTTATTTTTCTGTCCTCTTTGAACTCTTAGCTCAATCCGAATCCGTATATCCTTGCCTCCTCATTTTACCACCTGAGACATAGCATATCCAACTATACCACGTTGATAGTTCAACACATGTTTTGTCACACGCCTTTGCTCGACCATAAACTGACCAATGTCCTTCAGTAGATCCATCACCACAATTGCTTTTTGATCACCCTGATTGGGTGCTCCCTTTGACATTGAAGCAGATCCTCCTATGGCAATCCTGGTTGCTTCCTTCTATCACGAAGGCAAATCCTCCTGCCACTGCTGCTCCCTCTGTCATTGAAGTATACTCGACTATCTGACATGGTCCCCTCATAGAAGGCATATTGCTCTTGGATATCTCCTGTCTCTAAGCATCTAGTCCAAGGTTGTAGGGGAACAACTCCCTCCCCTCGAACCAACTCCCAGATCGCATTCCCTTTGGGAGCGACCCCGTGAGCGAAATTTTCACTCCCAAGCCTTTTTTGCAAAAAAATTCCAAATGCAATTTTTTTTCAAAGAAACAATAATTTTAGTGGGGCAACCTAATGATCAAACCTATGGCCCTAGTATTGATATGTGATTCATGGTAATGTTAAATTCTTAAAGCAAAAGGTCATCTTTTTACTTAAATTTTTAATATTAGCATGAAATGACTCGGGATGTTTTGGATTTCATATGGAGAAAGTGGAATTTTAGATCTCATTCAAAATGCAACAAACTTATCAGTTTTTCGGGATTTCAAGATGGGGGGGATTGCAATGTTTCCATTGGATTTTGTCATGTATTAGGGTATGGAACTCGTATTTAATCAAGATTACCAATCCCTCTATGTACCTTGATTTTAGTGACATTGGTTGTCAAACTCCTGTATCATGACCCTACTAAAAATGTACCCATAACTCAAACAAAATCTTGACTTGACATGCTATGTTTTAACTTTTTTCTATCTTATGTTAATGCTTATAGGGTGATATTAATGACAAATATGCCTATACAAATCCGGAGGTAATGACAAAGATACCTTTGGATATTAACGCTTAGAGGGTGATATTAATGACAAAGATCCTGATTTTCCAACAAGCCTAAAAAGTTAGACATTTCTCGTGGCGGAAAGAGGCCCAAGCATTAGCAATAGATAATAGATTTACTTGTCTTTTCTAGTTCTTAGTAGTTTTTATAACTGTTGACTCTTTCATATTTATTATGATATTTTTTGTAAACAATATATGACAATTTAAGTTTTAAGTTTGAAGTTGGCAATAATAACTCATTGGTAATGAATTATGAATATGGTGCTTCATGAAAGTTGAAAGTTTTTTCATTTCATTTCATTTTATAACATTTCATTTCACGTTAGAATTTTTATATGATTTTGGTGATCAATGATGATGAATGTTATGTATTGAATTTTGAAAGCTTGAAACTTTAAGATTGATGAATCATGAGACTCATATGTTGTATGTTACTAACTTGTGGACATGGTTGATGAAGATTATAACTTCTAGATGATTGATGTTATATGGTTCAATCTATGTTTTTATGCTTTTTATATCTAATTCATCATTCTACATGCTTTTGTTGACATATATGCATCAAAATATAAAAAAGTATATATTATATAAAAATTCGCTCCCTGATTCACTCCCGAATCGTGAGCTTCTGAAAATGTCGCTCCTGCTCCCACTCCCAAGTAATCTTGATCTATTCTGACAATCACAACCCATGATATCCTCTTGGAAGGTTGCTTTTTCCATTTTGCGTGACTATTTGCTTCCTCAAAACTTGCAACTCTTCTGATCATCTGACAGGGTCCTGAATGTCTTAAAAATCTGCACAATCCTCCCTCTCAAACATCAGTGACTCTTGCTGAGTATATGCTCGAGCTCTTAGGCCACACAAGGACTTGACTAGCGAGCGATTGGAGTAAAAATATTCTCATAGTCTATTCCTCCTTTTTGGAAGAACCCTCTTGCCACAAACTTTGCTTTGTATGGAACACTTAAACCTGTTCACTGAGTTTTCAAATCAAAGACACATCGATGCACATAAACAATATATATATATATATATATATATATATATATATATATATATATATATATTATTCAATAATGGATGATTGACAAGCCCTTGGGCGGTTCTCCTTTATAGGAGTTAACTGACCACAAGGTTAAGACATGACTTTTGACATAAGTTCCCTTTCATAATTAATTGGGCAACCTAATTCAATTTAATTTATCTATTAACTATTAATTAATGTCTATTTATTATTATTTTAATGTATTATATAGTTATGAATATTTTATCCATAACATTGCGTCTCCCTTAAAAATGCTTTGTCCTAAAAACATAGGCAATGTTGGGTGTTGTTGGCTAAAACGTTATGTCTCCCATGATGAGTTTTCTTTTGGTAGTCTTTTCCATTTGATAAGATATTCTTTAATAGTTGTGGATCATAGTACATTCTCTCTGGTAGCGAGTATGCCCTCACGTTCTAATATGGTCCTTCCTTCTTCGTGAGCGTCAGGTGTCTCTGTGTGACCAAGTACCTTTTTGAGGCTTGATACATGAAATGTGTTGTGACTTTGCCAATGGTCTAGTAACTTTAATCCATAAGGCACGCTACTTATTTTTTTGATTATTTGGTATGGTCTGTAATACTTAGGAGATAACTTATTTTTCCCTTGTTGTTTTAATGATAACAGCTTATAAGGTTTGTTGGAAAGTGTAACTAGGGTCGGTCTTCATATTGAGTATGTAATTATGTATTTATGTAATGAAGAAGACAAAGATATATATATATATATATATATATATATATATATATATATATATATATATATATATATATATATATATATATATTGGTATGCTTGCGTCATGTGTTTCATGAGCAAGGTTTTATTATAGGTCAAAAGACTTCTTCTTGATGTCTTTTAGGGATTTGTCTTCTGGTCATAAATGTACTATTTAAAGAGTCATGTCAATCTAGTATGCCTCAAGACCTTGTCATATAACCCTTGAAGTCATGGCACAATGTTCCTCAAGATCTGCGTTAAATATCCTCTACAAGTCGGCTGGAAGATCTCCTCCAAGTTAGTAATGAATTCGGCTCAGAAGTAGGTCCACATGTCGGCCCAGAAGAAGGTTTGCCCATATGTATATATAAGATATGTCTGTAGCTCATTTGATGATAACAACTTCGGATAAGTCTAAGCAAGTTTCGATGATATTAAGGCTGCATTAAAGGGATTCAGAAATGCGAAAAGGAGATTATGTTTATTATTCAGAACAAGTCTAAAATTTGAGGTCAAGATTGAGATTTGAAGTGCGGACTATAGATTCGAAGGAACAAGAGTATACAACGAAAATCTCAATTGGAGAAAGTGTGAGGAAGGCTCATTATAATCTCGAAGTCTATTTTGTAATAAAATTCACGCAATCAAAAAAGTTCGAGGCTGTTTTAGGATTAGTGTTGTTCGGTGCTAATCTGTGTTAAGTATTAGAAGGTGCAGAAAGAAGTTGTAAAAATTAGTCTCTTGGAAAGCGTGACAAGGAGACTGTTGGAGGCCAAGATACCTGAAGAGTTACTGAACAGAGACCGAGTTTCTCCAAAGTGACAAGTGCAGAACAATGTATAAGAGGAGGAGGAAGAATACAGCTAGAGACCGAGCTCTCTAGTCCCGGTGCAGGACAGTGCAAAGAAGAAGGATCAACTTAAGAAGTCAAGGAAGAAGCAGTGACAAGGTCTTGGAGGCATTCAAGGGTCAAGAGTCTAAGTCATGGTCATGGTACTTGTCATCTAAAAGTCTATAAGAAGAATTTTTTGTGGGTTTTCCTCTCCAAGAGGGGGAGGTTTTGCCCCTGGCTTGAAGAGCTTAAATTTGTGTCTCTTGTGTTTTGGTAATTAACTTGATGAAAGACATAATAAGCTAAGAAGAGAAGAAATAAGTAAAAGAAGTAAGCTCACAAGTAATTATCAAGAAGAGAATTTGAATTAAACTCTGCCCTACCAAATTCTCAACAGGCTTCAAGTTTGACGAAAACCCAATCTCCTTCTTTGAATTCTCTTTTTGTGTAGTGTTGGTCGGCTTGTTGCTTCATTTTATTGTGTGCCATTGTTAAATTTTCTTTTAACAAGTTAATAATTCTTTGGTTTTCTTCTAAGTGGTTTTTTACTGCTTGAACCTGATAATTGTGCAGCGCAAAATCCTTTCACTTGTTTGGTTCATAGCCATATAGAGCTTGGAAGGGGGAGTCATTTTAGTTGAAGTGTGATAGGTGGTATTGTACCACCATTCTGCCAGGTGTAGCCCTTGAAACCATTTGTTTTGTTTGTCGGTGACAAAACAACAAAGATATGTTTCCAAACATTTATTTACAACTGTAGTTTGACCATCTGTCTAGGGATGATAAGCTGAGCTCATGTTGAGATATATTCCTGTTTGGTGGCATGAATCTTTCCAAAATTTTCCTTTAAATTTTGCATCTCTATCACTGACATTAACCTTGGGAAAACCATGTAGTTTGTAAATGTTTTTACAAAACACTTCTGCAATTTGCTTGGTTATGTTAGTTTTTCTGATTGCCATGAAGTGGGCATATTTGGTGAGTCTATCTACTAGGAAAAATATCTTGTCCTTAACATCAGACATAGAAAGTCCTTCAATGAAATCCATTGATATTTCCTCCCATTTTTTATTTGGAATGTGTAACGGGTGTAGTAAACTAGGAGTTGGAATATTTTCACCCTTATTTCTCTGACAAACATCGCATTCACCAACATACTTTTGGATTTCCTTACTCGTACCTTTCCAATAAAACGATTGCCGAATGTTGTAGTAAGTTTTGAAGAATCCAACATGCCCAGCTACAGGAGAATTGTGAGATTCCCTTAGAATTTTCATTCTTAAATTGGATGATGGGGTTAGGTAAATTCTACCTTTGTACAATAATATGTCATTTTTTCCATTCAAAATTGGCATATTGACTGATGTTTTCAATCATAGAACCACAATTCAAATCTTTGGCATACTTAGCTCTTATTTCGTCTAACGAGTCCGTAACAACTACCTAGGCAATGCATGTTGTGTTGTCATCGTCCTTTCGTGAGAGTGCATCAACTATGACATATTCCTTTCCCTTTTTGTGCAATATTTCTAGGTTGAATGCTGAAAGTTTCTCCATCCACTTTTGATGTTCTGTTGCTAATGTTTTTTGTTGAAGTAGGAATTGAAGACTATTGTGATCAGTTTGTATTGAGAACTTACTTCCGAGCAGGTACTGCCGCCATTTAGTTAAAGCATGTATGATGGCAAGCATCTCCTTTTGGTAAGTTCATTTCAAGCTTTCTCGTTTGTTAAGCATCTCGCTTTCGAAGGCTATAAGATGGTTTTCTTGCATTATTACTGCTCCAATTCGAAGTATCACATTCGATTATGAATGGTTTGGAGTGTTGATTTTTGTAGCATCAGAAAGTGTTCCAAGTCCCAAAATTTGTAAGGAGGCTTGGACATCAATATTCCAAAGAACCCAGAAACCGTTTTTGGAAATTCCACTCGGTTTATGTTTTTATAAAATAATTAATTATTTTAATGGAGACTCTAAGTCTAAACTTAGGGAAATTAAATAATTAGTGGGTATTTTTAAAACAGAGTGTGAATCTTCTAGAGAACGAAGATCAAGTCAAGTTTTAATCTTGGCCATTGATTAGACTTCTAATCTGGGTCATTGATTCATCAATGAGAAGATTATAAAAGAAGGCTTGAGGGTCATTTAGAAAGCAAGCCGAGCATACACTCAGTAACCCGAAGGGAGTCGATTCTGAAAGAATAGAATTCGATTTCAGAGGGAGAGTTGCAGGGCCGAAGAAGCAGAGGGAGTCAGTAGTGATAAGGGTCGAGGAAAGAAGGATGCGGAAGGTCAGAGAAGGCAGCGCAAAGAGCCCACGCAGAGTGACGCAGTCTCACGCAGACACTGCGCAGAGAGACACACAAAGGGACGCAGAAGGAAGCTTTGTGTCTTCCAAGTGTCAGAAATTCTCCAAAGGGTTTGTGAGAATTTATCTCAAGTGTTTTCTACTGATGTCTACCAGTCTTTTCCTTGTAAAGAATTTCATTGTTGAATAATAATATATAAACCCTCATTGCTGCATTGGGTTTTTCTGGGTACAATTGTCAAAAAATAATTGTGTATATGTGACTGATTCTTATGCTTGTACTTCTTATTGTTTTATTCTCTGTATATACTTGAGCGAACGCTGCAGTAGTATTTATTTTGAAATTTACTGGAAGAATTCTGTAAATAACTTATTGGAAACAATAAGTAGGAGAAATAAATCTATCACTACAGAAGTATTTTCATGATTGAAATTTTCACATGGTATCAGAGCAAAGATGAGTAACAGAAGTAGAGAACCGACAATGGAACGTAGATTAGACGTTGTTGCAACAACAACTCAGAAGGGTTCATGCAGTTCTCTAGGGAAGAAGGAAAGCATGAAAGAACAGATGGATCACGATGTTTCTGTTCTGGCATCCAACTTGGAAGAAGAATTTTCTTGTGTGTCAAGCTCAGCTTCTCCTGAGATCTGGTATATTGACAGTGGGGCTTTTGCTCACATGACAGGAGTGCGAGAATGTTTCTCAAGCTACCAAGAAGAGCAGATGAACTTTAAAATCACCATGGGCAATAAGGCGAAATGTATCCCATTGGAAGAGGTACCACAATGTTTCAAACAAAAGCTGGTAATAAGCTTCGGGTCACCAATGTGCTAGATGTGCTTGGTTTGGGGATGAACTTACTCTTTATGTCGTAGCTTCAAAGCAAAGGCTATGACGTTTACTTCATTGGAAATAGAGTATACGTCAAACACTCGAGTTGGAATAAGAAGGCACAAATTAGAGTCAAGAGCAATAAACTCTACAAGTTACAACTCGAATCCCCAATGGCACTGATAGGCAACACTGATGAGAAGTATTTGAATGAGCTATGGCACAGGATAATGGGGCACTTACAACATGGGGCGTTAAGAATTCTCAAGAAGACTGTCACAGGAGTTCAAGAACTAAGCACCAAGCGAGAGGATGTCTATAGAGGGTGCGTATTGGGAAAGTATGCCAAGGCATTGTATCCTAGAAGCAGCAATAGGGCTAAGAGTGTGTTGGGCTTGATACACTCGAACTTCTGCAGGCCAATGTCCACTAGAGCTCTTAGTGGTGTCAAATATTTCTTCACCTTTATTGATCACCATTCCAGGAAGACCTGGATCTACTTTTTGAAGACCAAAGATGAAGTCTTTGATTGATTCCAAGAGTTTAAAGCTCTAGTGGAGAATCTGACAGGAAAGCGGATCAGGACATTGCGATCAGACAATGGTGGAGAATACATTGATAAAAACTTCATAGAATTCTGCGCAAGGGAACACATCAGAAGAGGGCGGACCGCTCCATATAATCCAGAGTAGAATGGCATTGCAGAGAGAAAGAATATAACTATTGTCGAGGCTGCAAGGGCAATGTTGTATGATCAAGACATGCCCAAATTTCTATGGGCTGAAGCTTGTAATACAACTATCTACGTACAGAACATGATTCCTCACAATGTATTGGGTAACATCACTCCAGAAAGTGTTTTCACTGGCAACAAGCCTGAAGTGAGCCACTTTAGGATCTTTGGCAATGCGACATATTGTCATGTGCTCGAAGAGAAGAGGAAGAAGCTTGATAAGACTGTGGAAAAATGGATATCTAGTGGGAAATAGTGAGAACGCAAAGGCTTACCGTATTTACATTCCTGAGAGCAGGAAGATTGTAGTACGATGGGATGTGAAGTTCATGGAGGAAAGGGCATTCAGGAAATCCTGAGAGATGCCTTCTGCTACACAGTCTGAGGAGGATTCGCTAGTTCAACCACAACGACCTGTGGAGGGTAATACGAGTGCCTCTCTAAGGCATGGGGATCCAAGGGATACATCTCTCGAGGACTTGTAGGAAGGAGAGCAAGTAGATCCACCCACTACCAGTGGTAGGATGAGCAGGGAATTACGAAAAATTTTGAGGGACGTAGAAGAGTTTGTTGGAGCCCCCAGAAATGAGAAGAGGTAGCACAGGCAACCTGAAAGGTACCAGGCTTTGGTAGCGCAGGTTGGGGAACCCTCTAGTTTTCGGGAGGTAGCTCAGCTCCAGGTATGGGTTGATGCGATGGTGGAAGAATACTACTCCATCATGATGAATGATGTCTGGGAAGTGGTTCCCAGGCGTCAGGACAAATCAGTTGTAGGTTCGAGATGGATCTACAAGATCAAATATGCTATAGACTAAGAAACCAAATTCGTCCCCCAGGGCCCTCGAATCCCGAATCCTACGTATCGGATAGGATACTCCAAGATTCGTACCCGATTCATCGGATTTGGCCATATTCGTACAGGGTACGACGAATCCCGACCGTACCCTGTACGGATACGACCGAATCCCATGCAGTCGGATTCGTTGTGCCAAAAAGTGCGATTTTGGGTTATTAAAAACTGATTTCATTCATTCTTTCTCATTGATTTGTGTTTGTGAAGTGAGCAAGGAGCAAGGGTTTGCAAGAAGAAAGGGTTAGCAAGGAGAAGGGGAGTTTTTTCAAAGAGATTCGAGCATCCGATAAGTGCATTGCCCCTCTATATTTTGCATTTAGTTTGCTATTAGTGTTTGCATGTGCATATGTTTTATAGACTGTAGTTTTTTGTATTTTCTATTTCTATTTGCCATTGGCAGTGTACTTATGTAACACATTTTGATTCTGATGAATTAATGAGAAAACTACAGTATCTTACTAACTTGTCTTGACTCTTTCTGAGTAAATTTGACAATTGTATGATGTATCAATGTATCATGTATGAGTATCTAAGATCTTAAATCTATGTTTGAATTAATGAATTTGTATGAATTTTTGTAAAAAATATCTAATTTTTAATATATATATATATATATATATATATATATATATATATATATATATATATATTTATTTATTTATTTATTTAAATATATACATTTTTTTAATAAAATAATATATAACGTATCGTATCTCGGAAGTGTCTTGTTTCGGGGGTCATCGTATCCCGAATCCGATTCTTGAATCCCCGTATCCAGAGAATCGTGAATCCCTGTATCAGGTGACTTAGGCTGCAGATGGTAGCATCGAAAAATTTAAAGCCAGGGTTGTGTTTAAGCGGTAGGCTCAGAAGGAAGGGATAGATTATGAAGAGACCTTCGCCCCAGTAGCCCGATATACTTCTATTAGATCCATGATATCCCTTGCTGCGTAGATGGGATGGGAGATTCACCAGATGGACGTCAAGACTGCGTTCATGAAAGGGGTGATAGAAGAAGAAGTATATATTGAACAACTAGAGGGCTTTGAGACGCATGAGTAGAAAACTCATGTGTGCAGGCTCAAGAGGGCCTTGTATGGACTGAAGCAAGCCCCTAGAGCTTGGTATGGTCGAATTGACAGCTACTTGCAGAAAATGGGATTCGTCAAGAGTGACGTAGATCCCAATCTCTACTATTTGAGACTAGGGGATGAGCCCCTAATACTAGTTTTGTATGTAGATGATCTATTTCTGACATGATCATCTAGGCTCATCAAGGCTTGCAAGGAGAATTTGACATGAATGATCTAGGGCTGATGCATTATTTTTTGGGGTTGGAAGTTTGGTAGCAGAAGGTTGAGTGGGTTCACTGACGCAGATTGCGTTGGGAGGCTAGTAGATCGGAAAAGTACCAGTGGGTACTATTCCAGTGTTGGATTAGGAATGACCTCATGGTGTAGCAGAAAACATAAATCCGTGGCTTTGAGCTCCGTAGATGCTGAATATATGGCAGCAAGCACGACTTCGTGTGAGGCCATATGGCTTCGGAAATTGCTTGTGAACTTACTCAAGGAGAAGATGGAGGCGACCAACATTCTATGTGATAATCAGAGTTGCATCAAGCTCTCTGAAAATCCTGTGTTTCATGATCGATCGAAGCACACTAACATCAGGTGTCACTTCATTAGAGACTGTGTCCAAAGGGGAGTTGTACAATTGGAGTACACTCCTACAGTAGAACAAGTGGTGGATATCCTTAGAGAAAAGATGGAGATGATCAAGAATCCATTTCAGTAGCAGAAATGGATAGGCTCAAGATTCAGAGGGAGCTCCAGTACAGGTGAGGCAGTGACAGTGATAGTGTCATGGGCAACAATACAAAAGGCAACAACGCAGCAGATGAGGGGCAACAGCCAAACATCAACAACGCAAAGGATGCTTCAAGACAAAGCGACATGCAACGGACATTTTGCTAGAACACTTTCCTTGCTAAGAGAGAGTGTTGATTTTTGTAGCATCGGAAAGTGTTCCAAGTATCAAAATTTGTAAGGAGGCTTGGACATCAGTATTCCAAAGAACCCAGAAACCGTTTGTGGAAATTCCACTCGGTTTATGTTTTATTAAAATAATTAATTATTTTAATGGAGACCCTAAGTCTAAACTTAGGGAAATTAAATAATTAATGGGTATTAATAAAACAGAGTGTGAATCTTCTAGAGAACGAAGATCAACTCAAGTTTTAATCTTGGCCATTGATTAGACTTCTAATCTGGGCTGTTGATTCATCAATGAGAAGATTATAAAAGAAGGCTTGAGGGTCATTTGGAAAGCAAGCTGGGCATGCACTCAGTAACCTGAAGGAAGTCGATTCCGAAGGAATATATTTCAATTTCAGAGGGAGAGTTGCAGGCCTGAAGAAGTAGAGGGAGTCAATAGTGATAAGGGTTGAGGTAAGAAGGATGAAGAAGGCCGGAGAAGATAGCGCAAAGAGCCCATACAGAGTGACACAGTCTCATGCATGCATTGCATAGAAAGACGCAGAGGGATACAAAAGGAAGCTGTGTGTTTTTCGAGTGTCAGAAATTCTCCAGAGGGTTTGTGAGAATTTATCTTCGTTGTTTTCTACTGAAGTCTGTCAGTCTTTTCCTTGTAAAGAATTTCATTGCTGAAGAATAATATATAAACCCTCATCTGCATCACTTGTTTTCCCGAATTTGGTTTTTTTGGGAACAATTGTCCAAAAATAAGTGTGTATATGTGATTGATTCTTATGCTTGTACTTCTTACTGTTTTATTCTCTGCATATACTTGAGTGAATGCTGTAGTAGTATTTATTTCGAAATTTACTGGAAGAATTCTGTAAATAATTTATTGGAAATAATAAGTAGGAGAAATAAATCTATCACTGCAGAAGTATTTTTAGGATTGAAATTTTCACATGGAGAAGTCTGGAGTTGCCAGTACCGGTGTGGTTGACATCACTTCTTTTGGATTCTCAAATTATTCGTTTGCCTAATTATTCCATTGGAAAGCGTTGTTTTTTAACAAGTTAGTCAGGGGCGCAGTGAAATGTGAATAGTTATTTATGAACCTTCTGTAATACCCAGTTAAACCTATATATCCTCTCAGTTTTGATATGTTCTTGGGCTTGGGCCATTCTTTAATTGCTTTGATTTTGTTGGGATCCACTTTGACTCCTTCCTTGGATATGACGTGTCCCAGGCATTCAACTTCCTTTTGTCCAAAGATACATTTTGATAACTTGGCATAAAATTGATTCTTCTATAATACAAAAAGTACTTCCTCTAGATGCTTGAGGTGCTCCTTCCACGTTTTGCTGTAAACGAGGATATCGTCGAAGAAGACTGATACAAATTTTGCAAGTATGGATGGAAGAGTTCGTTCATGATTCTTCTATGATACGAAAAGTACTTCCTCTAGATGCTTGAGGTGCTCCTTCCATGTTTTGCTGTAAACGAGGATATCGTCAAAGAAGACTAATACAAATTTTGCAAGTATGGATGGAAGAGTTCGTTCATGGTTGCCTGGAAGGTGGTTGGTGCATTTGTTAAACCAAATTGCATTACCTTAAACTCATAGTGCCCTTCATGAGTTCTGAACGGAGTCTTTTCGACGTCTTCTAATCTCACTCGAATTTGATAGTAGCTTGATCTTAAGTCTAATTTTGAGAAATATTTTGTGCCATGGAGTTCGTGTAGCATCTCATCAATGAATGGAAAAGGAAATTTGTGTTTAATAGTAATTTTGTTTTCGTCCTCTGTAATCTTGTTGACGGGAAAATATGTCCGGCCAACAGTAGGGGATCTCCCCGGTAAAAAGTCCCAATTAGACTTTGAACCGTTTGGAGTAGGGATCCCGTCCGGGGTGTGGGTCCGGCTACCACTTAAATGACTTCCTCTTCGGTCTCGAACAGCCTGATTGAATCTGCAAACGTACACTCATTCACATGATACAGAATACATGACTGATGTATCAAAACCGATATATGACACTGTGCGTAGCAAGGTAATAAACAAAATGCATGCGCCCAGGAAATGTCGTTAGCAACACATCTATGGGGTAATGCATACAAGATAATCTGACCACCAAAGAAACAGTTCTTTAATGGCGAGAATATCCCTTAACTTTCCGAAAGATATAACGAAATGCTAATAAAACAGTTCATTAACATTCATCATAAGAGTAAATAGCAAACTTGAGCATCATCAACACAATCACAGCTAGCTATGGAGCATGAATGATACTATTGATAACACAGATTCATTAATCAAAAGATATTCTGAAACTATACGCAGAATACACGCAGTGTTGTCATAGCTAGACACATCATCCAATCAAAGGGGTTTTAACAAGTATTTGTATTATATGTCAAGAGTATGATCCTTCAATTACAATGCAATATTGCCTTTCAGTCCACAAAAGAGGAGCCCTTTACAATGTGCCCTACAGGGCTATTTATAGATTCAAGAGGCGTCCTTATGGCCTTCCGACGCTTCAACTTCCCGTCGGTTCAGCTTCCCTGCGACCTTTGTCACACTTGCGACCTGCGACCAGAAGATTGCGACCTGGTCGCAGGTGCGACCTGCGACCTGGGGACAAAAAGCGACTTGCGACCCAGCGGTTAAACTATGGAGGTGGTCGCGTAATTGAAGTTTCTGGATCGTCGACTTTCTTGCCCTTGAGGAAATCTCGCCAAGTCTGGTAATCTGCTGTTATGGGAGCGACAAGAGGGCTTTCCTCTTTTATTCGATGCATACATTCTAGGGCATTCGGTACCAGAGTCTCCTTCTTCTGAGAGATCAGCATTGAGAGGGAGGCAAGCTTGGTGTAGATTTGTACCGGAGTGACAAGCAACCGATTTAGGTTTTCTTGCGATGCCTCGAATTCTGGTGTGGCAGCAGCTTGTCTCACGGGTTGCAGAAAAGACTGAATTTCCTGTTCTACCTGCTCCCAGTCTTTAGTCTCATTCAGTGCCCCTAATGACGGAATGTGATGAAGAGCGTTCATAGAGTCAATACCACTGATCAGGTGATTATATGCAGACATCACTTTGTCCAAATCTTTGGCCAGCTTGTCTTTGGACTGCATATTCATCCGAATTTGTACTTTGGCTTCTTGCGTATGACTCCAATCCTTCCTAGGCACATGTTTGGGAGCTTGCTGATACTGTGCTGTCCAGTTCATCATTTTGTCCAAAGCCGCCGAGGCTTCCCTGAGCTGCTCGTGCTTCTGTTTGGTTTCCTCTCGTGCCGCTGCCAATGGGGCCACTGTTTGTTTTAGTGTGAGCATTTCTTTGTATACTTGCCTCATGGTCATTTCCAACACATCACACTCTTTCTTGACCGCCAGTGGGACCTCGTTTACTTGGGCGGGCCTACTTTGGAGCTGTAGCATCTCACTTTCTAGTCTTGATTTCTCTTGCTCCGCTGCTTTTAGCCTGTTCTGTAAAGAAATAATTTCCCTGCTCATCCTAGTGACATTTTCCTCTGTGGCCACGGCAAAAGCGGTGCCTGCTGATGCTATCATAACAGGGTTAGTCCTTGTATCTGGGACTATGTCCTTTCCAGTGGCGACCGTAGATATGGCGGGATGGCTTTGCGCCAAGGATTTCCTTTTCTCCTGCCGTATTTTAAAAGAGAATTGGTCAAATGTTAATCTGGTCAGGTCGAAGACTTCTTCTTCTTGCTCCCCGAGAACATCATCAACATTGAGGGTACTTTTCGCGCCACCTGAAGGGATATCCAGGGGAGATATGTCAATGTCGTCTATTAGCTCGTCCTCCTCATCCTGTGTTTGATCCTTTTCTTTCTCCTTTTGCCGGCGCTCGGCTTCTGCCTTGTCGTGTTCCTCCTTCTTCCTGCGTTCTGCCTCTGCCTCTGCTTCCTTTTCAGCTTTTCTCTTTCTCTCTGCCGCGGCGGCTTGTTCTGCCTCCTTTTGACGATCGACTTTGTCGAGTTCTTCCTTAAGTGCCCTTTCTGCCGCCGCCTGTGCCTCCTTTTCCTGTCTTTCCTTTTCCTCTTCCTTTTTCTTTTTTCGCTCTGTCCTGGCATCTTTCTTACGTTTCTCTTCATCTTCCTTCATCTTCTTTTCCTCTTCCTTCTTGGCTTGGGCTTCTGCTTCCCTCTGCTGATCTGTGGTGTCAGGCCCCGTACCGGTCTGTGTTTTCTTATCTTTGGAGGAAGAAGAGCCTCCAAGCTTATGGCTTCTATCTCCTAAATTCTGGTGATCCTCTTCTTCTCGGTCAGAGTCGATCCCTGGAGCTAGATGCCTTTCTGCGTTGTACCAGTTTCTTTTTTCGTCCTCTGCCGGGCGCTCGACATGCTGATAACTCCATCTAAAATTGGCCCTTTTACAATGTTCAGGAACTATCCTGACTGGGTCATAAGTTCGGCAATCCATATTTCTGAAGTGATAACTTTTTACCTCTTCCCCTTCACGTGCTACTTCTCTGGAGTCCTTGACTGTATAAGCACCAATGGTGAGAGGTAGAGCGGGCCAAGGTTTCTTCTTCCCTTTGGAAAGGACGTTAGAGAAGCCCGAGGTCATCTGGAAACATACCTCCTGCATGAGCACCTTGTCGGTAATAAACTTAGGCAGAGCATGTGGTGCTTTAAACGAGCCAAATACTCGGATGATTGTGAATTCAGTGAATGGAAACCAGTGTGCCACCTGACCTAGTGTTTCCATTGCTCTCCAAGACATGCAGGGGGTGTCTTGACCAAATAGTTTCCCGTAAAGGGCGGGAATGAATATATGAGAGATTTGCTCGATGTCTGACTTGTACCTGGATTCCCAGAATACCTTGGTCTGCAAATGTATTGCCTGGGTCTGTTCGGAGTCCCGGTTATGTGGCCATCCTTCAACATGCAGCTGGGCACAGACAGCATCTAATAGATACGAAGCCATATAGAATTCTGATGGCGCTCCCTCATCTGGGGCTAAAGCTGAAGCCAAATTTGTGTGCATGGAGCCCATTAATATACCAGCCCAATTGAACCGAGTGCCGTGTACTGTTACGTGTTCCATAATGGTTGCCCATGTTCCATTGAAAGTGGTGGCGTCCGAACGCCCGTATACTCTGCACAGCATGGCGGCCACTAACTTATACACCTTCCTCAGACTGGCCACCGGGTACTCCTGGTCCTTTTTGATTTTAAATTTATCTGGTTCTGCCCACCATTTTCTGATTGTATCAACCATCGGCACTTCATTTGCAGAAAACCATCTCGGGGTGAAGTTTACCTCTGGTTTGGGGAGCGAGTAGTAGACCTGTGCTTTTGAGCTCTCCAGCGTTGCAAAAGCTTTACCTCCACTATCTCGGATTGCGAAATTCTTAGGATCCGTCTTTTGTATGATCCAGTCTAACATTTCCGGGCACGGAAAGATGGCGGGATGTGACCCTGCAAGGTGCAATTTGGATTTCTTGACCTTCAAATATACTTCCCGGTCCGGTAGATCTTCTGGGAACTCCTCTTCTGGGATGGCGAACTCGCGGTATACTTCATACCACCTAAGGCTGTCCTCCTTTGCGAAGGTGCAAAGGGTGTCTCTGTATATTGGTGGAGGATATGTTTGTATGTCTGTGTCTGACTCTTCCTCCACCACCTGCCTACTTCTCCTTCGGGATACCCGGGGTGCCATATTGCTAGAGTCGGAGAGGACCGGTACCGTGTCTGCTCTAAATTCACCTGTTGCATTTAAGACAGAATCCCAGGATAAGAAAGACATGATGATAATGGCTAAATAAAGTCTATACATGCAAAGTTTAATTGACTGTTCTCTGGGAGTCGCTGGGTCGCTGATCCACAAAAAGGACTCACACGCGACCTTGCGACCTTGCGACTAGGTCGCAGGGTCGCAGCGTCGCTGAAAGGGAGTTTTGCGACCTTGCGACCTTGCGACCTGGTCGCTAGGTCGCAGGTCGCACTTGAGCCTGCCGGGGGGTTTCGCGCGCGCGCGTTTTTGCGGATAAACTTTCCCTACAGGAAAAAAATACGCGGCTTGAAAGGGTCTAAACTAACAATAAGGCATAGCCATGAGGAAATGGGCAAGAGACGGGTGACCCTGGGGTTCATGAGAGACAAAAACAATGATGAAACTCAACAGAAAAACCCTAAATCCCCTCAGCAAGTAAATAAGACCGTGGGGAGGCTCAGTAATGGCAAGAAATGCTTAAGAAGGAAACATAGGGAGGAAAAGCCAACTTACCCGGAAGAAAACGCGCCAGTCGACCTGTCAGAGTAATTCCACGGTTTTCGCTGCGAGCTACAAATGCGACCTAGCGACCCGACCTTATATAAAAAGGTCGCACGTGCGAGTACTAAATGAGGTCGCAAATTGTAAGTTTGCGACCTTGCGACCTCGCGACCTTAAGGTCGCTGGGTCGCAAAGGTCGCTGAGTCGCTAATTCCCTTAATACTTCATTTTGCGACCTTGCGACCTTGCGACCTTAAGGTCGCTGGGTCGCAAGGTCGCAAATTGATTGACTCCCGACTCTTGCGACCTGGCGACCTATGCGACCTTAGGGTCGCAGAGTCGCATAGGTCGCATGGGTCGCAAATCATGAATCCGCGACTTAGCGACTTGCTCTTAAAAACTTTACTTGGCTTTTTTCCTTCTTTGGTTTCAAAGGGGCTCCAAAAATTTTGAAGTGCGTGTTATGATTTTATGTATTTTTGGAGGGTGTTGTAGGAGCTACAACAAATCTATACACAACCCGAAAGTTCGATCTTTCTTTCTAACTAATACTACTGGTACAACATATGGACTTCTACTTTTTGTAATGACTCCATGCTTTAATAGATCTTGTATTAGTCGTTCTATTTATGTTTTATAATGATGGAGGTAGCGATATGGGTTTACATTTACTGGTGTTGAATCTGGTTTGACTTTAATGATATGTTCAATTTTCCTTTCAAGGGGTAATTCCATCGGCAAATCTTGTAATACCTTATCATATTTCTAGATAAGGGATATAACTTTAGACTGTTGGTGAACCCCTTCCATCGATAATAACTCTAATTGCTGGCATTGTGCAACGAATACCGGGGCTCCCTTGCGAATAAGCTTCTTCATTTGCTGAGCAGAAATGACTTGGGTAGGTGGGGCTTGGAATCCGAACAACTTATACTTCCTTCCTTCCATTTTGAACTTAATGAACTTTTTTTGGTGATTTGCAGAATACATCCCTAGTGTTTGTAACCATTGTACTCCTAAGACGACATCTACACATCCTAAGCAGACCGTATAAAAATTGGACTCCATTTCCTATTCACTTAGTTGCATTTTAACTTTATGGCATTCCCCTACTCCACCTATTCATTTTCCATCTACCACCATAACTTTTAAATCTGCTACGAGATAGGCAAAAATGTTTAGTCTTTTTGCGACATTGACATCTATAAAGTTGTGTGTACTTCTTGAATCTAATGACACAATAACGTTTTGCTTCTTAATATGTCCTTTAAGCTTTAATGTTTGTGGTTGAGCTATCCTTGTGATAGCTTCCAGAGAAATTATTGGCATATTTTCTTCTGCTATATCTGGATTAGGAGTCTCGTTTTCTTCGTCGAAGCTATTCTCTGAAGATTCTTCTTCTGGTACTGCCTCGTAGTTGTAAAGTTTTTGTGTAGTGCATGTCTGCCTCGGGGAATATTTATCTTCGCATGTCCAACATTTTCCATCTTTTTTCCTTTCGAAATTTGACTGTTGTTTTCCTCCATCGCGCATTGGTGGTGGAATGTACTTGCTAATGTTTTCTGAAAATGACATAATTGACTTCCCTTTTGAGTAGTTGTTTGATTTTTCATTACTGGCATATATAGAGCTTATATTTTCGCTTAATGATTATTGCCGCATGTCTAGCTTCTTCAATGGTTTTAGGTTTATATAGTTTTAATTCTTCCCGAATATATTCTTTCAGGCCACATCGATACATTTTTAATAGTTTTTCGTCTGAGAACCCCCTTTGCCTTATAGCTAATACTTCCCATTCATGGGTATATTTGCTTATCAATCCTTTTTGTTTGAGGTGAACAAATTTTTCGTAAACATCGTCTTCTTCTTTTTCATGGAACCTTTTGAGAAGGGTGTTTTTGAAATTTTCCCAATTGAACGAACGAGTTGCACATATGTTGGACCATGATAGGAACCAATCATATGCTTTAGCTTCCAGGTTGTTGGTTGCGGTCATGACCTTCTCTTGTTCACCTATTGGCGGGTTTGCTCCGAAAATGGTGTCCATTTTATTTACCCATACAATGGCGCCCTTATGGTCCTTACCATCGTACTTAGGTAACTTCCTTTTAATTTTGAGGCAGTCTCTTTTGGAAACCTTTGTATAGTACTTACTTCTTCGAACTGTATATGCGGTATTCGTGGTATTTCGTGCATCGACAAAAATTCTTGACTTGGAAAAATTTCGCCTTTCGGTGTCATGGGACTTTGTGTCACTGAGGGATTAAAAGGTGGATTGGCTCCTCCCGTAAACTGAGTCATCATGCTTTCAATTTTTTTGATATTATCTACGATTTGGTCTTGAGTACTAATTATCTGTTCTTGGCCCTTTCCGAATTCATCTTGCTTTCTTTCGACATTGTCAATTCACTTGCACATTCTATCGAGTTCTTCTTGAAATTTCCTTGATTTGTCGTCATTATTACTCCCCATCTTAGCTTTATTTTTTTCCTAGCAAACCCATTTAAAAAAAAAAAATTAAATAATAATAGTCGAGGCAACGTCGGTGGAGGGAAGGACACGCTATGATGGAGTTGCAATGAAGGGTTGGGTGAGGACACACAGCGGGAACGATGACGAGGGCATAGTGGAATCGCGAAATCTCGGGAATCCAAAAGTTTGACAGGGTAAACGAGTGGTAAGGGAACAATGTATAGGGAGCAACGTATGTGGACCAATGATGGTGGGGGTGTGAGGGAAGTGTGGAATGGATGGGTGAAACCAACTCAGGAAGGACGATTCGATCACTCTGATACCACTTGAACACTTAAACTTGTTTACTGAGTTTTCCAATAGAAGACACATCGTTGCACATAAACAATATATATATATATATATATATATATCTCAATGTTTAAAAAAACGGAATCGGTCAGCTACCAGGCCGAGGTAATGACTCGGTCGACTCGGTTTCAATGACTCGGTTTTTGTAAAAAATACATTAAATATTAATTTTTTTGTACAAAAACATAAATTTAAAGATTTTTATTCATGTTTCCAAACACAAAGCATTACAATATAGATAAGTCACAAAAGACAACATATGATCAAAGTAGGCTCATGAAAATATCCATTATATCAAAATTGCACCTAGTGCACTGTACAATACAGGATGATGATATAGAGATCAAAACAAAAAACATAACCAATGTCACTAACATCATGTCATCAAGGTACATAGAGGGATTGGTGCTCTTGATTAAATACGAGTTCCATACCCTAATACATGACAAAATTCGATGGAAACATTGCAATAACCCAATCCTAAAATCCTGAAAAACTGATAAGTCTGCTGGATTTTGAATGAGATCTAAAATTCTACTTTCTCCATATGAAATCCAATGAGGTTGGAACCACTCTCAAACATCCTGAGTCATTTCATGGTAATGTAAAAAATTTAAGTAAAAGGATGAAAATGAAGATTAAGGAGAATGTCACTTTTAACATTACCATGAAGCTGCTCCAAAAACCAACTCCACAACTCTTCAGAAAACCTCAAACAAACCTAACAGTAGAATAAAATCCGGTTTAAAGTCCATAAAATGCGAGTTTTTGGGCCCACCGGCCGGTAGATTTGGCTCGGCCGAGTTAACTCGGGCCAGGCTTGGTCGGCCGGTTTGTTACCGAGTTGGCCGAGCCAGTACAAAAACCGGCCAGCTTGGTAACAAACCGACCAACCTGGCTGTTCTTGTACCTGGTCGGACTGGCCAGCCTAATGGCTCGGTCGACCAGGCCTGGTCGGAGTCGAATCGGCCGATTTTTAAAACAGATATATATATATATATTTTTTTTTTTTTTTTTTTAAATTTTATTATTATTCAGTAATGGATGATTTACAAGCCCTTGGGTGGTTCTCCTTTATAGGCGTTGACTAGCCACAACTTTAAGACACGACTTTTGACATAAGTGCCCTTTCATAATTATTTGGGCAACCTAATTCAATTTAATTAATTTATTAATTATTAATTAATGTCTATTTATTATTATTTTATTATTTATTTTATTGTTTTATATAGTTATGAATTTTTATTCATAACATTGTACTTCTCGATGCTGCCATCTACTGCATGAATCATTGCAGTCGAAGTCTCCACAATTCTTTCTTTTTGCAAAACTCAAATTAGGAGGCCATGGGAAAAAAATTATAACCAAGCAAAATACAAGGACAAGAGGCTGACCAAAAAATACCAATATTATCAAGAAAAATATGAAGTACTTGGTTAAGGAAGAAACTCTGGAGGATTGTCAACTCCCTCTCTCACAAATCTATAAGAGAAACTCAGAAACTTGTCATGTGCCTAGAGGCACAACTTTCCACAAACATTATTGGTAGTAGATCCTAAAGGAATGGTAGTAGATCCTAAAGGAAGAATTCCTTTGACTTCTTCTGAGGTGGATGCTCATCACCATCAACATTGGTTGTTGATGCATGCTACGTTTCTTTCCTTTTCTTCTTAGGACATTGGGAGGCATAGTTTAAAAAATTATGACAAATAAAGCATTTTACCTTTGACATATCATCCTTTTGATCCTAAGTAGGAGCGTGTCTTCTGCCTATATTCTTCTCATCAAACTTTCCAAAGTTCCTTCTTCCTTTTCCTTTCCTTGTATGAGCTGCAAGGGCTTCTATTCCTTCATCATGTAGATTCTGCAAGCTATTCTTGGACAACAATTTAGCCTCCTCTTGGACACAATCAATCCATAGCTTATCAAACGCGGGTAGTTTTTCCTATGCACAGATTCCTTGAATAATTGGCTCCCATGAGGAAGGAAATCCATTTAGAGTCACTGTAATAAGATTTGTATCATCAATGGTGTCTCCAATGGGTACAAGTTCATCTGTGATTTGGGAAATTCTCATAAGATAAGAGATTATTGAACTGATCTTGTCATATGAAGACGATTTCTCAAAGCTAACTTCTTGTTAGTGTTGTTGCTTTCAAACAATCCTACCTGAGCATCACATACTTCCTTGGCAATCCTCAATGCACTAAGAAGCAAACATCGCGATTTTTTCGACAAAACGATTAAATCGGCGATGTTTTGCACGATTTTTTGAAAAAATCGCTAATCGGGAAAAAATCGCGATTTTTTGGTAAAAACTGTGGGCCCATCAAACAACAACCCTATAAGTTCAAAAATCGATTTTTTTTTTTTTGTCATTTTTGCAGCCCTCTCATTTTCCTGACACACCCTGCTGGCAGTTAATGGTAATGTTAAATTCTTAAAGTAAAAGTGATTTACTTAAATTTTTAACATTACCATGAAATGACTCGGGATGTTTAAGAGTGGTTTCGACCTCATTGGATTTCATATGGAGAAACTAGAATTTTAGATTTCACTCAAAATTTAGTAGACTTAATGGTTTTCAGGGTTTCATGGTTTGGGGATTTGCATTGTTTCCATTTGATTCTATTATGTGTAAGGGTATGAGATTGGCGTTTGATCAAGAGTATGAAGTCCTTTAAGAACCTTGATGTTGGTGGCATTGATTGTTGAACTTTGTTGATGTTGGTGGTATTGATTGTTGAACTCCCCTACCGTGGCCTTAACAAGAATGTACCCTTCACTCAAAGGAAAACAACTGGTTAGGCATGCTAATCTTTTTCTACCGCATTTTAAGGTTGAGGAGATGAACCCTTCACTCAAACCAAAATCATTGGTTAGGCATGTTAAACTTTTTCAATTTCTATCATGTTAGAAGGTTGAGCAATCCAAGTCTAAAGACTTTGAGCTAGATGATGTTTATGTCTCTCTTGTTGATGATCCCATTTCTAGTAGCGATGAATCAATGATGAGTTTCATGAGGAGGAGGAGGAGGAGGAGGAGGAGCAACAACAGGAGGAGGAGGTGACACCACCTACCCCTGCTACCGGTAGAGGACGTGGTCTGCTTCTTTTAGCTCCTGGTGTTTCAGGATCTGGAGCACAACAGAGTCCATTGCCAGCCCCGCCAGCTTCTTCGTCTAGAGGGAAAGCTATTACATTTTCTCGCAAGAGGGGCAGAGGAAATCAGTAGTATAGGTTATTTGGTGCATTCCTTTGTATATAACATTATGACTCATGATATGAGATACATTATTATATTTTTTGTTGACATTTTGAGGTTGAGTTGAGACTCAGGACTTGGTATTCAGGACATGATTCACTATTATGTGTGATGTAGCACTAGACATGATATTACACGTCTTATATATTAGTTTTTTTTTCATATTTATGTGTCAATGCATTTATTTTATGTTGTGGGTGCTTTAGATATTAAAAAAATTGAAAAAAATGAATATTTTTGTATGTGTCGATTTTTTCCCGATTTTTACGATTTTTTCCGATTTTTTCCCCTCGCCGATTTAATCCCGATCGCGATGTTTGCAACATTGACTAATATAAGGAATCAAGTGGTCCTTTATAGAATCTACCAAGATTCTCTTAGCCTAGGCTTCATTCTTTTTTTACGTGGCTTTTTCGTTTGCTCCCCCTGGCTCTGGAATGACTTTCTCCACATGATTCTAAAGCTCATTCTCTTCCAAGATAAGGAGTATCCTAATATTCCAAGATATGAAGTTGATGGCACCATCTAATTTGTCTTCGACTTTGAGACTTAGTGCCATTTTGGCAAAAGATCCAAAAAACTAATCGAGCTGTTGAACACTTGTCTCTTAAGCTATTTTCAATGGCTACTCTTTCAACAAAGCTTTGATACCATGCTGATTTTTCTAGAAGAGCACAATAGAATACTATTTTTTGCCAGATAATTACTACCTAATCATTTTTATATAGTATTCTTATGCCATTGATATCATCTAGCAATTACACTTTAGAAAATATCAACAATAGATGCAACAGAAGTACTAAAGATCATAGAAAGACAACCATGCACAATTTTTCTGAGGAGAAAGTATTCTTCAGCAAGGTTTACAAATCAACAATTTCTCTGGAAATTTGTGCCAAGTACAAATCCAAATACTAGTCAAAACCCGGTCAAAGTAGTAGCAAGTAAATTCTGGTCAAACCAGCCAAAATGCTCAGAAGTCAATGTTGGCGAAACAATCAACTTGCGGCCAAACTTTGGCCCAGCGACTCCTGCAGCGAACTACAGTCAAATTGCTGCACATGTGTAGCCCTCCTGTCGCTCGAACAACTCTGGTCAAACTCAGCCTACAACAATTTAGTCAACATGGGTCAAACTCGTTAAAAAAGAGAGAGAAACAACTCGAGCGAAACAGTCAACTCGTCCTCCTTTTCTCCGCATGTGCGACTGTCCAAGGGACCTCAAAAAGATGAAGAAGAAACTCACTTGCCTCGTGGAGAAAATGAGAAGTCACATCATATATATATATATATATATACTAGTCGAATGGGGGTAAATTAACCCAAGGGACACACCCTTTCATGAGCAAGGACAACATGTCTTCCTAGGTCGACTTGTTCCCCAAAACAATAAATTTTATTGTAATTTTCTTAGGCCGACTTGGAGATTGCATTGGCATGCGGGAATACCTCTTGATGCTACACAAAAATCAACATATTGCATATGCCAAATCTATTCTAAGAGTTGTTTCACCTTCTTCACTCACACTTTAGAGGGCAATCCTAACAACCTTCATGAGCCTTATATAAATTTTGACTTTAGCTACAACCCTCCTGACAATATTGCACTGATATAATTGTTGGATGTAAATACATGCCATCATGACATGAGAGAAAAACATAGGGAGATTGTATTTGTTTCGTTGAATAATGGAGCCATTAAAAATTTTACCATTTTTTTTTATAATAAATATGTTAATTTAACTCTCTCTTAGACTAACCGATATTTAATGTTGGTTCACTAAGATTTATTGTGGCCAAGACTACGATTCTTTACTTAAAGAAACTTTATTAACATCACTTTATTAAGTGTTAGCTCTCTTATCATAAGTCTCTGAGTAGGGTTGATCCTTTATTCGTAACCAGGGTTCAAATGCCTAACGTGTTTAACCTTGTACTTGTCTGACATTGATGTCCATGTATCCACATGTTATATAAGCTATCTTCAATGACTACAACTTGGGAAAAATTTGTGGTACTTGAGTCAACTGTGCACTCATGGGAACAATTCTATATTGAACTGCATGGCAACATTTGCATTGTGAATTTAATATTTATATGCATATTGCTGAAATTGGAAACTAGGGCCATATTCCATCTTGGGATAGCTCATATGATGGAGATGATATTTTTATTGGATTCTTTTTTTCGAGAGGTCCAAGATTGATCTAAAGATCATCTCATTCGGACAAGCAGAAGTGGAATTTTGAATTTATTCTCTCTATACACAAATTGTCAAGGTCGACCTTAGTGAAATAAAGCCCAAGAGATGTGTTTCCACACCCTCAACGATTTGTATAAATAGGAGTGACCTCTCTCCTCATTTGGACATCACTCATCACATCACACAACTCTATCTCTCCTCCCTTGATTGGTTCGTATAGCTTGGAGGTAGGTTCTCTCTTCTTCGCACGTGTGGTAGGAACCTGAATTCCTCTGGGGCAAAATAGGTTGGATTTCAGGGAAACAAACCAGTGTTGACCAGGGGTCATTTGACCTTCGTTGACTTTGATCTTGAGGGCATAATTTCGATCTTTGGAGGCCGTAGTCATTGGCACAAAAATCAAGGTGATTTAGACATGTTGACCAGCGTTGACTTCAGATTTGACCATAAAAATTACAACAATGTTTGACTGGTTTGACCGAACTATTTTTGGGCTGACTTTCACTCTCTTAGAAGGTCAAATTGGATTGCTGTTGACCGAGATGCTTGGAGGACATTTTGTTGCTAATTTGACCATCGTTGACTTTCTGGTTAGGGTTGCAGCTGACTGTTGATTTTGACAGGACTATTTTGGGTAAGTAAATTTGATATTTGTACTCTTTCTCTCTCTGCTGAACTATTGAAGAATAATAAGAAGAATTGATCAAAGGGTTTTCCCCACATTGGGGTTTTTCCCTGCCATTTGCCAAATATTATGCCCTCTTGTCTTGGCTTGTCTTCTGCATTTTGTTTATGTTCTTTCTGCATTTACTATCAATGTAATTGCTATTGGAAATAATTGGAAATTGATATTGGGCTACTAAGGAACATTGACGTGCATTGTGCTAAAGCGTAGAACATACCATTGTTAACTAAAATTAACATGGTATCAGAGCCAAGGTGAAGACAAAGGCCAAGCAAGAGAGAGAAAAGCAATCACTAAGATATGTTGGACAAAGACAAAGATTCAAGGGCTTCCTCATCTTACTTCAAATACGAGGATAAGCTCAATGATAAATTTGATTATCATGCATGGAAGATGTCTTTGGACTTGACTTTGGAAGAAAATGACGTCATGGACTATGTGCAGGGGAAAGTTGCGGAGCCTCCTTCGAATGCACCAACTGCTACTAAGACAAATTATAAGAAAGGTGAGGTCAAAGCTAAGACGATCATCAGGGGTTCCATTTAAAAATATTTGGTTGCTTACATTTATGATTTGGGCACATCTAAGGAGATGTATGAAAAATTGGTTGGAATGTTCAAAGCTGACAATGCAAACCAAATCCTCTTTCTCAAGAACAAGCTGAAGGACATCAAAATGTATAGAGGGGAATCCATCCAATCCTACTTCATGAGGATTTTCGAAATAAAAAAATGATCTTCTATCTATTGGAGAAGTTGTTGCTGATAGGGAGCTCACTCTTATTGCTCTTGATGGCCTCACCTGAGCATGGGATGTGTTTACCACCACTATCCTCAACAATGATAGGATTCCAGGTTTTGATGAATTGTTGACTAGATGCACTCAAGAAGAGACAAGGATGATGGAGAGAGACAAGCCTTCATATAGGAATGATCCCACTGCATTCTCTACTCATGCTAAGAGGAAAAACAACGCTGGTCCAAAGAGACAAGGTCAATGAAGACAAGGAAGATGCTTCAATTGTAACAGGTTTGGCCACTATGCTAGAGAGTGTCCTCATAAGAAGGATACACCACGGGATGATGACAACAACAATTTCAAGAGCAATGACAATCAAAGGAATAACAGGTTCAAAAACAAAGGAAAGAGGAATGCTCCCACTGCACGATATGGAAATGGTTGACCTCCCAAAAGGTCGAGAATCTCTAGGTATGAGGAAACTAATGTTGTAGATAAGCAAAAATAATTTTATCTTATTTCTTCCTGCACTATTGCCTCTCACACTTAGAATAATTGGTTGATTAATAGTGGTGCCTCAAGGCATTTCACTAAGTACAAAGAGGCCCTCTCAAATTTGATTGAAAATAAGACTAATTTGGAGATCATTCTTGGGGATAATGCCACCTACCTCCTTCATCTACAAGATGTATTTTATGCACCTGACTTGAAAAAGAACTCAGTATCCATTTCTGCGATGGAAGGCAAAGTCTTCAAAGTAACATTTGTTGATGGGAAGGTACGTCTTTGGAAAAGGAACTCGAAATATGTGTTTACACTTGGATTTAGGGTTGTAGATCTCTATCAGGTTGGAGGAAGTCCTTTGGGAGCTATGACTTGCGACACTTCTCTTCAATCTGAATTATGGCACTGAAGGTTTGCTCACCTTCATTATAAAGCCCTACCTGATGCAGGAAGATGGTCACAGGTTTGCCCGAATTCAAAGTAGATCATAAAGGTGTTTGTTAGGGTTGTGCAACTGGGAAACATACAAGGGGACCATTCCCCTCAAGTGAAACTAAAACTACTGACATTCTTCAATTGATCCATTATGATTTATCTGGTATGTTACTCGTAACATCTTTGGAAGGATATTTGTCCTATGCTATTTTTTGTGGATGACTTCTCTTGCAAAACATGGATCACATGGATCTATTTCTTGAAGAAGAAAGATGAAGTGTTCGAATGGTTCTGCTCTTTCAAAGCCTTGGTTGAAAATCAAACAGGGAAGAAGATCAAAATATTGAGGACCGATAATGGACCTAGGGTTGATGCACTACTTCCTAGGTTTGGAGGTTTGGAAAAAGCCAAGAGAGATTTTCCTTTCTCAAGGAAAATACATTATGAAGCTACTCGAAATATGTGGGATGGTGGACTACAAGTCTATGACTACTCCGATGGAACTCAACTTCAAGAAACTATGTGGAAATGTTGTTGAGCCTGATTTGGAAAATCCTTTCGATTATTGACAACTTTTGGGGGCCCTGATGTTCTTTGTGAACTCTCGTCCAGACATATGCTTCGTTGTGAACACAATGAGTCAATTTATGGTCGAGCCTCATCACATACATTGGATAGTTGCCAAGAATCTCTTGAGATATCTTTGGGGCACAATCAACTATGGACTGAGATAAACTGACGGGAATTTGAAGCTACATGGATATACTAATGCTGACTGGGCTGGAAATGTGGTGGATTGTAAGAGCACATCTGGTTGTTGCTTCTCATTGGGATTTGCTTCGATATCTTGGATGAGCAAGAAGTGAATATCGGTTGCTTTAAGCGCTGTCGAGGTCGAATACATTGTTGCGATTGTGGCTTGTTGTGAAATTTTTTGGTTGAGGAAGCTCTTTTGAGATATTTGAGCATGTGTTTGATACCACCGTGATCTATTGCAACAACCAAAGTGGTATTCGCCTTTCAGAGAATCCTGTTTTTCACGACCGCTCCAAGCATATTGATATCAGGTACCACTTTATTCGGGATATGGTACAACGGGGAGCAATAAGGCTCCATCACATCATGGCTGATGAGCAGGTCGCAGATATTCTCACAAAGCCCTTTGGGAAGGTCAAATTCTTAGCTTTTCGTGAGAGACTTGGTGTCATTGAAAGACCCTTTTATGAGGGTCTCGCATGAGTTGGGCACTGAGCTTTGGGAGGTCCTGGGGCTTGGGGTACTTCTTGGAGCTATGAGCGACCATAGGGTGAGTGGTTCACCTTCCCCTAGTGGTGCATTGTGTATAGAGTGCGCGGTTCACCTTCCCCTGTGATACCCCATGATGGCTGACATGTGTGTAGGGTGAGTGGTTCACCTTTTCCTACGATTGACGTATGCATAGGATGAGTGGTTCACCTTCTCTTATGGCATATGAGCAGGATGAGTGGTTCACCTTTTCCTGCTGGTGCCCCAGCATACATCCTACCTATGTAGTTTAGGACTCATGGGAAGTACCTCTCATCTGGCCAGTGAGTTGGGAAATGAGGCTAGGGACCATAGCACTACTGATGGACGCATCGCGTACTGCCGTACTTCCTATGCTAGGATGCATGGTGTTCAACAAATTGATTTGGGATCGAGGTTCTACTTCTGGACTGACTTGTGTCAGTGGAGAGTGGCAAGGTCTTGTGACTCACTCTCGATCAATTTTTCTTCATTCTTACTTCATGGTTCAACAGAGTAGAGCAGAGCAGGGATGATGGAGATGGTACAAGATGGCATGATGATCAATGACAACACATGGATTGGTAGGTGGAATTCTCCCTAGTTGAGAGGGAGTGTTAAAATTGGCAACTAGGGCCATATTCCACCTTGGGACAGCTCATATGATGGAGATGGTATTGTTATTGGATTCCTCTTTTCGAGAGGTCCAAGATTGATCTAAAGATCATCTCATTCGGACACGCAGAAGTGGAATTTTGAATTTATTCTCTCATACAGAAATTGTCAAGGTCGGCGTCAGTGAAATAAAGCCCAAGAGATGTGTCTCCACACCCTCAATGATTTGTATAAATAGGAGTGACCTCTCTCCTCATTTGGACATCACTCATCACATCACACATGTCTCTCTCCTCTCTTGATTGGTTCGTACAGCTTTGAGGCAGCCTCTCTCTTCTTCACACATGTGGCAGGAGGCTGAATTCTTCTGGGGCAGAACAGGTTGGTTTTCAGGAAAACAGACCAGCATTGACCAGGGGTCATTTGACCTCCATTGACTTTGATCTTGAGGACATAATTTTGATCTTTGGAGGCTGCAGTCATTGGCACAGAAATCGAGGTGATTGAGACAGTTTGACCAGTGTTGACTTCAGATTTGACCGCAGAAATTACAGCAATGTTTGACTGGTTTGACTGAACTGTTTTTGGGCTGACTTTGACTCTCCTGGAAGGCCGAATTGGACTGCTGTTGTCCGAGCTGCTTGGAGGACTTTTTGGTGCTGATTTGACCAGTGCTGACTTTCTGGTTAGGGCTGCAGTTGACTGTTGTTGACTGCTGATTTTCACAGGACTGTTTTGGGCAAGTAAATTTGATATTTGTACTCTCTCTGTGCTGAACTATTGAAGAATAATAAGAAGAATTGATCAAAGGGTTTTCGCCACATTGGGGGTTTTCCCTGGCATCTGCCAAATATTGTGTCCTCTTGTCTTGGTTTGTCTTCTGCATTTTGTTTATGTTCTATCTGCATTTACTATCAATATGATTAATGTGATTACTACTGGAAATAATTGGAAATTGATATTGGGCTACTAAGGAACATTGAAGTACATTGTGCTAAAGCATAGAACATACCATTGTTAATTAAAATTAACACATATTCAGTTGCTTGATACCTGGTTTACATGTTGTTGACCAATTTTGACATTTTAGCTTGGCCCATTTTTATTGTTATTTCAATATAGAAGTAAATACATGAAAACTTCTTTGTTTGTTGAGTAAATTTTGTATTCTTTTGGAGTCATGAGCTTTCTATTATCATATCTTTGTAATTTTCTAGTACCTAACACAATTGTACAATAATTATCTCCAAAAATTGTCATTGATCTCATTCTTCAATAAAAATGAGTTGTGGTTAGTTACTGCTCAATATTTTTTGCCAAAGATTTTGAGTAATAGTGACTGTCTGCTAGCAAAATGCTATATTGGAGTTTTCAAGAAAAAGTACACATGCAAATTAGGCAGGATGGCAAACATATGTGTCTTAAAGATGTATGATTAACAACATCTTGCAACATGCAGGGTTCAACTCCACTTTAAGACAGGGAAATATCACTCATCATGAGTACATTCAGGTAGCTGTTTATCTGTATTATTTTGTTGTTTTCCTTTTCATTCATGGGCATTTTCCTTTGTTATGAATTAACATATAAATGGACATTGCAACAGGTTGGAAAAGGACGAGATGTGGGACTTAACCAAATTGCTCTGTTTGAGGGCAAAGTTGCTGGTGGCAATGGCGAACAGGTTCTTAGCAGAGATGTATATAGACTTGGACAGCTTTTTGACTTTTTCAGGATGTTGTCCTTCTACTTCACTACTGTTGGCTTTTACGTTTGTACGATGGTTAGTAGTGAGTGATTATATGTATTTGACTTTCCATACCACATTAGTTTTGCAAGTGTTTATGATTTGATGATGGTCTATGAAGAATGTTAATTCTTACGTACTCGTTTCTGATGCAGTTGACAGTCTTGACAGTTTACGTTTTTCTTTATGGTAAAGCATATCTAGTAAGTATCTTTTGGTGGTGAATTATTGCAATAACAGATATTCATAATGGTGTGGGGAAAATTTCTGATAATATTCTCCACTAGGATGATCAGAAGAAACCCATTCAATTTTCTAAGAAATCTATCAGAGAAAAATGTACAAATTTTAACTTACTGTTAAACATAGTTTGCAAGGATGAACATGTTTTCAGTACATTCTTGAGTTCAAGATTTATGCAGTCCAGTTAAAACAAAATCTTAGGGCCTCTTGTTTAGCTTGCTGTAAGTTTTATATATTAAACTGTATTATTAAATTTCAATTAAATGCTTTTGGCAGGCCCTGTCTGGTTTGGATGTTGCAATCACCGACAAGGCTCGTTCTTTGGATAGCACAGCCCTGGAGGCAGCTCTCAATACACAGTTCCTGTTCCAAATTGGTGTATTTACTGCTGTGCCAATGATCATGGGGTTCATCTTAGAACAGGGACTTCTGAAGGTTTGTCAAAATCTAGTTGTATAGTTTCTTTTATCCTTGGACTCATTACAATGTCTCATTATGCTTTTTCACCTGCATGTAATTTTCCATTTACATGGAGATGATAGATCTACTATAATTATTTATTCCTCTGGTTGGCTCATAGTGGAGTGTTTAAACTTTATAGTGCAAAAGGCAGTGATAGTTACACACATGGTAAGGGTGTTTGGGAAATAAAGATAAAAATGGAATGAAGTGAAGTGCTTAAAGCGAAAATAAAAAGAAATGTTCAAAACATAAGAGTTAGACACATAGATGCACACCTTTTTGCCTCATATCCCACAAATGCCTTTCCTTACAAAAAATATCCGACATAAAATCATAGATGTGTGCTTATATACAATGATGCATGAGTTCCCGAAATATGGGAATGTTGGGAATGCAGTTATGATTGTCCTGAACATAATGGCAGGTTGGGAGCAAGAATATTATGTACTAAAAAAAATAAAAATAAAAGGGCATTAAATGACAATGTCTTTATCTTGACCACACATTATCATAACTCTATATAATATATGAATGTGAGGTGGTTGAATAAGCTTTTGTTTTGATACTTTTCTTTTGGGTTGGTGGCATGTTATCGCAAAATCTAACACCCTAGTGCAAAGCCTTACTAAACACTCTAGTTTAGGGACAACAATAGGATCAATGACCCTATCACCTTTGTAACTATTCCGTGGATGAATACTATCCCTACAAGATGTTGATTTTCTGTACACTTGATACACGTACTTTATTTTTGAGCTATGGTAATTACTTGTGAATATATATTATAGTTCTTTTATTTTCATCAAACAATCACACTTCAGAAATTCAGCTAATAACCATGAAAAGAAAGTAGATATCACATTGTGTGTGAGAGATATGTGAGTGATAAGCATATATAAAATGAAAAAGTTCAAATGTATTTTATATTCAAGATACCCAAGATTCAAAATGTAGACGACTGTCTTGGCATCTTCTCCCCAGAAGAACATTTGTACATCTTGATCATGTATCATCGCCTTCATGGACTCTTCAATAGATCTGTTTGTCACCACAGGATTATCTTGGGTATAAACTTCTAAAGGTTTTTGATGACAATTTTCTTGTCCAAGAAGGATTTCACTAGGGTTCTACTAGACTTGCAACCCCAAATAGTAATGCATCAAGCCAAGATCCTTAATGTCAAATTAAGAGGCCAACTCCCTTTTACACTGAGAAATAAGATGCTCTACAGCGGTTAGGAACAAATCACCAACCTATAGTAGCAGTATCACTAGCTCACCTTTTACAACCTTGATATAAATATTTGGATAAACAACACTTTTAAAGAAATCTAGTCTTGTCAGATATCCATCAATTCTAGAATACCAAGCTCTGAGGGCTTATTTGAGTCCGTGCAAGGCCTTCTTTAATCTAGCAACTAATGCAAAGACTTCATCATAGTCTTCAACCCCTTTTTGATCTTCTAGCCACGAATCATGCCTTGTATTTGTCAATGCTCCCATCTACTGCATGCTTGGTCTTGTAAATCCACTTTGAGGTTACCACAGACTTTCCTTCAGGTCTTGGAACAATTCCCCAAACATCGTTTGGAACGAACAAGGTTCCTTATAGTAGGAAACGTTGGGCAGAGGGTCGTTTCCCCTCAGAAACGAAACAGAAACATGGAAGCCTGTACCGTATGGCGTGGAAACGGGTCTCCGTCCATACTAGGTCGTTTTGTGTGGAGGAAACGTGCCCGATATGGATGGAAACATATTTCCAGGCTGTACGGGCATGTTTCCAGCGTTTAATATTATTTTATTGCGCTTTTTCTTCGCTATCTTTTTTATTATTTTATTAGGCGTGTAAAGTATCTTTTGGATGCTTCTAGATGGCTCTCTCAACTTATAAAAAGACTCTTGCCTCATTCCCTCATCAGACGAATTGAGCAAGTCGTTTCACTTGGAGAATGTTAGGATATTCCAACACATAGGAAATAGTTAAGAATAACTTAGTCTAGTGTAGAGTTAGTTAAAGTGTGTTTCTTTACCATGTACATTTGTAATTTATAATCCGGCGGTCACGATTTGTAGTGATCCGACGGTTATCTCTCACCTCGGTATTAACGACACTTGATCCGTGGCTTAACACTCGATTGGTCCATGATCTCTATTTAAAGAGCATGAAGGGTCATTTGTCCGGTAACCATTTATGAGAGAAACATATGTAACTTTTCTTTTTATATTAAAAAATTGCTTGAAGTGGCCGCGTTGGCTCAGGCCGTGGACTGTTTCCCTCTTTGAGGGTTTTAACCATGTGATTATACTGGTGTATTGATTTGTGATCTGTTTGTGAGCGGTGACCTTTGGCTCTTGATCTACGGAACTTACCCTGTAAATTCCTACATGGTATCAGAGCTATTTTGAGGGCCACATTCATTCTTGATCAAAATCCGAAGCCGGTTTGATTGCATGTGATTACTGTTTTGTAGATCTACTATTTCTGAACATTTTTGGGCTTGGAGAACTGCTCAGTTGTGTCCGGAGCGTCTGTTATAGTGAGGAATGCCTTTCGTTTCATGCGAAAAGGTTTTCGGCTACCCAAGTCATGACAGTTTAGATCTGGAGGTATAAAGCATCTATTTTGCAGTTATATTTGTTAATAATTCTACTTATTCGGTTCCCTTTGTTTTTTCTTTTTCTATTTTTGAGGTTTTATTTATTTGCCAGATCTATAGCCTCTTCTTTGTGTATGCTCTTTGCTCTGCGTTGCGTGCAATCTCGGCAAATCAGAAACAGGAAAAGGGATTTTTTTTTGCTAGATATGCTCTTTCCCCGCGTCTTTGTGCAATCTCGGGAAATCAAAAATAGTGAAAAAATTGATAGTTGTTGGTAAAGCTAACAAAAAATCTACATTCTGCCGTAAGGCTTGCATTTCGTTTTTTTTTTTTTTTTGGCTCAGTTTTTGTGTTTTTTTGTGCAGGAAAAGCCACACACATTGAAGAGTTAAAAAAAAAAAAAAACCCTTCCTCCTTTCAAATAATAACAAAATCCTTTTACTATCTCACTTGGTGAGGGGTTAGATTATGAGAATAGAGATCTTGGGTTCAAATCTCTTTCTCAAGCTTATTTTGTAAAAGTTTTTGTTAAAAGGGGCGGAATTTTTTTAAAAAGTCGCACTTCATCCTGTTCCCGTCACTATTCGATATTTTCAACTCGTTTTTTCAAAAAGGCATAACTTATTCATCTGGAAGCCGTTTTTTGAGCCGTTTTTTTTTTAAATGACCTAATTTTTCAAGATCTTTCCATTGGAGCAGTTAGTTTCAGCTTTTCTTAGTTTCAGTTTTAAAAAAAAATGGAAAGTGCATGCCTGATTATTCTTAACAACATCAATTATTTCCAATGGCTACCTCACATGGTAGATATACTTAGAAGTAAAGGGCTTTACAGAATAGCCACAGGGGTAGAAACTAAACCTTCTGATGATGTAAAGTCGCTAAATGGGAAAATAAACAAGATCAAACACGAGGGTTGATAGGACTATCCATTGCTCAAGATCTTCGATTTCATATCCTTGACATTGACACCCCTCATGAAGCCCTGGATAAGCTAAATATTGTCTTTGGCATTCAAAATAAAATCAGGGCTCACCAGCTTGAAAATGAGTTGCTTACTTTGGACCCTAATAATTTCTCCTCTATTGAAGACTTTTTGTCCAAATTCAAGACCCTTAGACTTCTTTTAGAAGGTTGTAAGGTCAATAAGGAAGATAGTAGCCTCATCTATTGCATTCTTGCTAAGCTTGGCCCTGCTTACTCTGTATTTGTTTCCGCCTTCCATTCCACTAGAGAAGCCATCATTTCTTCAGGAACCACCTACAAGAATCCCTCTTTTGATTCCTTTTGTGATTCTTTGATAAGAGAACAAGAAAAACTCTTACACCTTGGTCTTATCACTTCTGGAAACGCTTCTAAGAAAGCCTTAGCAACCCAACAACAATCATATCAAAAGAATCCCAAAAAGCAGTATCCTAAAAAGTATGGTCTAAAATCAAACAAGGGTCCTAAGCAATTTCAGTCGCAAACTGAAAAAACAACTCACCAAAATGATAAGGCATATAAAAACAAAGGAAAGAAGACAGATAGACATTGCAACTTTTGCAATCGTGATGGCCATATGAGTCCAAATGTTTTAAGAAGATGGAAGCCTTAGAAGCAACAATGAAGAAGCACAACATCAATTTGGAGCACTCTTCACCTTCATCTTCAGGAATGGCACTTTCTGCTTGTGGTTGTGAAGTATCAAGATCTGGTTATGCATTAAATGTATCTGCCTCTTCTCATTCTCATGAGTGGCTCATTGATTCTGGAGCTTCTTATCACATGGCAAAAAATAAAGCCATGTTTTCTTCTTTAAATGATTTTAACACCAAACATATTTATGTTGGTGATGATTGATCTCCTAGTGTTGTAGGATCTGGAACCATTCATCTCGATAATGGTCAGTTTAATGATGTACTATGTGTTCCTACCTTGTCATGCAACCTTCTCTCAGTTTATCAGATAACTCATTCATGTGAAGGGAAAATAGTAGAATTCTCACCTCATGATGTTGTAGTCAAGGACCTCAAAGATCCTAAACATATTTTAGCTACTGGCATTGCTGATGATTCCACAAGGTTGTATAAGTTTGACAACTTTGGATCATCATGTTTTCCCTCTGTTTTTGTTGCTCATAATGATGAAGTGAGCAAACTTTGGCATGAGCGATTTGGTCACTTAAACTTTATTAGTAAGAGAGTAGTGCTTCAGCTATGGCATTTTCACCAATGAGAAAAAGAGATTTCAAAACCAAGAGAAATAGATTTCAAAAGCAGTTTTGGAGTGCGAAGTTTCCAACTATGACATTCTTGGTTTTTGGCTCACTACAACCATATTTCTTGTCTTTTGTGGCATTTTGGGGTAGCTTCAGCTGCACAAAATTAATTTGGGTAAGAAGCATTCATTTTCTTGGTTTTTTCCCATTGTTTCTTATATTTTTTGAGGGTTTATGGTACCAACTCCTCATCGATCCTGGCAGGAGCTGCTTGCGGATCATGCTTCTCATCCTTGTCCTTTTTCTTGAGATGACACTATGTGGCATAATGACTCATTTCACCACACCGAAAGCATTTGATCTTGGAAAGATCCTTCTTCCTTTTGCGTTGCTCCTGCTACCCCTTTGATGCAAGGGACACATTATCCTTCTCCTCCTTAGTCTTCTTCCCACTACTGATGCTGCCCTTAATTTGAGACTTGAGTAAGTCCCTCGTCATCTCTTCTTGCTGAAGAGCAGCCCACATTGACTCCCAATTCGACAAATTGTCTCTGCCCAGGATGCTTTGGACAAAGAGCTGATGGTCTTCAGACACTGAGTTGAGGGCCAATTTGACCATCTCGGTGACATGAGGAGTTGATCCCACAGTGGATAGTTGATCTTGGTTTTCCTGAAGTCTCGATAGTAATGGATCAATGCGCTCACCTTTCTTCATCCTAGTAGTCTACATCTTCACCTCCAGATACATCTTCCCCTGCTCGGAAGATCTTTGATATAGCTTCCCCAAGGCCTGCCACATTTCTCTAGCTGTCCCTTTGCTAGCGATGTGACACGCGACATGGTCCCTCACATCGTCTAGGATTAGGCGGTTTTCCTCAGCCATATTCTTCTTTTATTCCTTCAAAGGATCTACATCTACTGGAACAACAACCGTACCTTCGACGAAGAGCTTGAGATCATGCTCATCCAGCATGAATTTGATCCTTGCTTGCCAGATCACATAGTTGGAGGCTCCCTCCAACCTGTCTTGATCTCTCAGCTTGCTTGCTGCCATTTTTTCCGATTGAAAAATGTCGAATCTAGCTCCGTTTCTCTCCTCTGCAAAGCGTTGGACTGGATTACGCACTCCTTGCTGGAGATGGTAGATCTGCCACCCAAAACTGATGCTCAGCTCTCAAAAAATAGAATTCTGCAGCTAGGAATTCAGTGAGGAAGAAAATTCCCTCAAAGTGTTTGCAGATCTCTCTTCTGATGCTTTTGCACCCACAATCACTGTTGCGCAAAAATTGCGTCCCTTCGACTGCTGATTTGCGCTGCTCCCTTTGCCTTTGCCAAATTGCAATCTGAAAAATCTTTCCTCTCTGTCGACTCACTTAGAGAGAGTTTTTCCTTGCTGGTTTTGGCCCTCTAGACTTGGAGTGCGAAATCTGCTGGGAGATCGATTTGTTGCTTACGTAGCTCTTTGATCCCAGCTTCGCCAGCGCTGGATCTACGGATTTGTTATTGTGTTCCTCCTGTACTCAACTATACAAGCTTTGATACCATGTGAAAATTTAGATTACCCAGAATCCTATTGCAGCAACTGATGAGAAATCTCCTATTTGTTAATTCCTTTGAACAAATTATTTACGGTTTTCTACTGTAAACAACAAAAAATCATACACTACAACCTTCACAAATTAACTGCAGAAAAATGCAAGTGCGGAATCAAAATCTGAACAAGAGGAAATCATAAACATATGTGATACGGTTGTTTTTGGACTAATGTCCCCGGAAAAACCCAATGCGGGAAAACTGATGCAACAGTTAAGGGATTATATATTATGCAGTCATTTTTCTGAATAAAAACTGGGATGCCTTGTTGGCTATCCTCATAGAGAATCTTTTTGACAGGAACGCTGGTGAGATTACCTCACACATTGACACTGGAAGTCCAATTGCCCAAAACCCCGAATAGCAAGCCCTACACTGCCTCTGTGTCACTTTGCGTGGAGATTGCGTGGCTTCTGCGTTCTGGCTCTTATGCTGGCTGGATCTGACCCTGTGGCCACTTTCGGTCTCACACCTTGGCTCTCCGGCACTGGGAAAATCAATGCAGCAGCTGAGGGTTTTACTATTACGCAATAGTAAATCTGAGTACACGACTATTGTTGCTTAAATCTAGCAAACCCTACAGAGAAATGGTTGACAATAAGTCTAGTGAGAAAAAAATCTCACTCCCAATGGCGATCCGACATTGACCTTGGCTCAAGATGAGCTGCTCTGCATTGCCTCTGCACAATCACTGCGTCCCCTCAACTCAGAACAACTTTCCCTTTCGCTATCTGATCAGTTGTTGTCTGGAAGATGGATCCTCTTGGCGTCTGGACTCTCTCTTCGACTTTTGGCACTGAATCAACTCCTCTCCCCAACAAAAATACAGATCTCCTCTGAAGCACTGCCTTGCCTCTTTGCAATGCACTCACTAGAACTTGAAAATCTTCCTTCGACCAATTCTTAAGGCTTTTCTACAAGTAAATCTAGGAGATGGACTGACCAAGGTGGTGAATTGTAGTTGGGACATCTTTTGAAATGATTAACTGGAGTTTGGAGATAAGCCAAAAGTAGTGGGATTAAGTTTGTTGGAAGTGTTCACTTATTATAGTTTTGTGAACAACTTGCCAAGATTTTTGTTGATTTTTCAAGACCTTCTAACCTGATAATTACTTATGATTTCTTAAATTAATCTTTCTTCTGTTCACATTCATCATTAAGCAATTAAACAGAAGATCTCAACAGTAGAAACAATAAATGACAGTAGGATCGTAAAGAGATAGCCAAACACGAGACACAGAATTTTACCCTGGGAAAACCCTCTTCTGGGGAAAAGCCCGACAACCTTTTCCTTTGAGAAATTATTCAATTTGGAGTGTAAAAACTCTGGTAAAACTTGATAATTATATATTATTAAAGATGAAAGATGAGATGATTACAATGAGGGATCGCCTAGGCTTTAAATAGCCTCAAGGTGTCCCTTGGCGAAGAGGCATGATCTTTGATCATGCCCTTTCAGTTAATAAAACCTAATATAACTATATCTAACTAATAATTAATAAAATATTCACAACATTTCCCCTCTCTTAAAGATGCTTTGTCCTCAAAGCATATGTAATCGATGGACAACGTTGACGAATGTCTGGTTTCCGCGAACGGCGAGCTCTTGCTTCCCATATTTTAAAAAGGTCATGGAGCATATTCTCGAGTTCAGTTTGTTGTTGATCTGGATAGTGAAAATATCTGATATCGACAGGGTCGGATCCTGTCTTGATTTCTGGAGACTCTTCATGGCTCCCTTTTGAAGATAACATTTCTAACTGCTGACATTGTACTGTAGATACGACTTGATTTCTTGGAGCTTGGAATCCATACAACTTGTATTTCTGCCCTTTCCACTTAAAACTTATAAACTGCTTCTGATGGTTGGCAGAATAAGTACCTAGAGTTCGTAGCCATTGAATTCCTAAGACCACATCTACTCCTCGTAAAGGAACGGTGTAGAACGGAGATTCTAAATGAAAGTCTTTAATCTGCAATTTGACTTTATGGCATTTCCCTACTTGTTCAATCTTCTTACCGTCGGCCACCATTACCTTCATATTAGGCATGGGAAAAGTAAAGAGGTTGAGTCTTTTGGCCATGGTGGAATCTAGAAAATTGTGCGTGCTACCTGTGTCTATTAGAACCATTACATTGTTGTTCTTAAGATGTCCTCTTAACCTTAGGGTTTGAGGTTGTAATATGCCTGTCATAGCTGATAAGGACACTTGCGGAATAGTTTCGCCCTCCACTTCTGGAGAGAACTCTAAATTGTCTTCTAATCCTTCTATACACGAATCAGTACTGTTAGTGTCGTTAGTTGCTTCACAACTGTATAGATTTTTTGCTTTGCCATTAGCACATCTGTGCTTAGGGTCCCAGTTTTCACCGCAACGTTTGCACTTGCCCTCTCGTATTCTTTGTTTTTCCAGACTAGATTTTTCGTCTTCACGAGGATGGACAGGGACATATGTTGTGTCAACTACATTTTTAGATTGAGGAAATCGTCGTCTCGAATATACTTTTTCTGGTTTTGATAATCTTTCCAATTTCTTTTCAGCAGCTTTTGCTTTTTGCCTTGCTACTTCTACAGACGTGATTTCATGTAGTTCTAGCTCTTCTTGTATGTGGACTTTAAGTCCTGAGATGTAAGACTAGATTAGACGAGATTCCGACAATCCGGGTACTCGTGTTGCCAAAGTCTCCCATTCTCGCGTGTACTCATCCACATCTCCTTTTTGGCGTAATTTGATAAACGTTGAAAAGAACTTTTCTTCTTTTATGCCTTGAAACCTTTTAAAGAACGCATCCTTAAATTTCCTCCAACTGATAGCGAGCGTCGTCTTTTTCCACCACATATACCAATTATATGCTTCTCCTTCCATTTTCATGGAAGCATGTTTAATTTTTTCATCATCACTAGTAATGTCATAAATCTCAAAATATTCTTCTGCTTTATTAAGCCATGCGACGCTATTCTTTTCATTACCATCAAATTTGGGTAGGTCGATCTTGGCTTTGCGCTGATATGATAATGGTGGAACAAGAAGGGGATATTGATTAGCGAATGCATTCCAAAGTTGCTTATTTTGAAAATCTGCATTACTGTCTTCTTGATGATGTGGGGAATCAGTTTTTTCCTGATGCTCTTCAGAGTTCCCTGAATCTGCGGAACTGTTTTGTTGATTTGGTTCCCTGTTAGGAGATGTTGGGGATTGTGTCTGACTCAACTTATCTATTTTATTATTTAACTTGTTGAAGAGTTCTGTCATATTGTTCATTGCTTCGTTTTGCTTGTTCATTGCTTCTGTGATCTCGTGATGATTTAGCCACATTTGTCTTTCTATGCGATTTGTCGTATCATGAATCTTTTTGATGTCGTTGGAATGCCCTGCAACTGTACCTTCTAGATCGACTAATCGCTTTCCAAATTCTTCGGAGTTATTATTAATTTGTTTCTCAAGATCTCCCAATTTCTTCTGGAATTCTGCCATCGACATTGACGATGACATCGAGCGTGTATGAGGTGGAGAATATCTTTCTGCCAGTTTTCTCCTCTTTTTTCTTTTAAAATTAATTAATTAATATTTTAATTAATTAATTTTTTTTTGAATTAATTAATTAATTAATATTTAATTAATTAATTAATTAATAATAATATTTTTTTTTTTTTTTTAAACTATATAATTATTATATATATATAATTTTTAATTAAAAATTATATAATATATATAATCTAATTATATAATTATTATATATATAATTATATATTATTAATTAAATTATATAATATATATTTTATATATAATTAAAAAATATCGTTTTAAAATGTGCCCGTTCCGACTTGTTTATTAATATACCCTGCTGATCTAGAGTTTAATCGATTTATAATGCCGTGACATAAAAATACCGTCCGTTTTTAAAAATGATATCACAGCACCCGTATGTTCAACTCCCGGACACAATGGTCCACATCCAAACCAAGAATTTTAAAACGTGCTTTTTCTGTTGCGGTTGTGGGTCAGCCGAAAGCCTTGGCTGCGGCTACGGGACGGAAAGTCAGAAGAGCAATGGTCGAGAAGCCGGCGGAATGGTCGACTGTGCAGTGGGTCGAGAAGCCAGAATGGGTCGACAGTGCGTTTTCTTGCTGTAGTATTTACCTTTTATAACTTAATTAAAAAGTAAGCAACTCTTATAACGATTTGAATACGAATTAATTGTGTTTGAAAGGGCACGATTTTTTTTTGTAAACGGACATAGCTTTTTACGGTTGCTTACTGTCTTAACAGAACTAGTCGACGGTGGCAATGTGCCCGTGTCACACTGTTTTCTTATGAGTTAAATAATCGATTTTGACTTGAATCTTCCGCCCCCAAATGACACGATGGTTCAGAATTAAATAAATCGATTTTGATTTGAATCTTCTGCGTGGACGTGAATCGTCACTGTAAAATCGCACAACACTGTGTTGCAAGTTTGAATAATTCAATGTGCAGGTTAGTGATAATCGCTAATGGAGGGAGAGGGTGTGTAATGCGTTGACTGTTTTATAAAAAAAAAATTTATGTGAGGGAATTGGGTAAACGCAGAGCAGGAGTGAGGGACAGGTCGGGTAGTGAGAGGTTTAACGTAGGGAATGAAGGCAGCGGGGTGGGGAATGAAGTGTACAATTCTGTACTTGGTTTCTTAAAAAAAATTTCTGAAATTTCCGTCGAAATTCTTTAAGCTGATGATCACACAGATCCAGAAGAGCGATGGCTCTGATACCAATGGAATGTAAAAACTCTGGTAAAACTTGATAATTATATATTATTAAAGATGAAAGATGAGATGATTACAATGAGGGATCGCCTGGGCTTTAAATATAGCCTCAAGGTGTCCCTTGGTGAAGAGGCATGATCTTTGATCATGCCCTTTCAGTTAATAAAACCTAATATAACTATATCTAACTAATAATTAATAAAATATTCATAACACAATTCAACAAGAGATACATCTGATCTTTTCAGTCAAAATTAAAGTCAAACTGACCAGCAACAAAACCCTGCTCAAACCTGGTCAAAGTGTCTTCAAGTCAAGTCAATCTGCTGCCCAGGAAGGTTCAGTCAACTCTGGTCTGCTAGGCTGAAATTCGGCCTCCTGTTCTGCCTCAGAATTTTGGCCTAATGCCAACGAAGCTGCTTCAGAAGATTCGGCCTTCTGCCAATGAAACTACCTCAGAGACTTCATCCTGCAACCAACGAAACTGCATCAGAACCTTTGGCCTGCAACCAACAAAACTGCCTGAGAAACTTTGGCCTGCAACCAATCAAATTGCATTAGAGAAAAAATTGCATCAACAAAAGAAGAGTGATCCAAATTGTGTGTCCCATATATAGGCATCTCAAGAGCCCGAATAGTTGTGTCTCATCACTGGGCCGACTTGATCTTTTTGGTGCCAAAAATATAAATTTCAAAAATTGAAATTCCCTTTTTTGGAGGTGACTTGGAACCCACATTTACATTTATCATTTCTGATGTAATTGGAGGGCTAAAATAAAATTATGAAGACTGACCATAGCTACAAAAATTCAACAATTTTGACTTTTAAAGATTGTCGATGTAAGTTGCACGAAATGTGGTAACAATTATACTTTTTTGAAATTGGCATGTCGTGGAAACATTGGACCCATTGTGCTACTGACAACACCACTAGATTCTGCATAAATGGTAGAAGGGATGAATTATTCAATCATCATTGACTGAAATTCAGCTAGCAATGATCAGATGGTTGATGATTTGGTATCAACCATGTCAGATACGGGGTTTGCAAGCTAGTTTTATCTCTTGTATGGTAGAATCAAAGATAGGTACATGGTTCATAGAGAATACAGTACAGTGAGAGGTCGTGGACCTTAATTTTATGTTGGTTTGTTGTCTGACTCAGAGGTAGTCTACAAATAGTTTCTGCAACTTGTTTGATTTAGATAAGCTGCTTATGTTCTTGGAGATGAAGTTTGCTTGCATGACTATTAAGGGAGAGTGATAAAGTCTATATTTAATAATGGTGATACTTTGTAACTTAGGAGTTTCAGTAAGGAACTTTATTTGGAACTTAACATTAAATTCATATTATATATTTAAATTTTTATGACCTGATATTAATTAAATATATTTAATAGTTAGATTTTGGGAAATATGAAATTAATAGCCATTCTAAGGATATGTAAATGACTCGTATCTTTTTGAATGAACACCAGTTAAATAGTTCTCTACTTCTGGTCTGAAATTTCTTCTAGTTCTATTGAGTTTGCAATTTCTGATGATTTCTAATTTTGATATTTTTATTTGTTTTTAAAATTATACTTTGGTTTTTAAATTTTTTATACATGCTTTTATGATAAAACATTTATAATTTTATAATTATTAGGCCTCACATTTTAGGGCATGTCTTTTGATCTTTTGAAGTTGAACTAATATCATTATAATATGTTCATTATAATATCATTGTAATATGTATGAGGGAGGATGCATCATTTCAATGTTTCAGTCTTCATATTTATAATATATCTAATGGTATCAGTTCTAAAAGTGTTTGATGCTTTCAAGAAGTATTTGACTTTTGAACTCTAAAGTGTTTTTTAAAATTAAAAAAAATAATATTATATTTTAATTTTTTTGTACTAGACATATTCTTGCCGTATCCGGATCCAGGATTTTCAAAAAACTAGCGAATCCGTATCCGTATCCGGATCCGTATCCGAATCCGAATCCTGGTAACTTAGTGATTTTATGATAATTGCCTACATTAGTCCATATGGTTCCTTTGATATTCGAATTTGCATGGTCCAAACTGATTATCGCTGTTTAAATCTGTATTCTAGTTTTAACTTTAATGATATCAGTCCTGTCTTAAAGTCGTTTCCAGGTAAAAGGTCTCCAGTAAATATTGGACATAGTTCTTCTATATTTAATAGTTGAACTGTTGGTGATGAAATATCACTCGTAATTTTGACACTCAAAATCTCAAGATTCTTCTGTATCTATATTTCTAGACCTGCTAAATAAGCGGGGGCTTCTTAGTTTAGGAGAAATATGTGCTATAGTGTATTAACATTTTCTTGATATTAATCCAATTTATGTCACAAGTAGATGCCATTACTTTAATGATATTTTTATTTAATATTGAGAGAAACCTTGACGGAAATAATTGCTCTTTTTCCTTGCGAAATGCACAAAAAATTGGTATAGATATGCTTTTCCAGTGCATATGAATTAACTTCTAGTATTTGTTTGCTCAGGCTATTGTGAATTTCGTGATAATGCAACTCCAATTATGCTCTGTATTTTTTACATTTTCCCTTGGAACAAGAACTCATTATTTTGGCCGGACTCTTCTCCATGGAGGTGCTAAGGTAAGAGTCCGTTCTTGTGGTCCGTGTGGGAGATTTTAAAATTTGTACTGTATTTTCAGGGGACTGATGTTTTTATAATAACTACTTGATTACAGTACAGAGCAACTGGAAGAGGATTTGTTGTCCGTCATATCAAATTTGCAGAGAATTACAGGCTTTACTCTCGCAGTCATTTTGTCAAAGCGTGAGTTCAATCTTCTTATGTTGATGTTTATCTATTTCATGTCTCTCTTGCGGATAATTCACATACCTTTTACCAAACTGTGTGACATCTTTGAGTTTGCAGGTTCGAAGTGGTTATACTACTTATAGTCTATGTGGCATATGGTTATGCAAATGGTGCAGTCTCCTACGTCCTTCTGACTATCAGCAGTTGGTTTCTTTCCATCTCATGGCTATTTGCTCCTTATATTTTCAACCCATCTGGGTTTGAGTGGCAGAAGTAAGTTTTGACATGCTTTTTGTATTCTTGAATAAACATAAGTGTGACTTTGTAGACATTCAGAAATTATGCAGATTTGTCAATGCTAAGCCATAACTTGTAATCACTATTAGAATCAATGGCTGATTGCAGTTGTCAAGGCTTTATTAGTTTGATTGAAATGTGCCATTTTTGTACATTAAGAGGTCCGCCACTGACGTTATATCTCCACAGAACTGTGCAGGACTTTGACGATTGGACCACCTGGCTTCTCTACAAAGGTGGTATTGGAGTGAAAGCAGAAGAGAGCTGGGAGACTTGGTGGGATGAGGAGCAAGTAAGAAGTTTTATCTTACTTTGTCCTTCTTGGCATGGAATTTTGGTCGGGACATGTTTTCTCATCCATCTTGTTAGAGATGGATAGTGATTTTGATTAAATATTATTTCAATTATTAACATTTGCAGTTGATGAGCCCTGCTTCAAAAGACATGAACTAGAGAAGTGAAATATGATCCTGCCATTGACAAAAGCAGTCTGCAGTTCATTCAAAACAGCCCGAAATTCACACAAATTACAGCCTGTAGATTGTGATGAAGCCATTTGAAACTGGAGGATACTATATTGGTTTATATAAATGTTTAGTTGAACAATGAAGAACGTTGAAAAATGTTTCCCGCTATAAATAAAATATTCTGCTGCTCACAAAGTAGTGTCAGCTTTATAGTTCTCACCCACAAATACTCCATGAAGAATAGGGAAGTGATAAGTTCTAATTTTTAACGTAGTGGGAAAATTTTAGGGGCTAAATTTCACAGATGGGCTAATTTTCCATGTTTTCTCCAAAAAATAACCGTTAATTTCCATTTTCTTTAAAAATGATTCGCCCCAAATTTTATAAGTTAAAATTATTTTACCTTAGAAATTGCCAAAATTTTATAGATAATATATAAAATCATATATAAAATTTGAGTATATTTATAAAAACATCACCAAACATTTTACTGTTTACATGTTAAGAACTACTAAGATTCACCAATGTTTTTAAGCTCAAGGTAAATTTCCATCCTTGAAATTTTCTCTGGTGAGCATTCAGGCATATTATATTTTTGGAGTTGAGTTTAATAAGCTTTAGCTATTTTTATTACATTCTTTCCCTTTTTTAGACGCACAGAAACTAGTACTTACCTATGTTAAGTAATTATCACGCTACCTTGGTTCACTGGGCTTTCAGCCCAGGTGGACCCTTCGCAGTAAACCAAGCACTTGTTTCAATCGACATTATACTTACGCTATTTCAGCGTTTTGGGCCTTCCTACTATAGAACTCTTCCTGGTCAGGGCACGATACAATACTTAAGCTATATATATTCTTAGAATGATTTTATATAATATTTGTGAATGAATATGAATGATTAAGGATGAAAAAACGAAAATGTATTTTGATTGATTCAAGACACTTTGACTTGAAATCTTGCTTTTGATGAACTAGTACAATAATTGTCTCACCTGTTAATAGGTCAAGCATCATTTCACACTTATTTCTTCTAGTATTGTAATTTGTGACATGCTAATAGATTTTGTATGGAAAAATGGACTTGACAGGTACACATTCGCACATTGAGGGGAAGAATTTTTGAGACAATTCTTACCTGCCGGTTTTTTATCTTTCAGTATGGCATTGTGTACAAACTGCATGCTACTGGAAAATCAACTAATCTATCGGTAAGGCCTTCTTTTGTACTTAAATTTTTGTTGAAAGCTTTGTAGCAAATCGTTAAAATCATAGTTGTTTTGCACCTTGACGTTTGGTATTTGATGTTTCTATACTCAAAGCATATGCATGCATGTTGCTGCAAGGTCAAGCACCTGATGCAAATAACATGGGATTACATAGAGATAAACAATCCACACTTCACCCACATTTATGCGAGAGTTTAGGAGGAGGAATGTTTTAGGAAGATGCGTACATAATAACAAAGTGGGAAAGGACCTCTTGAGATTCACAAGTATGAGGAGGATTGAATGAAACTAACCCACAAACCTGAAATCCTGCAATAAAACAAAGGAGAACAGCACTAAGGCAGTATAATCCTTAGAGAGACAATCTGACCAATAACAAGAGCACTAGAGATGATCGTAAGTGTACTAGAGTGTGTAGAAATATGCTAAAGATAATGGTTAAAAACACCTTAACAAAAGAAATTGCAATAGAGCATTAGTGTCGTTGGGATAATCTCTTTATTATGAAAGAATGAAATAATGATCACACATAGAGAGATTACATTATACCTTTCAAATGCATAAAAGAAAAATGAAGGGTTTTGGGGTTAACCTTCTGTCCAAATTCAAAGGTATTTGCTGGTGGCAAAACCATCAATGTTACTCCTTTTCATACCACTGTTGGATCTCCTCCAAGAAAAAGTGGGTATGTTGACGAAGTATGGAACATTGAGACACCAAAAGGCCGATGCTCTTATCGCCAATGTGGAAAAAGTTGAAGTCAGGATTAAATCGGCAAGGGTCCAAAAGTTGAAAAACTCGATAAAGTCGGGAGTTTTATGAAAAAGTTGGCAAAATTTAAAAAATACAAAAATTCAATTTTGGAAAAAATCCCGATTTTTTCAAAATAAATTTAAAAAATCATTAAAGAAACTACCTCACTCATGAATTTTTGGAAAAACTCCTAATTTAATCCGACTTTTTTGATTTAATCACGACTTTTTCAATAGGGGAAAAAATCACAAAAAAGTTGACCGATTAAATTGGCTAGTCCAAAAAATTGGATTTTGCCGATTTAATCGCGACTTTTTGGCAACTTTTTTCACACTGCTTATCGCACACCAATCTGGTAATGGGGACAGGGTAATCTATTTGATGTCAGAATGTTTGGAAGGAATCATTGTATCTTCAAAGCTAAGTTGCACGATACAGGGAAACGGGTATGAGTTTTCGAAACGGGTACGGGTACGAAACGTGACCCCCCCAAATTTTGAAAACAAGGAAACAAAATATATATATATATATATATATATATATATATATTAGGACATTTAAGAAATATCTGCAATCGTAAAGCATACATGATATGTTATAATTTATTACATTATGATTAAATTGTCCAATGTCAATGCATAAACTATAAGTCTCTAAATTTACATCACATTTACTCATGAATGATCACATAATGAAAATAGCAATATCCAAAATCAACCTTTATTATATATATGAGGCCACAAGTACAATAAAGGGTCCTCAATATTCAGGGCAGCAAGAGAGAGCTCCAAATCAGGACTTTCTGGATCCACTTCCCATTCTTTAGAAGGACCACTACTATATTCTGGACCCCTACGAGATGCAAGGCGAAGGTTGCTATTGTTTACAAAAAATACCATAATAAATATGAAAGAGTCAATGGTTATAAAAAGTAGTAGAAACTAAAAAAGACAAGTAAATCTATTATCTACTGCTTGACCCTCTTGCCATGAGAAATTTCAAATTTCTTTTCTCGTGTTTGATTGGGAGTCTCCTCTTGCATAGTCGAACGACCTTGGTGCTCTTGATTAAATACAAGTTCCATACCCTAGTACCCTACCTTGGGAGTCTACCTTGCATAGAGGGCTTGGTGCTCTTGATTAAATACAAGTTCTATGCCTTAGTATATGACAAAATCCAATGGAAACATTGCAATCCCCTCAATCTTGAAAAAATGATAAGTCATTTCATGGTAATGTTAAAAATTACCATGAAATCGATATTTTTAGTAATATACAGGCTTGTATAGGCTACTAGAAGTGTTTTGGAGGTAGAAAATATTGGAAAGGAAAAATCTCATAAACTAGGCAGTTTCATAGCAACTCTCCATATCAAAGGTGAAAATTTGCTACGAATTTGTTGCAGCTTTCAATGGATAAAAAGATCGGTTTAAATCTTAGCAATGGAAGTGCTCAAAGCATATGTTTAGCTTATAAACATCAAAGAAGACCCTGGAATAGTCAAAAGAATCAAATAACTTGCAGGAGTGTTTTTGGCATTTGCTACTAAAGTTTGCTACCAAATTGCTTGTACTCTGCTTTTTTCCAGTGTAGTGAAGATTTGATGAATTTTGGGCAATCAAATAGTAAAGAAATGGATAAACAACATGTCAAAGATGTTCACATCAGCAACCTATGAACTCCTATTTTTCAGGGGGGACAACTCAGTAGGTCAACCTCCACATGGCAGCCAACTTATCATTACAGCGCATCATGCCAGTGCATATTCGAGTTCATCAATCATCCAACACCTCAGCAGTTTGTTATATTTGATAAGGATCATTAGCAAAGTTTGTTAAAGCTCTTAAATGGTGATGGACTCCTTTTTGTATACAAACTATGCAAAACAGAAGATATCCCTAAATAGTCTCTATGTTTTGTAATTCAATTAGCTAGGTCTCTTAGCTACAATATCGAGTCTAGCTCAGGTGGCAGACTATTGTAAAAGAGGCCTCACTCTATAAAGGAGGGACTTTTTCACTTTGAAAGTGTTGATGAATAATGAGAGAGCCACTTTTGTAATATTTCCTTGATGAGCTAATATACATTTTGCAACATATTGTTTTCAAACCTGAGATTCTCCTTGGCTTATGTGGTTTTCATCTCCTTATTTTGTATATTGTTATCAGTTTCATGGCAATATGATTACTTGGAATTCATGATTAAATGCTCCAACTTCCTTCATTTGCTGTGTTTTTGTTGTAAGAGTTAATCTTTAAGCCAATTTGCCTCAATTTCCATGAATATAGTTTGTTTGTAATTGAATTTCTTTAGTTGACTCCATGCCCAATGGTGGTTGTCATTACACTCTTTCCCCTGCAAAAAATCACACAAATTATAAATAGACGTAGCCATTTGCAAATTAAATTTCATCTTGAATATTTCATTGTTTTCTTTGAGAGAGCCCTCTTTGACTGGAAGGGCTAACTTCCAGTTTAAATTTGGTTTGAAAAAGTTATGCTAGGTTGATTGTTGACACAACCCAACTTGTTCCAGCCCAGTGAGAACATTTTGGTGCGTCTGCCAGGAGCCGAAAAGCTCCATTTCTTGGATTTTCTTTGAGTCCTTTCATGCTAATTCCTGATGGTAACAGGAAATCAGAGTTTTATTTTGAAGGTTGTGATATTACCCTGGCGACTCCAATCTCAAAAGATACAGAAGATCAAAGCTTCATGGTGACTCCACTGCTTGAAGATCAGTAGCTTGAAGAAGTTCGAAGATGAGTTCTACTGCAAGAAGAAATTCCAGGTATGCTCCTATGGATCGGTCTCACATCTATGGTTTTCCAAATCCTATGCCTTGTGTTGATTGGTCAACTCATCTCTCCATCTTCAAAGATGAAAAGAAAGATGATGTTGGTCTGCATTTGGTTAAATTCCACATACATGTATGTAGATTGAAGGATGAGTTTCCTGAGGATTGTCTCATGAAGATGTTTATGGCTAACCTAGAAGACAAAGCTAGAGTATGGTATGAAGGGTTGAAATCAAGAAGCTTGTGTTCTCTTAAAGATTTCCATAGAATATTTTTTGGACATTATGGGAAGTCTCATCCTTCATCACCATTGTTTCAAGACTGTTGTAATCTTTGGAAATGTTTCATTCAATATATTAAAAGTATTGATGATGATGTAGAATGTATGGATGATGAGGAGATATTAGAGGTTCTTTATGAATTTTCTTCACAAGCTAGTTGTCATAATAATCAAAAAAATTTCCAACAAGCAGATGTCTCTTCTTTAGTTGAAGATGAAATGGATCAACAATTTGACAGTCAAGTCATATTACATGAAATTTATGAGGATTTGCAGCGTTGTCAATCTATATGCAGTCAAAGGTATGAGCCAAATCATTCAAATTATTTTTTAGCCCATTCATTTTCTGAGATTTTATGTCAAGAAGAAACCCCTCAAGATCAGGTTGTTGAAAATACATGCATGAAAATTCTAAACAGTGAGGTAACATGTGATGGAAGTTCACTTTTAGGTAAACCCGAGCTACATGAAGAGCTAAACATATAGGTTTTACTTATTCTATTTGGGGATCATCAAAATAACATGGATGATATGCATAAAGTTGTTTGTATAGGAGCTGTTAGTGTTTAGAATCAAGATGACAGTCCTCAAGCAAAAATACCAAAGATTATATCTGATTTGTTTGATAAGCAAAAGATTAGTTTTGATATCCACAATATGGATGTCATGTTTGAAGATGTTCAAGGATGCATGGATGGTTTTGTTGATTTACACGAAAGGGAAGACAAATCTATTGTTGCCTTTTTATTTGATGATGTTCTTGGAATTGAAGACAGGACAAAAGGAGCCATCAGTTATGAATAAATTCAGCCCTCACGGTTTTCCTCATCAAGAAGAGGTGATTTTTCATGATTATCAAGATCCTTTGGTAAGTCTATTCTAGTCATCAGTGGGTGGAGTTTCTTTTATTTATAAGTTCAGGTTATGGATTCAATTTTTTTTCTGAGTTGCCAATAGATGGTCCACTTAAGAACAGTCAAGAAGCCTAGGTGTTGGATCAACTCTTTGACTGGTTATACTGGAGGTTTCATATTGCTTGAGTTAAGTAGGTGGATTTTCAGATGTTAGAGTAGGGTTATTGGCACATAAATAAGCTTGTTGGGCAAGCATTTCATTCAATATTAGGCTACATTTTGCAGTTGTCAGTTTCAGTTTGTACAACAGTTTGATATCATATTTTAGCAGTAGTAGTTAGTTTCCAGTTGGTTTGTAGTTTTCTTTTCAGTTTGGTGAATGGGTTTGAATGTAGTTTTCAATTTGGGATCAGCCCAATGGTCGAGCCACTGTTATCCATGATAACACTTAGGTTTGTCTTTGAGTCAATTTGGTTAAGTTAGGGTTTTAAGTTTTTCTTCAAAATAATTACATGTACAAAGGTCATCTTTGTCATACAGCCAATTTGTAAGGTCATTATGAATTTTAGTGGGTGTGAACATTAAGGTGAAAATAAAAAACTCAATGTGTCTTAGGCTCATTTGGTCATAATTAGTAACTTCACAGTTTAGCCAACTTTCGTAGCAACTCCAGTTTAAAAACATCAAGGTTTGCTACAGAAGTTCCTAACACTTCCATAGCAAATTTGCCTTCTCGAACGCTTATTCCGCTACAAAAGTCTATTTTTCTGTCAACGGTAGGGAAACAGTGCAAAAAATTCAAAACAGTTATGGTTAGAGGTTATTGAGTCATGATTACATCATTTTGTCCTTATCTACCATTCCCAAAACACGTAGTTGCATAATCATTTCGTTTTCTTTCCACTTTTGAATAGCTTTGCTGTCACAAGCTCAGTCTCATCTCCTTACGAGCTGCTCTTGCTGTCTATAGTTTCAGCCCTGTTGTATTTTGGGTTGGTTAGCTGTCTTTAGGAAAGGTCTGTAAGTGTCATAACTGGTCTAGTTGTCCTTAAGATATTTGCAGGTGTCAAGAAGCTGCTCACTGTGTGTTGAAGCCATGGTTGCTCGAAGGAAGCAGTATAAAGGAGGGTCAGTTGTGAGGTATGAACCCATGGATAAGAAATTGCTTGAAGAAGACCCTACATTCACCCAAGAATTTTCCAACGTGGGCTATCTTCGGTTCTGTCAGAAGCTGCAGGGATTTCATGGGCAAATTGTTAAAGATTTTGCCATTAAATTTACAGGGCATGCTAAATTTTGCAATGTCCCCTAACACCATTGCTCGAGCTACAAAAATCCCCAGGTCAGGAGAATTGTGGCTCAAGGTGCAGAAGTTCAAGTTGCAGAATTGTGATGAGTTCCTGAAGGAAGAGCACAGAGGCATTGATATGGCTACATGGATTCCCAAAACTTGCCTTCAAGAATATTTTTCAAATTTTTTTATGGTAATCTGGAAGTACTTCACTTGTGAGGGTAGATTCCATATGGTCTATCAATACCATTTTAAATTGTTGTTGCACTTCACAGGTAAACAACCCTTAGATATTATTTTTTATTTGTTTAGAAGCTTGGGAAAGATGGTTGACAAGGTTCAGGCCAAGCCTGATGCTAGTACCACTTCAGTTTTTTATCATGGTCTTATTAAGTTGTTGGTGGTTGAAGAGTTGAATAGGATGAAGAGAGATTGGCCCACATTTTTACTTTTAAGTGGCTATGAAGTGGATGTTGCCACCCTAGGAGAACTCCAAAGTCCCAACCTATAACCCAAGGGGAGGAGAAGCAATCTGAGGCAGAGTTTGTAGCTGAGCCTGAAACAGTGATAGAGCCTATAGTAGACCTTGAAATGGAACTTGACGCTGAACATGTAAAAGAGCCTGTGGTAGCAGATAAAAATTTCTACAAGCACCAAGATAAAAACTTATACAAGAAGGATGACTAGAAGCCAAGGGAAGGGTAAATTGTCGAATATCTTGGAAGCTATTGACATTGAAGAAAGCCCCATTGTGCAGCCTGTAGAGATCAAAGAGACATAAACCAAAAAGAAGAACAAAAGAGACAAGAAATTGGATTTTACTCAAGAAGATTCAGGTTTTATTTTCAAGCCCAAAAAACCCGTCACAAGATCACAACAGCTAAAAGAAAGATGCCTGAGCTTCCCTTAGAAGAAGAGATGCCTCCAGCAAAGGTAGAACTAGTGAAAAAAGGGAAAGGTAAGGGGCCTGTAAAAGAGAAAAGTGAAGTGGAGATGCTACAAGAACAACTGAAATATTCTAGGAATGAGGTAATAGAATCAAAATTGCTTTTTGAAGAATTGAAGGTGTGAAAATTTCTGAATATTACTTTATGCAGAAACCGTACTGTTAGATCTGGTTATACTTTTCCTACTTAATCAAGTTATTAATGCTGAAAATTCAGATTAACATCAAAGTAAACACATAACAGTTCTTCACCGATTCAGATCTTAGCAAAAGATACATGCACACAGACAAAGTGATACACAAGAGTTTTTGGACAACTGTCCCCGGAAAAACCGGTCTTCTGGCTGCTAGAGGGTTTATATTACTAAGTATATTCTGAATACAACAAATCTGGGCACCTTACTGGTTAACCTGACAGAGAAAATAAGATCTGCAGCTATACCTGCTATTCTGGAGACTGAAAACTGGACTGATTCGCACCCTCAAACGAGATTTACATAACTCAGCCCTTTTCTGCCTCTAGAAACCCCAATGCTGCTCTGAAGCTGCCTGTGTCAATCTTGCTAGCCTTTGCGTGTCCCTGCACTGCTTAGGAGAGGGCTCCATAACCCCAGATTGGGTGACGCTGTCCTTACACTGCCTTAGGTGGCCACTGCGTAACCCTGATGGGCCCCTGAAGCCTCAGCGCTTCCTTTTCTGGGCCTGTGTAGCGGCTGAACCCTCTGCGCTACGTAGTTGCTGCGTAGCCTCTGCTTCCTCTGCGTTGCTCCTGGTTACTGCTTCTCTGCCTCTTGTTGATCCTTGGCTCTGGGATCAGATCATCCCCTTAGCCAATACTACTCCTCACTGCAACTGAAACACTTCTAGAAATTCTTAGCAAACCCGCTCTCGAATTCCAGCTTAGTCTCAGTGCTCTGCCTCCTTGTGTGTCCTCCAACTGACCCCAAGCCTTTCCTTTATACTTTCTCATTGGGAAACCAACGACCATGATCTAATCTTGAATCATTGGCTAAGATTAAATGAAATCTTGATCTGTGTGACTTAAGTCATTTCCATCACATGTTTAAATTAATTACCTTTAATATTTTAATTTTCCTAAGTTAGACTTAGGGTCCTTAATTAAAAATATTAATTAATTAATTATCTCCCAAACTGGATGGAATTTCCCAAATCCCTTTCTGGGTCTTGGAGATCTCATGTACTCTAGTCCCTCCACAAATTTTGGGAGCTAGAGCACATCCGATGCTACCCCAACACTAAAAAAACTCAACACTCCCTCTTAGCGAGGAATGTGCTCAAGTACAACGCTGCTTCACCTCGAAGCTATGCACTGATCTCTAGTTTGGGTCTCTGCATTGATGCTTGGCTTGCTGCCCTTCATCACTGTGCTGTTGCTGCTATCCCGTACTGCTGCCCATGACGCTGCCACCGCCACTGCCAAATCTATACTGCAACTCCCTCTCAATCTATTGCATCGTGCTGGTAACTGTTGCATCGCAACTTAGTTGCTGAGAGAAACAATTGAAGACTCCTGCTCATCTTTTGACAGACAAGTCAGTTGGGCTTCTTCCTCACCACTGAAGCTCTATCGACTGCTGCTCTGTGCTATCCTCCTGAAGTCACTGCGCTGCTGCAGCTCAGCTATGCGTAAGCAAGCCTGCTCTGCGCTGTTGAAGTCACATCAGCCCCAACGCTGCTGCTGCTGCATCTGCACTACGCTGCTCCCTTCAGCGTTCAGCTCCGCCTCTGCTCCATCTGTAATTCTCTGCACCAACTGCTCCACTTGTCTCGCTATTGCCTTAATGCTCTTGTAGCACGGATATGATCCAAGACCTGAGCTACTCAAGGATCCCGCCATCACTCTGTCGCTGCTCTGATCCACATCACCCCACTTTCGTGGTTCATGAGTGCTAATAGCTACGTCATCTTTGAAACCATCATCCGCCATAGCAACTTTGGAGGTAGAAGCTTCCTTGACCTTCTTCTTCTGAGGAAAATTACTGGCGAAATGTCCTAGTTCATTGGAAACACTTGATCTTGGATAGATCACGCTTCTTCCTCCCTGGTTGCCTCTTTGATGCCAAGGCCGCATCTTCGTCCTTTTCCTTCTTCACCTTACTTGATCCCGTGCTGTATTGTCTCTTGGTGAATCGACGAAGTTCTTCTTGACGGAGGATCACCCACATACTGTCCCAGTTGGTAAGGTTCGCTTTGCTTATAATGAATAAAATCATATAAATAATGACTAATTAGCTAATTAGTAATTAGGTTGAAGAGGCATGTCTGATGGACATGACCTTCCGTGAAGAGGCACCTGCCTAGGTATATAAACATGCCTCATTTGTAACATTCAATCAATTCATTCATCATACTATTTAACATAATATTTGTATCCTCAATGGATACTCTGATATTCCAAGTCTTCTGGAGTATTTAACTTGAGAAGGAACTTTGTTCACTTCATTCGTTATCAGAGCAATTCGAGTGTTTGGCCGCTTAACTTCTGCACAGAGCCCTCTAAGAAACCCCCAGAGAAGTTGATTTTCCTCCTGCCCTTTGTCAACTAGTGCTTAGGTCAATTTTTGCAACTTCAGAAATTTAACCCCACTGGCAACTACTGAAGCTCTACAATACTACTTCTGGCACTCTGAATCAACAACGGCTTCAGAATTGCGTCACCCTTGCTGGCTTTTGCGTGAGCAGACAGTCCCAGCGTTGTCTCTTCGTTGCCTCTGCGCAGTAAATATGTGGGCTTGCATGGAGACTGCGTAGGACTGTGTCACTCTGGCCTCTGTGTGGCTTTGCTCCCTCTGCTGCTGCGCTGTCCCTTTTGGTCCTACTTTCTGTGGCTGTTGCTACTTTCTTTGCTGCTTTCTGCAGCAAGGATTCTTCAGTCTTTTGCTGGTGATCCCGCTAGATCTGTAATTGCTCTGATACCATGTGAAAATTTCTGAATATTACTTTATGCAGAAACCCTACAGTTAGATTTGGTTATACTTCTCCTACTTAATCAAGTTATTAATGCTGAAAGTTCAAATTAACATCAAATTAAACACATAACAGTGCTTCACCGATTCAGATCTAAGCAAAAAATACATGCACACAAACAAAGTGACACACAAGATTTTCTGGACACTATACCTGGAAAAACCCAATGCTGGAAAACCGGTCTTCTGGCTACTGGAGGGTTTATATTATTAGGTAGATTTTGAATACAACAAATCTGGGCACCTTATTGGTTAACCTGGCAGAGAAAATAAGGTTTGTAGCTATACCTGTTGTTCTGGAGACTGAAAACTGCACTGATTCACACCCTCAAACGAGATTTACAGAACTCAACCCTTTTCTGCCTCTAGAAACCCCAATGCTGCTCTAAAGCTGATTGCGTCAGCCCTGCTAGCCTATACATGCCACTGCGCTGCTCAGGAGAGGTTTGCGTAACCCTAGACTGGATGACGCAGTCCTTACGCTACCCTGGAGGGCCTCTACGTAACCTTGATAAGCCCCTAAAGCCTCAGTGCTGCCCTTTCTAGGCCTGCTTAGCGGCTGAAACCCTCTATGTTGCGCGACTACTACATAGCCTCTGCTTCCTTTGCACTGCTCCTGGTTGCTGCTTCTTTGCCGCTTGCTGATTCTTGGCTCTAGGATCATATCATCCCCTTAGCCAATAGTACCCCTCGCTACAGCTGAAACACTTCTGGAAATTCTTAGCAAACCTGTCCTAGAATTCTAGCTTAGTTTCAGTGCTTTGCCTCCGTGTGTGTCCTCCAACTGACCCTAAGCCTATCCTTTATACTTTCTCGTTGGGAAACCAACAACCATGACCTAATCTTGAATCGATGGATAAGAGTAAAATAAAGCTTGATTCGTGTGACTTAAGTCATTTCCATCACATGTTTAAATTAATTACTGTTAATATTTTAATTTTCCTAAGTTAGACTTAGGGTCCTTAATTAAAAATATTAATTAATTAATTATCTCTCAAATTGGATGGAATTTCCCAAATCCCTCTCTGGGTCTTGGAGATCTCATGTACTCTAGTCCCTCCACAAATTTTGGGAGCTAGAGCACATCCGATGCTACCCCAACACTCAAAAAAACTCAACAAAAGGAAGACATATCAAAGCAACTTGACTTCTATAACAAGGTTGCAGATGAATTTGGAAGAATGATAAAAAGAACACTGCCTTTACATAGAATGATGAAGCATCTTTGCAAGCGGAACAAATGGTTACAAGCAGATAGGAGAAGGTTGCAGGGGCAAGTCAGTGCCTTAGAGACAAATTGAAATGATTAAGGTGGAGCTTGCAAAAAGAAATCTCAAAATCATTGCCGAGGTTGATGGCACTCCATGAACATAGTAATATCTTAAATTTTTCCTTATGCTGTGGCAAATTGATATTTTTAGTTATATACAGGCTTGTATAAGCTACTAGAAGTGTTTTGGGAGGTAAAAAATATTGAAAAGTAAAAATCTCATAAACTAGGCAGTTTCATGGCAACTCTCCATATTAAAGGCGAAAATTTGCTACCAATTAGTTGTAGCTTTCAATGGATAAAAAGACATGTTTAAATCTCAGCAATGGAAGTGCTCATAGCATATGTTTAGCTTATAAACATTAGATAAGACCCTGGAACAATCAGAAGATTCAGATAACTTGCAGGGGAGTGTTTTTGGCATTTGCTACCAAATTGCCATTTTTTTCCAGCGTAGTGAAGATTTGATGAATTTTAGGCAATCAAACAGTAAAGCAATGGATAAACAATAGGTCAAAGATGTTCACATCAACAACCTATGAACTCCTATTTTTCAGGGGGACAATTCAGTAGGTCAACCTCTATGTGGCAGCGAAATCATCATGCCAACTTATCATTACAACTCATCATGCCAGTTCATATTCCAGTTTATCAATCATCCAACATCTCAGTAGTTTGTTATATTCGATAAGGATCATTAGCAAAGTTTGTTAAAACCCTTAAATGGTGATGGACTCCTTTTTGTATACAAACTCTGCAAAACAAAAAATATCTGTAAAAGTTCTCTATGTTTTGTAATTCAATTAGAACTTAGTCTCTTAGCTAAAGCATCGAGTCTAGCCTAGGTGGTAGACTATTTTAAAGAGGCCTCACTCTATAAAGGAGGGACTTTTTCACTTTGAAGGGGTTGATGAATAATGAGAGAACCACTTTTGTAATCTTTCCTTGATGAGCTAATATACATTTTACAGCAGATTGTTTTCAAACCCAAGATTCTCCTTAGCTTAGGTGTTTTTCATCTCCTTATTTTGTATATTGTTATCAGTTTCATGGCAATATGATTACTTGGAATTCATGATTAAATGCTCCAACTTCCTTCATTTGTTGTGTTTTTGCTGTAAGAGTTAATTTTTAAGCCAATTTGTCTCAATTTCCATGAAAACAGTTTATTTGTAATTGAATTTCTTTAGCTAAATGCATGCCCAATGGTGGTTGTCATTACACTCTTCCACCGGCAAAAAATCACATAAAGTATAAATAGACTTAGCCATCTGCAAATTAAATTTCATCTTGAATATTTCATTTTTTTCTTTGAGAGAGACCTCTCTGACTCGAAGGGCTAACTTTCGGTTTAACATTGGTTTGAAAAAGTTATGCTAGGTTGATAATTGACACAACCCAACTTGTTCCAACCTATTGATAACACTAACCTTGATGCAAGTCCTTTTTCTCAATACTGATATCTTGAATGATCTTCTTTTATTATCAGTGATTGGATTTCCAGAAGCGTGAAGAACAGTTGTCTCATAATGAGGAGGGTTGACGTTATGAATAAAATAATATAAATAATGTAAACAATAAATAATGATTAATTAAATAATAGTTATTAATGAAGAGGCATGTCTAAATGGGACATGACCCTCCATGAAGAGGCACCTGCCTAATATATAATCATAACCCTCACTCTCAATTGTATCATCATTTTTCATACATTTTATATATAATAATATTTTTATCCCCAATGGATATTTTCATATACCAAGTCTTCTGGAGTAATTGACTTAAAGGTACGAACTGTGTTCATTCCATTTGGTATCGGAGTTGTTCGATCCTGGCCACTCCACTGTTGCACAGAGCCACGCTCTCCGATCCAGGGCCTTGGCCATTGACTCTTTGTCAACTTTATTGTTGTTGCAATTCAAACATTTCGCTATAAGTTCTAGAGATTCTCCATTTTGCCTGAGGCCTTTGGCCATTAAAAAAATAAAAAACTAAGAAAGTCATTATATATATAGAAAATAAAAAGTCAAAGGCAATTGTTATCCAATACAGAGTCCGCCTGTGGTAGCCAACACCACAATCTGAGTAGACAACACAACACAACCACCGCACCACTGCGAGGTAGCGTATCCACCACCAGACGCCCGAGCCACCACAACCTTCTAATCTCCGACATCACTCAGCGATTACTCAACTGTCGACCGACAACCCGACCGACCCTGTGACACCCAACGACATCCATTGGCCCGACTGTCGTTCAACAAACTGGTGTACGTCATGACAACCTATCTCGCCAACCAGTTGTCGAGAACTCCTGTGCGTGTCCCTCATTGTAGTCGTTGGCACCCAAAGCAGTCCAAACACACAGACCTGCCTCTAGCACCGTTGCCTGGTTTTCGTGGCTGCGTGCCACAACCACCATCCCAAAATAGCTGCCATGTCTGACCTCGTTCCTCGGTTGTTGTCAGCCGCAGCTACACTGTTATCTGGCCAACACCGACACCCCCGCGTACTGACCATCCGTCCGTTCACGGCATCATTCCATTGTCCACTGTATTACCTTTTATCCATCGTGTTGCTTCCACCATCACCTTTACAAACCGTTGCAACCCTTCCATCACTGCTTACTATCATTCAACTAACTTATAACCGCGACCACCGCCATAGTTCTCACCCGTAGCCTTCTTCTCAGTCACAACACAACCAACAGCCTTGATAGTAACTTGGCCAACCAACCGCTTGGCATACCCATCTCCAATGCTTTGCTGCCGTCGTCATTCCAACCACAGGTTGACCACCGCATTTCCAAATTGACCCACGTCCACCAATCTACACCATCGTCGACTTTTATTACACTGCCAAATGACGTGGTCCTTGCTCGAAGGTCAACAGACGATGGCTCATATGGGCTTGGGTATGTATATATATAAAATCGGTGCAATATGGTGACTATAACCATATACACTGTTGGACGCCATATATAATTAGGTTATCAATCAATTTAATTAATTAAATTTATTTAATTAATTAAGTTATTTAATAAATAATTTAAAAATAAAAAATAAATTATAATAATAATAGTATTATTATTACTATTTAATTAATTAAAAAAAAATATAAAGCCAAAGTGAAAATAATAAAAGTGTTATAAAGAGAGATAGATTTCGTTTTAGAGGAGTTAAAAGAAGTCAAGGAGTTTAAAAAAAAATGGCATCTAATTCAGAATTGAAGGAAGGGCAATTTTTAGGAGCCTCACGTCGCGTTGCTCCGATGTTATTCAAAATTAAAGGGACTCTTGCAAGAAAATATGTTATTATTTCTATCTCTCCCTTTGAAGGGAAAAATTATATAATTTCTAACCTTGCTAACCAATTGGTGATTCCAGGGTCAAATATAATTGAAAAATTACATTTCCCGAGTATAAAACAATATGATATAACCGAATTACAATTAAACATTGGCAACTATACTTTTATATCACAATTCTCTGTTTGATCCCCATGGGATGATTTAGGTGACATTATTTTAGGTTCACCTTGGATGGAAACCCTTGGTTTCTTTATCCTAAATACGAAAAAGAAGTTTTTGACATTTTCCCACAAAAAGAAAAAAATAACACTACAGGACGTTACCTTGAAGCCAAATTCAGTGACACCTGAAGACATACAAGAAATCTCAAAAGTAATTCTTTAAGAAAGCAAAAAGACGATACAAAATATGTAAAGGAAAGTTGAGAAGATCACCATTGACAAAAATGAAGAAGTTTTTCGACTTAAAGACCATAGTGAAAAACTACTGATGCAAATTAAGAAGCTTAAGAAGGACAAGAAGTCATTAGAAAACAATGTACAACAACTTATCAAGAAAGAAGCACCAAATGTAGAAATTCAAGTTGATAAAAAAACAACCAATACCGATCCAGTCAATATCACAACTTAAGAAGAGGACAAAATAGTTGAAATAAAGATGTACTCAGAAGTTGCAGTTCCAGCAATAAAAGATTCGAGTGAAGATCCAAAAATTAACCATTCAATGTCCATAGCTAAAGGAAATCAAGTACTTCAAATAAATCAAGAAAACGACACAAACAAGATAAGGGAAAATCAAATCACTAGAATTCCTTATCGACATCCGAATAACGAGAGTAAACAACTCAATCAAGCTACGTATTCAGAACAGAAACAACAAACGGATGTTTTGAAAAATACCAATTTCAGTGTAATGCACTCATGTGATAACAATTCATCACGAGTTTCCACAGAAGATTGATCTAGGATGGTCTGATCCCTTTTCAGTGCGACAGTTTTGTTTGTCACTTAGAGGATCATATCAACTTGTATTAATAAAGATGATCGTCTCGAGACGAGAAGACGTTGTAGTAGAAAAGAGATCAAGCCCTGTCGTCAACACGCTTTGAGGACAAAGCTTTTTGAGGAGGAAGACAATGTTATGAATAAAATAATATAAATAATGTAAACAATAAATAATGGTTAATTAAATAATAGTTATTAATGAAGAGGCATGTTTAAATGGGACATGACCCTCCATGAAGATGCACCTACCTAATATATAAGCAGGGCCCTCACTCTCAATTGTATCATCATTCTTCAAACATTTTATATATAATAATATTTGTATATCCAATGGATATTTTCATATTCCAAGTCTTCTAGAGTATTTGACTTTGAGGTATGAACTGTGTTCGTTCTAGTTGAGACCTGATTGTAACAGTGAGTTGGTTAAAGGATATCCAAACCATCCTTATGCTTATAATATATATTGTTGAGGAAAGCAACATGGACGTTTTGTTTCGATACATTCTGTAATATTGGTTCAGACTAAGCTCAGGTAAGGACCAGTCATCATTGTCAGAAGAGAATGCAAAACTGAGCTGTAACAAGATTAATGAATTTACAAAATCATTTCAAGACCTGATTTTGGATTATAGCTTGTGGAAACTACTCCAGGATGTGAAACAAGTCCGCATTCACAAGTATCCTTGTCATTCTCTAATCAGAGCTACAGAGGTTCCAACATATACACATTGGGATTTTGTAAATTTATGTAGATGTTCTATGCTTGATGCAACTTTACTTTTGACTACAGCAATCACATAAACAATCAAGTAAAATACTGATAGAACATACCAGAGGATCTATAGAAGACAAACCAGAAACAGAAGAATGTGGTGGTGCGTTACGACGGTCAACAGGATGCTTCAACTAGCAAAGTCTTCTTGGTCGGCCAACCTAGCTTGTGTCACAACAGCCCTCAAAACAGTCACTCGGTGAACCCAAAGTCAACGCTGCCCAGAAAAGTCAACACAGGGTAGTAGCAATAAAGTCAACACAGGGCAGCAGCAATAAAGTCAACGTAGCTCGGTCTTCGGTCAACCTTTTGACCTTGATTCTTGTGCCAATGTGTACAGCCTTCCAAAATCGAATTCTCCACCAATTTTCAGCGCTTTTGGACCATGCATTGACCAAAGTCAACGTTGGTCAAACTAGCGTGGAAACCCTAGCTGCAGTGAGCTGTAGTAAATTCGGTCAAACCCTAGCTGCAGTAATTCGTCCTCTTTCCCACTTGTGAACCGAATTTGCCTCGAAGGAGATCGTACTAAAACAGAAGAGGAGATGTGTGATGAGAGTGAGTGAAATGATCTCCAACGTTGACTGTATATATATCCATCATTGAGGTGTGTGACACATTTGCTGGGGGTGTAAAACCTTAAGGCCGACTTGCACATATTTGAAATTATTAAAAATAAATTCAAAATAAATGTTCCGCTCATCAGATTAAGATCAATTTTATATCGATCTTACACCTCTCCGAAAGGGGAACCCAATAAAAATATTGGTATCTTCATCTGAGCATCACAACATGGAGTATGGACCTAGTTGTCCAATTTTAACACTCCCTCTCAACTAGGGAGGACTCCATCCACCTGTGCAATCAAACATCGTGCGTCATCCCGCCGTAACTTGCTTTGCTGGCCTCTTTATTTCAGAACAGAAGTGGGTCAGTCACAAAGACATCATTCCCGACTGACATATTCAGCTCAGAGGTCCGAAACCTCTATCAGACTCACAAAGAGTCTCATACCAACCCGAAGTTGGTTTACCTAACCCGAAGTCAGTTGGAGGTCCGAAACCTCACTATACTTGATCCCAGATCAAGTGGTTGGACCGTGCCATCCTAGATAGAGAGTACGGAAATCTCTGATGCATCCATCAGTTTTTGCTATTAGTCTCTAGATTTTCCCACCTCATTGGCCAAATGAGAGGTGAACCAACTCAAAATCACAACGGTGGGGCCCAAACACACCAACAAGGTTCGACAAACCTAGCCTTGTGGTTGCTTATAGCTCCGAGAAGCTATCCCCAGAGCCCCCCAGAGCTCCCAAAGCTCATCGTCCAACAGGACCCACATCATAGGGTTGTTCCACGATACAAGGACTCTCACGGAAGGTTAGGAACTTGACCTTCCCCAGGGGCTTTGTGAGAATATCCGCGACCTGCTCATCAGTTCCTATATGATCGAGCCTTACGGCACCTCGCTGTACCATATCCCGGATAAAGTGGTACCTAATATCAATATGCTTGGATCGATCGTGGAACACTGGATTCTCAGACAAGCGAATCCCACTCTGGTTATCACAGAGTATCACGTTCGTATCTAGCACATGTCTGAACAGCTCACTGAAGAGCTTTCGCAACCAAACTGCTTCACAACAGGCCATACTCACTACAATGTATTCGGCCTGTGCAGTGCTCAAAGCCACCGACTTTTGCTTCCTGCTCATCCATGAGATCGAAGCAGAACCAAGATTGAAGCAACATCCCGATGTGCTCTTACGATCCACCACATTGCCAGCCCAATCGGCATTAGTATATCCAAGGAGTGTCACGCTCCCGGCACTGTATCTCAACCCATGGTTTAACGTGCCCCGAAGGTATCTCAGAAGATTCTTGGCACCAACCCAGTGAAAGTGATGAGGCTCAACCATCTGTTGACTCAAAGTGTTCACTGCAAAACATATATCTAGACGGGTGTTCACTAAAAACATCAAGGACCCTACGAGTTGGCGATACTCAGTAGGATTTGACAATACGGGCCTAGCAGTGCTGCCACTCAACTTCTTGAAGTTGAGCTCCATTGGTGTTGACATGGACTTGCAGTCCACCATACCAAATCTTTCCAGAAGCTTCACAATGTATTTTCCTTGAGAAAGGAAAATCTCGCCAGGTCTCTGCCAAACCTCCAGGCCTAGGAAGTAGTGCATCAGTCCTAGGTCCTTCATCTCTGTAGAAAATTCTGTTTCCCACCCCGGTTTTCAGTTTTCGCCTTATTACTCCAAAATAGTTAAATGCCCTTTCCCATAACCATACATTCAACAACTGGAAAAATAAATTTTGCTGAAAACACAAATTCTGGAAATTTTTCAGAATGCTGTAAATGCAGAAATAAAATAACAGCAGTAACAAACAGTCACACATCATAACTCAGTATTTTTGGTCAAGGTGACCCTGGAAAAACCCCTACAACTCTTGGGGAAAACCAGTTCGAAAGCTCCTCCTTATTTCTGGAAAAATGCTTTTTACAGTGAGAGAAATATTCAGCAAAAAAATCAGCAAGTAAACTTATACAACTTATCTCGTTTTCCGTGCTTAACCACCGCCTCGGAAAATGTGCAAACAGCAAAACAGGAACAGCAATAAATGCTGTACGGATTTCCTCGTTTTTCGTGCCCAAAAATCTGCAATAAATGCAGCGGTACAGCCACCTCGAAATATGTGCCAAAACAGCAATAAATGCTGCTGTACGGACCTCGAAATTCGTGCCAAAAGACAACAGAAACTTGCTGTACGGAATCTGCCTCGATTTCCGTGCAACGGTACAGCCACTTGCCACGCCCGCTCTCGGCTCCTGCCACAAAATGCCTCTTGTCGTTTAATCCGTTTCAAATCACAGACGCGCCTCTTGGAATCGTGCTGTGCTGGGCCTCGTACGACCTTCTAGAAAATCGCCCCAATCGCTTTGGAATGTGTGCAAAACTCGTCGTGACGTGACTTGCCGAACCGTCGCTTTGAATGTGCCAAGTCGCGTCTCCTTCTCTCACTCGCTCTCGTAAATCTCCCTTGCTCTCTTTCTCTCCTTCTCCCAATCTGCTCATGAAAGAATGAATGACCTTTTCCTCCTTTTCCTCCTTTAACCTAACCCTAAGTGACTTTTGGGGAATCCCTAAATCCAATGGCCGAGATAGATTGAGATCTAGGGCTGAGATTAAATGCTCATTTAAATCTCACTTTTCATTTTTTAATTCACCCCACTTTAATAAAGACCCACTTAGTCTTTTATTTCCAAAGTCACTTTTTCCTTTCTAATTTTATATTGACTTTATTAAAGTCACTTTAAAATTAGACTTTAGTAACTTTATCACTTAAAGTCACTTTTTAATTAGATTTGACTTTATAACTTTATAAAGTCACTTTAGTAACTTTATCACTTAAAGTCACTTTTAAATTAGATTTGACTTTATAACTTTATAAAGTCACTTTAGGAGAAAAATTAAATTTTTTTGGACACTTTTCCCTAGGCCAAAGATCAAAGCCTTAGGGAACCACCTGTCCTCCGGTAACCAAATTTCAACACTCCCTCTTACTGAGGAAGGTGTTCCTCACCACACCCATCTTGTCTCTGAAATAGACATGCTTGCCCCGTGGTAAGGCTTTGGTAAGAATATCTGCAACCTGCTCATCAGTGGGAATATACTCAAGCTTCACAACTCCTTTTTGAACATAGTCTCTGATGAAATGATATTTGATCCCGATATGCTTTGACCTGTCATGAAATACTGGATTCTCCGTGAGTTTAATGCAACTCTGATTATCACAGTAAATCACTGAAGGTCTCAACGGCTGACCAAATAAGCTAAACAACATCTTGCGAAGCCAGATGGCCTCACAACTAGCTAGACTGGCTGCCATATACTCTGCTTCCGCTGAACTCAATGCTACTGACTGCTGCTTCCAGCTGAACCATGACACCACTGCCGAACCCAACCCAAAACAGCACCCTGAAGTGCTCTTCCTATCAAAAGCACAACCTGCCCAATCAGAATCAGTGTAACCTGCCAATCTCACTCCATCCCCCTGCCTGTAGTCCAGACCATAATCCACTGTCCCCTGCAAGTATCGCAAAATGTGTTTTGCAGCCACCCAGTGAACCTTCCTAGGCTCACACATAAACCGACTCATCGTGTTGACTGCAAAACAAATATCTGGTCTAGTGTTGACCAAATACATCAAGGAACCAATCAACTGTCTGTACAATGTGGGATCCACCAACTCGGAATCCGAAGCATGAAGCTTCTTCCAGTTGGTGATCATCGGTGTCGACATGGGTCTACAATCCTCCATGTGGAATCTGCCAAGGATGTCCACAATATACTTCCCCCGTCCCAGGAAGAAATGCCCCTCCTCCTGCCACACCTCCAAACCCAAAAAGTAATGCATCAAGCCGATGTCCTTCATCTCAAACTCCGCCGCAAGATCTCTCTTGCAGTGCTCTATGAGTCTCTCTGCACCTGTAATGACTAAGTCATCCACATACAGCACCAGAATGAGAGGCTCCTCACCTATTACAATATAGTAAAGGTTCGGATCTGCCTCACTCTTTGTGAAACCCATCTTCTGCAAGTAAGTATCTATCCTGGAGTACCAAGCTCTGGGAGCTTGCTTCAGGCCATAAAGGGCCTTCTTCAGCCTGCACACATGGGACTCCTTCCCATGCACCTCAAAGCCCTGTGGCTGCTCAATGTACACCTCCTCCTGTATGAAGCCATTGAGAAATGCGGTCTTCACATCCATCCGGTGGATCTTCCAACCCATCTCTGCTGCTATCGATATAATGGAGCGGATCAAAGTATATCGAGCCACGGGAGCGAAGGTCTCTTCATAATCAACTCCCTCTACCTGGGAGAACCCTCTAGCCACAAACCTCGCTTTGAATTTCTCAATGCTGCCATCTGCAGCATGCTTTACCTTGTAAAGCCATCTGGAAGTAACCACGGATTTGCCCTCAGGCCTCGGCACCATCTCCCAAACATCATTCTTCATGATAGAAGAATACTCCTCCTGCATGGCCTCTCTCCAGACCTGCTGGCTAGCTGCCTCCTCATAGCTAGAAGGCTCAGAGTCAAGGATGCCGGTAGCCATTGCCATATAGCTACAAAACCTCTCAGGTGGTCTGCTCTCTCTGACCGGCCTCTTAGGCTCAGCAACAGATGTGGCATCTCTCAAGGTGTCCTGAAGCCACTTGGGCTTCCTCTTCCCCGAGTGCACTTCTCCCGCCGGAGAATAAAACTCCTCCTCCTCAACATCAGGAGCCTGAACTCCTGACTGTCTGTCTGCTGTCCTCCTGCCTGCACCTGAACCTGTAGATGCTGAGGTACCGTGTGAACTGTCCATCGTTGGACTCAAGAACCGGCTTCATGGATCGCTTCCGCGTGTCGCCATAGCACCACCCCTCTGACTCTGGGAGCCACTGCCCACTGACGGACCTGACATCATCATAGATGTACCTCCGAATCCTCCTGAACCCTGCCCACTAGATCCCTGCAGCTGACTCAACTGTTGCTGAGGGTCTGGCTGATCCAGATACTCTAACTCCCGTGACCTCCTAAAGGCCTTGTCCTCCTCGAACTTCACATCCCGCCTGACAACAACTTTCCTCTGTGCAGGAATGTAAATCCGAAAGGCCTTTGAGGTCTCACTGTAGCCCACAAAGATACCTTTCTCTGCGGTGGGCTCTAGTTTGGTCCTCTTCTCCTTGGGTATGTAGGAGTATGTGATACACCCAAAGATACGAAGATGACTAATATCAGGCTTCTTCCCAGAAAAAGCCTCCTCCGGAGTCATGTGCCCCAAGGCACGATGCGGACTCCTGGTTCTGCAAGTAAACAGCTGTGTTGCAGGCCTCTGCCCACAAAAACAATGGCAACCCCTCATCATGTAACATGGCTTTGGCAGCCCCTCCGATGGATCTGTTCTTCCTCTCCGCAACCCCGTTCTGCTGGGGGTTGTAAGGAACAGTGAGCTCCCTCCTAATGCCCGCCTCCGCACAATAGTCAACAAACTCTCCAAGGGTGTACTCTCCTCCATTGTCCGACCTCAGGGACTTGATCTTCCGACCTGTCTGTGTCTCCACAAGAGCTCTAAACTCCTGAAACCGCTTAAAGACCTCACTCTTGGTCTTCAAGAAATAAATCCAGGTCCTCCTGGAGTGATCATCAATGAATAAAACATAGTACTCATATCCACTCAAGGAAACATGAGACATCCGAGCGCTCACATCGGAATGAATCAAATCAAGTATCCCAGTCGCTCTGCTGTCACTGCTGGGAAAAGGGGATTTGGCAAACTTGCCCATCGCACATCCTCTGCAAGTATCAAAGTGATCGCATCAAACCGCACACCAGAGTGATCTCCCGCAAAGTCCTCAAGGCTCCATGATACATGTGCCCCATCCTCATGCCAATCTCACACTCGCTGTAGAATCGTTAGCTCTTCGTTTCTGCATTTCATCAAGCCAATGCCAAAAGGGACTGAAATGCAAACTTGTACACCTTTGCATGGCGTACACCTATCACTCTAGCTGAATCAGCTGGAGTGCCCCTGGGATACATCAACACCTGTCCTCCCCTGAATAGTATCTCATATCCTCCGTCCTCCAAAGCTGAGACGGATATGAGGTTCTTCCTCATCCCTGGCACATAAAGAACATCTGACACCTTCAAGGGAGGTTTGGACTCCCTCTGAAATGTCAATGTTCCCACACTGACTGCTCTAACAACTCTGTCATCACCGAGTACTACCTCTACATCAGTGCCACTCTCTGAAAGCTCTGAGAAGTACTCACGGACTCCTGTCATGTGACGTGAAGCCCCACTCTCCACATACCAGATACCCGAAGATGCTCCGCTAATCGAGGAAAATGCATGCTCCCTCTGAACCTCTATGGCAGATAATCCTGCACTAGAAGACTCGCACGCAATGAACCCAAACTCCCGGTCAAAGCGATTTGCAAAGTCCTCAACCTCTGCTGAAGATGCCATGCTCTGGTTCTTCCCTTTCTTCTTCTTCTTCTCCGGACACACAACTGCATAGTGTCCCATCTTCTGACAATTCCAACACTTCACTTTGGAATAGTCCTTCTGTGAGTTATCCTGTTTACCTTTACCTTTGCTTTTGCCCCCACCATTGCTTGTGGAAGCCTGCTTCTTCCCTTTGCCTTTCTTGCGTCCTGCCAACAGTGCTACATCCTCATCCTGCTCAACTGGCTTGGCTGCCCCAAGCAGACCTTTCCTGATCTCTGTCTGAATGCAATCATCCCAAAACCTCTCCCATGTGGGAAGGGTCTCACGTGCACAAACCCCATCAGCAAAGTTCATCCATGAATTGGGGAGGCCATTCACTGCAATCCGCACCAACTCAGTGGGTGGAATGGCCTCTCCAATCGCTGCCAACTCATCTCTCACATTAGTAATCTTTGTGAGATATCCAACTGCACTATCATTGCCCATCTTAATGGTCTTCAGCTTCTCCTTCAGGACCATTTTCCGGTTCTCATTGGTACTCTGGTAGAGATTGGACAATGCTGTCCACATTTCATGAGCATTTCTCTTCCCTCTCACATGAGGAATGCAATGGTCTTTGATTCCGTCTAGAATCAATCTCTTACCCTTGTTGTTTTTTTTATTATATGCTGCCAACTGAGTAGCATCAGTAGGCACATTTATAGGGTTCTGTGTGGTATGCACCATAATGTCCTAGACTTCTGCCTCCTCAAAGATACTCTGCATTCTCTCCTTCCAAATGTTGTAATTTGAATGCCCATCCAACCTATCCTCCACCCTCAGTCCCAAAGACATCCTGCTGTCCTAAAACTGAAAAATAGCACTGCTGTAGTAAAGATAAAACTGCTGTTTGTGAAAAATCAGCTTGCTGGAATTTTCTGAGTGAAAAATCAGCAGGCTGTAATTTTCCTCCTTGCTGTCCCAAACTGCTCTTCAGCACTCAAGCTCTGATACCATGTAGAAATTTATAGTTTCCCACCCCGGTTTTCAGTTTTCACCTTATTACTCCAAAATAATTAAATGCCCTTTCCCATATCCATACATTTAATAACTGGAAAATAAATTTTGCTGAAAACACAAATTCTGGAAATTTTTCAGAATGCTGTAAATGCAGAAATAAAATAACAGCAGTAACAAACAGTTATTCAACACATCATAACTCAGTATTTTTGGTCAAGGTGACCCTGGAAAAACCCCCTACAACTCTTGGGGAAAACCAGTTCGAAAGCTCCTTCTTATTTCTGGAAAAATGCCTTTTACAGTGAGAGAAATATTCAGCAAAAAATCAGCAAGTAAACTTATACAACTTATCTCATTTTCCGTGCTTAACCACCGCCTCGGAAAATGTGCAAACAGCAAAACAGGAACAGCAATAAATGATGTACGGATTTCCTCGTTTTTCGTGCCCAAAAATCTGCAATAAATGCAGCGGTACAGCCACCTCGAAATCTGTGCCAAAACAGCAATAAATGCTGCTGTACGGACCTTGAAATTCGTGCCAAAAGACAGCAGAAACTTGCTGTACGAAATCTGCCTCGATTTCCATGCAACGGTACAGCCACTTGCTGTACGACCTGCCTCGAAATTTGTGCCAAATCAAACAGCCCCTTTGCTGCCTCGAAATCTGTGCTGAAACTGCTGTACGACCTCTTGGAAATCGTGCCAAAAGGCTGCTGTACGGCCTTCTAGAAAATCGTGCCAAAATCTGCCTTGGAATGTGTGCCAAACTCTGCTGTACGGACTTGCTGAACTGCTGCCTTGGAATGTGTGCCAAGCTGCTGTCTCCTCCTTACTGCCCAGAAATCTCCCTTGCTCTCTTTCTCTCCTTCTCCCAATCTGCTCATGAAAGAATGAATGACCTTTTCCTCCTTTTCCTCCTTTAACCTAACCCTAAGTGACTTTTGGGGAATCCCTAAATCCAATGGCTGAGATAGATTGAGATCTAGGGCCGAGATTAAATGCTCATTTAAATCTCACTTTTCATTTTTTAATTCACCCCACTTTAATAAAGACCCACTTAGTCTTTTATTTCCAAAGTCACTTTTTCCTTTCTAATTTTACATTGACTTTATTTAAAGTCACTTTAACTTTAGTAACTTTATCACTTAAAGTCACTTTAAAATTAGATTTGACTTTATAACTTTATAAAGTCACTTTAGTAACTTTATAAAGTCACTTTAGTAACTTTATCACTTAAGTCACTTTTAAATTAGATTTAACTTTATAAAAAATTATAAAGTTACTTTAGGAGAAAAATTAAATTCTTTTGGACACTTTTCCCTAGGCCAAAGATCAAAGCCTTAGGGAACCACCTGTCCTTCGGTACCAAATTTCAAGAATCTCGAACTCAGTTGCGAGCTCCCTCTTGCACTGATGAATGAGAGGGTCAGTACCTGTTAGGAAGAGGTCATCCACATACAACACCAGGATGAGAGGCTTTCCCTTGACAACCTTGAAGTAAAGGTTCGGATTAGCATTACTTCGAGTGAAGCCTAGCTTCATCAAGTAGCTATCTATCCTCTCATACCAAGCTCTGGGTGCTTGCTTCAGCCCATAGAGGGCCTTCTTCAACTTGCAGACATGGGTGTCCCTATCTTGGACTGCGAACCCCAGAGATTGCTCCACATATACCTCTTCCTTTATCGCACCATGTAGAAATGTGGTCTTCACATCCATCTGATGAAGACTCCATCCTTATGTCGCAGCAAGGGCTATAATAGATCGAATGGTGGTGTATCAGGCCACAGGTGCAAATATGTCATCATAATCTATGTCTTCCTTTTGAGAGAAGCCACGGGCAACGAATCTTGCCTTGAATTTTTCAGCACTTCCATCAAATCCATGCTTTATCTTTTAGAGCCATTTCGAGGTGACAACTGCTTTGTCCTTTGGTCTTGGAACCACATCCCAGACATCATTCTTCATAATGGACTCATACTCTTCGTGCATAGCATCCTTCCAGACTTGATGCTTTACGGCTTCCTCAAAGGATCCAGGCTTGGATTGTACAATAGTACTCATGGCTACTAGATACCCTTGGTATCTACTCGGCTTCTTGCTTTCACGGAATGTCCCCCTTGGGGCAGCATGTCCCTCAGCATCCTCGAGAGTGTCCCTGAGCCATGATGGTCTCTTTCCTAGTGAAGGAGGTGGATCAATCGGGTCCATTGGTCCTTCAACATCAGGCATTGTTTCATCCTTCGGTTCCTCTTGATTTCCAGGCCTTGCTTCATTATCTTCCTCAGATCTCGGAAGATTGACTACTTTCCTTAGGGAAGTATCTTCGTCAAAGGTGACATCGTGGCATATCTCCACTTCCCTTTGACTAGGCACATAGACTCTATAGGCCTTTGAAGTTTCACTATAGCCCACAAACATTCCTTTCTTCCCAGAAGCATCCAACTTGCTCCTCTTTTCTTTCGGCACATGAAAGTAGACGGTACATCCAAAAACTCTAAAATGTGAGACATCAGGTTTCTTACCAGAGAAAACCTCTTCGGGAGTTTTGGATTCTAGAGCGGAATGCGGGCATCGGTTTTGTATGTACACGGTAGTGTTCGTAGCTTCTCCCCATAGAAACTTCGACAGACCTTGGTCACATAGCATGGCACGGACAGCTTCCACAATGGTCCTGTTCTTTCGTTCAAAAACACCATTTTGCTCGGGAGTATAGACAGTTGTGGTCTCCCTCTTAATGCTAGCTTCTCTGCAAAAGTCCTTAAACTCATTTGTCTCATATTCAGTGCTATTATCAGTTCTCAAAATCTTGATCTTTTTCCCTGTCATATTTTCCACCAAGGCTTTGAATGTACGGAACCACATGAAAGCCTCATCCTTCTTCTTTAATAAGTATATCCAGGTTTTGCGAGAGAAGTCATCTATGAACGTCATATAGTATGAACATCCTCCCAAGGATGTCACGGGCAACATACTAAATAGATCAGAATGGATCAATTGCAAGGCATGAGATGTCTTTGTGACACTAGAGGGGAAAGGTTCCCTTCTATGCTTTCCTTTGGCACAACCCTTACATACACCTTCATGATTATTTGGAAACTCGGGCATCCCTGTCACCACCTTCCTTGCTTCGGGAAGGGCTTTGTAGTGAAGGTGTCGAAACCTTCGGTGCCATAGTTCAGTCTGTCGAATAGTATCACATGTCATTGCTCCTAGCGGACTTCCTCCACCCTGGTAGAGTGTATCAACTCTAAACCCAATCGAGATAGCTTCCTTGAAGCTCTTCTTCCACATGAGCACCTTTCCATCAGTGAATGCCACATTGAAACCTTTGTCTTCCATGGCCGATATAGACACAAGGTTCTTCTTCACATTTGATACATAGAGTACATCCTGCAAGTGAAGGACTTGACCTTGAGACAAGTGGAGGGTCACTGTCCCTGTCCCTTTCACGGGATATGTGGCATTATCTCCAAGGATAATTTCCAGATTAGTATCCTTCTCAATCATATCAGAAAGTGCTTCCTTGAACCCAGTGATATGCCTTGAGGCACCACTATCTATCAACCAGACATCCATAGTGTTGGGTGGGGATGTTACAAAGAGGGCAGATACAAGAATGTATTCATTTCTTTTATCAACAACATGTGATTCCTCATACCTGGAGTTTCTTGACCTTTTGAAGGGTTGATCATTTTCGTCGGAGGAAGCCTTCCTTTTTCCCTTGAACCTATTGTTCCTTTGATTGCCATTCCTCTGGTTGTTGTTGTTGTTGCCATCACCATTGGGAGAATCCTTTTTGAAAGGACATTCTCTAGCATAGTGACCAGGCCTATGACAAGTGAAACACTTGCCCTTCTTCCCTTGGGCCCCTGCTTGTCCCTTATTCTTCGGACCACCAGAGTTCTTCTTTCTAGAATGAGTAGCGTATGCAGCATTTCCTCCATTTCCATACTCCTTCATTCTTGATTCTTCTTGAATGCATCTTGACAGTACTTCGTCAAATTCAGGTATCACATTATTATTTAGAATGGTAGTGTTGAACACATGCCATTTAGATGAGAGCCCTCCAAGTGCGGTGAGAACCATCTCTTGATCAGCTATTGTCTCCCCAATAGCTAGAATATTGTTCCTGATTTCAGTCGGCTTCAGAAAGTATGATTAGATAGACTCATCCGTGCCTTTCTTCAGATTCTTCAATTGATTCTTGAAGAATAGTACTTGATTCGCATTGTTGGCCTTGAACATGAGGATCAGTTTATCATACATCTCTTTGGATGTGACCAACTCAGAGATGTAGGCCACCAGGCTTTTATGAATGGATTCCCTGATCATCAGCTTTGCTTTGATCTCCCCCTTCTTGTACTTTGTTTTGGCAGTAGTAGTAGCAGCAGTGGATGGAGGTTCTTGGATTTTACCCTGCACATAGTCCATGACATCTTGGTCTTCCAATTTGAGATCCAATATCATTTTCCAAGCATGGAAGTCCTCCTTCCCAGTCAATTTGTCATCCTCCTTGAAGCTATAGCGTGTGGAACCCATTATCCTCTCCGGTGATTGCTACAAATAGGGCTTGTCTTCACCTTAGCTTTGATACCATGTAAATTTATGTAGATGTTCTATGCTTGATGCAACTTTACCTTTTATTACAACAATCACATAAACAGTCAAGTAAAATGTTGATAGAACATACCAGTGGATCTATAGAAGACAAACCAGAAACAGAAGAATGTGGTGGTGCATTACGACGGTCAACATGATGCTTCAACCAGCAAAGTCTCCTTGGTCAGCCAACCCAGCATGTGTCACAACAGTCCTCAAAACAGTCACCCAGTCAACCCCAGAAAAGTCAACACTGTCCAGAAAAGTCAACACAGGGCAGCAGCAATAAAGTCAACGCAGCTCAGTCTTCGGTCAACCTTTTGACCTCGGTTTTTTGTGCCAATGTGTACGGCCTTCCAAAATCGAATTCTCCACCAAATTTCAACCTTTTTGGACCATGCGTTGACCAAAGTCAACGCTGGTCAAATTAGTGTGGAAACCCAGCTGCATTGAGCTGCAGTAAATTTGGTCAAACCCATGCTGCAGTAATTCGTCCTCTTTCCCATGTGTGAACTGAATTTGCCTCCAAGGAGCTCGTATTAAATCAGAAGAGGAGATGTGTGTGATGAGAGTGAGTGAAATGATCTCCAACGTTGAATGTATATATATCCATCATTGAGGTGTGTGACACATCTGCTAGGGGTGTAAAACCTTAAGGCCGACCTGCACATATTTGAAATTATTAAAAAATAAATTCAAAATAAATGTTCCGCTCATTAGATTAAGATCAATTTTATATCGATCTTACACCTCTCCGAAAGAGGAACCCAATAAAAATATTGGTATCTTCATCTGAGCATCACAACATGGAGTTTGGACCTAGTTGTCCAATTTTAACAATGTGCCATGCTTCTTCTTCACCAAAACAACAGAAGAAGCAAATGGGTTAGTATTGGGTCGGATGTGTCCCAGTGCTAAGAGCTCATTGATAGCTCTCTCAATCTCATCCCTGTAGGCCTTGGGGTGCCTATAGGGGGTGATGATCATTGCCTAGATCCCCTGCTCCAACTCGATAGTATGCTCAAACCCCCTGGTCCGATGGCTGCCCCGGTCGTATGTCCCCAAAAACCGTGGAGTATCTGTCCAATATCAACTGCACATCGGGGTGTACTGGCTGCCCCGTGACTCCTGCCTCTGAAATACGCAGCTCTACTGCCCACTCTATGTCCCCCTTCCAGAAGTCTGCTTCCATCCGGTGTGCTGAAACTGTCTGAGGAGGGTATGTGTGCATGCCTCTGATCATCACATGCTTCCCACTCTTCTTGTCTGTCCACTCCATCTCCAATGTCTCCCAATCTGTGGTGACCTTACCCAGCGTAATTAGCCACTGCACTCCCAATACCATATTGTTATCTGGGATGTCAACCACAAAGAAGTGGCCAGTCATCGTGTATGTCCCCATGGTCACTGCTAATGCTGGAACGTACCTCATATAGTGCATGGTTTTGGCGCCCAGAACCAACACTGAGAACCCGACAAAACTCTCTGTCGGTATGCCCCTCCTCTGTACTAGCTGGGCATCAATGAAGTTATGAGTGGCCCCGTTATCCACCAAAACTGAAACACGCTGTCCTTGGACAGTGCCTCGGACACGCAGTGTCTAATACTTAGGAACTCCTTGCAAGGATGCAAGGACTCCTCCTGTGGGTGCAATGGCCGCCCCTTCAGTGCTGGCATCTCCCTCTCGGTGCATCAGCGCTGGCATCTCCCTCTTCCGGATCCTTCCGGTCAAATCTCTCCACCAATCTTTGGGTGAACTCTGCATACGCTATCACTCCCAAGTGACCTAGCGTGGCCATCCCATGGAACCACCAGTCATGGCTTACCCCTCAAGGTTCAGCGCTGCCTCCTTGATGGCCTCCACCTCCACCATCTGGTTCCGCTGAAAGTAAATGTGCAACTTTTCCACCCAAGCTTTTGTTGAACATTTTGATGACCCGTCATATGTCGGCAACAAAAATATGCCCATGGTACATTGCAGCTCACCTCCCTGCGTGTACGCATCTCCTCTATTCTAGTTGCGGGGTCTGCTGTTGTTCTTCAGCTGGCAGAAATCGTGGAAAGTGAGGGATTCTCCAAACTCTTGCCCGTATGACTGATATTATGCAAAATAATCCCTGTAATGAGCCATCTCCGGCTCCTGGGGTCCTCCCGTTCCCGTACCTGCAGTCAAGAATGTGGGCATAGTGGAACGTGGGGGAGTGCGTAGCACCACCTGCTACGCTGTGTTCTGCTCCTGTGTGTGATGATAAGTGTCGGACCCTTCCCCGATGTGAAATCCCCTTGGTGTCTCACGCTGTTTGTTCTCCCCAGCAATCTTCTGACCCATCTCCTCTATTTTTCTGGAGAGCTCTTGTATAGATTTCAAGAGGAGGTTATCGAACTCCTTCTCGTCATCTACTTCATCTGCCATGGGTGCTTCCTCTTTTGCGTCCTCTACTGGAACGCATTCCCCTTCACCAAATGTGGGCTCGAGCCTCCGCTCTCTGCTCCTGTACCACTTCTTCCGGTAGGTGATGTATTCTTTGTCTCTGAGTGTCATAGATTGATCTGCTCCACAGGCTGAGCCAAGTCTATGAGCTCTGATACCACTGTAATATTCCGAATAGGAAATAAACAACAATACAAACAACATAAGCAAAACTGCAGCTAATAGAGATGTACCATAAAAATCATTGAAACATTTTAGAAAAGTTGAGCCATTTTATTATATATCTGGAAATAGGGAATGAGTACAAGAAGGTGATCAGAATGATGGCACCTTGGCTTGCTCAAGGCAAGCTGAAATATCTCTCCAAACCCATGAATCACTGCTTCTCCCAGTGACTGCATAACTCCCCGAGCTGCTAATGTTGCTGGAAAGTGCTGCTACTGGCTGGAATGGAGCTGCTCTTTGGGGTTGTTCCCCTGCTCAGAAAATTATGAAACTCCGGCTATGAACTCTCCTCCCAAAACTCAGAAAAACCCAGGAAGGAATTCCGGAAAGGCTGAGCCCAAAATCTGATCCCCTTGGGAAAATTACACTCCTGGTGAGTACACTAGCCTCTCAATGCTCCAAAACACAACTTATGAAGGGTTGATCCCCTCACACTTCTCCCGGACTGAAACTCTTGAATCTCCCTCACTCCCAGAGTTGCCCTCCTCTAAGACTGCGTAATCTCTTTGAGTGATTGCGCTACCTGATGAACTGCATAACTCCTGGATGATGGCTCTGCGTTCTCTGCTCTGAAAACTGATGGTAAAGCTCCTCACCTGAGCGGGCACTCGAAGTTCCCCGAGGCTGAGGTTGGGATCTCTGTTCGGAGACACCCGCGTGTTGAACATCACTTGTAGACTTAGCTAAACAGTGTAAGCGTGCTCAATATCTGTTAGACAAAAATTCTGAAGATAAATGATAGAATGAATGAGAAGCTAGGCCCTCACTCCCTTTTATGCTTGAGAACCTAACATTCCCTTGGGCCCCATTGCGCTGCGTTGTCCTCCTTGCCACGCTGCCCTGCCTACTCTGCTCTGTCCTGGCCCACGCTGCCACTGGGCTATCTGCGCTGTCGCTCTCCCTGCGCTGTCACTTGGTCCTCCTGGGCCCCACGCTGAAAGCATCATGTTGGTTAAGTGACTTTAGGAAGATTATTTCTCCTAAGTTGGGTTATGGGTCCCAACACACTTTTTATTTATGGTTGAACATTAGAAAAGAAAAATCTGGGTAAAATTGATATTGTCAATTAGCTACTGCTAATTGGGAATGTTACACAAACCTTGGGGAGTAAATGCAGATACCGTGATCTCACCATTCCCATGGGTCGATTGCCAAAACACTGGTGACTGCAAATGCAACAAGGATTGGGGCTCTATGAACACACACCGGAGAACCTACAAGTACCATGTGTATGATGGGTAGGTTGAATGCTGCCATGCTGCAACATGATCTTTGGATTCGACATGCCACGAGTTGTTATGGCATTCAGAAGGGAGTTAATTTCGATTTGACAGAGGTTAAATAGAATAGCGAAAGGCCAGCTATGACGTGGCTGCCTTGATGGCGCGAGAGGGGTATGGCTGGGGGGGTGTCGGGAGGGGACAAGGGAATGAGGGAGGAGGGAGGGGGCAAGGGGATAAGGAGAGTTTGGGGGGGGATGGAATAGGGGAGGGAAGGAAACGAGGGGTGAGGGAAGAGGGGGGCAGAATAAGACACCAAGGAAGGGGGGAGAAGGTAGAAGGGGGAGGGGAGGCTATCAGGGGGCGGGGGGGGTAGGAGAATGAAGGGGGTAAGGGAGAATTGGGCATCCCTCCACCCCATTATTTAATAAACCATTTTCCTTATTCCAACTGAATTGATCGGAGGTTGTCTCATCTTTAAGATTTCTAGGCACGATTATGGGATGCATAGATTGTCTTTAATGCCATTCACCACTTTAGCTTCTTCCTTCATCCCGCAAGACAGGTTGGCTTGCTTGTTTGCCTCCTGGTTGTTTCCTCTTAGGATATGGTAGAATGTTGTTTTGTCAAACAGAGGGATCATTCCTTTGGCTCTCTTGATGATTTGATTTAGCATTGTATTATGGGCAGGTGTATTATTCCTCATATGTTTTATTATCAGCATAGGTGTATTATTCCTAGAATTTGGAGCTCCTTGATGTCCTTAGTGTTTGCGAGAGTCAGTCTTAGGACTAATCCATAGGCCTTTGCTTGATTTTTTGTTCTCGTACCCAAGTTCCAAGCATATCTATCTTCGATGTTTCCATTGGGATTTATGAGAATCCCTCCCCCTCTTACCACCCCATGGAAAAATTGTTATGTTACAACTGTAATTTAACGTAGATTTGCAAGATCACTTGATATACCTGTGAAGATGATGCGTGATATAGCCCAAAAACTATATTTCCACCTTGGCTTAGATCTATATTTTATGCCTAGATCCCAAGGGTTTAACTAGCTATTTTATGATGAAAACTTGAAGCACAAGCTGGCAAATAAAGCTAAATTAAAACATGAAATAAAACTTTGAATTTTTAAAATAATTTGGTCGTTGAGAAATGACTTACCTTGACCACAAATATTACCTTCAAGATTGTTGAGTTGTGAACCAAAATTATGTTCAAATTGATCAAGCACTAATCTAGGTGGATATCGGTGGCCACCCACCTATTCCACTGGCTCACAACACAATTTTCCTAATTTTGGCAGTTTTCAGGTCTTGATATTTTGGAGCCATTTTGAGGCCCTAAGTAATGTTTTTTGGGGAAATGGGTTGACGACAGTCATAAATTGTACTCCTCAGATACACCTTTCCAATGGGGTATCGTGTGAGCCAAATGAAGATCATATGCCAAATTTACGACCTCCGAAAGTTGACGTTCTAGCTTACCGCCTCGAGGCACATAAGCTTTTGGCGCTTCATTTCCTAGGGTTAGGTTTTTGGATGTTTAGGGCTTTCGTTGCTTCTACATAATAAAAAGGCCTTTGAGCCTCATTGTAATATAGTTCGAGAAGGCACGTAGCCTTCACATCTCTTCTCGAAGATAAGCTACCATCATTCGAGTTAGTTTGCTTTTATTCTGCATCTATGCAGTTTCGACATTTTCCATTTATTAATTGAAATTGAGTTTCATTGTATCATTTTGTTTTGGTTCTAAATTTGTATTTCATTTCATTCCCTTCATAAATTCAGATCAGTGGTATCAGAGTGGTTTTCTCTCTCTGTTTTTCTGTGCATGTTCCCAATGAGGTTGGGGTATAAGGAGTTGGGACTCAAATTGCTTGATCCCTTGCAAGGCCGTCCTCGCCAACCCCAATGGCCTCCCATGGCAGAAGAAAAGAAAGACGAGGGAGCAGGAAATCCTATCAAACTGTTCTCTTGATCGCTTGCAAGACCGTTCTCGCCGACCTCGACGACCTCCCATGGCGAAAAAAAAGAAAGATGAGGGAGCAAGAGATCTTATCAAACCGTTGCTCAAAGAAGCCCTCAAGTGACAAAGAAACGAGATGATGGATAATTTTTCCCAGATCCTTCGGCAGATCCTTAAGGTACAAGTTAATTTTGATATTCCAATATTTGAAGGCCAGATAGATGCAAATGGTCTAAACAAATGGTTAAATTTGCTAGATGGATAATTTTCGGTCCATAATTTTTTCGATAGAGAAAAAATTACTTTTGCATGCCTTAAGACCATTCCTCTTTTCAAGGACTAGTGGGAAACTTACTGTGAGAAAAGGGCCATGGAGGAATCCACACTATTTTCAGTGGCATTCACTTGGAACTCTTTTAGGGATGTTGTTAAGGAACAATATTACCCCATTGGAAGCTACAAAGACAAGTACATGAAATGGACCACACCACGACAGGAAGGGGACCAAGAAGTGCCAGAGTTTACAAATATCTTTCATACTCTGCACACCAAGTTGGGTATCAAGGAATTTGAGCGACATTTAGTGTTCAGGTACCGTGGCTGTCTTGCACAAATGCATCTGGACAGAAACGGAGTTCTTGGACATCTCCTCAGTTGCGTAGCATATTGATATTTTGTCCAAATCGAGCAAAGATTGAAACAAAAGAAGTGAGACTTTGGATCTATGAATTTGAAGCAGGGCAAGGGCACCTAAAGTCGCAGAACAAAGGACAGAGCTACGGTGGGCCACCCCAAGACAACCCATCGAAGCTAAAAGCAAATAATGGTAATGGGAAGACGAAGAAAGACATGAGAAATTGGTGCGAGTTCCACAAGAGCCCTAGTCATAACATAAATGAATGGTGCACAAAACAGTCGCTAGTGGCTGAGCTAAAAGCTTCAGAGTTAGATGTAGGTTCCAACTCTGAACTAGACGTAGACAAGGGTAAATAGATCATTGATGCAGAACCTAGTGCTGCCGTCACCACCACCAAGGTCCAGTAAAGTGAGCTTGAAGATCTAGAGGAAGCTGTGCATCTCTTTCACTCACAAATGTGGGTGAAGGGTGCTCCACTGCATTTCATTGTTGATAGCAGGAGTCAAAAGAACCTCATCTTAGCAAAGGTCGTTAAGGAGTTGGGCCTGCCAACAACACCACACCTGCAACCATACACCATTTGGTGGATCCACCAAGGGCGAGATCTTTGCGTCAGCTAACAGTGTTGCTTTCCCTACAACATCAAGCCTTTCATGGATGAGGTTTTGTGTAATGTTGCTCCCCTTGAAGTTTGTGATGTTTTGTTAGGCCAACCATACTTGTGGAAGTGTCAAGATGTGTATGAGTCTAGACCTCGTAGTGTTATTTTTACTTAGGACAAACAACTATATAAGATACCATAGGTAGCCTCGCCTACTATAATTTATTTGATGTTAGTCAAGCAATGTAGTAAGGTCATCTACCATATTGGGAAATTAAAGGAGTAGATCATGGCCACATTGTTGATTTATGGTAGCATCGGATGTGCTCTAGCCTTGTAATTTTGTATACAGGCTAAGACACATGTATTCTATAAAACCCAGAAATGGTTTTGGAAAATTCCACATAGAGATGGTTTAATTAAATTAATTAATCGTTTTTTAATGTTTTCCTAAGTCTAAACTTAGGAAAAATGATTAATTAAAGGGTATTAATTAAACTGAGTGTGAATCTTCTAGATAAAGTCATGGATCACCTCCAAGTTAATTTTAGCCCTTGATTTTGTTTTAATCTTGGCTGTTGAAGGGTCAACAGAAGAATATAAGGAGGGTTAGGGGCCTATGGAAAATACGTTGAGCACATTAAGCATTTGGCATTTTTGAGTTTGTGTGAGGAGACACAACTTTTGATCAGAGTTGAATCACTAGGGCAGGGTTTGCTAAGTGATTGTGTTTCAGTGATCATATTTAGAGAGGGGCGGAAGCAGAGACTGGTCAGGAGGACCAGGAGCGCATTTCAGAGAGAGGCAGCCCTTACGCAGAGAGAGACAATGCAGTTTTCTGAAGGGATGACACAGTCCCTGCAGAAAATCACATAGAAGCAGCGCAGTGTCTCTTGGAGTTAGTCCAGAGATAGCTAGAGGCTGGGGTTTCTGAGCCAGGAGGGCCAAAATCTAGTCTCAGATCAGCTAGATCAGTTGTAGAAAGAGGTGACGCAGTTTCTCAGGCTTGCCCACGCAGGCTTACGCAATTCCAACGTAGGCACTCACGCAGAGGCAGAGAAAGGCTTCACCAGCGCTGTTTAGATCAGCCGGAGACTTGCAGAGTGAGGTATATCTCACAATTATATTTGTTGTCTAGATTTCTTTGGGGGGTTTGCCGGATGTTGGCACCCTAGTTGTACTCAAGATTCTGCTGCTTAATAATATAAAACCCTCATATTTGCTGCACCGGTTTTCCCAAGTTGGGTTTTTCCAGGGACTTAGTCCAAAAATAAGTGTGTCAAATGTGGTTGTTTTTCATTGCATTTTGTTCAGTTTGTTTCAGCACTTAGATTTATTCCGCAACATTATTTGTGTAGACTGCTTTAGTAATTACTTCGGTATTTCAATGTAATGAAATAATTATCAAAATAATAGGAGAAGTAATTCAGATTTGTTGCAGTAGTAATCCAGATTTAGGATTTTTCACATGGTATCAAAAGCTTATTCAAGCTAAAGTGCAGGAGAAACAAGAGTGAACCAGCAGATCAACACAGGAGAGACTGGGATCTGCGTAAGCAGCAGCAGACCCTCCCAAAGATTATGCTGTCCAGGCTAGGAGGGCAATCCAGCGCAGAAAAAAGGCTCCCTCTGAGAGAGTTGACAGAGGGGTAAGAATTTTTCAGTTGCAGAAGAGGCAGTGTAGCAGACCAGCGTAGCTGAAGTGATGCAGTCAATGCACAACAGTAAGAGCTGGTGCATAAGCGTCAGAAAATTTCTGAAAAACACAGAGTAGGGGATTTCTTGACCTCAGAGAGTTTCTTACTCATAGAAGCTGAGTTTTTCCGTGTAGCAGCAAAAGCAGTGACTTACTCCACAAGGAGTGCATAAGTCTAGCTGAGCAGACAGTTAGAGAAAGAAATTGACAGTTGAGGAGATGGCCAGCAACGGACTGCGTGACCAAGATAGATTGGAAAGTGCCTCCAATTTTGCCTTCTTGTGTGTTGTGATCGCTATTGTTCTACTGTTATTTATGGTTGAATTTCTGAAGTATAATTGTTGAATGATATATTGGAATAAGTTAAAAGAAAATCTACATCAAAGTAATTATCAGAATTTCAGAAGTATTGCGCTAACCCTAATTGCACTAAGAAAAATCAACATGATGGACTATATTTTTGGCCTTCCTTCTATCAAGCATGTTGTGTTTGTGGTTGTTGATAGATTTTCTAAGATGGCCATCTTGAGTGCCTGCAAAAAGAGTATTACAACAAAAGCCACTGCAAAGCTCTTCTTTGAGCAAGTGTTGGTGCATTTTGGGGTGTTGCAGACCATCAGCTCAGATTTGGATAGCAGATTCCTAACGTAATGTCCCTTCCTAAATATTTTCCTAAGGTGAGAGAACCGATTTTGTAAATTTTTTCATTTTTGGTGTAAGGCAAATTTTGGTGGAGAAACTTAGGAAAAGTGGGTCAAAGAGCTTTTTAGTGGAATGTGGGGGCCATTCACCCACAAATAATACGCACCACTTGGTAAAGACTTTGGTTTTCCTAAGTGAGATCGAAATCATAGGAGGGACCCACATGAGACCCAATGCCAACAAGCATAAATAGGAGGAAAGAAGCATCATTTGGGGCTTTTTGACATTTGATAATTGATTGTTGCTTTGGCTGTTCAACTGAGCTACAAAGTGCTGCTTAGCACAAGAGCTTCCCAAGGAGTGAAGCTCATCTTTTCTTCGGTGGACCTCGAGTGTCGGACTTGGGAGGAGCACCTTCAACATTTGGACGTAGTGCTTCGCATACTTGAGGAGCAACAACTGTATGCAAAGATGTCCAAATGTGAACTTGGACCAATAGAGATGTTGTACCTTGGGCATGTGATTGGGGAGGAAAGAGTGAAGGTACACTAGGAACATGATGGAGTTGAGAGGGTTCCTAGGCATTTGTACATACTACAGAAGATTCGTGAGGGGATTCTAACAACTTGCAACACCCCTCATCGATTTGACAAAAAGGGGGGCTTTCGAGTGGACGCAGGTGGCACATGAGGCCTTTGAGTGCCTCAAGAGGGTTATGAGCAGCTGTCTTGTCTTAGCTTTGCCGAATTTCACGTGATCCTTTGTGTTGGAGTCTGATGCTTCCAATGAGGGAGTTGGGGCCGTGTTTACGCAGGGAGGTCATCCTATTGCATTCGAGAGTAGGAAGCTGCTACCCCATGAGCGGTTGTACTCCGTGTATGACAAAGAGACGCTGGATGTGATGCATGCACTGGCCAAATTCAGACAGTATTTGGTGGGTAACCGGTTCAAGGTGAAGACTGATCACAACAATCTTTGGTTTTTCTTGGAGCAACAACCATTGGAGGAGAGGCAGTACAAATGGGTGAGTAAGCTCCAGGAGTACAATTTTGAGATCGATTACGTGAAGGGCAAGAATAACGTGGCGGCATATGCCCTTTCTAGGAAGCCTGTAATACTATCTCTGGTGGACGTTACTCATGACTGGAAGGCTCAACTTTTGATTGAGTATTCCAATGACAGGCAGACGTGCGAGATTTTGGACGACACACATAGGGATGACTGATTCTGGGTGATGGATGATGTGATCTACTACAAAGATAAGATATACTTGGTGCCAAGATCATAGCTTAAGGAGAGGATTATGTAGGCAACCCACGATTCCCCTCTGGTAGGACACCCGGGCTTCCTCAAGACATATCGTGCCATTAGGGAGAGGTTGTCATGGTGGGGGCTCAAGGGAGATGTGCTGAGGCGCGTGCGGGAGTGCGTAGACTGTCAAAGGAACAAGGTGGAGATGTCACATCCCACAAGTTTACTACAGCCGCTTCCCATTCCGGAGAGGAAGTGGGAGAGTGTGTCCATGGACTTTATCACGGGGCTCCTAGCTGCATAGGGGCGAGATTGCATTTATGTTGTGGTCGACAGATTGACCAAGTTTTCCCATTTCTTTGCCATCTCATCGAGATCTTCAGCTCCCCAGGTGGCCGAGTTATTCTTTTGGGAGGTCTTCCGATTACATGGTCTTCCCAAGGCCATTGTTACTAACTGAGACAAAAGATTTACGTGGGCTTTCTAGTAGGAGTTGTTCTGGTTGGTGGGGACATAGCTTACACTCAACACTAGCTATCACCCACAGACAGACCGAGAGACCGAGATCATGAACAAGTGGTTGGAAGGGTACCTACGCAACTATGTGACGGGGTAGTAGAGAGCATGGGTAAAGTGGCTTCATCTAGGAGAGTTCTGCTACAACACCACTTATCACATGTCGATTGGTATGTGTCCTTTTTGAGCAATTTATGGATATGATGCACTCTCTTTTTCTAATATGATGTTTGGAGATAGCAGGGCCCCTGGGGCAAAGGATTGGGTTCAAGAGAGCCAGGGGATTCTCCGATCTCTCAAGAACAACTTGCAGGTGTCTCAAAATCAACAAAAGATGTATGCTGATAAGCACAGGGTGGAGAGACAGTTTGAGGTAGGGGACATGGTTTACCTACGTTTGTAGCCTTATAGATAGTATTCACTAAAGAAAAAGGGGCCAAAATAGCTTCTACCCTGATTTTATGCGCTGTATCAGGTGATCAGGAGGGTTGGAGAGGTGGCTTATGAGTTGGAGCTAACTTTAGAGAGTCAGATCCACAACTTGTTCCATGTCTCATGCTTGAAAAAGGCGTTGTGGCAACAGGTTACAACAATTGAGTTGCCTCCCTTGGATGATGAGGGGCATTTAGTTTTGACACCAAAGTCCATATTGGAGACTCGGGAGAGGAGATTGAGGAACCGGGTGATCAAAGAGAATTTGGTCAAATGGAAGGATTTGCTGGAGGAGGATGCTACATGGGAAAGTGAACAAATTTTGCAACATCCAGCTTTGCAGTTGCTTGGGGACAAGCAACATCCGAGAGGGGAGGACTGTAATGCCCCTTCCTAAATATTTTCCTTAGGTGAGAGAACGAATTTTGTATAATTCGTCATTTTTGGTCTAAGGCTAATTTTGCTGGAGAAACTTAGGGAAAGTGGGTCGAAGAGATTTTTAGTGGAATGTGGGGGCCACTCACCCAAAAATAATATGCACCACTTGGTAAAGAATTCGATTTTCCTAAGTGAGATCGAAATCATAGGAGGGACCTACATGAGATCCAAGGCCAACAAAGCATAAATAGGAGGAAAGAAGCATCATTTGGGGCTTTTTGACATTTGATAACTGATTGTTGCTTTGGCTGTTCAGCTGAGCTACAAAGTGCTGCTTAGCACAAGAGCTTCCCAAGGAGTGAAGCTCATCCTTTCTTCGGTGGACCTCGAGTGCCACCCTAGGAAGGATTTCATCTTTGTTTGGAGACTGAGAGAGAAGCATCCTACAGGAATTACGCCATTCTGGTTCAACAAGGACGCAGAAGGAGAGACCACACAGTGTTTGAGGAGAAGTGGTGTCGGGAATTGAGGGAACAATGTTGCTGGGGTGTTTCTTGGCCAATTTCTAGCCTAGAGGAGGTGGATTTTCAATAGGAGAGTGTAATACCCTAGATTTCAACAATTTAACCATATGTAGTACTCAAATTAACCAATTTAACCATGCAATCTAACCAAAGAGTTTATTACAATTTCATGAAAGTGTATAGATCTAATTTTATCATCTAGTTTGGAGAATCACTGAAATTTCAAAGAGGGTTTCAGTAGAATACCTGGCAATCGTTTGTAGCAGTTTGTAGCAATTCCTGTTGTAGCAGTTACTCAAACCGATTTTACCTCCCAGCCTATCTGGGATCTACCTATACAGTCCCCAGACCCAGAAGGTGATCTTTTGGCCCTCTGTGCCCAGAATTCCAAGAACAAGCAAGACTCTCAATCAGTATTATTGTTAGAATTCCTCTCCTTCTCCTCCTCTTCAGAATTTTCCCCTTCTTCCTCTTCAGAATTTCTTTCCTTTTTTCCAAGTTCTCCTTCCTTTTAGAATTTTTTTCCCTCTCTTCTCCTCCAAGTTCATGGTTAAATAGATTGGATTCTTATTAAAATATTACCTTTTAATAAATATCCAATATTCACATTAAAATATTACCTTTTAATAAATATCTAGGATTCACTTTAAAATATTACCTTTTAATAAACATCTAAGATTCACTTTAAAATATTACCTTTTAATAAATATCTAGGATTCACATTAAAATATTACCTTTAATAAATGTTTAATATATATATATATATATATATATATATATATATATATATATTAACTAATTTTCATTATTTATATTAATGGGTCATTACATATATATATATATATATATATATATTACATACTTCAGAAAACTTCGTCCCGAAGTTTAGGGTTTATATGATATATTAGTAATTATTTTAGTGATTGGTGTGATTGCACTTCAAGATTAAATTGTTGTTTTGACCATTTATAGGTTTATAAATTTACTCGTTATTTTATTTTCTCAACACGGTTCTCAAGCTATTTTAGAATCATCCTATTCTTCCTAATCTCTTTCGCTCCCATCCTATCCATCCTCTACCGGGGTATGCAATGGCGTCGTATATACTGACCTAACCATTCATAGATAATGTCGACTCTATCGACCTAACTTCCTAGTAGGCATCCGGTAGTCATCATCACACGTCTAGGGGAGCGTGACTCGCACAATCCTCCCATGACGCCACGTTTTGGAGGATAAACAGTGGGAAACACCTCCACCCCTTCTAGTAGGACCAGGGTCAACACTCTATCATGGAACCTTATTGAGTCTCAATTGTTCTTGGAATTCTGTCATCACGTGGTCGGTTCGAGTAATAATATTATCTGCAATGCAAACACTTGTCCATACGTTATAACAGATGCATCTATATATTCAAAACAATTTTTATCCATATAACAGTTGCTGTATAATTCATCCATGTTGCTATCTATGGTACAACATACTTGTCCTTATCCAACCCATATATCAACAAGTTAACTTTCATATCGAAATGTAGTTATTCTTCTATTTTTATTCCTTCAATCATATTGAGATGCAGAAATGAAACGAATTGATAGATAGCCTTATTTATAACATAATCTACGATCTAGATTTCATATTCCCGCAATGTTAATTTGTGACATATTTCATATTGGTATCCATGTTCTAGTAAAATTAAACAAATACCATATATCATGTATCAATAGAGTTAAGTAACATCATATCTTTAAGGGTATCCATGTACCAGTAAAGTAAAATTCATTTTTAGGTGATTTTTCAAAATGGAATCTCAAGTATCAAAATTAGAGCAGTTATATACAATTAAGATTTTCAGTTTCTCAAAATTTAGCACAAGTTAGGGTATTTTTGGCATATGGCCTTTGCATCTTCCCAAGTAGCCGTTCCAAGACTATACTCGTCCCATTGGACTTTAACTTGGTCTATCAGTTGGTTTCTGAGCTGTTGAACTCTATGTTTCAGTATACGTAATGGTTCGACCATAATGGTTCCCTCGTCCGATACCTGCAGTTCCTTCCATTGAAGATTATGAGATTTGTCAGCGATATAGTGTCGTAAGATAGATACATGAAATATATTATGATTTTTGTGCAAGTGGGGTGGTAGTGCAAGGCGATAGGCGACAGGTCCAACTTTTTCCAAGACTTCGAACGACCCAATAAATCGAGGTGATAATTTTGTCCATTTTCTAAATCGAATGGTGCTCTTATTTGGCCTGATGCGGATGAAAACCTGATCTCCTACTACATAGTTTCTATCTGTCCTGTGAGCATCAACATAATTTTTTTGTCTTTCCTGTGCCTCTTTCAATCGTGGCCTAATCAGCTTTACTTGTTCCTCCATCTCTTGGATTAATTTCGGCCCGACTATTACCCGGTCTTCTAACCTGTCCCAACTCAACGGTGTTCTGCAGTGTTTTCTATATAACGCTTCAAATAGTGGCATCCCGATTGAACTGTGATAATTATTGTTGTATGCAAATTCAACTAAGGGTAAGTACTTTTCCCAGTGCGATTGTTGGTCCATAACATATATTCTTAGCATATCCTCTAGCACTTGGTTTACCCTTTTTGTTTGTCGCCAGTCTTAGGATGATAAGCTGTACTCCAATTTAACTGAGTTTCTAAGGCTGATTGCATACAAGTCCAAAATCTTGACGTGAATCGAGAGTCTCTATCTGATATGATTTTCTTAGGTACTCCATGATATGTAATAATTTCATTTATGAATACCCGAGCTACATCAACAACTTCGTAAGTATCTCTTACAGGAATAAAATTGACACTTTTTGTTAATTTATCTACTACAACCAAAATGGCATTATGCTTTTGTGGTGTAAGGGGCAACCCAATGATAAAATCCATAGAAATTTTCTTCCATTTGGTCATAGGAATGTCGTGAGGTTGTAGGAGACTTGCTGAGTGACAATGGTCAGCCTTTACTCACTAACATTCAAGACACTTAGCGACAAATTGGACAATGTTGTTTTTCATGCCTGACCAGAAGAAGAGTCTCTTTGTGTCAGCATACATTTTCTTTACACCAGGATGTGCACAATACACTGCTCTGTGGGCTTTCTTCAGGATGGTGTTTCAGAGATCTCCACTATTTGGTATATACATCATTTCATGAAAGTGTAAAATTTCGTCCTGTTCCAAATCATATCCTTCAAACGTAGGTTCTTTCGAATGGTTGCTATCAAGCCCCGACCTTACTTTTAAGTACCAACTATCTCTCACGAGATGCTCTAGTACTTGATCTCTTAAGTCCATCTTGATAGGTATGAGGGAAAATATTCGAGGTCTTCTACTTAAAGCCTCTGCTACTACATTCTCTTTCCCTTTTATATATGAAATCTCAAAATCATATTTACTTAAGAATTCACTCCATCGTCTTTGTCTAGCATTCAAGTCTCTTTGGGTGAACAAATACTGTAAACTTTGGTGGTCACTTTTAAGCATAAAGTTTAACCAAGTAATGTCTCCATAGCTTTAAAGTTAGAACCACTGTAGCTAACTCTAAGTCATGCATAGCATAAAGTTCTTCATGGAGCTTTAATTTTCTTGAGGCATATGCTATTACGTATCTTTCCTGTGTTAATACTGCACCTAACCCCTATTTAGATGCATCGGTACACACATTAAATGTTAATTTCTATAGCATTGGGAAGTGTTCTAAGTCTTAGTTTTGGTATAGAGGCTTGGACAACAATTATCCAGAGAATCCAAAAATCGTTTGTGGAAATTCCACTTGGATATGACTTTATTAAAATAATTGATTATTTTAATGCAGACCTAAGTTTAAACTTAGGGAAATTAAATAATTAAAGGTTATTAATAGTGCAGAGTGTGAATTTTTTAGAAAACGAAGATCAAGTCATCTTTTAATCTGAGCCATTGATTAACAATATAATCTTGGCCGTTGATTCATCAGCGAGAATACTATAAGAAGAGACTTGAGAGGCATTTGGAAATTAAGCCGGGGACACTCTCAGTACCTGATGAAATCGATTCTGAAGCAAGAGAATTCGATTTCAGTGGGTGAGATTGTAGAGGCAGGTTTGCAGAAGCAGAAGGAGGGAGGAGTCAGTTATCGGGAAGCAGAAGTTAGGAGGATGAAGGGATGGGTGAGCTGATCAACAGCAAGACCCCCTCGACACAGAATCACACAGTCCAGGGAGAGATTGTGCAGAGCTCTCACGCTAGATGACGCAGAGGGTGAAGGAGGTCACCCTGAGGGTCTGAAATTCATCTGGAGGTTCCAGAAAATTCAGCCAGGTGTTTGCTAATTTTATCTGCTTGTCAGACTCTTGTAAATGTACTTTCCATTTCTGAAGACATACAAAACCCTCATCTGCTGCACCGGTTTCCCACATTGGGTTTTTCCTGGGACAATTGTCCAAAAATAACTTTGTTCATATGGTTGTTTCTATTGTGCTACTTGTGTGATTTATCTTTCTGTTCTTATGCTCTTGATGGTAGTGAAGATCTGCAAACGTGTTTATTTCAGAATTCACTGAAGCATCTGTAAATAACTTATCTCATAAGTAGGAGAAATAAACCAAGTATTGCAGAATTATTTTCCTTGTCGAAAATTTCCCATGGTATCAGAGCTAAGGGCTAAAGACAGAAATGGAGGATTTGCCATGGACCATAAATCCGTCAGTCAGAAGGGTTCATGCAGTCTAAGGGACTCACGCAGTCCTCCAGAGCACGCAGAAATGCAGAGAGAACACTACATGAAAGTGTTGGCATCCAGATTAGAGGAGGATCTTGCTTGTGTGTTGAGCACAACTCCTCCAAGTGTTTGGTATATTGACAGTGGAGCATTTGCTCATATGATGGGGTTCGAGAATGTTTTTCAAGCTACCAAGAAGAACAGATGAATTTGCAGATAACTATGGGAAACAAGGCAAAATGTACCCCCATTAGGAGAGGTACCATAATTTTTCAGAACGAAGATGGCAACAAGATTCGAGCCACAAATGTTTTGCATGTACCAGGGTTGGGGATGAATTTAGTCTCAGTGTCTCAACTCCAGAACAAGGGCTATGATGTATACTTTATTAGAGATAAAGTGTATGTCAAACACCCTAGCTGGAGCAAAAAGGCACAAATCGGAGTAAGGAGTCACAAGCTATATAAGCTCCAGCTTGAATCTCCAGTGGCCCTGATTGGCAGTACAGACGACAGAGATATGAATGAGTTATGGCACAAAAGGATGGGGCATCTACATCATGGAGCCTCGGGAATTCTCAAAAATACTGTCATAAGGGCTCCTGAATTCAGCACGAAGAAAGATGAAGTTTGCAGGGGATGCGTACTAGGGAAGTACGCTAAGGCAACGTTTCCAAGAAGCAGCAGCAGAACCAAAGGTGTATTAGAGTTAATACACTGACATTTGTGGTCCAATGTCCACAACTGCTCTCAGTGGTGCAAAGTATTTTGCCACCTTCATTGATGATCATTTTAGAAAAACTTGGATCTATTTTTTGAAAACCAAGAATGAAGTCTTTGATCGATTCAAAGATTTCAAAGCATTGGTGGAGAATTCTACAGGAAAGAAGATCAAGAAATTGAGGTCAGATAACGGTGGAGAATATATTGATAAAAACTTCACAAATTTTTGTGCAAAGGAAGGCATCAAGAGAGAATGGATAACTCCATACAATCCAGAACAAAATGGATTTGCAGAACAGAAGAATCGGATCATAATAGAAGCTGCAAGGGCAATGATGTACGACCAAGACATGCCCAAAATCTTATGGGCAAAAGCATGCAATAAAACAGTATATATTCAGAACAGAGTTTCTCATAGAGACTTGGGGAAGGTAACTCCCGAGAGCGTGTTCATAGGCAGCAAGCCAAAAGTGAGCCACATCAGGATATTCGACAACATGGTGTACTGCCACGTTCCACATGAAAAGAGAAAGAAGTTGGATCAAACTGTAGAAAAGGGTTTCCTGATGGGTTATAACGAGAATGCAAAGGCATATTGCATCTATATTCCAGAGAGCAGGAAAATCGTGGTAAGAAGGGATGTAAAATACCTGGAGGAGAGAGCATTCCGGAAATCTCGAGAAATGGCCATAGATACGCAGATTGAGGAGGATCCACTAGTACAGCCTCAACGACCTACAGAGGATAGGTCAAGTGCCTCTCCAAGGCATAATGATTCTGAGGAGAGTTCCTTCGAAGAAGAACCAGAAGAAGAGCAGGTAAGACCACCCACCACTGATGGGAGACCGAGTAGAGAACTTCAACAAATTCTCAAGGATGCAGAAGAATTTGTTCAAGCCCCTTGAGAAGGAAAGAGGATAAGGAAGCAACCAGACAGATATCAGGCACTGGTAGCTCAGGTTGGTGAACCATCCACCTTGCGGGAAGCAACTCAGCATCAAGTATGGGTGGATGCCATGGTGGAGGAGCAGAGCTCCATCATGACGAATGATGTCTGGGAAGTAGTCCCTAGACCACAGGCAGATCAGTTGTAGGATCCAGGAGGATCTACAAGATCAAATATGCTGCAGATGGTAGCATAGAGAAGTTCAAGGAAAGATTTGCAGCTAAGGGGTATGCACAAAAGGAAGGTATTGATTATGAGGAAACCTTCACCCTAGTAGCTTGCTACACTTCTATCAGATCCGTGATCTCTCTGGTTGCGCAGATGGGATGGGAGATCCACCAGATGGATGTCAAGACAACGTTCTTGAACGGGGTGATAGAGGAGGAAGTGTACATAGAACAACCAAAGGGCTTTGAGACACATGAGCAGAAGACTCATGTTTGCAGGCTTAAGAAAGCCTTGTATGGTTTAAAACAAGCCCCCAGCGCATGGTATGGATGGATTGATAGCTACTTGCAGAAGATGGGGTTCGTCAAGAGTGACGCAAACCCCAACCTCTACTACTTGAGAGTAGGAGATGAGCTGTTTATTCTTGTACTTTATGTGGATGATTTGTTTTTGACAGGATCATCCAAGCTCATCAAAGACTGCAAGGAGAATCTGGCGACATAATTTGACACGAAGGATCTGGGGCAGATGCACTATTTTCTTGGATTAGACGTCTGGCAGCAGAAAGGGGAAATTTTCTTAGGACAAAGAAGATACACGACAGAAATCCTAAAGAGATTTCAGATGGAAGACTGTAGACCCATTGCCACGCCAATGATTACTAACTGGAAGAAGATAGACACATCGGAGGATGATGAGGCTGATCCCAGCTTGTACAGATAGCTCATAGGATCATTAATGTATCTGGTCAATACTAGACCAGACATTTGTTATGCAGTGAATACCCTCAGTCAGTTCATGGTGGAACCAAGGAGGGCTCATTAGGCAACAACCAAACATGTTCTCAGATACCTGAGAGGGACAGTCGAGTATGGGTTGAAGTACGCCAAGGGCAATGAGGTCCAGTTGAGTGGGTTCACAGATGCAGATTGGGCTGGAAACATAGTGGATCAGAAAAGTACCAGTGGGTACTGTTTTAGTCTCGGATCAGGAATGACCTCCTGGTGCAGCAGGAAACAGAATTCCGTGGCACTAAGCTCAGCCGAGGCATAGTACATGGTAGTAAGCACAGCTTCGTGCGAGGCCATATGGCTCCGCAAGTTACTTTTGAACTTGCTCAAGAAGCAGATGGAACTGACCGAGATTATGTGCGATAATCAGAGTTGCATCAAACTCTTTGAAAATCCTGTGTTTCATGACCGGTCGAAACACATTGACATTTGGTGCCACTTCATCAGGGATTATGTCCAGAGGGGAGCAATACAGTTGCGATACACTCCTACAGGAGAACAGGTGGCAGATATCCTCACAAAGGCTCTAAGTAAGATCAAATTCACTTACTTCAGAGAAAAGATGGGGATGGTAGAGAACCCTTTCCATTAGAGGAAAGGGTAGTCTTTAGAAGAAGAGGGAGCTACAGTACGGATGCTGTAGTGGCAGAGGAGTGTCACGAGGTAGTAGTACAGGAAGCAGCAGCACAGAGATGAGTGGCAGCAACCAGGACAACTTCAACGCAACAAATATTATAGAGTCAAAGCAATACAACGGTATCTTGCCTAAACACTTTCTTCGCTAAGAGGGAGTATCGATTTCTATAGCATCGGGTAGTGTTCAAAGTCTCATTTTTGGTATAGAGGCTTTGACAACAGTTATCCAGAGAACCCATAAATCGTTTGTGGAAATTCTACTCGGATATAACTTTATTAAAATAATTAATTATTTTAATGCAAACCCTAAGTTTAAACTTAGGGAAATTAAATAATTAAAGGGTATTAATGGAGCAGAGTGTGAATCTTCTAGAAAATGAAAATCAAGTAATCTTTTAATCTGAGCCATTGATTAACGATATAATCTTGGCCGTTGATTCATCAACGAGAAGACTATAAGAAGAGACTTGAGGGGCACTTGGAAATTATGCCGGGGACACTCTCAGTACTCGATGGAAATCGATTCTGAAGCAAGAGAATTCGATTTCAGTGGGTGAGATTGTAGAGGCAGGGTTGCAGAAGTAGAAGGAGGGGGGAGTCAGTTATCGGGAAGCAGAAGTCAGGAGGATGAAGGGAAGGGTGAGTTGATCAGCAGCAGGACCCCCTCCATGCAGAATCACACAGTCCAGGGAGAGACTGCGCAAAGCTCTCATGCTGGATGACGCAGAGGGTGAAGGAGGCCACCTCGAGGGTTTGAAATTCATCTGGAGGTTCCAGAAAATTCAGCCAGGTGTTTGCTAATTTTATCTGCTCATCAGACTCTTGTAAATGTACTTTCCATTTTTGAAGATAATTACAAAACTCTCATCTGCTGCACCGGTTTCCCACATTGGGTTTTTTCAGGGACAATTGTCCAAAAATAACTGTGTTCATATGGTTGTTTCTATTGTGCTAATTGTGTGATTTATCTTTCTGTTCTTATGCTCTTGATGGTATTGAAGATCTGCAAATGTGTTTATTTCAGAATTTATTGAAGCATCTGTAAATAACTTATCTCATAAGTAGGAGAAATAAACCAAGTATTGCAGAATTATTTTCGTTGTCGAAAATTTCACAGTAAAATCTTTGTCCATATCAGGTACTCGCAAAATTGGTGCACTAGTCAATAATCTTTTAAGTTTGGAAAATTCTTTATCACATTCCTTACTCGATTCATATCTAACACCCTTGCGCTGGAGGGTTGTGATCGGTTTTGCAATTTTGAAGAATCCTTCTACAAACCTTCGATAGAAACCCACCAAACCCATAAAACTACTCACTTCATGTGCATTCTTAGGTATTGACCACTACCTGATTGCATTTACCTTTTCAGGATTTACAGAGATCCCTTCACTTGATATGATATGACCTAAGTAACAAATTTCCTTTTGAAAGAAATAACATTTGGATAATTCTCCATATAACTGGTGTTCTCTGAGGGAAGATAATACTATCCGAAGATGCTCTTCATGTTCCTTCTCATTCTTAGAGCAAATGAAAATATAATCGAGAAAGACTTGCACAAATTGATTGAGATAACTGCGAAGAACGCTATTCATAAGGTTCATGAATACTGCAGGTGCATTGGTCAACCCAAATGGTACCACAATGAATTCATAATGCTCGAAATGAGTTCGGAATGCAGTCTTAGAAACATCACTTTCTTTAATTCTTAACTGATGATAACCTGATCGCAGATCGATCTTTGAAAATGCTACAACTCCTTTCATTTGGTTGAAAAGGTCGTCAATGCAAGGCATTGGATACCTATTCTTTACAATAGCTCAATTTAAATCTCGATAGTGCACACACAGTCATAATGAACCATCTTTCTTCTTGACAAAGATTACAGGAGCATCCCAAGGTGAAATACTGGGTCAAATGTGCCCTATATTTAATAGTTCTTTCAACTGCATTTGTAATTTTTGAAGTTCAGGAGCTGTGATTCTTTAAGGTGTTTTAGATATCGGTTCCGTACCAGGTTTCAATTCTATTGTGAGATCTAGCTCTCTTTTAGGAGGTAGTCTTGGTAATTCCTTTGGAAAAAAATCCGAAAATTCTGACAGAATCGGATACTGTTTAAGGATGGTCCTTTCTCCTTGCTTACTTCTTGAACTGCATATACCTGAGAACTTTTTCTTCAACAACGTTTCATTTGCATTACTGAGATGAAGCATAAGGATACTTTCCTCTTAATATCTTGGATTTGGATTGTCTCTCCCTCATCATTCATGCAAAGTATTGTTTTCCCATAACAATTTAGCCATGCTTGACGGGATTCTAACCAATCCATTCCTATCACAAGGTCGTAAGTCCCTAGGGTTGTGACATAAACCTTTAATTTGGTCGAACAGATTCCTAAATCAACTTTGCAATCCTCAACACTTAATTCTACGGGTTGAAGTTCGCTTGAAGTCATTTCTACTTGTCTGAAATCGTTTTGCTTGCAAGCTGCCAACCCACATTTATTTAATGTATATGATGATGAAATAAAACTATCAGTAGCACCAATGTCAAATAAAATTTTGAGTTTTATTCCATTGATAATACTTGAAGATTCTACTACAGTGGACCGATGTGCTGCCTGGTTATTGTTGGCTACAACATGGATTCTATGGTTGCCTTGGGTATTTGATGATGGTTCTTTTCCCGCTCTCTGCGAGATCCCCGGACAGTTATATAGAAAATGTGGTCCTCAACATCCCCAACATTCAACCTGGGTTGGCCCCTTTGATTATGATTGTGAATTTCTAGACCAAGAGCTCTGTCCCCTGGTGCCACTTCCTCTCCCATTCTTCCCCTATTAATAGTCCCTCGAGATTTCCAAGGACTAATCTTTGATGATTCAACAACTATAGTATTAATGGTCATGGGAGTCCCTGCCCCTACCCTTGGAGTAAACCTGTTACCATAAGGAGGTGGTCTTGAGCTACTTCCTCTGAAGAAATTTCGGGGAGTTTTTCCTGTAAATCCCTGTTGTGATGGTTCTGTTGGCCTGAAATCCATTTTAATCCCTAGATGCTCTTTTGCATAGCGTGCACATTCAACTGCCTCTGCTACCGCTGATGGCTTCCACATTCTTACCATGGCCCTGATTCGAGGATTTAATCCATATATGAAACGCTCGGCTTGATGTTCATACGTATCTAGATAATGAACATATTTTACAAGCTCCATAAACTTTAACTCGTATTCTTCCATGGTCTTACTACCCTGGATTAGTGTATCGCAGGCTCCGACTTGCTGCTCTTGAAAGAAAGGTGGTAAGTATTTTGCACAGAATCGGTCCTCAAACAACTCCCAAGGAACGATGTCTGATGTGAGATGTAGTTGCTTTTCTAGATTTCTCCACCAAATCAGAGCACTCCCTCTGATTTGAAATATAGCGATCTTTGTTTTAGAGGTAGAAGAATATTCTCTTAGTGTGAAACATCTTATCAATCCTTCTAACCATGCTTCGGCATGTTCTCCAGCTCGTCCTCCTGAGAATTCTGGGAGTTTAATATTTTGTACTTCCATGGAAATATCTTCTTTAGGTGGCTTATAATCATAATCTTTAGACTTTTCTGAATGTCTTTCCTCCAGATGAGGTTGCTCTTCTTTGCTGCTGGTTGGCTGCGACCTTTTTAATGTTTCTAAAATTGCTTCTAATGAGCGCATTATAGTAGTTAGCTCATGTGCTGGAGCGACTAGTGCTGATGTCGATCTAGGTGGTGGCGATGGTGATGGTGTTGGTGATGACGTTGGTGGAGGTGTTAGAGATGGCGATGCATCTCGATGGCGTTGCCGCCGTTGATACGTCCTTACCATCGTGACTTTTCTTGAATACATAGTAAGATTTATGAGAATTGGGTAAATCTTAGATTAAATAAATATAGTTTTCGTAAAATCGAGCTCACATACGGCTATAGTTTTTCTGCTATTTTTACCTACAGGTAGGTCTTACTGGTACCGAGGTCAAGGAGGGTGGTATCGCTACCTCCTTATCCTAATGCATGGTTTTCTATTTTGATGCGTAATAATGCTTAGCCAAATGCACGGGTCTTGATAGATCATAATATTATTTCATAATATTTACCTAACATTTTTCAGTCTTAAATTTTTGTCCTAAATGCAGTGATTGAAGGAGTTATATTTTTATTATCTTTATAATCTTAATTTCCAATTTATAGTTATGTATTTACATATTTAATAGTTTTTCCCTAACAAGCCATATCTTATTACACATAATATCTTTACAATAACCATAAATTCTCCTTTCCTATAGATTCTTTCTAACTAATCCCCATTACTTATAAACTTATTTTAATTAAAACAAACTTATCACAATTTTAATAAAATATTTCGCAATTTTTTTTTTAAATGCTCTTTTATATTATAATAATAATAAATGAATAACCTATAGTAAAATTATATATATATATATATATATATATATATATATATACTTTATTAGTCTTAAATACCTATGATTATAATTTTAACAACCTAAACATATGTTAGATCTAAGCCTTTTGTGATTCATAATGTGGATAGAAGTCTTTCGGATTAATCACATCATTAGGATTAAGTAAGAGTTGGACTTCGGCCCTTTCAAGGTGATTCAACGCCCGTGCGATGTTTTCCTTTGGTTTTATTCAGTGTTCCACAGGGACGCGTCCCCTAGGATGGGGGACGCACTTCCCCGTTCCCCCACGCTCTCGAGATGGGGAAACTCCTGGGGAAACTTTCCCCACGTCCCCTTTTTTGGAAAACTTGGGGAAACTCTAGGGGGGTGTTTTTTTGGGGATGAAATTTTTGGGGGACGAAATGCATCTCTTGTGGGGGGGACGAGGGGATGTAGAGGGGATGCAAGAGGGACGCGTCCCTCGAATTTTTTTGCTAATAACAATTAAAAAGACAATTTTTGTATTTCACTGCTTTCTATGTTTATTTTTAGTTCAGTTTTATATGGCTGTTTTAGACTACAAATGTCATTGTGATATAATGAATTTAATTTTTGATGTGCATTGCGTAGTTTCAATTGTCAAATGATGAATTTAATTTCGATGTACCTTGCATAATATTAATGCCCATTGCCAAATGATGAATTTAGATGGAACATTGCATAATGTCAAATGATAGATTCAATTTAGTAATTTATTTTTAGATTTACATTGATGATTGCAGAAATGTCAAATGATAATTTTACTTCACAATAGTCTAATACGAAATGATGGTCATATTTAGATGTGCATTTCATAATTAATAGGATTTACTATCTACTAATTTAGTTATTAACATATTGTTGGGATTTTACTTTTTTATTTTTATATATTGAATTTTTAATAATTTTATAATTTTTATGGATCTGGCGTCCCCTCGTTTCCCCGAAATTTCCCTAAATTTTGGGGTTGCTTATATACGTCCCCCTTGTGCATATTCTCGCTCCCGTGTTTCCCCGTCCCAGAAACTCGGTGGAACATTGGTTTTATTCTCTTCCCTTTGTTTTGATTTCGCCATGATATATATTTTGCTCCCCTCTCCGCTCTTTATAATAATAATTATAAATCTTCTCCTTTTTATTTTATTGTATATTATTCCTTTATTATTTTTCTCTCAACTTCTTCAATATTTTAATATTATTTCCTATCCTATTATTTACCCCTTATCCCTCACTAATTTTATAATTTATTCATTTTAATATTTTCCCCTTTACCATCATTTACCCCTTCTCCCTTATCATTTTACCAAATTATTATATTATTCATAATTTAATCATTTTAATACTATCCCCTATACTATAATTTACCCCTTCTCCCTTATTGATTTTATAATTTAACCTTTTTACTAAATTATTATATTTTTAAATAATTAAAAACATTTAATTTTTTAACTAATTAATTAAATAATTTTGAAAAACTTTTAATTTTCTAACTAATTAATTAAATAATTAAAAAACTTTTAATTTTCTAATTAATTAACTAAATAACGGCTAGTTTTTAACAGCTAGTTTTAACAGCTAACTCCGGGCAATGATGCATCCTTGCTATTTATTCATTGAGATTGATTTTTTTCTTCACCTTATCCTGAGGATGAACCACAATAGATGGTTCGAAACGTCGACCAAATCTTAATGATGTGATTAATCCGAAAGACTTCTATCTAACCTAAACATATTCAAATATCAAATGATATTAATAATAGTCATGAAAACATTTAACCTATAGACAATCTAGCTTACTTCGATAATTTTATTATGTTCTAACCAAGGTCATAAAGTCATAATAATGTTAATTTAATTATATATATATCTAGGTTATAACTTAATTATTTTAAATCCACCCTTTAATTATTTTATATTATATTTAACATTTAAATTAATGAGAGATTACCATGGAACTTTTAAAAGTAGATGATGTTCAATACAATCTAATTAAAAAAATACATAAAATTTATGGAAAAATAAAATAAGTTATATTTGTTCATAACAATTTAACATAAAGTATTTAAAATAATGATAATATTATTTTCCATGATAAGATTCGAATACAATTGCCGAAAATTGAATCGTTAAAACGCATAGACAAGTTCTCGAAATAAGTAATCACACAATCCACAATATATATAATAACAGTTCGATAAATTTCATTCCATTCGGATCTCTGTTAAGAATCGTGTAATTTATGAACAAGATTTTCAGTATCTGTAATATTCCCAATTAGCCTTGCTAATTGGAATATTTCATTTTTGTTTAATTTTGCCGCTTTAGTTAGAAATAATAAATAAAGTGAGAAATAAGAGGGGCCACCTCACTTTAGTCACCTCACTTTATAAAATAAAGTGTTTTCCTAGTTGATTAACGTTATAACTTAAAGAGGGGCCTTGGGGGTCCACACGTATATGATGGGAGGCCTCACGCTGACCCAAGGGTAACTGCAAGGGGAAGGACGCAGTTAAAGTTTTGGAGGGAGTTTAGCATTATAAAAGGAGGGGGTCTCACCTCATTTGGACATGCATATTTTGATATTGATATTGAGAGCTAGACTTTTGTCTGCTTCAGCACGCCGGTTGTTTAGTCGGTCTGCAGCACTGTTTAGTGCACGAGTGTCTCCGGTCGGAGATCTCACCCTTAGCCTCAGGGGACTTCGAGTGCCTGCCCTGGTAAGGTTATTTCTGGTTTCACCCTTAGCTTCGGGGGACTTCGAGTGCCCGCCCTAGTAAGGTTAATTTATGAGTTCTATCTTTACGATTTCGTCGCGATTCCAGTGGAGAGTCGGAGAGAAGAAGCCCTCTGATGAGCTGTGAATCTAGCGGGAAACGGGGAATTGTGAGAGGAGGCAACGAAGTCTAGCTTGTTGATCTTGGAGTGAGACTTTTGACGGGGAAGAGGAAGGACGCAGACACGAAAGACTGATAGATTGACCTTGGAGATTGTAGATACGACGGATATTTGCAGTCGCGAGGTTGCAGAGTTGCGGGGTGGAGGAGGTAGCACTGAATCCGACTTGGGAGATTGCGAGATGCGAGAGATAATGTCGAGATCCGGCCTAGATAGAAGAAGAGAACATCGGATCCTCGAAGGTGAGGTGCAGAGATGCGGGGGGATGTTCGCGAGATCTAGCATAGATCTGAAGGGCTAGCAGCAGATCTAGCCTTGTGGGGCGCAGATCTGGAGAGATAGTAGCAGATCCAGCCTTGTATGACTCAGATCCAGCAGATCTGGGCAGAGAGGACGCAGATCCAGTCAGGGAGGACGCAGATCTGATGAGTAGGGTCTTTATGTGGGGTTCTGGCAGCATTTTTCAGTGTTTTCAGCCTTGAGGAGTTGGTCATCTCATCTGGAGGATTTGTGGGTAGATCCGGCCCTTTTGCCAGCATATTTCTTGAGCTTCTGAGCTGTTCCTGAAGGCACAGCGTTTTTGTAGGAGGAGGGTTTCTGGGGGCGATTTTCGGAGGTGGTCCATTTGCTTCACGGTTTCTGGGTTTTGTCCGGAGCAGCGAGTATAGGTGATCTGTGGATTTTTAGCTCATTCCGGCAAGGGGATCAGCCCCTAGCTTCAGTTCATTCCAGCAGCAGCAGTTTACGGCAGTTTCTCCCAGCAGCTGGGATGCAGTTTCTGTAGCAGCCATTTCTCATTTTTCTGAGAGGGTCTCCACTTGCCTAGGGCAAGGATAGGTGCACTCATTCTGATTATCTTGTACTCCTCTCTATGTACTTTCAGATTAATAAAATGGCTCAGTTTTCTGGTATTCTATGTGTACTTGTCCCATGATCTGGTTCAGCATTGTATTTTCTATATCTGTCTGGCATATTTCTGTGTATTACTGGTTATTTCCCTTTGGGGATATTACAGTGGTATCAGAGCATAATTCTGGCTCAGCCTGTGGTCTATGACATCAGAAAAGAGATCATACAGAGCAATAGCAGTTGCAATACCAGAAACGCAGTTGGGAAAAGGGCCAAAATAAAAAGGGTCAAATTTTGAAGTTTGGAATTAGGAAAAACGTTTTCTGGGTTTTTCTGGGTTTTGGGTGAGGATCACTTTCCCAAATTCCTAGAATTTTCCGAGTAGTTTTCAGTGGGTAAATCGGAGGTCGAAGTTAAGCAACAATATGGTTTTGCAGCAACCGTGCAGTTTCTGAGGAGCCTGTAGACACATAGCAGAAAGAGCTGATGGCAGGTGATGTGGATAAGAGGAGATTTAGGGAGACAAATCAGCGGAATCCAATGGAGGACATGATTGTGAAGTTGGCTGAGAAGATGGATACATTCATGCAAGATGTAACCAAGAGATTTGCAGCCGTAGAGGTCAGTCAGAGAGAACTCCCTAGGGGTTTTCAGATCGTTCGGTATGATGCCACTCGGCATATGGATTCATGTACACCCACACGTCCCACTATGCCCACATTCTTGCCAGAGGACACAGGAATAACAGTACAGCGAGAGGTAGATCCGGCTCGGATGGCTAACATTCTTGCAAACTATCATGCTCTCGGACAGGCATTCATGGATGCTCTCCCCTTCGAGGAATATACCCAGATCTGTTATGGCATTGGACTCCATGATCAACACAAGGGACACCGGCATCATCATGGTGGAGACCACCACCGCACAGCTAGCAGAGATTATGATCAGCTCCAGCGTGATAGTAGACCTCACAACTTTCAGAGAGGGAACAAGCACTCACATGATAGGGACCTACAGCGCACAGTGGACAAGTTGGATACCTCTTTCCAGCTTGACCGAGTATCGGAGAGGGAAACCATTAAAATGGTTACCTCACACTTGGAGGAAGAGCACACACAGGATTGCAGGGAGCCTGAGGTTACACCTAGTGTGACACAGGACTCACCATCATTGGAGACCTCCTCGACCGTGCCGGTTGATATCGTAGTGGAGGAGGTAGAGCCTACCCCGGTAGAGCCATCCACTGAGGAGATGCCCGAGTCTTCAGGTGGTGGCAGCACACGACGGATGGGTGAGGTATCAGGAGATATATCCACTATCGATGAGGCACTAGGAGATACAGAGATATTGGATGATGGTCGCAGACAGCGGTGTCATCGGCTTCGGACAGACCTTCGAGTTCTGAGGGAGAAGGCCGCGTCAGTACGGGAGACCATTTTGTTGCAGGATCAGGAGCTGGAGGGTATGAGAGTGACTTGTACCAAGTCGGCGGCCAAGTTGGTCCACATTGGGGAACAACTGGATTCCCTGATGGTACAACCCGAGAGCACATTACAGCATCAGATCATTCCCCGTCAGGTATGCATGGATGGGACTAGCAGAGTTGTTGGGTCATCTCTTCCCATTGAAGAGAGAGAGGCAGAGCCACCTAGTCAGGTCCCAGATGTTGACTTGGATAGTGGTATGAGACGGTCGGAGTTGCACAGGATACAGCAGCCACGTGTTGAGGTTGGATGGCGAGAGGTTTTGAGTTGGTGCTCGGTGGAGCAGGCTATGGAGGAAGGGGAGGTCTCAAGGAGAGATCTCACTGTAGATGCACTTCAATACACCATGGGGTGCAATGACTTTCTTCCCTTCTCACAAGAGCAAATAGAAGATGGTGGACATCTTCGGATGGATAACATCTCTCATGCTTGTGTTGGACATCCCTTGAGCCATACACATCATGATGGGAGGGTTTTGCCTACCACCTATTTGATTCTTGATAGGGTCTCATTGATCCTTGAGAAGTTTATACTTCAAAATCCCATGAAGTGCAAAATCAGAAATTTGATTTGGGAGGATGGTAACCCTCATGGGAGGAGTACCAGGATGAGGAGAAGGAGGCATCCACAATGTATTGAGTGGATGTGGATGATGAGCAAGGAGCTAGGAGGCTACTTGCAGATCTGTGCTACCAGACAACAGGAGGCTTGGCTGCGCTGGTTACTCTTGAAAGAGTTTGGCCATCACTTGGCAAACACTCTTCCTAAGAGTAGGAGGATGGGGAAAAGATGGATGGATACTTGCATTATGGAGCAGCATGGAGTATGGATGCATGGTGTTGATGTGTTACTCATATCATTCATTGTGTCTTCATCACATGAGTTGTTTGATGGAGGTATGGAGAGGCAACACAATGTCTTGTTGCTTGGGTTGTTCCTAGGAGAGCAAGGGCAGATTTGCTCTCACACTTTGTATGATGTTGCAGGAAGAGGGGATGGCACTATCTCCTTGATCTTTGATGATGACAGGGAAGCACTTCCATCTTGGGGAGTACTCCACACTTGTTGCAGCAGTATTAGAGGAGTCTCTGACAGGGAGCATGTCAGAGAACAGAGTCTTGTATTGACAGGAGCTTATTTGCATGAGCTCACAGCGTTGTCACTTTGGAGCAGAACATTACGGATGAAGTGTGCGCGGCAGGGATATGGTGGATCTATAACCCATAGGTCCCAGGATCACTTCATATTTGTTGCACTTACAAGAAGTAATGATTATAGAGACATCTATGGCATATTCTTCTTGACTTGGGTTTCCAAGCATAAGGAGGATTATCTTCTTGCACCACATGAGACATTCGGCATTTCCTTCATTTTGCTGCTGATCATGTCTTCATTTGCTGATATATATCAGATTTGGATGGGAGGCTTGATTATGAGGGAGACACATGAGCTGGATGTGTCCGTGAGTGGGAAAAATTCTCACAATTTCTGCACTACATGTTCTAATGGGAGCATGGGAAGAGGCATGGCCACCACTACTATGTATGCGTTCTCTTTTGATGTGGGCCATGAGATTGATATTTACAGCCATGGGCAAGTGTTTGGACCTATGTTGTTGTCATATTCAGCCATTTGTTATCCATTAGTAGATGTGTTGGATCTTGTACATTGCTTGCCATGTGATTTTCTGAGGTTGCAGTGGATGAGACTGCACTATGGTTTGTTTTGGGCCAGCTTGTTCTTCATCGATGAAGGAACCTTCTATGGTGGATTGTTTTTCACTTTGCCATTGGAGGGCAATGATTTTGCAGCCCAGGATCAGCATAGACTCTACACTTGTCATGAGTGGAGAGAAGGACAGCATGAGGTAAGCTATGATGCTTGCCAAGTTCATATTTTCAGCCCACCTTCATTACCCGAGCTTGAGGTGGAAGGAGATTTTTGGGAGTTGCCTTGTTGGGAGGTGGCTCATTTGGTCTGGATGATTGCTTGGAGATGGAGGATCCACAGGAGGGAGATATTCCTCCTTATATTTTCGACTCCATGCCTTGATGGGAGAGAGATGATGAGCTGGTGCACAGTCGATGGGACAACTTACACAGCCATAGATGCAGAGCAGCAGCGGTCATGGTCTTCAGTCATAGCTAGAGGCAGTGAGCAGTCCGAGCCATGGGGCTTGTACGATTATTGGCCACAGTGGCGATGGGATCCGGGGGGACTATTGATTGGCTGGTACCATGAGAGGCCAGTTTTGAGGGATCAGCATTGAGATATCCCTTCGTATCAGGGTGATGCAGGAGACAGAGAGGTTTCAGTGGGACCCAGGCACATTTTGCAGTATCGGTGGGGAGCATCGGCTAGAGAGTAGGCTTGTTCAAGCATTGCTTGAGAACAAGCAATTTTTGCCGGATGAGGATGCCACTTGGGAGAGCGAGCAGACTTTACAGCATCCATCACTTGAGTTGCTTGAGGACAAGCAACGTTTTGCCGGGGGAGACTGTAATATTCCCAATTAGCTTTGCTAATTGGAATATTTCATTTTTGTTTAATTTTGCCGCTTTAGTTAGAAATAATAAATAAAGTGAGAAATAAGAGGGGTCACCTCACTTTAGTCACCTCACTTTATAAAATAAGGTGTTTTCCTAGTTGATTAACGTTATAACTTAAAGAGGGGGCCTTGGGGGTCCACACGTATATGAGGGGAGGCCTCATAATGACCAAGAATGCTTCTGAGAACGATTAAAGTTTTCAAATTTAGCATTATTCACGGAGGGGGTCATACCTCATTACGACATACATATTTGATATTATTATTGAGAGCTAGACTTCTGTCTGCTTCAGCACGCCGGTTGTCTAGTCGGTCTGCAGCACTGTTTAGTGCACGAGTGTCTTCGGTCGGAGATCTCACCCTTAGCCTCGGGGGACTTCGAGTGCCTGCCCTGGTAAGGTTATTTCTGGTTTCACCCTTAGCTTCGGGGGACTTCGAGTGCCCGCCCTAGTAAGGTTGACTTCGAGTGCCTGCCCTGGTAAGGTTATTTCTGGTTTCACCCTTAGCTTCGGGGGACTTCGAGTGCCCGCCCTAGTAAGGTTAATTTCTGAGTTTCATCTTTCAATTTCAGTAGCAGTTTCAGGTGGAGATTCGAAGAGGGAGAAGCCCTCTAGTGGCTGCGCAGATCTAGCAGGAAAAACGCTGTTTCAGCAGGAGGAAGGACGCAGTTCTTGTCTAGGAGGAAGGACGTTGTTCCAGAGGGAAGGAAGGACGCAGATCAGTCTTGAAGTGAGGACGCTGTTCCAGCAGGAAGAGGAGGACGCAGATCTGAGGGCACACTGATAGATCCAGCTTTGGAGATTGTAGATCTGAGCAGATATTTGCAGATCTGGTTCTGTAGGTTGCAGATCTGGAGGGGTAGCATTAGATCTAGCTTGGGAGGTTGCAGATCTGAGGAGATATTGGCAAATCCAGCCTAGATCTGAAGAGATAGCAGCAGATCTGATATAGGAGGACGCAGATCAGGAGGGATAGGACGCAGATCTGGATTGGAGGCTTCAGATCCAGCAGATCTGAGCATATAGGACGCTGATCCATCTGGGAGGACGCTGATCTGATGAGTAGGATCATGTGAGCAGGGCTTGACAGCGTTTTTGGCCTTGAGGAGCTGAGCTTTTCATCTGGAGGGTTTTGGTGACCAGCACCACATCTGTTTCAGCGCTGTCACTAGCAGAGCCAGCGTTTTCATTGGTGAGGGTTTGGAGTATTGATATCAGCTTTCTTTTGATCTACAGCTCATAGTTCCAGTGCAGTCCAGCTTCAGTCTTCAGAGCAGTCTTCAGCCAGCTAGGACGCTGACCTTGTTGCAGCCATTATTTGTCTGAGAGAGCCTCCACTTGCCTAGGGCAAGGATAGGTGCATTTATTCTGATTTTCTTGTACTCCTCTCTATGTACTTTCAGATTAATAAAATGGCTCAGTTTTCTGGCATTCGATGTGTATTTGTTCCATGATCTGGTTCAGCATTGTATTTTCTATATCTGTCTGGCATATTTCTGTTTATTACTGGTTATTTCCCTTTGGGGATATTACATCTTATATAGCCTAAATTCTTGGAGGAACCTTGTGAGGGGGTCAGATTCCCAGTTCTATCATGCCTGAGTAACATCATGAAGTTGACCGCACCTATAGCTCCATACAATGATGATGTTATGAGGAGGATTATGAGATTGATAGTAGAGACTTTTCAGGATTTGGACAACAGTGCAAGCTCTACCTTTGGGAAGAAGCTTGAGATTCTATGGAGTATGGCCACATTCGAGATGTATGTCATCATGTTTGACCTTGAGTGTGATGACCTGATTCTGCGGATGTTCCAATGCTTATTCAGCATTAGGAGACATAATCCTAACACCGTCATAGCACACATGCAGTCCATCCTGTCATCATGTATGAGAGACCATGAGACCATTTGCCGAGAGTTGCAGACCAAGTTGTTGAGCATTTGGAGGAGAGAGCAGTTGGTCTCATCTGCTACTTATGAGCTAGCCCACAGGCTGGTTGAGCAGAATATTGGGCTATTCAAGAGACAGTTGACCAGGGAAGAGTTGCTCCAGTTTGGTGGATCTGGCAGTAGAAATGAGCTGAGGAGGAAGGGACTTTGCTTCATCTGCAAAGAACCTTGGGGGCCTGATCACTCATGCTTGAGTGATGCAGATGAGGTGGCAGAGGTAGAGCAAGTAGATGTTCCTTTTGTATGTCAGGATGAGGACTCTTCTTCAGATGAGTCCATGGGATCAGTTGAGGATGCTTCTGGGGAGAAAGGGTAGTAATGCAGAGATGATGACAGTAGGTCGGAGCTGTATTCTAATGATTCACTAGTGACAATTCAGCTGGAGCAGCGTATGATGGAACATGAGTCAGCAGAGGAGGATACTATGCACACCATGCATGATAGTCCTTTGGGGGAGAGCCAGATGGAGGCTCACATTGAGTCTATGATGGATATGCGGCTAACCTTGGGGTCAGCTATTGAGGAGGAGCAGTCAAATGCACAGACATCGAGTACGGTGATAGCAGTTGCAGATCCATATCCTCTGGAGATGGTGGAGGTTGATGGGATAGTTCTGCAGGGGGCTAGTGGATAGCAGGAGCATTATATTCCCGATCAGGAGAGGGAGGAGCTATTGGAGATGGTGGAGCTCCCATCTTTGGACTAACACATTGATGTGGTACAGATAGATGTACATCGAGTCAGCAGAGTTGTAGTACTTTCAGTGAGTAGCACTCTCCAGGAGTACATCGATGGGGATTGTAGCATATCTTGCCCACTTTGGCCCATTATAGCGAGAGGGGTTTTCTTCTACAAGCAGATTTCGTCGGCAGACACGACAGAGCAGCGTGAGTTGATTATGAGCTGGCGACAACTCTCTAGGCATGTTCTGTATGCAGTTGACACTACATTGGGTTCTTCTTCCAGGATATATTGGTCGGAGATCATGAGCCGGTACCCTCTTGATGGTACGATTTTCTTCGTAGGGAGCACGACAGAGCAGGGGCCCTTAGACATAGCAGATGTTACAGATTCAAGCTGGCAGTGGGGCACAGGTCATCATTTCTTCAGCACTCCATCCTGATTTCAGGAGAGCAAGATCAACATTGGATTGAGTCAAGGGTTGGATTGGAGAGAGGTGATGAGTTGGTACATTGTTGGTGGGACAACTTACACAGTCATAGCTACAGCATGGCAAGAGTCATGGTATTCGCCTCATAGAGCAGCAACTATAGCCAGAGGCAATGCGCAATCAGAGCCGTGGGACTTGGGCGATGATTGGCCATGGTGGCGTTCGGATCCGAGAGGATTGTTTTTTGACCGATACAGTGAGAGATCAGTTTGGGATCCCGACATTGATGGGTCTATTCCGAGTGGCTTGACACAAGTGCATAGCAGCACTCGTGGGTTTGTATGGGTCCAGGCATTGGGTCTCAGTTGCATTGGGCCAACAGGGTGGCCCACATATTTGGATTGCTTGAGGGCAAGCAATATTGGGGCGAAAGGTCTGTAATATTCCTTTTTTTGGTGTCACCTATGACAGGGCTAGGATGGACTTCTACAGTTAGGAGTAGACCGGTCACAGGTACAGGTTAGTGTCATCAACAGGCCCAGGGGCTTTTTGGAGGAGTTTTAAGGAGTTTCTATGTAGTCGGGTGGCATTCGCTTGATATATTCCATCATCCGAGAAGTTTGGCTTTCGTTCCGGTGCATTCCGACAACTTTCAGAAATTTGAGTTATTTGTGGGCTTAACTCAGCTGATTACGCTCAAGGTGGCATTCCTGGAGGAATACATGATGGAACACTTTAGTGTAATAGCTCATTGGAACCGGGACGAGGATACCTCCATGATGGGATGGTTGGACATGAGTTTCAGTGACCAGAGGAGACGTGGTAGCTGATTTACTCTTTTCTGCATTAAAAAGGAATATTTAATAAAAGGGAAAAGTGCTCCATGAATAAAATAATAATAAAATAAGGCTCTAGAAGGCTCCAAGAGATATATAAAAGAAAGGGAGGAGGCCATTGGGAGATATCTTTGGATCATATCATTTTCTTGTTTATGAGAGGTTTGAGAACGTGGTTCTCTACTTCAGCTGTAGCCCCAGGACGGAAACCCCTGGGTGAGTTGTGAGTGTTGGACGGAAACCCAACTCTCTTTGAGGAGACTTCATTCAGAAGTTTCGCAGAGCTTCAGGGATTGGTGTGAGGATCATTCAGATCTTCAACTTGTGCTTCATTATCTTTAGTGGGTTCAGGGACAGCTGTTGCTGGAGGGAGAGTGCAGTAGTTCAATTTTGGAGGCTAGCACATTGATGCCAAGGCTGCATCTTCCTCATATTCCTTCTTCACTTTGCTCAATCCTGGGTTGTGCTGCCTCTTGGTGAACCTACATAGTTCTTCTTAACGCAGAATTGACCACAAGCTATCCCAATCTGGGAGGTCCACTCTGTCCAAGATACTTTGGACAAAGTTTTCCCACTCATCCGTGACTGCATTGAGGGTAGTCCTAACTATCACAACATCATCCACCATTGCACCCGTTGCAAACAGCTAATCTCTGATTGACTACAATTTGAAGAGAAAATGTTCCATGTCTTCTCCCTTGGTCATCATGAATGACCTCATCTGAGTCTCCAACAACATTTTTCTTTGGACAAACTTTCCCTCATATAGGGAAGTCAAGGCCTTCCACATCTCGTTAGTTGTCTTCTTCTCAGCTACATGTGGTACAATATGGTCCTTGATACCATCTATTATCAGTCGCTTGGCATGCCCAGCAGCTTCCTTATGCTTCTGAAGGAGATCCGGATCTTTCGGTATGGCCAGAGTTTTCTTTGCATGGTCTCTTAGATTGTACACCTCAAGGATTATCAGGATCCTTGCCTTCCAACCCGAAAAGTTCGAGAGGCCATCCAACCTATCCTGTTCACGCAATCCATGAGGAGCCATCTGTTTAGAATATGTCGGAGTTTCCTTTTCTCTTTGCTAGAGAAATGGATCTAAGGTCCTTGGTGAAACAGTACCTTCTGCTCCCTCTGACAATTGATTTCCCTCCTTGGAAATCTACCAAATCAACTATGATTCGTCTTCTTCTTTGATCCTCTGATCAAACTGCAAGTTTCCTTTGGCTAGAAAACTCTCTGAGAAGTTGATCTCCTCCTGCTCTTTGTCACTTGTGCTAAGGCAAAAAATCTGAAAACTTCAGAAATTTAACCCCACCAGCTCTTCTAAATTTCTGTAGCTTTTCTGCAGTCTTTTCTGGATCTGACAAATTCAGATTTGAATCACACTGGCTGACTTTAGACCAAACCAGCATTGTTTTTGAGCTTCCTTTGCGCAGTAATTGCGTGGGCTTGCTAGGACACAGCGTTGGACATCGTCACCCATCCCTCTGCGTGAATCTGCCTCTGAAAACTGCGTTGTCCCTTCATATCTGTGTTTCTGCTGCTTTTCCAGCTGCTTCCTGCAGCTAGAACCTTCAGTCTCTTCAGCTGGTGACCCTCCTAGATCTGCAATTGCTCTAAAACCATGTAGAAATTTCTGAATCTTACACTTTATGCAGAAATTATTACTGTTAATCTGGTTATGCTCTTCCTACTTAGATAAGTTATTAACTGAATAAATTCAAGTTAAAATCGAAGCAAAACACATAACAGATCTCTACCAATCCAGATTTGGAACAAGTTCATGCACACATTGACAAAGTGACATAGTTATTTCTGGAGAAATAGTCCCCGAAAAAACCCAATGCGGGAAAACCGGTCTCTGGCTGCTAGAGAGTCTTATTATTAAGGATATTTCTGAATACACAAATTTGGGTTCCAAATCTGGAAAACCCGACAGAGAATATGCTAGATCTCCAGCTCACTGGCTGATCTAGGGCCAAAATAATGACTGATCCACACCCTCAAACAGGATTTACAGAACTCAGCCAAGATTAGGGCCTAGCAACCCCAACGCTGCCCCTGAAAGCCTCTGCGTTAGCCTCTGAAGCCCCTCAAACCCTCAGCATTGCTTCGAAAGAGACTGCGTTACCGCAGACTAGGTGACGCAGTCACTACGCTGCCCCTAAAGCGTCTCTGCGTAACCCTTGAGGGTTTCCTGCTGAAAATCACGTTGTCCTTGGAGGGACTGCGCTGTCCTTGCTATTGCTGCTGCTCTCTTCTTCTGCGCTGTCCTTGAGTTGATCTCTGCCTCTTGTGTATTCTAGACCCCAGGATCAAATCATCCCCTTGGCCTAAATTCCCCTCTACAGCTGAAACACTTATGAGTATTCTTAGCAAACCCTGCCCTAGAATCTCAACTTAGTTTCAATGCTCTGCCTCTGTGTGCCTCTACAAATGACCCCAAGCCTTTCCTTTATACTTTTCTAGTAGACAAATCAACGACCATGATCAGATCTTGAATCAATGGCTAAGATTAAAAGAAAGCTTGATCCGTGTGACTTAAGACAATTTCATCACATGTTTAATTAAATTCACTTTAATTATTTAAGTTCCCTAAGTTTTAACTTAGGAAATACATTAAAATAATTAATTAATTTAATATCTCATAATCCAGATGAAATTTCCCAAATCCATTTCTGGGTCTTGTAGATCAAGTGTACCCTAGTCCCTCCACAAAATTTGGGGGCTAGAGCACAATTGATGCTACCCCAAATACACAAAATCTCAACATATATAATATTGGTGATTTTTAAGATAAAATAATTTCATACTATAAAATTTGGGCGAATTCATTTTAAAAAAAATGGAAATTGGCGAATCATTTCTTTGGAAAAAGCATGGAATATTAGCCCACTTGCGAATATTAGCCCCTAAAATTTTCCTAATACCCATTTTGTCTTGGACAAAATTGTATGTAACATTCCCCACACTATGGACTTCATTCTCTATTTTATCATTCTAATCATGGAAAACCATATTTCCTTCATAATCTGCGCCTCCAAACATTTGAACTCTTGACCCTCTGAATTTTGTTCCGAAGTAAATGAATAATGACCCATGGTAACAGGCCTTGACACCAATGATGATCAACCTTGCTATTTGTCATAGTCCTATGCTCAGTGTACTTAAAGAGATTAACTTAATGATCCCAAGATTATTTATACAAGAAAAACCCCTTGGTGGTTATAAAAATCTCTTCAAGACTTGGTTACAAACTGTACAAGGACTTCCCTTCAAATATGGGCACCTCTTTTGCAAGGTAAATTCCGCTCATAATTTCGCCAATCACTGGTTAACATTAACACGCTATCTCAAAATTGTTGTAGATGATGTTGAAATGAGACTACTGGAGATAGGTTGTGTTATCACACAAACTCACAGTTCTTGAGAATATGAAGTTTGATGATAGTACTGCAGACTAGTGTCTTTTCATTGGGCATGGGGTCAACTAGGTCTCCTTTGAGAAGGTAAGAATGGCTACAAGGTGATTATTAAGGTTGCCCATGACTAACCTTAGAAGATCCTCCTATAGGGTGATGACTAGGGTTGTCCACTACTATGTTGAGATTTTTGAGTGTTGGGGTAGCATCAGATGTGCTCTAGCTCTCAAACTTTGTGGAGGGACTAGAGTACATGAGATCTCCAAGACCCAGAAAGGGATTTGAGAAATTCCATCCAGTTTAAGAGAAAATTAAATAATTAATATTTTTAATTAAGGACCCTAAGTCTAACTTGAGAAAATTAAAAGATTAAAGGTAATTAATTTAAACATGGGATGGAAATGAATTAAGTCACACGGATTAAGCTTTCTTTTAATCTTAGTCATCGATTCAAGATTAGATCACGGTCGTTGGTTTCCCAACGAGAAAAGTATAAAGGAAAGGCTTGGGGTCAATTGGAGAATACACACAATGGCAGAGCACTGAGACTAAGCTGCAATTCTAGGGCGTAGTTTGCTAAGAATTTCCATAAGTTTTTCAGCTGCAGCGAGGGGTAGTATTGGCGAGAGGGATGATCTGATCCCGGGCCAAGAGTCAGCAAGAGTAAGAGAAGCAGCAGTCAGAGCAGCGCAAAGGGAGCAACAGCTATGCAGCAATTGCGCAACGCAAACGGTTTCAGGTGCTACGTAGGCCCAGAAAGGGCAGCGCAGAGGCAACACGAGGCCAGCAAGGCTGACGCAGGCCCAGTCAGGGCAGCGTAACCCAGTCTGGGGTGACGCAGGCCCTTCCTTAGCAGTGCAGGGGTTGACGTAGACTAACAGAGCTAACGTAGAGGGCTTCAGAGCAGCGCTGGGGTTTCTAAAGACTGAAAAAGGGTTGAATTCTGTAAATCCTGTTTGAGGGTGTGAACCAGTCCAATTTTCTGTCTCCGGAACAGAGGTATTGCTACATATTTTGTATTTCTTTGTCGGGTTAACCAGTAAGGTGCCCGGATTTGTTGTACATAGAATCTACTTTATCATATTAACCCTCCAACAACCAGCAGATCGATTTTCCCGGGGACAGTTGTCCAGAAAATCCTGTGTGTCACTTTGTCATTGTGCATGTATTTAGTTTAGATATGTATCTGTGTAGACTATTAATGTGTTTACTTCGATGTTAATGCTGAAATTTCAGATTAATAACTTGATTAAGTAGAAGTATAACCAGATTTAACAGTAGGGTTTTTGCATAAGTGATATTCAGAAATTTCACTTGGTATCAAAGGATTGCAAATCTAGCTGAATCACTAGCAAGAAGATTGAAGAATCCTTGCTGCAGAAAGCAGAAAAGAAAGCAGCAGAAGCCGCAGAAAGCCGGGCCAGAAAGAATAGTGTAGCAGCAGAAGGGAGCAAAGCCACGCAGAGGTGTAATATCCCGTTTCGGGGATATCTCTAAAACACAAGCAAACTCCAACCAAAGATGGACTGGGAGGGCGTTTACCAGATATTTCACCTCTGAGAAGAGGGTGAGATCTGGAAGCTACCTGGCCCTTTCCAAACTCTGTCTAAGAGTATGAGATAAACACACCAAGTGGTATAGAACTAGAATGCCCGAAGATATATAAAGATAACATTAAAGCAGACATACAATAGCATAGATAGAATGTATGACAAATCATCCAGAAATATAGAGAGAGCATGCTAAGCCATTTTATTATACTGAGAAATATAATGAAGTACAATAGGTGATCAGAGTGATGGCACCTAGACTTGCTCAAGGCAAGTGAAGAAATACTCTCAGAATATCCAAGAAATGGTTGCTCTCTGAACTGCATCCCAGCTGCTGGTAAACTACCGTGTAGTTGCTACTGCTGAAATGAACTGATGACTTGGGGCTGATTCCCTCGCCAGAATGAGCTGAAAATCTGGAGTCCACCTCTACTCATCAACCACAGCAAAACCCAGAAATCATATCTGAAATGGCTGATCCCCGAAAATCACCCCCTTGGGGAATTACGCTATCCTCCAAGGCTCTGCGCAGAGGCTGAATAGAAACCACTGAAATGCAGCCTCAAACTCCCCCAAAATCCTCCCAAAGGCAAAGGCTGATCCTTGCTCAATCTCCAAGCTCAAAACCCCTGCAAGAAACTCAATCCGGAGCTCCCCTAGAATGGACTGCGTCCTCCCTCTCAAGACTGCGTAGTCTCTGGATGCCCAGCTCCGCAAGAAAACCCAAACATCAATCCTCCCACAAAACAATGATGAAACTACCTTGCCCGAGCAAGCACTCGAAGTCCCCTGGGACTAAGGGTGAGATCTCCGAACGGAGACACTCAATGCACTAAACAGTGCTGCGGACAGGCTAAACAACCAGCGTGCTCAAGAAGTCTAAGTGACTAGCGCAAATGCATAAACTCGAATGACCAAAATGAGGAGGCTCTCCTCTCTCTTATAGCGTTGGCCTCTCTCAAACCCTAAAGCCCACCTCCTCCAACGTAGCCTCCCTTTGCCACGTGCTCAACCCAACCAGCGCAGTCCCTCCATGTGTCTACGTGGGTCCCCTCTCTACGTGGTCTCTTGGCCCCCCCTTGGCTCACTTAAGTTATAACGTTGCGTCTACTAGGGAGTGCACTTTATTTTTAGAGTGAGTTATGTCCCCCTCTACTCACTTTTATTTATAATTTAATTATATTAGGCAAAATTGATCAAAATTAATATTTCCAATTAGCTGCTGCTAATTGGGAATATTACAAGAGGCCAGAGTGATGCAGTGACTAGTCTCCACGCAGGCCCACGTACTTACTGTGTAGAGGCCAGCCAGGGTGATGCAGTCCTGAAGCTGTTGTTGATTCAGAGTGCCAGAAGCAGTGCTGCAGAGCTTCAGTAGTTGCTGGTGGGGATAAAATTCTATTGGTTCAGAATTTAACCTGAGAAAGTTGACAAAGAGCGGGAGGAGAACAACTTCACAGAGGATTTCCAGCCAAAGAAATCTGCAGATCGGTTAGAGGATCGAGGAGAGCTGATTCGTTTTGTTTTGGCAGACTTCCAAGAGAGGAAGTCAGTTGTCAGAGGGAGCAAAGGGTGCCTTTCTCACCAAGGACCCTAGATCCAAGTATCTAGCATAGAGAGGAGGATTCGTTCCGACATATTTGCTGAGCAGATGGCACCTCACGGACTACGTAATCAAGATAGGTTGGACGGCTTGTCCAACTTTGCAATCTGGAAGGCCAGAATCCTGGTAGTCATGGAGGCATACGGTCTGAGGGAGCATGCAGAGAAATTCCTGGCCACACCGACCAATGCGGATCTCCTGGCGAAGCATGAAGAAGCAACGACACGTGCCAAGCGCTTCATAATGGACGGGTTCAAAGATCATGTGGTTCCACACATAGCCGATAAGAAGACGTCTCATGAGATGTGGGTGGCTCTGACCATACTATATGAAGGAAAGTCCCTCCAGAGGAAGATGCTTCTGGAGAACCAGTTGAGGTTATTCATGATGACCAAGGGGGAGGAGATTGAGCCTTTTCTATCCGGACTTCAAGCGATCCGGGATCAACTGACTGGCATGGGGATGAAGGTGGAGGCCAATGTTATGGTGAGGACGGATCTAAATGCCGTCACAGAGGACTAGGAAACTTTTTTCCAAAGTCTCTTGGGTAGAGCAGACCTTCCCAAATGGGACAATATGTGGGCGATCCTCTGACAAGAAGAAATCCGTCGGATCACCAAGATACAGTTCATCACCGAGTCGAGCAAAGTAAAGAAATAAGAAGAGGAAGATGCAACCTTGGCATCAAAGAGGCAACAAGGGAGAAAGAAGCGTGATCTATCAAAGATCAAGTGTTTCCAATGCGGCAAACTAGGACATTTTGCCAACAATTGTCCTCAGAAGAAGGACAAGGAAGCTTCTAGCTCCAAGGCTGCTATGGTGGATGATGGCTCTGAAGATGACGTGGCCATGAGGGCTCATGAACCACGAAAGTGGGGCGACATGGATCTATAGAGCAACTATAGAGTGTGGCGGAATCCTTGAGTAGCCCAACTCTTGGATCACATCCACGCTACGGGAGCCTTAAGACAGTAGCGGGACAAGTGGATTAGTAGGTGCAGAGAATCACAGATGGAGCAGAGGCGGAGTTGGATGCTGAGGGGGAACAACACAGTGCAGATGCAGCAACAGCGTAGAGGGGTTGATGTGACTTCAGTAGCGTAGTGCAGGCTTGCACTGCAACAACGCAGAGGCTTCAGGAGGACAGCGCAGCGCAACAACAGCGTAGGGGACTTCAGTGCAGAGGCAGTGCAGAGGAGGTCTGCTTACGCAATGCAGAGTTGTAGTTGTGCAACGACCTCCAGATGACAACACAAAGCAGTAGCCTATGGAGCTTCAGTGATGAGGATGCAGCCCAACTGACTTGTCTGTCAAATATTGGGCAGGAGTTTTCAATTGTTTCTCTTAGCAACTAAGTTGCAGTGTAGCAGTTGGCAGCATGATGCAGCAGATTAAGAGGGAGCTGCAGTACAGATGTGGCAGTGGCGGTGGCAGCGTCATGGGCAGTAGCGCAGGAGTACGAGAGAGCAGCAGCAGCGCAGTGATGAAGGGCAGCAGGCCAAGCATCAGCGCAGAGACCCACACCAAAGATCAGTGCAAAACTTCACGATGAAGTGTTGTGCTAGAGCACATTCCTCGAAAAGAGGGAGTGTTGAGATTTTTGAGTGTTGGGGTAGCATTGGATGTGCTCTAGCTCTCAAACTTTGTGGAGGGACTAAAGTACATGAGATCTCCAAGACCCAAAAAGGGATTTGAGAAATTCCATCCAGTTTAAGAGAAAATTAATTAATTAGTTTTTTTAATTAAGGACCCTAAGTCTAACTTGGAAAAATTAAAAGATTAAAGGTAATTAATTTAAACATGTGATGGAAATGACTTAAGTCACAAGAATCAAGCTTTCTTTTAATCTTAGCCGTCGATTCAAGATTAGATCACGTTCGCTGGTTTCCCAATGGGAAAAGTATAAAGGAAAGGCTTGGGATCCGTTGGAGAATGCACACAGTGACAAAGCACTAAGATTAAGCTGGAATTCTAGGGCGTGGTTTGCTAAGAATTTCCAGAGTGTTTTAGCTGCAGCGAGGGGTAGTATTGGTGAGAGGGATGATATGATCCCAGGCCAAGAGTCAGCAAGAGGAAAAGAAGCAACAGCCAGAGCAGCGCAGAGGGAGCAGCAGCTACGTTGCAGCTGCGCAGTGCAGAGGGCTTCAGGTGCTATGCAGGCCTAGAAAGGGTAGGGCAGAGGCAGCACGAGGCCAACAGGGATGATGCAGGCCTAGTCAAGGCAGCGTAGGGGCAGCGTAACCCAGTCTGGGGTGACGCATGCCCTTCCTAAGCAGCGCAGGGTCTGACGCGGGCTAGTAGAGCTGACGCAGAGGGCTTCAGAGCAGTGCTGGGGTTTATGAAGACTGAAAAGGGCTGACTTCTGTATATTCCGTTTGAGGGTGTGAATCAGTCCAATTTTTTGTCTCCGGAACAAAGGTATTGCTGCAGATTATGTATTTCTCTGTCGGCTTAACCAATAAGGTGCCCAGATTTGTTGTACTTAGAATCTACTTAATAATATAAACTCTCCAACAGAAAGAAGACCGGTTTTCCCGCATTGGGTTTTTTCCGGGGACAGTTGTCCAAAAAATCCTGTGTCACTCTATCATTGTGCATGTATTCAGTTTAAATCTGTATCTGTGTAGATTGTTAATGTGTTTACTTCGATGTTAATGCTGAAATTTCAGATTAATAACTTGATTAAGTAAGAGAAGTATAACCCAGATTTAACAGTAGGGTTTCTACATAAGTGATTCAGAAATTTCACTTACTAATCCTAGAAGATCCTCCTATGACTTTTGCAAGCTCCAAGACAACTTCAAGTTAACATTCTCCACTAACATTCTTCCAAGGTTTACAAGATAGGATCTACACAAAAACACTACAAGAGAATGCACTCTCACTACTAGATAAGAACATTTGCACTTAATACATTCAACAAATAGACTTAGAGAGATCGCTTACTCGAGAAATTGTAGCTCATCCATAAACCCTAGTGATGAAACATCAAAGAAGTTGCAAAATTTTATCCACGAAATATCTCCTCAATGAGGCACATTAGCCTTCCATTCATAGCACCAAATTCAAGGCAAAAGAACTCTAACAAATTTTAGACTTGCTAATGGATTTCTCCCCCAACCCAACCATGAACGAAAATGAGGAAATGCCTCTCTATTACTCCAACAAAATTTCATAAATGTTAGAATTGCTAAGGGATTTATCCCCCAATCCAACCATGAGTGAAAATGAGAAAATGCTTCTCTATTTGTAGGGAGAGAGGCTCAACTTCCTTTACATTGAAATACCAATAAAATAAATGCCCCTAATCTAGCTCTGTGTGGGGCAGGGGATATCCTTTACTTTTCTGAGTCTATTTTACAAAGTTTACAGCTGGTCTGGGAGCGGGTTCTACCAACAATGCAAAATTGTTTGCATTAATATTGCTTATGAAGTGTGCAGCTGATAAGAATGTTTCAAAGTTGCAGATCTTTGCTGATCCCAACATTGTAAAGGATTGGGTGACTGGGAAATTCAAAATGGAAAGTCTAGTTCTAGCTCCGATAAATGAATAGCTTAAAAGAATAAAGTCTGTGTTCGATTTGCTTTCTTACATTCACATTTGCAGGGAGCTTAACACAAAGGTGGAAAGTTTGTCCAAAGATGGTTTACAGGTAGCAGCGGGGTAGCAGACACTCAAGGAAATGGAGAATGTAGTTTCAATGCCTGATCTTACCCTTCGAATTCATGATGCTTGAAGTCTTCTGGCTTCTGGCTGTTACAGTGGAGTCTTCTTGGACGCACATACGGAAGTGTTTCCTTTTTATTCTCATCATTCTATGGATCTTTAGAAGACCTTTTCGGTGCCATTTTTCTGTCTGTTGATGAATATATCAAAGGAACAGGCCAGTGCAGTTATAGTTGTCTGTAAGGTTAATTAAAAATACTTACATGCCTCTTTCATTAGAATGTATTTTGTTTTGTGTGTATGTGTTCTGTTGGGGGCATGAATTTTTCCCTCTGGACTTATGAATGATGGAAAAATCTAGAGTCTATAATTTTTTTCTCTGCTAAATAGCGTTACGATTTTTGCGAAGGACGAAAAAAGTTATTATTCTTTTGAATTTAATGTCCCCCACACCGAAAAAGCGGTTGTATTGTATAGCCTATTCAGGCGTTTAGAGGCCAACAAAACTCATTCTCTGTGGGCCCCTTGTCATTATAAATTCAGGTAGATGGAATGATGAACTCTCGATTCAAGCACTGATGTCAGTTATAGAACAAAATATACAAATGAAAAATGAAAAACCAATATAATTACAATAGTCACCGAATTGGCAGTAAAAGTAAAAATTTATTTCCTAATATGACTGGAAAAGAACAATCCAGCACCCATTGGAAAATGATTTACTGAGGTAAATGCAACCCATAAACATATGAATGAAGACGAGGGAGGGAAGGAAAAAGCAAGCTAACCGTGAGAGGAACCAATGCCACAGTATATATAGGAAGCTTAATTGCCCTTCGTATGAGTGTAGCCCGGGACACTTGTTCTTCATTTTCTTCTTCTTGGTTAACTTCACTAAGTTCGCTCTTGCAAAATCCTCTGGTCAAGCCCAGATCCTTGGTGCTTCCAACGACCCATCTGTCTGTGAAGAATAGCTGATGGGAACTTCGTAATTTTATCGACCTTTTGGAGCAGAGAGTCCTTAATCTCCCGCGGTCGACAATGTGTGGAGTTGGAGAAAGATTGCAGAATGATCGTGGCGAGGAAATGGGTGAAACACAGAGAGGACAACACGTAGCAATCGCCATCGCCATGTCGGCACAATCATCTCAACTCAATTTTGACCGACCTGCGTGCGGATGTATGGAAGGTGTCGGCCCATCGCATCCTTCAGTGAATTACCAACAACATTATCTACTCGAAAACACCAATAATTTGAAAAGAAAATATCATTCTAAATTTATTTGGATGAAGTTGTTACATTTGGGGAAGCCCAGATATATTGCAATGGTTGGAAGTCAAGTTATTTTGACTTCTATAAGATATTATAAAGTTTCTATTAAATCAATAAAATACTATAAAGTTTTTATAATGTTTGTAATAAATTTGTATTAAAATAATTTTATTCAATGATGGATTATAAAATAGATTTGACAATTTTTATGGCCATTTAAATTATATTTATCACGGAAAAAAGTAATAAAATTTTAAAAAGACATACTCTATCTTTTTGTTCTTCGAATAGAAAGAAATAAAGAAAGAAAGAATTTTTAATGTTCACCAGGCTAAAAATAGCCTATGGGACACATTGCTTCTCTATCTGACTCTTGTATTCGGCCCTTTTCCTGTGAAGTTTTACAATGACCACTCCCAACTTATCGACAAACTCTTCGCTGAATAGCTTATCCCAAGAATTAGCTGCCAGAATACCTGCATAGTTTTCCCTGGTGTCTTTGAAGGCCTCACATTCTATAATGAAATGTTTTTCTGTTTCCACTTTTCCGGAGGAACAAAAAATACATACTTTTTCTTCCCACATTTCTTTTGGCCTTTTTCAGCGTCCTGTTTCGCAACGGAGTTGATGAGAATTAGTCCTTAATTGAGCAATAAGAATTTTAGATCTCCAAGAAATATTAGCCCCTATGTACGCCTTTTATTGATGGATACGCTTCAACCTAGTTTTGTTCTAAGCAATGCCCCTGCGTTTTAAACGTGGCATTCCCACATTCTTGGAGGAAATGCGGACATACACATTGTACAGTGGTCATTACGATCAATTAAGTGATATCGGAGTCAAGCAAGGTTGCCCATTGTCTCCTACCCTTTTTTGGTTATATATTGACAAGCTTGAAGAGTGGCTAAATTCGCAAGGGGGTGACGGTATCCATTTGGGCAAGTTCGTTATCAGGCTTCTTTTGTACGCAGATGACCTTATATTGATTGCTAAATCGGCTCTTGGTTTGCAAGAGCATTTACGTTCCCTTGAGCATTTTTGTAGAAGGGTTGGGATGCAAGTCAATATTAGCAAAACGAAAGTAGTGGTTTTCTCTAACAAAAGAAAGCATAACTAACATAAGTTCTATTTTGAAGGCAGCATTCTGGAAGAAGTTGCAGAATACAAATACCTCGGAATTGACTTCAACAGAAATTTAAGTTGGGATGGTTGTAGAAAGAAAAGAACTTTAAGGGGTTGGAAAGCATTTTATGCTCTTCAAAACAGGTGTAGAGAGGCAGAGCTGTGGGACTGGAAAACCACTCTAACTCTTTTTGGGCTTCTAGTGATTCCGGTGATTCTCTACGGTTGTGAACTATGGGCCAGCAGCACAACCAAGATGCAGTGGAAACAAATTGAGAAAATTCAAAAACATTTGATTACAAACAAATTCAAAATTAAAAGTGCAGTTCCTTATGCTATCCTGCTAAGTGAAACAGGGGCTGCTCCTATTGAAGCAATTGCTATGGTGCAAGTCATAAGGTATCTGAAAAAAATTGAGCAAATGGAAGAGGGTAGATGGCCTAAGGTTGTGATTAGTGACAGATTGTGCAAAAGACAGAAGACTTTGATGCGGCAAAATAACAAATGGTTTAGTAAATGGGGTATTTGCTTGAGCATGTGTCCTACAAATAGTAAAGAGATAAAAACTTTTGTTATGGATAAATTCCACAAACATACTTGGATGAAAGAGCTAGAGAGAAAGAAGAAGTACTACGTGGAAGAGTTTAACCCCACGCATAACCATCAACAAAAGGCGTACATAGGGGCTAATATTTCTTGGAAATCTAAAATTCTTATTGCTCAATTAAGGACTAATTCTCATCAACTCCGTTGTGAAACAGGGCGCTGGAAAAGGCCAAAAGAAATGTGGGAAGAAAGAGTATGTATTTTTTGCTCCTCCGGAAAAGTGGAAACAGAAAAACATTTCATTCTAGAATGTGAGGCCTTCAAAGACACCAGGGAAAACTATGCAGGTATTCTGGCAGCTAATTCTTGGGATAATTTATTCAGCGAAGAGTTGGTTGATAAGCTGGGAGTGGTCATTGTAAAACTTCACAGGAAGATGGCCGAATACAAGAGTCAGATAGAGAAGCAATCTATCCCATAGGCTATTTTTAGCCTCGTGGACTTTAAAAATTCTTTCTTTCTTTCTTTCTTCTCTTTTCTTAATAAGTGAGGCTACCACGATCATGTTAACATTAATATTATTGTCATTTCCGTTATAAACGCCGCCATTGAATTTAGAGTAATAGTGACAGTAAAAATTTCAATGGTCTAGGTTTTGCAAAAATCTCATAACCAATGACTTGTATTTATTCTACCATTCCCCTGATACCAGTGTTATTCACTATTCATACTCTTAATAAATGATGTCTAGAAATGGGTGGAGTAATTAATGTATTGGGAGATCGTGCTTTAATTTCTTACACATTTCAACATAGGAAGGCATGTCTCTGTGCGTGCACTTCATTATTCACTATTTTAGTGTGTTAAAATGTGTCTTTCTATAATTAAGTATATTAGAATAGTTTATGAGGTGTCAATTAGGTATCAGAGTGTAATGCCCCAGCTATATCAATAGTTTTTTTTTTTTTTTTAAGGGTTTTTTTAACAAATGAGAAATACAGATTTTTAATCTAATGGTTTTAAGATACTTATGATAAGTTGCTAGATGGGATGGGTTTAGATGGTAAGATGTTCTTATAGTTATATTTGGTTTTAGTTTTTAATTTGAATCCAGTGATTATTTATTTATTTTTCTAATTTTAATTAGGGGTTAAATTTGATGTCTATTTACTCGTTTTTCACTTTTTATTAATAAAATTTCACCTCTCAATTTGTTAGTGGGCAATTTTTACTGTCAACAACACCCCATGCAGTATATTTTGGTAAGTTACAAATAACTTGTAACTTAATAGAGTGACTTAGTCAAATTACATAAAAATAAAATTAAAATTAAATAAACTAAAATAAGATTAAAGTAAAATAGTGAATTTGCCATAGATAATTTTTGTACTCTACATTTTGAATAATATTTTAAAATGTAATATTTCTATTTTAAAAAATAATACAATGTCCTTTAATATAATAATTTTTATTTTTTTAATAAAAATATTTATTTTTGAACAGAGTGAAAATAAAATTAAATTAAAAATAACTCTGTGAAAACATTTTTATTTGGTCAATGTAAATTAAATCAATAAAAAAATAACATTAAAATAAAAATAACTTCATGGTATTGACCCATGGTATTCATCTAGAATATAGCATATTTAAAGGAGGGAATTAAAACATTCATTCTAAAGAGGTTTGTATCTCAAGAGATTTGATCCCTGTGCGCCATTGATAGCTAGGGATTTAAAATGGATCTAAGTTGGTTGTAATATAATGTAATGTGTTGTTTATCCCTAAAAATAAAAAACACACTATGTGAAAACATTTGTACTTGATCAAAATAAAATAAAATAATAACATTAAAATAAAAATAATTTCATAGTATTCACCCATGGTATTGACACATGGCATACCAAGGGCAGAGAGAGATATCAAATATCTTGTGACGCAAGACTTAGTGAAAAGAAAATTGAACCCTTTGAGGTTGGTCACATTTTGTAAGCCTAGATGATACTTTAGAAGTGGGTATGTTTTTTATGTTATACATTCTTAGATGAAGCTTTAGAAGTGGGTATGTTTTTTATGTTATACATTTTATTTTAAAATATTATTAGGAGTGGTAAATAATTCGTTTTCCCAATACGCTAGAGATTTAATGATAATAGGGCAATTGACATTATGGATTGTGTGAGTTTCAAGATGATGTTTATAGAAATAGTTGTTTTCTTTATGTGAGTGAGTTATAGCTTAGTGAGAGTCTTTATATTGCAATTTCTTCATCAAGTCTATCAATAAGTATTTGGTGAGTGAACATGCATATGCCTAATTTAATAAAGTCTTGATTAATATTTTTCTGTTATCACTATTTGGTTAAAGATTTTATCAATGTTTCAAATTAAAAATCACTTGGACTATTGTTCCAACCTTATTATCAATGTTTCAAATTAAAAATCACTTGGACTAATGTTCCAACCCTATCACATCCTAGTCAGGAGTACAAGAGTTTCCTTAAGCTGAGACCGGAGTAAGTTCGAGTAGATTTTAATATATTTGAATAATTTATGCAAACAAATTCTGACATCTGGAGCTTAGACATTTTTTAACAAAAGCTTCTCCATGAAATTCCTGCAAGATGAGGCTCCTCCTTTAATGAGCCTCATGAGTAGCATACTCTTCTCTAGGAAGGGCTTCATCTTAACTTCAATAAGTTCAACTGGCTTTTATTTTCATTTGAAGATCTTTATTGACAATATCTAATATTAGACAACATTTTAGCAAAATCTTATTGAAATTTAAACTAAAATGTTAGATTTTCTGAAAAATAAATCTAATTAAAAATGAAGCTTTGAAAATTTATTTGTAGCAATGGTATGCTCTTTTTCACCATAATCTCGTCAATGTTTAATTGCATTTGCTTCAATATTTACAGATATACATTGTATTCTTTTCTTTTAACTTAGATAAAACTGGTAAAAAAAAATATTAAAAGTGATATGAAAAAACAGTTTAAAAATAAAATCATTATAAAAAATTCCATGTAACGAGACTAATCAAAATTAACCCTTAATCCCAACCAACCCATTATATATTTAAAAAATCATATCTCATAATTATTTTTTTATATAAATAAACAACAAAATATATTTAAATTGAAAAATTAAATATTAACTTACCTATATACATTATACATTGAAAAATTAAATATTAACTTACCTATATACATTATACATTGTTATACACAATTAAAATATTAAGTTAATTTAAATATTATCTATACCAACATGTACTCTATGAAATATTAACAAATATTTTCAAGTGCATTAATATATTTTCACATTTATAATTCACATTACCTTAATTTTCATCAAAATTTTAATATATAACATTTTCAGCTCTCTCTTTTTTTATTCTTTAAAAAATAGTAATTAAAAATATTTATATAAATTATTATAAAATTAATATTTTATATTATTACGAATTGAATTCTTTATATTCATCACACATATTATGTAATAATATTGTTATATATAGAAAATTATTTATTATATTTATATTATTTCAAAATTTTAATATAAAAATGTATTAAATATATATAATAAAAAAATTAAAATAAATATTAATATTGAGTTGAAAATAAGTTTATGATAATTATAATAATTTTTTTCTTCATTATAAAGTTTTGAAATTTTAATTAATAATATATCTATTATAGTATCTATTTAATCTTAAGTAATTATTTAATGTAATTATAGTGAGACTAATGATCATTATTTAGATAATTTTATAAGCTAAATATTGAATAAAATGTCTACAAATATATTTTAATAAAATCTTAAATTTTGTAATAAATAATGATGTTGGGATTAATGTTCCATCCAAAATTATCTATGCACTTATTTCTATTTTGCTAGAAAGTTTTCTAATCCATTTATAAATTTGTTCAAACATTCAATAATCACTATTCAACATGTTGTGATATAATATTATGTGTTTTTCCAAATATTATGGATATTTTTTTTTTTATCTCATTAAGGACTAATTCTCATCAACTCAGTTGTGAAACAGGGAGCTGGAAAAGGCCAAAAAAAGTGTGGGAGGAAAGAGTATTTATTTTTTGCTCTTTCTGGAAAAGTGGAAACAGAAAAGCATTTCATTTTAGAGATATTTTGGCTCTAGCTCTTGGGATATTCTATTCAGAAAGGCCTTTTTCGAGAAGTTAGAAGAGTTTATCCTGAAACTTCATGGGCAGAATATAAGAGCAGGATAGAGAAGAAATATGTCTCATATGCTATTTTTAGTCTCTGAACCTTAAATTAACTTCTTCTTCTTCAATATAAATTAAATTTAATTAAATAAAAAAAATAAAAAAAATGTAGGATTAAACTTAATAGGGATACCTATTTAATTGGGTTTATCAAAAGATGTGTTGAATGAGAAGATTGATGATTAAAAATTTGTTTTTATTATAAAAAATAATGTATTTTAGCTTTATATTTATTATTTAATTGTGTTTATCAAAAGATGTGTTCGATGAGAAGCAATTGATGATTAAAAAATTGTTTTTATTATAAAAATAATGTATTTTAGTTTTATATTTATTATTTAATTTGTAAATTATAAAATATTTAATGATTAGATATATTTATTTTTAATTGTGGAACATTGTGTAATTTGGTTGCGGTATACATATTGGTTGAACACTTTATTCATTCCCAAAAGATAAAAAGCTAAATTAATATTTTATACTACTTATAAAATAATAATATTAATGAATTTTTTTATTTTTATTATTTAATTTTTATTTTTTTTAATTTGAAATTATATTTTAATATTAAAAATTCAAAAACAATTTAAAATAAATATTAAATTTGTTTTATTTTTTAAGTATTGTAAAATTTAGGTGTAATTTTTGTTGAACTCGGCTATGTCAAATACACACATAGGAAAGATAAGCATGGGATATTTTTATTAACCATAGATGTGTATTTATATTACATTAGCTTGACTCTTGGATTCCACATCCCAAGGTCACTTGGACTCTTTTTATCCATTCGCCTCCTAGACCTACCCATTGAGGATTAGGTGTCCAACATCCCCCCCTTAATCCGAAGGGGTATGTGTGAGTCTAAAAAGAGAGATGTAATACAAATCTGCAAAGTATGCATGGTACCACTAAGCTGAATAAGCTCTCTGAAATGTTGGCATAAAAAGGTGGTCTAAGGATGACCACCAACATTGGAACACTTAGTGCAGTTCTCGGAACTCTTCCAAATCTGACAAGAAGCTGAGGTCTTCAGCTAGAGGAAGTGCTCATATTTTGAAGAGGGAGACCTTCAACCTAGAAGAAGGGAGGTCTTCAATCTGCGATGGTTTAAGGATGACCACCAACTCTAGAATTCTTAATGCATTTCCCGGAACTCTACTAAAACTGGCAAGAAGCTGAAGTCTTCTGCTAGAGGAAGTGACCCGAGTTCTTTGAAGAGGGAGAAGTTCAACCTCACATAAATGGTTTAAGGTTGACCATCAACCAAAGGCATGCTCATGGGCATCCGTGTCTCTGGGTACAACTCTGAATCTGGAATGAGAGATTGTGGCTCAGGTTCGCTTGAACTGCTATGTCTCTAGCTACAACCCTGAATCTAGAATGAGAGATTGTGGCTTAGGCCCGCTTGAACTGTTGTGTCTCTGGCTACAACTCTGAATCTGGAATGAGAGATTGTGGCTCAGGCTCGCTTGATGTGGCTTCGAAGCTTGTAGATTACCACCATTTTCCCCCCGGTCAAGTACAACGTGAGATGATGGCCAAAACTCAACTGCAAGATTGTTCAATATTCTAGAACAAGTTCTGATGTATGACTTAAACATTTTCTTGGTTAATGATGCCCATTTCCAAGAAGCGGTCCATCCAAGATGAATATTTGTTCTTGCAGGAGGCTTGTTTTTGAAGCATCTGTGTGAAGAATGGGTGTGCTGACCACAGTGCTTGCATGGGTGAAGATCGAAACAATGATTTTTCATATGGCCAAATCGATCACAGTGTTGGCATTTTACAATCTGTTGTTGCTGCTGTGGAAGAGGCGCATAATCTATAACAGTTGAAGGTGAACTATCATGAAGAAATCCGACACTCTGAAATTGAATGGGCTTGGAGTAGTCCAGAATATGAAAGGACACATCCTTGTCATATCCAAGACCTATTCTGTGCTTGTTATGGACAAGCTCTTCCCAAGCTCTGATGATGGACTTGGGAAGTGCAGGATGTATGTTTGCTTCTGCATTCAAATTTGCTCTTGTATTGGGCTGAGTGATCTGAACAATTTCTTGTTGCTGATGATGATGCGAGTTTGTCTCAATGTTCTGAACAAAGACAAGTTTAGAATGAGGACTCTTTTGCTGAAGTTCATCTTGCTAAAGCTGAGACTCCAATGCAAAAATTCAATGTTTTCTTGTGCATTTTGCAAACAAATTTAAACGTGGGTGAGAGAAACTTTACTTACTTCATTAATTCTAAACATTTTTTAAGTAACAAAAGAATGAGTGTATTCATTGCTTTGAATCTTCAACTATGAGGGTCTATCTTCAAATAGTTAAATATGCTTACTCATCAACAAGAAGTTTACGATTTCCAAAACAATATGAGCTCGATATAAGTACACCATTCATATTATACACGGTCTTCAAAACACATTATATGCCATTAGATTTACCACCAGAGGTATTACCAGCGGAGTTTTACCAGAGGGATGAACAAGCCTTATATGTTACATAACCTGAGCAGTGTGTATTGATTGGATAGGCAGTTTTGAGGCACTGGGGAGCTGAAGGCACAAAATCCAAGATTGAACGCAGGTGCCAATACAACTTATAAGCCAACGCACACACAAAGAAACTGACTACCTGGATTAGTGCGCATATGACCAGTCTTTAATAAATACTCTTTGACATATACAAATTTCGAACCAAAGCATATAAAATGAACCAATAAGGTCGATGAATTCAAAGGTTTGAAAGCAAGAAGCCGCCTTTCAATACCATAAATTATCTTGATTTTTTTTTTTCATTCTTCCGTAGTTTTTGTCAACACTTAGCGAGTGGCCGCTTCATTTATATTTTTTTTTAAATGCGGCTCTATTAGGCGCATCACCTCAAATTTGTTAAGGCCATAGCAGTTTGGTTCCTCAAACTTGTACTCGTACCTTAATAATTGTGTTCTCAACGCAAGATACAACCGATGTGCAAGTGGCACGGCTCCATGAGATCGACCCTCATCAAAAGTCACAACACGAGTGCAGGAAAATGCCTAGCTATCAATAATAGGTTGCTATAATAGTCTAATATCCCAAATAACTCACCTCAGAGTAGAAGAAAGGAGCACATGAAATGGGTATGTGGAGCTCGTCTCTCAAAACGCCGCAGACATCCACAAATAAAAGTCGTATCTACGGAGAAGACAGGAAGTATCTGCCTGTTCCAGTGTTGATGACAGGTGGTAGGCTCCAGGTTCAGAGGTTCTCTAGAGTCGACCCTGTGTATAGCTTCCCAAGGTTTGTACGTTGCCCCTTTGTCGGTATGCTCTTCAACTTCAAAGATCCACTTGCAACCAATTCCGGGGAAATTCGGCTACATGAAAGTGATGGTGCTATGACACAGGTATGACGGGGTTAATAGTGGTATGGAGAGCCACGAAGGGCCGAGGGAGAGAGATCGGTACCTATCGATGGAGTAGAGATCGACGTGCAGCGAAGTGGGGAGAGCGCTGGATGGTAGGTAGTTTTGTAATGGAGCGAAGGAGAAACCGGCGACATACACATGCAATATGTATGACTGTGGGAGATATTACATAAGTGATATGGACAGTGGGGAGCGATATGGAGAGTGATCCAAGTTAACTTGCAAGCCCTCTTTCATTCCATGGTAAGGCTTTCATCACAAAATTGTTCACATACGCAAAGTTGGAGAGAGCTACAAAATGTTTTGCACCTAGTGAGAAACTAGGAAATGGTGCGTGTGGAACAGTGTATGCTGGAAATTTTCCTGATGGATGCCTCGTGGCTATAAAATGAATACACTATGGAAGCACTCAAGGGAGTCCAAGAGAAAGAAAGAAAGAAAGAATTTTTAATGTCCACGAGGCTAAAAATAGCCTATGGGACAGATTGCTTCTCTATCTGACTCTTGTATTCGGCCCTTTTCCTGTGAAGTTTTACAATGAGCACTCCCAGCTTATCGACAAACTCTTCGCTGAATAGATTATCCCAATAATTAGCAGCCAGAATACCTGCATAGTTTTCCCTGGTGTCCTTGAAGGCCTCACATTCTAGAATGAAATGTTTTTCTGTTTCCACTTTTCCGGAGGAGCAAAATATACATACTCTTTCTTCCCACATTTCTTTTGGCCTTTTCCAGCGCCCTGTTTCACAACAGAGTTGATGAGAATTAGTCCTTAATTGAGCAATAAGAATTTTAGATCTCCAAGAAATATTAGCCCCTATGTACGCCTTTTGTTGATGGTTATGCGTGGGGTTAAACTCTTCTATGTAGTACTTCTTCTTTCTCTCTAGCTCTTTCTTCCAAGTATGTTTGTGGAATTTATCCATAACAAATGCTTTTATCTCTTTACTGTTTGTAGGACACATGCTCAAGAAAATACCCCATTTACTAAACCATTTGTTATTTTGCCGCATCCAAGTCTTCTGTCTTTTGCACAATCTGTCACTAAACACAACCTTAGGCCATCTATCCTCTTCCATTTGCTCAATTTTTTTCAGATACCTTATGACTCGCACCATAGCCATTGCTTCAATAGGAGCAGCCCCTGTTTCACTTAACAGGATAGCATAAGGAACTGCACTTTTAATTTTGAATTTGTTTGTAATCAAACGTTTCTGAATTTTCTCAATTTGTTTCCACTGCAACTTGGTTGTGCTGCTGGCCCATAGTTCACAACCATAGAGAATCACCGGAATCACTAGAAGCCCAAAAAGAGTTAGGGTGGTTTTCCAGTCCCACAGCTCTGCCTCTCTACACCTGTTTAGAAGAGCATAAAATGCTTTCCAACCCCCTAAAGTTCTTTTCTTTCTACAACCATCCCAACTTAAATTTCTGTTGAAGTCAATTCCGAGGTATTTGTACTCTGCAACTTCTTCCAGAATGTTGCCTTCAAAATAGAACTTATGTTGGTTATTCTTTATTTTGTTAGAGAAAACCACTACTTTCGTTTTGCTAATATTGACTTGCATCCCAACCCTTCTACAAAAATGCTCAAGGGAATGTAAATGCTCTTGCAAACCAAGAGCCGAATTAGCAATCAATATAAGGTCATCTGCGTACAAAAGAAGCCTGATAACGAACTTGCCCAAATGGATACCGTCACCCCCTTGTGAATTTAGCCACTCTTCAAGCTTGTCAATATATAACCCAAAAAGGGTAGGAGACAATGGGCAACCTTGCTTGACCCCGATATCGCTTCTAAAACTTTCAGAAATGCCAGCTGAAGTTCTGATTTTGACTTTCACCTCTTCATACAACCTATGCATAGCTCCTCTCAAATGCTTGGGAACCCCGAGTTCCTCCATTCTACCCCAAAGCTTATCCCTAGGAACTGTGTCAAAGGTTTTTCTGAAATCAACAAAGCAACAAAAAACTTCTTCCTTTTTTTCCCAACCTTTTTCAATGATGTGCCTTAAAGTTATACAATGATCAACTGTGGAATGTTTAGGTCTAAAACCTGCTTGCCCTTTAGCACGTTTATCTCTTTCTTCTGCCCACTTGCTGATTTTTTTTTCCAACATGCTTCCAAATAACTTTGCAAACAAGGGGTTTATCATTATGGTTCTATAATTGGAGGGATTATTGACGTCACCACTCTTGAAAAGAGGTATTGCCATACTAGTTGTCCAATCTATGGGGAACCCCTGCTGTAAGATGTTGTTGAAAATTTTTGTGATGTGAGGTGAAAGAAATTTTAAGCCCCACTTTAGAGTGTGGTCCGAGGAGGACTGTGCGAGGATCCGGGGAGACAACGTTTCAAGGCTGTGAGGACAGTTGCAGCGGTGTCGGGACAGGTCCGAAGGGTAGGCATGCGTAATCTCTGCCAAGCACAGTCACCTATGCACAAACAAATGATTTACAAAACGAAGGCACGTTTCAACTATCAATACAGTCACAGTGGGAGGAGCGAAGAGAAACCGTCCGGCAACGAACAATAGCGCAGAGAAACCGTTTTGTTGACAGATGACAGTGCACATAGAAGGTTATTTTAGTAATGGACAAATGCTAGAGCAGCGGATGGCAAGGAGAGGAAGGTAGGGCTGCTACTACAGGATCTGAAAATGTCAGGTCTGATGGGCTGGATGGGTTGGAAAATGGCAGACAAACATAGATATAAAATTAGGCTGGGTCAGAAAACCACTAACTCACAATAATGAGGCAAGGCAAGATTACATCTTAGCTCCTACACCATGTTGAACTCAACTATGTCAAACACACACACATAGGAAAGATAAGCATGAGATATATTTTATTAACCATAGATGTGTATTTATATTACATTGGTGTGACTCTTGGATTCCACATTCCAAAGTTACTTGGACTCCTTTTGTCCATTTGCCTCCCACACCTACCTATTGAGGATTAGGTGTCCAACAACTTTTTTAATAGAGAGAAAACTTATCATAATTCAATTGTCAAACTAAAAGTTATTAGAGTCAACTCTCGCTCTTATTCGAGAATGCAAGTTGACTCGTCACAGTGATTCAAGAAAAATCACACCACCTAGAATGACAGGTTGGTGGTCATAAGGGGTAGGCTTTCACTCCTAGTCTTAGGTTGTTAACCTATTTTTAGTAACTTAATTGTTGATGAGTTATTTATGATTTATTAATTAAGTGTCTAGTATTTAAAAAAAGTGTAATATTCTTTCATAAAAAGAAATATAGCCTACTTTCATCAAGTGTTACTTCAAGTGGTTTGACTTGCAATAATGAAATCATAATAACCAAGGAAGTCACAAAATCAAATCCACCTATGTCCCTTGGGGTAACCAAAGAAGTCACAAGATCAAATCCACCTATGTCCCTTGGGGTTAGTGATACATGTTATTTGTTGGGATCATTTATCTCAAATATCATTCACAAAATTTGAAAAAATGCCCATAAAACAAATAAAACTGGTCATACTAAATATTATTTATAATATCATTTTTATTTTGAATCTAGTCAAACTCACAATACCAAGAGCACTATGATTTGTATACATCAAGAGGTTTTGAAGAGTATTATGTTATGAAATTAGGTATTTTATGTCTCATATTATTAAAGTTAAAAAATGATCTTCATTGTGAACTTATTTTGTAACACAAATTTCACACTTTCATTCATTCCAAAGTGTTTTTGGGATTAGTCCACTTCACCATGGAAATTATTATGACTGTATTTCTCATAATATAATATCGATTTTATTCAAATTTTTATTTCACTATTTTATACATATTATCTTTAGGGTTTTTTATATTAATAATATTAACGCAAGATTTTAAGGATTTTTAAAGGCAACTATGTCAATGTATCATTTTTTTCTCAATTTCTTGTATGTCTTGATATCATTAGCGTCATTGAAAACCTAAAAACATTGTCCATGAGTCAACATATTTGTTACTTGAAAAGTTATTATTCTTAAATTAATAATTATTTTATTCAATAGCCTTGAGGGTTAGCTCAATTGGTTGAGCTATAGGTGTTAAAACGCCTTTGCTATTGAGAGGTCACAAGTTTAATTCTCTCGACACCCAAATCCATCACCAGAGCTACAAGACTTGCATTGATAGTAGAAGAATTCGGCCATGAAACACTCATCCCTATTGTGCGGGAGTTTCTAGATAGATCCCTAACTTTGTTGCTTGACGGAACTTTTCCAGGAAATGGACTCATCTTTGACGACAAGTGGGGTGGATACGATGCCAACGATTCCACTACAAACTTTAGATTGGGCCTTTACAATGATCATTATTACCATTTCGATTACTTTTGTTTTGGTTCTAATGATTGGTCAACATTATATACACAATTGAGGACTTTCGATCTGTGGAAGCTCCATTTCTGGGCAGTCGGATTGACAGAGTTCCCTAATGGGTGAAATCAGGAGAGCACCAACTAGGTCCTTACGATAAAATCCATATGATTGATCCTTGCATGAGACACTATTCTTGGAGAAATTCCATACGTTGGTCCTTGCATGAGGCACCAGATATCTCATAAGTTGAATTACATCCTACTTGTAATAATACAAGTGTGTATATTAGTTTATTGAAGGTGCATGTCTTTGAGAACTGTCTCATACAAATATTGTGTGGATGTAGAGATCATCATCTCTGGAGTCCATGAACCATAGGAAAAAAAAACATCATTAGATTTAATAAGTAGGTTGTTGATATCTAAACAATATCAATAACGTGAATTGTAAAGGTAGATTTAAACTAATTTAATTCTAATAAGCTATTGTTAATTGATTATTTCAATGAAAGAAGGAAGGTGATTTTTTCCCAATATTGATGAGATTATACTGTCTGTCAAATCCAAGGTCGACTTAATTTTAGTTTCACACGAAACTATTAAAATTGTGTGCATGTGCCCATTATGATCAATCCTTTGTTTGCAAAGCTTTTCGGAAGCATGGTAGAAAATAGAATTAGTAAATGGGCAGAAGTAAAAGAAAAGAGGGCAAAAGGGCAAGCGGATTTTAGGCCGAAGCATTCTACAATGGATCATGACATCACGTTGAGACACATTATTGAAAAGGTTTGGGGGGATGATGAAGAAGTATTATGTTGTTTTTTTTACTTCAAAAAGGTATTTGACACAGTCCCTAGAGATAGGATGTGGCGTAGAATGGAAGAACTGGACATTCCTTTGCATTATAGAGTTGTTGTCCATAAACTTAATGAAGAGGTGAAATTCAAAATTAGAACCTCAGCGGGTATTTCAAAAAGCTTTAGAAGTGACATTGGAGTCAAGCAAGGTTGCCCTCTATCTCCTACTCTTTTTGGTTTATATATTGATAAACTGGAAGAGTGGAAAAATGTGCAAGGTGGGGATGGTGTTCGGTTGGGGGAGTTTGTGATAAATTTTCTTTTATATGTTGATGATCTTGTATTGATTTCTAAATCGGCCCATGGATTGTAGACGCACCTATATGCCCTTGAGAATTTTTGTAGAGAAGTGGGGATGAAAGTCAATATTAGCAAGACCAAGATATGATTTTCTCTAATAAAAGGAAGAAGAGTCAGCATACGTTCTTCTTTCAAGGCAACACTCTTGAAGAAGTAAACGAGTACAAATACATTGCGATCGATTTCAACAACAAACTTAATTGGGAGGACTGCAGAAAGAAGATAATATTAGGAGGGTGGAAAGCATTATATTCTCTTCAAAACATATCTCAAAAGGCAGAGTTATGGGATTGGAAAACAATTAAAGTGCTTTTTGGACCCCTAGTTTGTCCAGTGATGCTATATGGGTGTAAATTGTGGGCTAGCAACACCCCTGTCTCAAAATGGAAGCAAATTGAGAAAATCCAAAAACGTTTGATCATGAGAAAGTTCAAAATAAAAAGTTCGGTACCTTATGAGATAATGTTGAGTGAAACAGGAGCAACTCCCATTGAAGAAATTTCTATGGTGTGGCTCATAATATATCTAAAAAGAATTGAGCAAGTGGGAGTAGGTAGATGGCCTAATGTTATCTTCAAGGAAGGCATGAGTGAAAGAAAGAAAACATGGATGAGACAAAACTACACATGGATGAAAAAATGGAATATCTACCTCAATGCTTGTCCCACAAATAGCAAGGAGCTAAATAATTTTGTTATGGAGAATTTTCGTAAACAGGTATGGGGAAAAGAGTTGGGTAGAAAGAAGAAGTACTACATTGAAAAATTCAACCATGGGCATGATCTCCAACAAAACGAGTACATTGGAGCTAACATTCCATGGAGGGAAAAGGTTCTTATTTCTCAATTAATAACCAACCCACATCATCTTCGGTGTGTAACATGCCGGTGGAAAAGGCCAAAAGAAGCTTGGGAAGAACGAGTGTGTACATTTTTCACGTCTGGGGCAATGGAATTGGAAAAACATTTCATTTTGGAATGTGATGCAATCAAAGACATAAGAGAAAGTTATGGGAATATGTTAGCATCAGTTTCTTGGCATTGTATTTTCAGCGATGAGATTGTTGGAAGGTTGGGTCACTCATCATCAATTTGAATAAGAAAATGACAGAAATGCAAAAGGCGAAAAATAGGGAACTCATAGTCCCATAGACTATTTTTAGTCTTGTGGACATTAAAATTTCATTTCATTTCATTTTATAGAGAGAGATAAAGCCACAAACATTATTGCATTGAGAGGCGCATTCTACAGCCCAGTATGACCCCGATGTGTAAGTATGTCGGAAGCCAATTTTATTTTTATTTTTTTAAATAAAATATAAATAATGTCGGCTTTAAAAGTAACTTACATAACCATATAAATAAACAATTAAAAATAAATTTAAAATATGAAGAGTTTTAAGAACACTAAAAAAAGACATATGGTAAATAAATAAAAATATATATAAACCAGAGGTATGGTAAATAAATAAAACCTCTTTTTATACTTACTCCATAGGTATGGTAAATAAATATAAATATAACCCTCTTTTGATATTTACTCCATAAATCTATTTATATTTACAAAAACTCAAAAAGAAGTTTTATTTAGGTGAAACCTATGGGCCAAATACCATGGGACAAATTATTATTAATACCATGGGCCAAATACCATATTTATAAAAGAGGTATAAAAATTTAAAGTAAATAAGTAAAAATATATCAAATAGGAGTAGAAATCAACATCTAATTATATTTGAAGCCTATAGACCAAATACCATGGACCAAATTAATAATAATACCATGCAAAAAAAACATTATTAACCCTAACATTAATATTAAAATATTAATATTAAAATTATTATTATTACTACTAAATCTAATATTGATATTAATATATTATAATATTAAAATTATTAAATTTAATAGATTTATATTAATAAAATATTAAATTTGTTGTATATATATATATATATATATATATATATATATATATATAAACTCTAGATATTTATGGGAGGGAAGAACAAAAACATATGATATAGGTGGAGAAATAGAGGGAGTGACAAGGGAGATATTGAGATAAACTAAAGGAGAGGGATAGGAGGAATGAAGAGAGAGAGAGGGAGAGGAGTGAGAGAGGTAGAGAAGGGTAAGAGAGGGAGAGGGAGACATAAAGATGGAGGTGGGAGAGAGAGAGAAGGAGAGAGGGAGAGAGAAGGAGAAAGGATTAGAGGGTAGAGAGAGAGAGAAAAAAAGAGAGAGAAAGGGGAAGAGAGAGGGAGGTAGGAGAGAAAGGGAGAGAGAGGAAGGATCAGAGGAGGAGAGAGGGAGGGATAGAGAGATGGAGTTGTATGGGGAGAGAGGGAGGGATAGAGAGATGGAGCTGAATGGGGAGAGACAGAGGGATAGAGAGATGGAGTTGGATGGGGAGAGAGGGATGGATAGAGAGATGGAGTTGGATAGGGAGAGAGTGGGGGAAGAAGAAAGAAATAGAGAGTAACAAGTGGAGAGAGTGAGTGAGTGACAAGGGAGAGATGGAGAGAGAGTGTGTATGTTTGGGGGTGAGATAAAGAGACAAAGAAGAATATATTAAGAGAATGGGGGAGAGAAGGAGAGAGAGAGGCATATGGTGACAAAGTTAGAAGGTTAAGATAGAGGGAGAGAGAGAAGTGGGAGAGAAAGGAAGACAAAGAGTGCAGAGAGGGAGGGAAAGAGAGATGTAGATGGAGGGGAGAGATATGCATTGATTTCAATGTAGATGATTTCTAATTCTATTTGACTGGTTGCACTAAATGCATTGATTTCAGTGTAGATGGTGATTTCTAATCCTATTTGATTGCTTGCATTAGATGCATTAATTTCAATGTAGATGTTGATTTATAATTATATTTGATTGTTTACACTATGTGTATTCATTTCAATATAAATGATTTCTAATCCTATTTGATTACTTTCACTAAATGCATTGATTTCGGTGTAGATGGTGATTTATAATCCTATTTGATTTCTTGCACTAGATGCATTGATTTTAGTGTATATGTTGGTTTCTAATCCTATTTTATTACTTGCACTAGATGCATTTATTTGAGTGTAGATGTTAATTTCTAATCCTATTTGATTACTTGCATTAGATGCATTGATTTCTGTGTAGATGTTGTTTTCTAATCTTATTTGATATCTTGCATTAGATGCATTGATTTCATTGTATATGTTTATTTTTTATTTGATGTAATTGGATGTATGATGGTACATTAGTTTTAAAGTCATTGGATTAATAGTGTGCATTGATTTCAATTTAAGCACAAAATATTTTGATGATGTAGAACTATTTTTGTGTTATAGTAATTAAACCTAATAATATTGGAGAGCAAGAGAGACAAGGTATGATGTTTACTACAACAACTCGAGCTAAATTTTTAAATAGTTTATGATTTATGATTTCTACTGTCTTTTTCATATAATTGATATGGAAAGATGACGAAACTAACAAGGGTGACAATAAGAATAGTAGAAGAAAATAGTTTGAGACTGATAAAAATGAAGGATATTTGTAATTGACTACATTCTTATCATTCACATTTTCTATCATTCAATATTATTACATTGTCACTTTGCATTCAAAAAATTTATTGTCATTTTTCATCATTATAGTTATTTCACAATATTTATCATCTCAACAAACTGAGGTAACTAAGAAATTTTAAAATTAAAATGACTCGATAAATCTCAAACATATTTGGCATATTTAAAATGGTTATATTAATATTAGTTGTATTTACATATTATTGATAAAATTAATCATATTTTCCTCATATCATCAATATATTTTCCTTGGTCGCACATGACTAAAACAAGCCTAGATCTATCTTAAGATCTATCAAGGGATGAGAGGGATCAAATATCTAGAGGTGGAACACTTTCCTCAAGTTTTGCACTCAAAAAAGAGGTTTTCACCTCTAGATATTTCATCCTTCTCGATGCTTGATAGATCCGTAGTTAAGATAAATCTAAGCTGGGTTTTTTTCACCCCAGCCAATCCCAATATCCTATTTTTGTCATCAAGTGAAAATGTGACACATGAAATAATCTCAATCGTTGTTCCCGTCGCTTCGCTTTTTGTAATGTTATCTCGTACAATGTCAAATCATGGCTTTCCCACATGTGTTCGTCCCACATCTCAACTACCACAACATACATGGTGACCTTGTTGCAGTCGTCAAGGATTCACGGATTTTCCAAGAAATCCCCATTGCCATAACTTGGTATTCCATTGGAGTACTTGACCCAAGAGGCTCTAAAGTGTGGAGTCACATGATTGAGTCCATAGAACACGACGTGAACAACCCACATCTAATCAAAAAATGAGCCACTTCTTCAATAAAGGCATCACCAGAGCTATGAGGCTTGCATTGATAGTAGAAGAATTCGGCCATGAAACACTCGTCTCTATTATGCAGGAGTTTCTGGAGAGATCACTAACTTCGTTGCTTGAAGAAAATTTTCCAGGAAATGGGCTCGTCTTTGATGGCAAGTGCGGTGAATTCGTTAGTCGAGATGATGCCAATGATTCTTGTCACAACCATCACAAACCTCTTAAAAAAAAATTATCCTTCATGACTTTATCATATAGTAATTATTCAAACTTTGCCATATAACCATGTAAAATATGATTGAAATCTAATATCACAGATATATTAATATAAACGTTTCAGCAATGTGTTAATTTTTGGCATTACTATGGTTCTTATATATATATATATATATATGTTAGTCGACTCAAAACATTGGAAATAGTTTATCGAACCATCTAGATTTAATACTACTCCACTACACTTGTCATATCGTTTTAATTGGACTTAGCTATTAGTACTGGCATTTATGCACATTGATCTACTTACAGAAATCTCTGTGACACCTATGTGGAGTTTATAGCTTGCGAAGATCACGAGGTTGTTACACACCTTCTACACTGTTGATTGAATGCTTTTGGATCGATGACAACTAGTCGAGGCGGGAGCTGGGCCTTGGCAATCCCGCCAAGCCCTATCTCCATGCATTTGGCTATTCTGCATGTCATTTTTCCTTCGGCGTTGTTCTTGTTCACTGGGGTTTGCTCCACCATTATGTCGGATCTACGTTTCAAAGTTCGACTTGGTTGTCCATGGCAGCGCTAAGCCTGATTCAGGAATTGCAGGAGGTTTTCCTCTTATAAACAGGTTGAATAATGAAGTTTTCCCACAATGCTCTGTTTCGCCCGGTCGCCACTTCAGTTATGTCTTTAGGTTACTTCTTTTACCCCTGTATTATTTGTTTTCGATTGCCAAAACCTCTGTTGCCATTTTACTCGTTTAACTGGTGTTTGGATGTTAAAACGTTATGAATATTTATCCCCTTTTTCTTCCCTGTGATACAGGCTCACGAGGTATTAGCAACCAATTTATTTGGCACTTTCTTCAGGTAATATGAATTGATAAATAGGGTTTATCATTTTCTTCTAGTATAAAACTATGTAGCCATGATGTATTCTAATCATTTCGGTTCAATTGTTTTGGCAGGTAAGGCTTTCGAAGCCTCGTAGCAATAGTTTTGTTATGCGGAAAGATTTTTCGGTTCAAGGTTCAACATGTCACATAACTCACTCAGGAATTTATCAGGTATGCACAAGGGTTTCCACCGACTTGTCCATTCGGCCTCTAAGATGAAAAATGCACACAAACCCTGTTGATTGGTCTTGAAAGCCGAATAATATTTTCAGATATTAATGGTTCCATACGGGAACATTGTTTTGATATTTTTATGTTGGGATTATGCGGAACTGTAACTTATTTTGTATTTTTTTTAAAAGGTTTGTTTTGTAATAATCTTCGGTTTGATACCACAGAGCGGAAATTCTGGGTTTATCCCGAATATTTTTAATATCATAAGAGCGGCTACACGATAGCTCTGTTTTCCTCCTTCTGGATTATATGTATAACTTCGTTACATAGAATCTGCGTGTAGTTTCTTGAAGTTTTGACTGTGTTGTCTAAATGTTTTCAAGGCTGAATATAAATTTTCTTTCTCTGCTATTGGCTACAGCTCATATTTTCGAAGCTATTTCATGCAATTATTTTCTTGGATAAACCCTAGCTTAATGCTAATATGATATGCATAATAAGATTATATAGAAATGTTTCCTTTTTATGAGCACATATCATTTTCTCCTTTATTTCTCCAAGGTGTCTGGACCACCATTCTTTTCGATGTCTGTGTATTTTCTAATGTATATATGTGAGGGACGACTAGGTTTAGGGATTGGGTTATTTACCCTAACCCTTCACCTGACAATCTTCCACTATTAATGCTAGTTTCTACCATTACATAGTTAAAAATAACAGTCTTGCAGCTTTGAGATATCCGTAAACAAAACTATTAATCCTTCTTACCCATTAGCAGAATTATTGGCATAGTGTAATCTATCTGTATAAAGATAAGGATTTGGAACATTAAATGTTTCTTTTTGCTGCAATGTATAATACTCTGATTTATTTTTGAGATAGTATTGATTCTTCTTGGTAAGTCAAAATTATTTTGAAAAGTAAATATAAGCTAACATCTTTTCTTAGCTTCGCTTTTCTGTTTTTCTGATAAATATTTCTAGCAAATAAGAATTTACATGTAACTAGCAGGTTTAGTTCTGCATGTATACTTATGTGAATGTAAATTAGTCAGTTGTGGTCCTCCCAACCATCAAGTGAGGCTATTACGTCCTCCTTGCCCCCGTGCTCCAAAACTGATTGGTTCGGGTTAACAATGGAAAATAAATCTTCTACTGTGACCTCAGGACACCCAGTCCAGTCAGAACCAGAAGTCTTAGGAAATTTCTAAGTGTAATCCCACTGGTGAATACCAGCTCAAGAATTTCTCACTCTTTCCTTTTTCCATTCACAGAACCCCTACTCCTCTATGGAATCATTCCTTTATCCTGGAGGAGTAGGTAATTGTTTCTAACTGTTCCCAACCTCGTTTCAGTTCTTGGAAACATTTACCATCAGCTTTTTTACTTTTCTTGTCCAAGTATTTTTCATAACATTTTTTTTTTTATCAATATAACATTAAATGTCTCAGTATTTTTATTTAACAACAACAATAAAATTACTTAACTAGTAATTCAACTAGTTAGCAATAATGTAGTTATCACAACTTCCCCCCTGGAAGTAACACCGTCCTCGGTGTTTCACTTTGACTCTGCAAAGAGTTCTGGGTAAGCCTTCCGCATGAAACCTCTGTCCTCCCAAGTAGCTTCATCCGGGATGAAGTGCTTCCATTGCACTTTTACCTGGGTGATAGCTCGCTTCCGAAGCATGATTTCCCTTTGGTCAAGTATGCGTTGCGGCTCAACCAGGAACTCTTCGTCCGGTTCTACCTGAAACAATAACAATTTTCAGGTCAATTTATTTCAAAGAAAAATGTATTACAAGTTAGGATTTCATTACTATCCTACCTCTATATGCTGCCAATGAATTACATGCTTCGAATCATGTCCATAATGCTTCAACAGAGACACATGAAATACATTGTGTACTCGGATATGGCTGGGTAATGCTAGCCGATAAGCTACAGGTCCTACCCTCTCCAAAATTTCAAAGGGTCCACAGAATCTGGGAGCCAATTTGGCACAAGAGGCGCACTGCAAAGTACTCCTTTTTGGCTTAATCCTTATGTACACATGATCTCCTATTGCGAACTCATGACAAGGCCTTTTTCTATCTGCTTAGATCTTCTATCGATCTTGTGCAGCCTTCAGGTTTTGTCTTATTTTTCTCACCTCTGCTTCCATTTCCGCAAGCATTTCAGGTCCCAACATTAGTTTTGTTTCAGGGCTACTCCAATTTATGGGCGTGCGACATTGCCTCCCATACAAGGCCTTGAAGGGACTCATTTTCAGAGATTCCTGATACCCATTGTTGTAAGAAAATTCAACAAGGTGTAAGTAATCTTCCCACTTAGTTGGCTGCTTCATCACATACATGCACAACATGTCCTCCAGAACTTGGTTCACTCACTTCGTTTGACCATCGGTCTGGGGGAGATAAGCAGTACTGAAGTATATCTGCGTTCCCAAACCTGAAAACAAGGTTTTCCAAAAAGTAGAAGTAAACTTAGCATCTCGATCCGAAATGACAGTCTTTGGAATGCCATGCAATCTAAAAATTTCCTTCATGAAAATTTCAGCTATTTGTATAGTCTTGTAAGTAGACTATACGGGTATAAAATGTGCAGATTTACTCAATCTGTCCACCACAACCATTATAGAATCATTCTGTCTTTTTGTTCTTGGTAATCTTGTGATGAAGTTTAGAGATATGACCTCCCACTTCCATTCGGGTATAGGTATGGGCTGCAACAATCCTGCAGGATGTTGATGCTCTACCTTCACCTGTTGACATTCCAAACACTTACTTAGATATTCAGCAATGTTCTTTCGCATACCAAGCCAGAAAAATACCTTTCTAATTGCGGTCAACATCTTCTAGTAACCCAGATTACCTGCGTAATTGTTGCAATTATATTCATTCATTATCAGCTCTTTCAAGTTCAAACGGTTAGGCACATATACCTTACCCTTGAAAGTTAACATTTGATCTTCATTTATCCCATACTCAGATGTGCCTCCATGCTTTTTCCTTTCTTCCATTTGTTGCCACAAAAACTGGTACTCAGGATCTTTTTGTGCTTCTCTCTTTACTTGCTCTGAAAATATTTTTTCCAACTGATTATAATATAGCTCATATATACCATGTAACTTTCTACTTAATGCATCAGCTACTCGATTTTATTTTCCTTTGACATGCTGAATATCCATGTCAAACTCACTAAGGAATGCATTTTATCTTGCCTGTCTTGAGTTCAAATCTGCTTGCTTGAAGTAAATTTTCAAGCTACTATGATCTGTTTTTAATACAAACTTTTTGCCCAGCAAGCAGTGTCTCCATACTTGGAGCGCATGAAATACTATTTTCAATTCCAAATCATATGTAGAGTATCTTTGCTCATGATCCTTCAACTTTCTGGATTCATAAGCTACCACTTTGCCTTCCTGAGACAGGACTGCCCCAACTCCTTCTTTACTTGCATATGTACATACTTCAAATTCTTTGTTAGGGTCAGCTACCCTTAACACAGGAGCTGTAGTCAATAACTATTTGAGCCTTTCAAAACTCCTTTGGAATTCTATGGTCCAGCTGAAAACTTTTCCTTTCCTCTGCAAGGAAGTAATAGGAAATTTTTTTTTGGAAAAACCTTCAATAAACCTTCGACAGTATCCAGCTAGCCCCATAAAGGATCTAATATCTGCCATGTTCTTAGGTACTCACCATTCCATAATTGTTTTGATGTTTTCAGGATCAACAACAATTCCCTCAGCGGAAATAACGTGTCCCAAATACTGGATTTATGATTTAAAGAAATAACACTTACTAAAATTTACGTATAGTCGATGTTTTCTTAGAAATTATAACACAATCCTCAAATGTTATTTATGCTCTTCCAGGTTCTTGGAATAGATCAAGATATCATCTATGAAGATAAGCCCCATGCATTAACCTCATAAAGGTTTCTGGTGCATTAGTTAACCCAATGGGTAACACTACAAACTCGTAGTGACCATACCTTGTACGAAATGTTGTCTTGCAAATGTCTTCTTCATTGATTCGAATTTGGTGATAGCCCGATCTCAGATCTATCTTGGAAAACACAGTGGCCCCTTTCACTTGATCGAATAGGTCATCAATTCTTGGTAAAGGGTACTTATTCTTTATTTTTAATTTGTTGAGCTGCATGTAATCCATGCACATCCACATGGTCCCATATTTCTTTTTCATGAACAGAACGGGTGCTCCCCAAGGTGAAACACTTGGGCGAATATAACCTTTATCCAGCAGTTCCTGCAACTGCATCTTCAACTCTGTTAATTCCGGCACACTCATTCTATAAGGAACCCTTGAAACGAGAGAAGCTCTAGGCATTAATTCTATAGTAAAATCAATGTCTCTTTTTGGTGGTAACCCAGGAATATTTTCTGGAAAAACATCCAGAAATTCTTGCACTACTGGTATATTTTCCACCGTAAGCAATTTCTCCTTAGAATCTATATATCCCACCTGAATAGCATATAGTTGGCACCCCTTCCTTATACACTTATTCAATTGGGATGCTGTTATTGGGCGCAACTGCAATGGTTTCTTGATTCCTTGGATTTCCTTCTGGGTTCCATCATGCATTCTGTAATAAATAACCTTCTCCTTACAGTCTACTAGGTTCCAATGCTTTTCCAACCAGTCCATGCCCAAAAATACATCGTATCATCCTAAAGGTAAAATATTAAGATCTACTTGAAATTGCTGATTAGAAATTTCTAATATACAGTT